>CM042174.1:18208548-18323548 GCA_023376005.1 Doryteuthis pealeii
ATAATCAGACATTGTTAAACAGACACACACTCACACACACACACACACACAGAATTTGGAAGATATAAGACACAAAACGAAATGGACAGTCGCTAGCAACAGCTTCAGTTTCAGAAATCTTCTGTAGAAGAGATTTTTATCTCAAAATATTAAGAATAAAATCACAGGTTAACAAACAACACCATAGTTATCTTATTTTTCTTTACACTTGCATTGTGATAGCATTCAAAACCAACTAACAAACCAATATAAACACAATACTTCAAGCAAATTATAAAACACTTTTAATATTATTCTGTAAACATGTGACAATTTCAATATTAGATTAAACCCATTTTTTATTTCTTCCAATGAGGGATAATCTGAGTGAGCATTTCAATCAGTTTTTCCTTGTTTAAGACTACACACAGCATTCTTATGCAACTCCCATCTAGTTTCTTATCTAGGCTTTTCATCAGGACCAAAGTAGTGCTGCTGTACGGTAGCACTGACACAACTACAGCTTGGAAGAATTGTCACTTTAAATTGATGATAGCAAAATCATTCTATAAATATTTGACAATTTCAGTGTTGAACCCATTTCTAATTTCTTCTAATGAACAATAAACGAAGTAAACCTTTTAATCTTTTTGCAGTGGAAAAAGTATTCAGTTTCCATTGAATTAGTATCTTTCTATGATAATTAACAGAACCACCATAATCCCTTATTTCATTTAATACAATGTTCCTGATCCTAATGGCAGCAAAATAAGAGCTTAAAGTAGGAGTAGTATCAAGCTGAATTTGTTTGTTTTTTATACACATGCGAAAATCTGGCCACAATAGACATTTTCATATGACATTGATGCTAGAAATGTCATCCTACAAATGCTTGATCATTTCAGGATGAATAACATCTTTTTTTAAGTGGAGTTTTAACAGGCTTAAATTCAGAATTTTCCTTCTACAATGCTCTGAATATACCATATACATACCAGTAATAAAAAAACCATTCAGTAAACACTTGATAATTTCAATATTAAATTAAAGCCATTTTTATTTTTTTTAATGAAGGATAAACTGTGAACATTTTAATTTTGTAGACATAGAAAAATATTCAGTGTCCATTAAATTAACTCACATCAAGCTTATTGTCTAAGTGTTTCATTAGGATCCAAGTGGTGCCACCATTGTACCTCTGATTTTTTTTGTATGTGTGTAAAAATGGTCTGTGATTGAACCCATTTTCAATTTTATGAGGGATAAGCCTAACAGATATCCTTGTCCCATTTCTAGGTTTTTTTTCTTCTACACTGCTTGCCATACTAACATTAAAGGGCCCAGTCTTCCCCGCTATTTACCCAAAGCTGGAGGAAGAATAATTGGATTCATACCTTTCCTAAGGGTATCAGTTCTATATGAAATGCTACCAACCTCATCTAATATTTGAACTTGTGTCACAATGTCCATTTCCTATGACCCTAACCATAGGCACCTCCACCATAGAAGAATAGTCCTTGGGTTGCATGCATGTCTGAGACCACTGAGATAGAAAAGTAGTTTGGAGGTTGATCTTTTAGGCGATCATTACAAATGAAACATGGTTTTGGGTCATAATGCTTTCCAGAGGATTTTCAAAGTTTTTATATTGATTATCCCTGGATTATCCTCGTTCTGGATTATCCTTGTGTTGTAATTGATGTCAGGTTAGCATTGACTTGGATTTAAAATTTATAAGTGTCAAATTTCAAGCAAATATGAAAAAAAAGGGGGGAGGGAACATACAGAGGGAATTTTTGTTTTCTCAATTTAAAAAAAAATGGGGGGGGGATGGAGCAGGGTTTCATGAGGATTCAAATGGAATCCCAAAATATTGCAAAAATACCAAGAAAAATCCACAACATTACAACTCGTTAATTATTCATAAAAAATACCCCTGTAGATCAATAACATTCATGATGCTGCATTAAAACAAAATAACAATTATGTCTCCTCATCCAAATTCAATCAAGAGGGGGGCGGGGTCTTGGACCTACAAAAAAGGAATGACATTTTTTTTTTTAATTTTATCGAATGTCTTTTGATAAAAGAACTTGAGAACTAATGTGTCAAGTGTATTAATTGGTTGGTTTGTTTTATGGCATATCAACCCTTTTCGAGTCATTTAATGCCAAATCAAATAATTTTGATAAACCAAGAACATGGGAGTAATAACAATAAAGCAGTGATACCATACTGCCCAAAACTCGCCCCTGACTAGAGTTTAGTGTCACACCCAGAATAACCTTTTTTAGTTTGGGTTTTTACTTGTCTGCAAAAGATGCAGTCAGCATAATCTAGGTTGACTAATCATTTTGTTTTATGGTACATCAACCCTTTTGGGTCATTTAATGCTGAATCAAGTCATTTTTGATAAACAAAAGACTCAGTTTGTTTACAGTATCTGTAATGGCTCAAGTGGTCACCTAATTGAACCGGCTCATCATTGCTTAACTTTATTGCAACTAAATATGAAGTGTTTACCTGTTTAATTGGATTATGATCTTTATTGATATATTGACTCAGAAAATATTGATATTGATATATAAAGTATTTTCTTGTATAAAATTACTATGAACTTTATTGATACATTAATTTTGCAAATAAATATGAAGTGTTTATTTATTATTACTGTAGTGGCTCTTAAAACATTGATATTGCAACTAAGTATGAAGTGTTTACCTGTTTAAAATGAGTGTGAAGATCCATTTTTGTATTAAATATATATATATATATATTTACCAACCCCTCCACATGAGCATGATGTGACACAAGGTCAATTTGTTACACAGAGTTTAACAGGTTTGAATTCAGAGTTTTCCTTCTCCTAGACTGGTTACCTAGTCATGGGTAAAGAGCCCAGTCTTCCCTGCTATTTACCCATAGCTGGAGGGAGAATTGAATTCATACCTTTCCCAAGGGTATTAGTGCCATGTGAAATGCAAACAATTTTGTTGGGGAATTGAGCTCGGGTTGACGAGTCCATTTCCTACAACTGTAGACCATGCGCTTCCATTTTTTTGTATTAGATATAATTTGATGTCAAAATTGTTAAACTGACTTCACATAAAATAAATCCAACAAGAGTTGATATGCAATAAAACCAACCAATCAACTGTAAAAGAATAACTGTGAGGTAGAACTATGACAAAAGTAATAATCTGTTATTGAAAAACCCAATTGTTACTAGGCAATAGCAATGTAGAAATGGGGATTTCTCAGTTGGGATTCAGTCTATGTACTTCTTATCAGTTGATTAAAGATTAAATGTTGCCAGATTTATTACTTATTTTAGAAATCAATTGAGATTGATAGGTAAAAGGTTAAAAATGATTTATTGGTGGAGGGGGGGGCAGATAAATCCAAGTTAAGAAAAATCATCTAAAACTTCTTTTATAGCATTAGAGACCTTATTTATTAATCAACTCTCATAATATTAAAGGCAAATTCAATTGATTTTGATACCAGTTTCATTATTCTTGGTAGATGTTCTAAATCATGGCTCAGATATGAAGGCTCCATAGAAGTTTGCATTGATTTTGATGTATCTCTCTGTCATCATATCTATCTAGCTATCTGTCAGGGTTTTTTTTTGTATCTATCTACCTATCTCTGTTTCTTCATATCTATCTTTTTATCTCTTCCTATCTCTCTCTGTTCATATCTATCTTTTTATCCCTCCATCTCTCTGTCTTTTAATATCTATCTACTTCTTCATCTCTCTCAGTCTCTTTATATGTATTTGCCTATCTCTTTCAGTCTCTCCTTATCTCTCTATCTTCATATCTAATGTTGTCATCTTTTATTTATCAGCCTATAAAACTGTTGAATAATAGATTATATTTTATAGGCAATAGCAATCTAGAAATGGGAATTCCCCAGTCAGAATTCAGTCCACCTAGCTATATAAACTTCTGAGTAGCAGTAAAAATATTCACTGCTTGCTTTCTAAGGGTTAACAAACACACAAAAAAAATGTTCTTGTTTTTGTCACAAAAGCCATTAATCCTATATCTCCATGTGTGTGGGTGTCATATGTACACCCACAATCAGGTGCGCAGGTTGAATAACATTGTCTGCATTCTTTTTCTGCTAGAAAATTAGGAATAATGTGATGCTTTAAATTATGAATGATAGTTTCATTGAAGACAGAGCAGATCTTTTTGCAGAACATCCCCCCCCCCAATGCTTGAAACCAAATAGACTCTTGATTGGTAGGTAAAAGATTAAAGATAATCTTAGATTTAGTTCTTTCAAATACTGATTTTCAAGGTAAACTGTCTCTCTCTCTCTCTCTGTAACACAATTTTCTTTAACCTGAGACAAGACTAAATGGTGGGTAACAGACTTTAAAAAAAGAATTTTTGCTGGAAAGACAAAAACTTATAATTTTTCCCTTTAATCAGGGAAATACACAAACAAAAACCATCTTGTAGACTTGTACAATTAAATCTTAATTTTATTTCCAATGTTTTATCAGTTGATAGATTCCCTTTGATTAAAGATTAAACTTTGTAAGATTTATTACCTATTTTAGAAATCAATTGGGATTGGTAGGTAAAAGGTTAAAAATAAGATTTATTAGTGGAGGGCCCGGGGGGGAGGGGTGAATAAATTCAAGTTAAAAAAATCTAGTCTAAAACCTCTTTTAGAGCATTAGAGACCTTGTTTATTAATCAACCCTCATAATGGCCCCCCTCTAATCAATTGGCTGGTCACGTCAATCCCTAGAACCTATATGATTGCCCCGACCCTATTGTCCTTATGGCAAGCCCTAACCCATTTTTATCATATGGGTGCTAGAAGGTGGTGGCTGAGCGTCTTTATGTCATGGGAATGACATTAAACTCTATCTGATGGTGAGGTTCCAGTTCTGAAGGTTTGGGGAATGTGGAGCACCCCTTCATCACCATTGCTCCCTGGTCCACTCTGACCCGGAGTGGTAGTACCAGTTAGGGTCCCATCTATGGGTTAAATAGAAAAATGTGTTTTTTTTTAAAAATAAGTATACATTAAGAATGAATTTATTTCAAAAATTTATCGGCATTAAATGACCCACTGAGGTTAATATGTCATAAAACAACCAAACAAACAACAATAATATTGAAGGCAAATTCAATTGATTTTGATACCAGTATCATTATTCTATCTAGTCTAAAAGTTGTTTTAAAATATCAGAGACTTTTGTTTATCAATCAATTTTAATACATAGCATTTATAATCATATTATTCTATCTTTCTAAAAGTTGTTTTATGAGATGGAAGATTTTATTATCAATCAACCCTTGTAATCTTAGAAAGAAATTTACTTTATTTTCATACCAGCAACTTTATTCTATCAGGTCTAAAATTTGTTTTATAAAATTGCAGGATTTATTTAACAATCAAGCTTCATTTATTCCATTTTCATACCAGCAACTTTATTCTGTTTGGTCTAAAATTTATTGGAGATTAGACATTTTATTTATCACTCATAGCATCTATATATTTATGAATGTATATCCTCACACTTTAAATTCACAGGAGTGTAGCATTATAAATCAAATAATTTCAGTTGTCTTTCAAGTTAGAAAAAGCTTTATCAATAATTATCCAATTTAAATGTCTTCATCATTCTTCTGTCAGATTTTTGATTTTCTTTTCCCAAAGGAAATTTCAAAGAATATTCTTTTGATATTTATCTAAATGACAATCATATTCAAAAATCAAAAACAACATCTTTGAGGTTTTACCTCTGTTTCCCCCAAATTTTATCTTCTTTGATTTATTTTTTGTTTATCTACTTCACTTTGTCAGATATTATTTTTTCAAATCAACCATGCTGAATAAAAGAAAAGTTTATAATTTTCACCTCAAATAATTCCAGCAGGAATTGAATTGTTGTTATTGTTAATAACATCAACTACTACTACTACTATCCTTGTTACGTACTGAATAGGTATAGCCTATCATTTTTGTAATGTAGTGTCAAATTTAAATTTAACAGTTAGTTTTTAATCATAATTCATGGAAAAATATGTATAAGTTATAAAGTTTGATGGGCAGGCTTTCACCTCGATGTCATTCAAGTGGTCTTCACTGATTGGCTTAGGAAGATCACATGATCAGAGAAGCCTGGGAAAATAGAGTTAATTCAGGATTGATCAGAGAGCTCTCATGGCTAGATGCATATTTGTGTCTATACTATTCTTCTTTTGGTGCATTTATATGGGTATCAGGAAATGAACTATGTGTACACCAAAAGTATATTTCCATGTTCATAATTAAGAACTAAGATGGATGTGGAGAGAGACAACACCTGATATGAATAAAAGATTCCAACATGGCTCAGCAGAAAATATAAGATGAATATAGCAGATGAAGAGAAGGTTAAATATAGCAAATAACATAAGGAAAAATTAAGAAGACTATCTAACAGACTATCTGTTAGGAGTCTTACCCCTTTCAGAAAGGAAAGACCCCTAACAAAAAATGTTTCTTTAGCAGTGTCCAGCATCTCTTTTTCATGTTAGATTGTTTGTGTGATAGGAGGCAAGTGGCTGTACAGTTGTTTTCTTGTGGAGTGCTGCTTCTAAGATTTGTTCAAAACAGTATGCAGCATCCTTGTGTAGCTTCCATCTAGCCTTTTCTTTAAGCGTCTTGTTAGAGTTCAAGTAGTGAAAAACTCCTAAAAAGATGATTATAATAATGCAATGAATATTTTACAGTAGAGTATGAAAAGGCTGACTATATTCTCTACTATATAATGTGCATTCTAAAGATGTCACTTATGAGTTCATATTACTTGGATGGTTTGTGTGATAAGAGGCAAGTGGCTGTAAAGATGCTTTCTTGTGGGGTGTTGCTTCCAAGATTTGTTCAAGACATCATGCAACATCCTTGGGTAGCTTTCATGTAGATTTTTCTGTCAGTGCTTTGTTAGTCCAGGTGGTGCAGCCGTACAGTAGCACTGTTATGGCTAGGAAGAATTTTCACATTATCTTATCAGTGATATCAGATTTACTGTACTTGAATACTGTACCATATAGGGGAAGTTTTTTTTTCTTTTTTTTTTTCTTCTTTTTTTCTTAGTTTGTTTTGTTTGTCTGTTGCTGCTTGAGTGAGATGTTTGTTTCCATCTTCCTCACAAAATTCTGCTTCAGTTTGTATTTCCGGTTGGCTTTACACATCCAATCAATCAAATTTCGTTTTGTATTCAAACCATGTTTTCTTTGATGAAGGTCTTATGTGAATTTGTGTCTCTTTGCTTTTGCTATGAGTGGATGGTTACCATACACCGGTGTTTACAGACATGGCTTCAAGTTGTTATTGCCTAAATAACTTGCGGAATTATATGAAAAAAAAATCAATAAAAAAAATACTACCTCTATTATATTTCCTGAAATAGAAAATACATACACAAAGGAATTACTGCAGAAAATAAATTTAAATTATATTTTTTTCTTTTGAAAATTAAATTTAATCTATGATAAACCGATATACTGAGACTCATATCCTCATCTTGGTTGTTATGGTGATCAAAACTGAATTTCTGAATTATTATATGATATACTTGAATCAGTGTCTTCATCTCAGTTGTTACTATCATCACTACGGAATTTCTAACAATCATTATTATACACTGATATGCTTGGATTATTCTCATCTTTATTGTTATCTGTGAAACGTTTCATTGATGTGCCATCCGGCCTTCTTCAGGTATTTCTTGTTAAACTCGAGAACCTTCTTGAACTCGGGAACCTTCCTTTCGAAATCAGGAACCTTCTTGTTATAATCAGGAGCCATCATGGAATTTTGAACCCAACCCTTTATTCAGTCCACAGGGGTATCTTGTTCTGATTCCACTAACCATAGCTGGGGTAGAGGTGTTAAGCTGTGTTAATTATTATTCTATGTGACTGCTTCCCCTGACTAGGATTGAACCAGCAGCCTAGTGACTAGATTCCTAGTATTATTTTGATTATTCGGACTATTGTCCTCATCTTTATTGTTATATGTACAACGTTTCAGTTGCTGTGCTCTCTGGTATTTCTTGTCGAACTCGGGAACCTTCTTTTTGAACTCTTTGAACTCATGTCATAATCGGGAGTCATCACGGAACTTTGAAAAATAAATTAACTTTTGTGGGCTATTTAATGCCAAACCAAGGTTGTAGATTTGAAGTAAAAATGCATTTCCATTGACAGTGTGGACCCACAAGGTTAATATAGATTGGGATTATAAAATAAAGACATTAGTCCGAGTATAATACTGTATAATAGATTTTTGCTAGAAATTAAAAGAAAAATGCATTTCTATTGATATATAAGTATTGTCTTTTCTAATGTTTTTTATCAAATGACTGTAGAAGTTGTGTGTTTACAAAGATGGCTTCTGGTTGTTCTGGCCAAATAATTCTTGGAATTATGTGAAAAAAATCAATAAGAGATGCTTCCTCAATTGTGTTTCCTGAAATAGAAAACACGCACACAACCATTACAGGAGCACAACTTTGATTTATACCTTTACTTCTTCTTTTACAGAATTAAGTAAAAAATGATTTATCAGAATAATATTCTATAGTCAAAATTGTTTTGGTGCTTATACTCTCTTATAATAATTACTTGAAGCCATATAATTATAAAATCATTGGCATCCTTCTGTCTACTACTTCCGTTGATGATGGCGTATGTGTCCATTTTTTAATTTTTTTATCTGCAACTGTGTGAGTGGCTGAACAGACCAATTTTTGAATGGCAATCTCTGGTGCAGTGACTCCAAACAAACATTGATGCTTGCTGGAGTTGCTGTCGTCTCTCCTTCCTTTTGGCTCTCTTTTCTGCGGTGGCTTCTTTCTTCTCTTTTTCACTCCTTTTCGTTCCTTGTTTGACGAGGAGGCACCAGGTCACACGGTCTTCTGCACAAGCCTCCCATGTGTTGGTATTGATCTTGCATGTCTTCATATCCATCTTGTAGACATCTTTAAAGTGCAGGCGTTGTCTTCCTACCAGTTGGATGCCTTCCACTAATTCACCATAAAGTAGGTTTTTGGGGATGTGGTCTTTTGGGATTCGGCCTTTGTCCATCCTCCTGATGTGACCAAGCCAACGCAGGTGTCTCTCCCAGATGATGGCGGGCATGCTGTTCATGTTTAGTCATGAGTCTATGGATGTCCAAAGAAGCACCTGCAAAAAAAATCCCTGGAATTTGTTGTAATAGGATCAAACAAGTACTGGACATGAAGAGGTCACCACTGTACAAACTTACTTGGTTAGCTGCAGGCAGACCAATAAAAATTGAAAATAACAGATCACTAAGTAGGACTGAGCATATTCTAGTAGTGACCAGGTTTTAATTCAGAGTTTTCCTTCTCCTAGAATGGTTGCCTAACTGAGATTAAAGAGCCCAGTCTGCCCTACTATTTACCCATAGCTGGAGGGAGAATAGTTGGATTCATACCTTTCCCAAGAGTATTAGCGCTATGTGAACTGTGGCTTCATCCAGGAATTGAACTTAGGTCAATGAGTCCATTTCCTTCGACTCTAACCTGTACATCACTACGCTTCCCAAAATACTTAATATATAACAGTATGTAAAAAAAAACTCTTAAGAAACAACAACACAAAAAAATGCAAATATAATGGATGCAATTCCCTAATACTTTGGCATGAAATTACTCTTGATGGTTTGACATGCAATTAAAATCAATCAGTTGGTAGATTGTAAGCAACTTGAGTTTTTTATTTATCAAAAATGACTTGATTCATTTTTGATTTTCAAAAGAAGAAAAATGAAACCAATCAATTTGTAACTATAATAAAATTTGTTTTTGGACTTACATTCTTGAACTTTGCTAGCATTTTTGAAATTTTGAATTGAACCCTTTATTCAATCCTTAATTGTTCTCATTCAGCTGTTCATGCTTAAAAGATGTCTTATATAAGTTAATTATGGACGTGTTTGTGGTGTAATGGTTATTGTTGTGATAAACCAAGTTCATGCCCTGTCAGCTGGGGTGTTAGAATACTCCGACTACACCTCTGCAGAGGGGTAAGACTCCCTCAATGGGGCCACCTGTTGGCCATGTGAGGCGACTCATGAAGCTTAAGGATGGAATCCTGGTGTCTGAGTAGTCCATGACAAGCAACACTTCACTTAGATCCTTATTTAGGCTAGACAGTCGGTTGGAGAGGCCCCCTCTGATCACCCGGCTGGTCATGTCAAGCCCTAGCACCTATATAATTGCAACCCTGTTGCTCTTATGGCAAGCCTCAACCCTTTTTATCATATGGGTGCTAGAAGGTGGTAACTGAGGTTCTACATATCCTGGGTATGACATTAAACTCTATCTGATGGTGAGGTTCTAGTTCTGGAGATTTGGGGAATGTGAAACACCCTTTCATCACCGTTGCTCCCTGGTCCACTTTGACTCGGAGTGGTAGTACCTGTTAGGATCCATCTATGGGTTAAATAGTAAAGTGTTAAAGAAAAAATTGAGTATCCATTAAGAATGAATATATTTCAATACTTTATTGGCATTAAATGTCCCACTGAGGTTGATATGCCATAAAACAAACCAAACTAAGCCAAGTTCAAATTGTGGACAAAGCTGTTTGCCTTTCATACTGTGCTAATATCCTTGGGAAAGTTATGCCTCCAATTATTCTCCCTTCAGCTATGGATAAATAGTATTTGTTCAAAACAGCATGCAGTATCCTTGTATAATTCCCATCTAGTTTTTTTTCCAATTATTATTACATTAGAGTCCAAGTGAAGCAGCCATACAGTAGTATTGACACAACTATAGCTCAGAAGAATCCTCATTTTGTTTTATCAGTGAGATCATATTTCCATATGGTTGATAATCTATCAGTATTGGTCCATTCTTTGCCTATACATATGTTGATATCACTTTCAGTAGATGAGATTTTACTATCAAGGTATATGAACTAGTCTACTGATTTCAGGGGTTTACCATTTAATCAGGAGATGGCACCATCTTCTTTAAAACAAAAAATTATTCAAAATAAAGGAATGTTAATGGGCTGGGTTAGCTCAGTTGGTAGAGCGTTCGGCTAGAAACCACAAGGTTCCTAGTTCGATACCGGTCCTCGCCAACTCAGCGTATGAGTAGCACAGGGATCTGTGCTGTAAAGTAAGGAGCTTATGGTAGGTGTGGCGCTCCACCTCAGATGCTAAAATAATCTTCTTGGTCTAGCGCTATTGAAAAGGGGATAAACTTCCTCACTGACTGGCTGATACCAACTTTAGGCTGCCCCGTCGACTTTTTTCTTTATGATTATTATATTGAAGAATTGCCCATGTGGTGTCGGCAAGTTAGGGTGTTTTTTGTCTTGTGCAATATGCGATTAATGCCATTTCTGTGGATTGAACCCCTGACCTTTGATTTACAAATAAATGTTTAGAGTGTACCACTGATTTACATAAGAGTGGTGTTTCTGGCAAGAGAGCCATAAAACAGCATGATTTCTGTCAGTCTAGAGAAAATTCCTTCTGGCATATGAACAGAAGAAATCACCAAGGAGAAAAGATGGCAAGTGAAGGAAGAAGGAAAGAAGAATATATGTAGAGAAAGCAGAGCCAACAAAAGAAGGGGACATTCACACTGGATTTGTTAACAACATTCTGCTTTGCCCCTGGTGGACTGCCCCTGATAAACTACATATATAATAACAACCAAGATGAGGATGCTAGTCTAAGTACATTATTCTATAGAAATATTTTATTAGTTTAAAAGATACAATTTCTTTTTCATATAGATATTGTTTGTGTTGTTTATCTTTTCAATATTTGTTCCAAATGATTGTAGAAATCTTGTTATAGATTTTTTTTTGTCATGACAGTCTCACTGATGACAGCAGTTGTCAAAAGAAATTTTAAAAAAATCTTGAATAACTTCCATTTTTTTTTTTTGGTTCTGGAAAAAAAAAGAAAGAAAACCTTTTATGCTTGAATTTTTTTACATGATTCGTTGTTCTTATATTATGATTTTGTAATGAACACAACAAAGATAAGGATGCAGAAAATTTGAAAATGATTGTAAACAAGCCCTCATCTCAAAGAAGAATCAGGATAAAAACAAGATAAGGATATAGCTACTGAAAGAATGATTGTATAATAACAACCCTCATTTCAAAGAAGAATTAGGAGAAAAACAACAAAGATAAGGATAGAGCTATCCATTCCTCTGCCACAAGGAGGATGTGACACAAGGTATATTTTTTAGGAAAGTACAGCTGGTTTGAATTCAGTTTTATTTCTCCTAGACTTCTTGTCTTATCAATGCTAAAAAACCCATTCTGCTATATTATTTACCCATAGCTGGAGGGAGAACAGATGGATTCATGCCTTTTCCAAGAGCATTAGCGAAAGAACTATAATATAATTATAAGGAAGAACTATAATATAACAATAACACCTATTTTGATAAACATAAGATGAGGATTCAAATCTGAACACCTCATCTCAAGAAAAACTAGGTTAAAAACAATGAAGATAAGGATATTCTGAAAAACCATTGTGTAATAAATTAAAAATAAACTTTGTTTCAAAAGAAGTATTTGATAAACACAATCAAGATGAAGATTCAAGTGTGAAAGAATTATCTATATCTATATATTTACCAACCCCTCCACATGAGTAGGATGTGACACAAGGTCAATTTCTTAAGCGGAGTCCTACCTTGATCAGCTCTACATGGATACTGGATGCTGTGAGGAGGACCTTCCAGGAGTGATGGTCGATAAGGACAGGTGGCAAGGAAGAGTCATGGAGATCCGTGCTGTTAGCTAGACTTAATGATGATTTTAAATGTAAAATGAAAAAAGAAATTGGAATACAAAATATTGTACATTTCTAATTCTTAGTTTTTATGCCATCATATCAAACCTATAAATGAGCAGAAGTATTATTTAGATTTTTTGGACTCTTGTCCTCATCTTTCTTGCTATATACACAACACTTATGGAAGCGTGTGGTGTAATGGTTAAAGTCATGGGAAATGAACTCGTCACCCTGAGTTCTAATCCTGGATGTGGTAATTGCATTTCACTTAGCGCTAATACCCTTGGGAAAGGTATGAATCCTACTCTCCCTCCAGCTATGGATAAATAGTGTTGAATAAGTATATATAAGGGGTGTAATGTGCGTGGTGTAATGGTTAAAGTCATGGGAAATGGACTTGTCACCCCGAGTTCAAATCCTGGATGTGGTAATTGCATTTCACTTAGCGCTAATACCCTTGGGAAAGGTATGAAACCTACTCTCCCTCCAGCTATGGATAAATAGTAGGGCAGACTGGGCTCTTTAACCTTGGTTAGGCAACCGGTCTAGGAGAAGGAAAACTCTGAATTCAAACCTGTTGAACTCTGCTTAAGAAATTGACCTTGTGTCACATCCTGCTCATGCGGAGGGGTTGGTATATATATATATATATATATATATATATATATATATATATACACACACACACAACATTTTGGCTGATGTTCCCTCTGACACTCTTCATATGTTTCTTATTGAACTCAGGAACCCCCTTATCGAATTCTGGAGCTTTCATGTGTATCTACCAATAAAAATGAGGTTAGGATGTGACCTACCAATATATATATATATATATATATATAAGGAACAGTGGCATTACATAAAGAGGAGTTCACAGTTCCAAAAACAGAGGAGTAAGAAGCAATTAATTCTTTACCTACATTAAGCTGCTCACAGCGGCTCTACTGCCAATGTGATCCTACCGTAAACTGTTGGCAGTGGCTCTTGCACATATTTGATAGAATCATTCACATCATTAAGGATACAATCAAAACCAAAAGGATTTGTGCATCAACTAGTTGTATAATAAAAACTGTAGTGTGATGTAGGAAATGGAGATGGCAAAATGAGTTCAAATCCTGGATGAAACTGTTTGCATTTCACATAGTGCTAATACCCTTGTCAAAGGTATGAATTCACCTATTCTCCTTCCAGACTTGACTGTTTAACCTTGGTTAGGCAACCAGTCTTAGAGAAGGAAAACTCTGAATTCAAACCTGTTAAATTCTACTTAAGAAACTGACCTTGTATCGCATCCTACTCATATGAAGGGGTTGGTAAATATGTATAATAAAAATTGGATTGTTTGAATACAGATGTTGTATATTAAGATGATCTGTATTTAACAAATACAGGCTAATACCAAAGTTTTATCTAAAAGACGGCAGTTCTGTTCATCTCTTAGAAAAAAAATTAAAGAATTTTGTCTAAACCAAATGTTATTGGCATAAAATCAATCCCTTTAGTAAAATTCTTTTATAAAGATAATCCATTTCACATTCTTGTTGTATAAATAATTGATGGGAAAGCTTTTGTTGTCTTAGATATAAAAGAAAAAGGATATACTCTATTGTGCTATCAAAGAAAAGATATATCCTATGACGATATAATAATGGATAACATCTTAGCCTGCATTAAACATAAAAGGCTAAAGTTGTAGTTATTTTGCAAACGTACTGTATGTCATTTTTGTGAAATCTCAAAAAGATTATATATATATATAAATATATAATAAATTCACACACACAGTACATATCTCTCTTTCTCCCCCTCTCTCTCTCAATATATATATATATATATATACACACAATAAATGAAGAAAGAAAACTTTAAATTTTCTTCAGTACAATAATTTATTTCAACTGCATTACTGTGGCATTTTCAGGTATACCTGAAGATGCTGCAGTAATGCAGTTGAAATAAATTACTGTAATGAGACAAATTTAAAGTTTTTTTCTTTCATTTATTGAATATTTTGTGTCCACTCACTGGCACTAGACACATTGAACTCTCACCGCATTTTACCTACATCACTACAGTTAAAACACACATGGAAAAAAAGATCCTAAATACCAGGAAAAACATATATATATATGTATAGATAGATAGATAGATAAGAGAAAATGGAAATAATTCTGAGATGTAGATATATAGAATATGAAAAAACAATCTATTCAGTGGATGATTTTATTCTAGTTAGAAGTATTAACCACTCTTAAAATGTTTTGGTTTGTATATTAAACCATCATATATTTATGTGATGTATCTTCTGAATAATATTCAATATAAATGAATGGCACTTTGTGACTGTTAATATCTCACCTATACAATCATCAGACCAAGATGATAGTCAAATGGTGGCCAGTAAAACAGTATAAAACCTGATATTAAGATATCACCTTGTTTTTTATTGGTTTCATAACTAAAAGTTTCATGTATGTATGTATGTATGTGTGTGTATATATATGTATATACACAGAGATGCTGATAGCTTTTTAATTTAGTGCATCCTGGGACGCACATATTTGCTTTGAATAAGTCCCCGGGAAAATTCATGGGTCCCAATAGATTCTAGGGTATTTAATTATGATCTGGGCAAACAACTAAAGCCGTCTAACTCCTACCTTGTAACATATCCTGTGTAATTCATTTCTAAGAAACAGTTGAAATGTATTTACTGTTAGCTTGAAATGGTGAGGAAAGAAAAAAGAAAAACATTAAGACACATGGATATGATTTAACCACGTCCTTTTAGATTTTTATGTGTCAGGGATGCAGGACACGTACCTACCAGCATTTGTGTGTTTATATATATATATATATATTCAGTAAATGAAGGAAAAAAACTCTAAACTTGCATCATTACAATAATTTATTTCAATTATTGTAATGAAGCAAGTTTAGAGTTTTTTCCTTCATTTACTGAATATCTTTCTCTGTCCTTCCTTCCACTGGTATTAGGCACATTGAGCTCTCCTTATGGTCTACCTGCATCAGCTTGGTTAAACCACACATGGAAAGATCCTAACTAATATATAATAATATATATATATATAATATATAAATGTAGTTTGCTGTATTATACATATTGAGAGCAGATGTAAATCTAACTTAGAATAGCTTAGATACAGTTTCTTGCCAATGCAATCATCAAACAACTCTTGATCTGATGATCACATAGATGAGAAACTACAGTCCCCAAGTGCCACTGATTTTCTGTCTATGTTATGCTAACATATATATATATGCAAACACACTCACATACAATACATAATTTAAATTCTGGAGTTTTAGAGAGTGTATAATCATTCTTTCATCACCAAGTAAACTTTGACTTAGAGTATTATTACCTGTTAAATAGATCTGTTTGAGATAATTTTAAAAAGATTTTGAAGTAAATGGATACCTTCTATATTATTATGTTGATCTATTAGTTTGAAATTTTGGAAACTCTAACACTGTTGCCTAATTTTTTTAATTAATGTTTGTTCAATAGTGAATATTAAAATATAAGAAATAAATCAAGGTAATTTACCACTGCTAGAGTTGTCCAAATTTCAAACTAATAGATCAACTAATAAATATGAAATGTATCCATTTTAACTTCAAAACTTTTTTAAAAAATTTATCTCAAACAGATCTATTTAAGCAGGTAATTAATACTCTATAGTCAAAGTTTTAGCTTGTGATGAAAGAATGAATTAACACCCTCTAAAACTCCAGAATTAAAATTGTAGTATGTGAGTGTGTTTGCATATACTATAATATGTTAGCATAACAGATGAAAAATCAGTGGCACTTGGTGACTGTCATTTCTCCATCTATGTGATCATCAGATCAGAGTTGTTTGATGATGCAATTGGCAAGAAACTGTATCTTAAGCTATTCTAATATTTAACATCTGCTCCAATATGTATAAATACAGCAAACTACATTTATATATAATATAATATATATAATATATATATATTAGTTAGGATCTTTCCATGTGTGGTTTAACACCAAGCTGATGCAGGTAAGAACCAATAAGGAGGAGCTCAATTGTGCCATAAACCAGTGGAAGGACGGACAGGAAAGATATTCAGTAAAGAAGGAAAAAAACTCTAAACTTGCTTCATTACAATATGAAATAAAGTATGTAATGATGCAAGTTTAGAGTTTTTCCTTCATTACTGAAATATATAGTATATAATAACACACAAATGCTGGTAGGTCGTGTTCCTGCATCCCTGGACACATAAAATCTAAAAGGACGTGGTTAAATCATATCATTGTGCTAAGTTTTCTTTTTTCTTTCCTCACCATTTCAAAGCTGACAGTAAATACATTTCAAACTGTTCTTAGAAATGAATTACACAGGAATATGTACAAGGTAGGAGTTAGACGGCTTTAGTTGTTTGCCCAGATCATAATTAAAAATACCCTATGTAATCTATTGGGACCCCATGAATTTTTCCCGGGAACTTATTCAAAGCAAATATGTGCGTCCCAGGATGCACTAAATTAAAAAGCTATCAGCATCTCTGTGTATATACATATATATTACACACACATACATACATACATACATTGAAACTTTTAGTTATGAAAAACCAATAAAAAACAAGTGATATCTAATATTCAGTTTTATACTGTTTACTGCCACCATTTGACTAATCATCTTGGTCCCTGATGATTGTATAGGGTGAGATATTAACAGTCACAAAGTGCCATTCATTTATATTGAATATTATCAGAAGATACATCACATAAATATATGATGGTTAAATTACAAACCCAAAACATTTACAGATGTGGTAATACTTCTAACTAGAATAAAAATCATCCACTGAATAGATGTTTTTCATATTTCTATATAATCTACATCTCACAGAAGTTATTTCCATTTTCTCTTATCTATCTATCTATCTATACATATATATATATTTTCCTGGTATTTAGGATCTTTTTTTCCATTGTGTGTTTTAACTGTAGTGATGTAGGTAAAATGCGGTGAGAGTTCAATGTGTCTAGTGCCAGTGAGTGGACAACAAATATTCAATAAATGAAAGAAAAAACTTTAAATTTGTCCTCATTACAGTAATTTATTTCAACTGCATTACGCAGCATCTCAGGTATACCTGAAAATGCTCACCAGGTAATCTGCAGTTGAAAATAAATTATTGTACTGAAGAAAATTTAAAGTTTCTTTCTTCATTTAATTTTGTGTGTAATAATATATATATATATATATTGAGAGAGAGAAGGGGGAGAAGAGAGATAGTACTGTTGTGTGTGAAATTATATTATATATTTTATATATATTATACTTTTTGGAGCATTTCACAAAATTGACATACAGTACGTTTGCAAATAACTACAACTTTAGCCTTTTAGTTTAATGCAGGCTAAGATGTTATCCATTTATTATCGTCATAGGATATATCTTTTCTTTGATAGCACAATAGAGTAATATCTTTTTCCTTTTATATCTAGACAACAAAAGCTTTCCCATCAATTATTTATACAACAAGATGTGAAATGGATTATCTTTAAAAAGAATTTAAACTAAAGGGATTGATTTTATGCCAATAACATTTTGGTTAGACAAAATTCCTTTAATTTTTTTTCTAAGAGATGAACAGAACTGCCGTCTTTTAGATAAAACTTTGGTATTTTTAGCCTGTATTTGTTAAATACAGATCATCTTAATAATACAACTCTGTATTCAAAACAATCCAATTTTTATTTATACATATTTACCACCCCCGTCATATGAGTAGGAGCGATACAAGGTCAGTTTCTTAAGTAGAATTAACAGGTTTGAATTCAGAGTTTTCCTTCTCTAAGACTGGTTGCCTAACCAGGTTAAACAGTCCAAGTCTGGAAGGAGAATAGGTGAATTCATACCTTTGCAAGGGTATTAAGCACTATGTAAATGCAAACAGTTTCATCCAGGATTGAACTCATTTTGGCCATCTCCATTTCCTACATCACACTACAGTTTTTTATTATACAACAGTTGATGCACAAATCCTTTTGGTTTTGATTGTATCCTTAATGATTGAATGATTCTATCAAATATGTGCAGAGCGCACTGCCAACAGTTTACGGTAGGATCACATTGGCAGTAGAGCCGCTGTGAGCAGCTAATGTAGGTAAAGAATTAATTGCTTCTTACTCCTCTGTTTTTGGAACTGTGAACTCCTCTTTATGTAATGGCCACTGTTCCTTATATATATATATATATTTATAGTTGGTATGGTTCACATCCTAACCTCATTTTTATTGGTAGATACACATGAAAGCTCCAGAATTCGATAAAGGGGTTCCTGAGTTCAATAAGAAACATATGGAAGAGTGTCAGAGGGAACATCAGCCAAAATGTTTGTGTGTGTTTATAATATAATATTATATATTATATATATATATATATACCAACCCCTCCGCATGAGCAGGATGTGACACAAGTCAAATTTCTTAAGCAGAGTTCAACAGGTTTGAATTCAGAGTTTTCCTTCTCTAGCCGGTTGCCTAACCAAGGTTAAAGAGCCCAGTCTGCCCTACTGATTTATCCATAGCTGGAGGGAGAGTAGGTTTCATACTTCCCAAGGGTATTAGCCTAAGTGAAATGCAATTACCACATCCAGGATTTGAAACCTCGGGGTGACAAGTCCATTCCCATGACTTAAACATTACACGACCACATTACACCCCCTTATATAACTTATTCAACACTATTACCATAGCTGGAGGGAGAGTAGAATTCATACCTTTCCAAGGGTATTAGCGCTAAGTGAATGCAATTACCAACATCCAGGTCAGATACTCGGGTGACGAGTTCCATTCCCATGAACTTTAAACATTACACCTACACGCGGTCCATAAGTGTTGTGTATAGCAAGAAGATGGGACAAGAGTCCAAAAAATCTAAATAAGACTTCTGCTCATTATAGGTTGATATGATGGCATAAAAAACTAAGAATTAGAAATGTACAATATTGTTGTATTCCAATTTCTTTTTTCATTTTACATTTAAAAATCATCATTAAGTCTAGCTAACAGCACGGATCTCCATGACTCTTCCTTGCCACCTGTCCTTAATCGACCATCACTCCTGGAAGGTCTCCTACAGCAATCCAGTATGCCATGTAGAGCTGATCAAGGTAGGACTCCGCTAAGAAATTGACCTTGTGTCACATCCCTACTCATGTGGAGGGTTGGTAAATATATAGATATAGATAATTCTTTCAAACACTTGAATCTTCATCTTGATTGTGTTTATCAAATACTTCTTTTGAAACAAAGTTATTTTTAATTTATACACAATGGTTTTTCAGAATAATCCTTATCTTCATTGTTTTTAACCTAGTTTTTCTTGAAGATGAGGTGTTCAGATTTGAATCCTCATCTTAGTTTATCAAAATAGGTGTTATTTGTTATATTAAGTTCTTCCTTATAATTATATTATGTTCTTTCGCTAATGCTCTTGGAAAAGGCATGAATCCATCTTTCTCCCTCCAGCTATGGGTAAATAATATAGCAGAATGGGTTTTTTAGCATTGATAAGACAAAAGTCTAGGAGAAATAAAACTGAATTCAAAACCAGCGGTACTTTCCATAAATGATACCTTGTGTCACTCCTCCTTGTGGCAGACGGAATGGATGCTCTTATCCTTATCTTTGTTGTTTTTCTCCTAATTCTTCTTTGAAATGAGGGGTTGTTATTATACAGATCATTCTTTCAGTAAGCTATATCCTTATCTTTGTTTTTATCCTGATTCTTCTTTGAGATGAGGGATTGTTAATACAATCATTTTCAAATTTTCTGCAGTTCCTTATCTTTGTTTGTGTTCATTACAAAAATCATAATATAAGAACAACGAATCATGTAAAAAATATTCAAGCATAAAAGGTTTTCTTTCTTTTTTTTTCCAGAACCAAAAAAAAATGGAAGTTATTCAAGATTTTTTTAAAATTTCTTTGACAACTGCTGTCATCAGGTGAGACTGTCATGACACAAAAAAATCTATAACAAGATTTCTACAATCATTTGGAACAAATATTGAAAAGATTAAAACAACACAAAACAATATCTATATGAAAAAGAAATTGTATCTTTTAAAACTAATAAAATATTTCTATAGAATAATGTACTTAGACTAGCATCCTCATCTTGGTTGTTATATATTAATGTTAGTTTAATCAGGGGCAGTCCACAGGGGCAAAGTCCAGAAATGTTGTTAACAAATCCAGTGTTGAATGTCCCCTTCTTTTGTTGGCTCTGCTTTCTCTACATATATTCTTCTTCCTTCTTCCTTCACTTGCCATCTTTTCTCCTTGGTGATTTCTTCTGTTATATGCCAGAAGGAATTTTCTTAGACTGACAGAAATCATGCTGTTTTATGGCCTCTTGCCAGACACACCACTCTTATGTAAATCAGTGGTACACTCTAAAATTTATTTTTTAAATCAAGGTCAGGGGTTCAATCCACAGAAATGGCAATTAATCGCATATTGCACAAGACAAAAAACACCCTAACTTGCCGACACCAACATGGGCAATTCTTCAATATATAATCATAAAAGAAAAAAGTCGACGGGGCAGCCTAAAGTTGGTATCAGCCAGTTCAGTGAGGCAGTTTATCCCTTTTCCAATACGCTAGACAAGAAGATATTTTAGCATCTTGAGGTGGAGCGCCACACCTACCATAGCCTCCTTACTTTACCAGCCAGATCCATGTGCTACTCATACGCTGAGTTGGCGAGGACCGGTATCGAAACAGGAACCTTGTGGTTTGCTAGCCGAACGCTCTACCAACTGAGCTAACCCCATGCGCCATTAACATTCCTTTTTTTTGAATAATTTGTTTGTTTTAAAGAAGATGGTGCCAATCTTCCTGATGTAAATGGTAAACCCCTGAAACAGGTAGAACTAGTCATATACCTTGAACAAGGTAAAATACTCATCTACTGAAAGGATATCAACATATATAGGCAAAGAATGGACCAAATACTGATAGATTATCAACCATTAGGAACATATGATCTCACTGATAAAACAAAATGATGGATTCCTTCTGAGCTATAGTTGTGTCAATACTGTACTGTATGGCCTGCCTTCACTGGCACTCTAAATGAAAAATTGGAAAAAAACTAGATGGGAAATAGTACAAGGAGTACGCATGCTGTTTTGAACAAATACATTTATCCATAGCGAAGGGAGAATACGATTGGAGGCATAGACTTTCCCATAGGATATTACACAGTATGAAAGGCAACAGACTTGTCCACAATTTTGAACTGGCTAGTTTGGTTTGTTTTATGGCATAGTGCGAACCTCAGTTGGGACATTTAATGCCAATATAAGTATTGAAATATATTCATTACATTATGGATAACCAAATTTTTTCTTTACACTTTACTATTAACCCATAGATGTGATCCTAACAGTAACACCACATCCGAGTCAAAAGTGACCAGGGAGCAACGGTGATGAAAAGGGTGTTTCACATTCCCAAATCTCCAACAGAACTAGAACGCCTTCATCAATCATATAGAGTTAAATGTCATACCCAGAGATATTAGAACCTCAGTACCACCCTCCTAGCACCCATATGAATAAAAAGGGTTGAGGCTTGCCATAAGAGCAACAGGGGTTGCAATATATAAAGGTTGCTAAGGGCTTGACATGACCAGCCGGTGATCAAGAGGGGGCCTCCCAACCGACTGTCTAGCCTAAATAGGATCTAAGTGACAGTGTTGCTTGTCATTGGAACCTTACTCAGATCACCAGGATTCATGCCTAAGCTCAATAGTCGCCCTCAACATGGCCAACAGGTGGCCCCCATTGAGGGAGTCCTTACCCCTCTGCAGAGGTTGTAGTCGGGAGGATTGCTAAACCCCGAGCTGACAGGGCATGAACTTGGTTTATTCACAACAATAACCATTACAACCACAAACACGTCATAATGACTTTATATAAGACATACTTAAGCAGTGAACAGCTTGAATGAGAACAATTAGAGGACTTGAATAATAAGGGTTTCAATTCAAAATTTCAAAAATGCTACAAGTTCAGAATGTAAGTCCAAACAAATTTTAATTATAGTCAAATTGATTGGTTTCATTTTTTTCTTCTTTTGAAAAATCAAAAATGAATCAAGTTCATGTTTTTGATAAAATAAAAAACTCCAAGTTGCCTTACAATCTTACCAACTGATTGATTTAATTGCATGGTCAATACCATAAGAGTAATTTCATGCCACGTAATTAGGGAATTGCATCCATTATATTGCATTTTTTTGTGTTGTTGTGTTCTTCCAGGAAGTTTTTTTACATACTGTGATATATTATATTTTGGGAAGACGTAAACGTGATGTACAGTTAGAGTCGAAGGAAATGGACTCATTGACATAAGTTCAATTCCTGGATGACAGCCACAGTTCACTATAGCGTCTAATACTCTTGGGAAAGGTAGAACCAACTATCTTCCCTCCAGCTAACGGGGGGGGGGGGGGGGGGGGGGGGGGTGGTAATAGTTAGGCCAGACTGGGGCTCTTTAAATCTCAGTTTAGGCAACCATTCCTAGGGAAGAAACACTCTGAATTAAAACCTGGTCACTAACTAATATGCCCGTCCTAACTGTATGTGATCTGTTAATTTTCAATTTTGGTTCGCCTGCAGCTAACGCAAGTAAGTTGTACAGTGGTGACTCTCTTCATGTCCAGTACTTGTTTGATCCATTAACAACAAAATTTCCCAGGGATTTTTGCAGGTGCGTCTTGGACATCCATAGACTCATGACTAAACAGTGACAGCATGCCCGCCATTCATCTGGGAGAGACACCTGCCGTTGGCTTGGTCACATCAGGAGGATGGACAAAGGCCCGAATCCCAAAGAGACCACATCCCCAACCTACTTTATGGTGAATTAGTGGAAGCAAAATCCAACTGGTAGGAAGACAACGCCTGCACTTTAAAGATGTCTACAAAGATGGATATGAAGACATGAAGATATACCAACACATGGGAGGCTTGTGCAGAAGACCGTGTGACCTGGTGCCTCCTCGTCAAACAGAGGACCGAAAGGAGTGAAGCAAAGAAGAGAAAGAAGCCACCGCAGAAAAAGAGAGCCAAAAGGAAGGAGAAGACGACAGCAACTCCAGCAAGCATCAATGTTTGGTTGGATCCACTGCACCAGAGATGCATTCAAAAATTGTCTGTTCAGCCACTCACACAGTTGCAGATAAAAAAATTAAAAAATGGACAGCATAATCGCATCATCAAACGGAAGTAGTAGACAGAAGGATGCCAAATGATTTTATAATTATATGGCTTAAGTAAATGTTATATAAGAGAGTAGTAAGCACCAAAACAATTTTGACTATAGAAATATTATTCCGCATAAATCACTTTTTTACTTAATTCTGTAAAAGAAGAAGAAAGGGTTTTTAACAATCAAAAGTGTGCTCCTGATAATGGTTGTGTGCGTGTTTTTCATTTCAGGAAACACAATTGAGGAGCATCCTCTAATTGATTTTTTTTCACATAATTCCAAGAATTATTGGCCAGAAACAACCAAGAAAGCCATCTTTGTAAACACACAACTTCTACAGTCATTTGATAAAACAACATTAGAAAAGACATACTTATATATCAATTAGAATGTATTTTTTCTTTTAATTTTCTAGCAAAAAATCTATTATAACAGTATTATACTCGGGACTTTAATGTTCTTTATTTTATTTAATCCCAATCTATATTAACCTTGTGGGGTCCAACACTGTCAATGGAAATGGCATTTACTTTTAAATTCTACAACCTTGTGTTTTGGCATTTAAATAGCCACAAAAGTTAATTTATTTTTTCAAAGTTCCATGATGACTCCCAATTACGACATGAGTCAAGAGTTCAAAAAGGAAGGTTCCCCTAGTTTCGACAAGAAATACCAGAGAGCACAGCAACTGAAACGTTGTACATATAACAATAAAGATGAGGGACAATTAGGTCCCAAAATAATTCAAAATAATTACTAGGAATCTAGTCACTAGGCTGCTGGTTCAATCCTGGTCAGGGGCAGGCAGTCACATAGAAATAATAATTAAACAGCTTAACACCTCTAACCCCAGCTATGGTTAGTGCAATTCAGAAAACAAGATACCCCTGTGGACTGAATAAAAGGCGTTGGGTTTCAAAATTCCAAGAAGGTTCCTTGATTTCGAAAGGGGAAGGTTCCCGAGTTCAGAAGTTTCTCGAGTTTAAACAAAGAAATACCTGAAGAAGGCCGGATGGCCCACATCAATGAAACGTTTCACAGATTAACAATAAAGAGAGGAGAATTTTAATCCAAGCATATCAGTGTATAATAATTTGATTGGTTAGAAATTCTGTAGTGATGAAGTAACAACTGAGATGAAGACACTGATTCAAGTATATCATACATAATTCAGAATTCAGTTTAGATCACCATAACAACCAAGATTGAGGATATGAGTCAACAGTATTTATATCGGTTTATCATAGATAAATTTAATTTTCAAAAGAAAAAAATATAATTTAAATTTATTTCTGCCCAGTAATTCCTTTTGTGTATGTATTTTCTATTCGGAAAATATAATAGAGGGTTAGTATTTTTTTATTGATTTTTTTTTTTCATATAATTCCGCAAGTTATTTAGGCTAATAACAACTTGAAAGCCATTGTCTGTAAACCACCGGGTGTTATGGTAACCATCCACTCATAGCAAAAGCCAGAGACCCACAAATTCACATAAGGACCTTCCATCAAAGGAAAACATGCGTATTGATACAAAACGAAATTTGATTGATTGGATGATGTGTAAAGCCAACCGGAAAATACAAAACTGAAGCAGAATTTTGTGAGGAAGATTGGAAAACAAACATCTCACTCAAGCCAGCAACAGACAAACAAAACAAACTAGAAAAAAAGAAGAAAAAAAAAAAAGAAAAAAAAACTTCCCCCTATATGGTATTTACAGTATTCAAGTACAGTAAATCTGATACACTGATAAGATAATGTGAAAATTTCTTCCTAGCCATAACATGCTTTACTGTACGGCTGCACCACCTGGACTAACAAAGCACCTGACAGGAAAATCTTACATGAAAGCTACCCAAGGATGTTGCAATGATGTTCTTGAACAAATCTTGAAGCAACACCCCACAAGAAAGCATTCTTTTACAGCACTGCCTCTTATCACACAAACCATCCAAGTAATATGAAACTCATTAAGTGACATCTTTAGAATGACATTTATATAGTAGAGAATATAGTCAGCCTTTTCATACTCTTTACTGTAAAATATCATTGCATTATTATAATTCATTCTTTTAGGAGTTTTTTCACTACCTTGAACTCTAACAAGACGCTTAAAGAAAAGCGCTAGATGGGAAGCTACACAAGGGGTGCTGCATACTTTTTTGAACAAATCTTAGAAGCAGCACTCCACAAGAAAACAACTGTACAGCACTTGCCTTCCTATCACACAACAATCTTCTAACATGAAAAAGAGATGGCGGACACTGCTAAAGAAACATTTTTCGTTAGGGTCTTCCTTTTTCTGAAAGGTAAGACTCCTAACAGATAGTCTGTAAGGATAGTTTTCTTAATTTTTCCTTATTGTTATTTGCCCTATTATTTACCTTCTCTTCATCTGCTATATTCATCTTATATTCTCGGACTGAAGCAATGGTTGGAAATCTTTTATTCATATCAGGTGTTGTCTCTCTCCACATCCATCTTAGTTCTTAATTATGAAACATGCGAAATATACTTTGGTGTACACATAGTTCATTTCCTGATACCCATATAAATGCACCAAAAGAAAGAATAGTATAGACACAAAGATGCATCTAGCCATGAGAGCTCTCTGATCAATCCTGAATTTAACTCTATTTCCCGGCTTCTCTGATCATGTGATCTTCCTAAGCCAAATCAGTTGAAGACCACTTTTGAATGACATCGAGGTGAAAGCCTGCCCCTAATCAAATCTTATAACTTATTACATTATTTTTCCGTATGAATTATGCATTAAAAACTGTTAAATTTAAATTTGACCACTAATTACAAAAATTGATAGGCCTATACCTATTCAGTACGTAACAAGGATAGTAGTAGTAGTTGGATGTATATTAACAATAACAACAATTTCAATTCCTGCTGGAATTATTTGAGGTGATAATTATAAACTTTTCTTTTATCAAGCATGCGTTGATTTTTGAAAAAATTATATTCTGACAAAGTGAAGTAGATAAACAAAAAATAAATCAAAGAGATTAAAAATTTGGGGGAAACAGAGGTTAAAACCTCAAAGATGTGTTTTGATTTTTTGATATACTGATTGTCATTTTAGATAAATATCAAAAGAATATTCTTTGAAATTTTCCTGGGAAAAGAAATCAAACAATCTTACATGAAAGAATGCATGAAGGACATTTCAAATGGATAATTATTGATTAAAGCTTTTCTAACTTGAAAGACAAACTAAATTATTTTGATTTTAAATGCTACACTCCTTGTGAATTTAAAGTGTGAGGCATATACATTCATAAATATATAGATGCTATGATGTGATAAATAAAATGTCTAATTCTTCCAAAAATTTTAGGACCAAACAGAATAAAAGTTGCTGGGTATGAAAATGGAATAAATGAAGGCTTGATGTTAAATAAATCCTGCCAATTATAAACAAGTTTTAGACCTGATAGAATAAAGTTGCTGTATGAAAATAAAAGTTAAATTTTCTTTCTAAGATTTACAAGGGTTGATTGATAATAAGTCTTCCATTCTCATTGAAAACAAACTTTTAGACAAGATAGAATAATATGATTTTATAAATGCTATGTATTTTAAAATTGATTGATAAACAAAAGGTCTCTGATATTTTTAAAACAACTTTTAGACTAGATAGATAATTGAACGGTATTCAAAATTTCAGTTGAATTGCCTCAATATTATGTTGTTTGTTTTGGTTGTTTTATGACATATCAACTCAGGTGGCGTCATTTAATGCCGATAATTTTTCCTGAAATAAATTCATTTCTTAATGTATACTTTATTTTGTTTTTAAAAACAACATTTTCTTATTCTAACCCATAGATGGGACCCCCTAACTGGTACTTACCACTTCCGCAGTCAGAGTGGACCAGGGGAGCAAATGCGTGATGAAGGGTGCTCCACATTTCCCCAAACCTTAGAACTTGGAACCTCAACCATCAGATAGAGTTTTAATGTCATTCCCATGCACATAAAGACGGGCTCAGCCACCAACCTTCTAGCACCCATCATGATAAAAAATGGCGTTAGGGCTTGCCATAAGGACAATAGGGTCGGGGCAAATCATATAGGTTCTAGGGATTGACGTACAGCCAATTGATTGGAGGGGGCTATTTTGAGGGGTTGATATAATAAAAAGGTCTCTAATGCTCTAAAAGGAGGTTTTAGGACTTAGGATTTTTTTAACTTGAATTTATCACCCCCCCCCCGGGCCCTTCCACATAATAAATTCTTATTTTTTAACCTTTTACCTACCAAATCCCATTGATTTCTAAATAGGTAATAAATCTTACAAAGTCTTAATCTTAATCAAAGGGAATCTATCAACTTGATAAAACATTGGAAATAAAATTTAAGATTTAATTGTACCAAGTCTACCAAGATGCTTTCTTGTTTGTGTATTTCCCTGATTAAAGGGAAAAATTAAGAGTTTTTGTCTTTCCAGCAAAATTTATTTTTTTTAAAGTCTGTTACCCACCATTTAGTCTGTCTCAGGTTAAAGAAAAATTGTGTTACAGAGAGAGAGAGGATGAGACGGAGAGAGAAGAGAGAGAGAGAGACAGTTTACCTTGAAAATCAGTATTTGAAAGAACTAAATCTAAGATTTATCTTTAATCATTTTTACCTACAATCAAGAGGTTTCTATTTGGTTTTCAAGCTTGGGGGGGGGGGAGTTTCTGCAAAAAGATCTGCTCTGTCTTCAATGAAACTATCATTCATAATTTAAACATCACATATTTCCTAATTTTCTAGCAGGAAAAAGGAATGCAGACAAGTATTTCAAAACCTGCGCCACCTTGATTGGGTGGGTGTACATTATACACCCACACACATGGAGATTAATAGGATTAATGGCTTTGACAAAAACAAGAAAAACAACCTTTTTTTTTGTGTGTTTGTTAACCCTTAGAATCAGCAGCTGAATTATTAACTGCTACTCAGAAGTTTATATAGCTAGGTGCGACTGAATTCTGACTGGGGAATTCCCATTTCAGATTTTGCTATTGCCTTATAAAATATAATCTATTATTCACAGTTTTATAGGCTGATAAATAAAAGATGGACAAACATTAGATTATAAGATTAGAGAGATAAGGAGAGACTGAAGAGATAGGCAAAATACATATAAAGGAGACTGAGAGAGATGAAGAAGTAGATAAATCATTAAAAGACAGAGAGAATAGGCATATTAAATTATGGGAGGGATAAAAAGATAGATATGAACAGCAGAGAGATAAGGAAGAAAGATAAAAGATAGATATTGAAGAAACAGCAGAATAGGTTAGATAGATACAAAAAAAAAACCTGACAGATAGCTAGATAGAATATGATGACAGAGAGATACATCAAAATCAATTGCAACTTCTATGGAAGCTTCATATCTGAGCCATGATTTTAGAAACATCTACCAAGAATAATGAAACTGGTCATCAAAATCAATTGAATTTGCCTTTAATATTATGAGAAGCTTTATTTAATAAATAAGCGTCTTCTAATGCTATAAAAGAAAGTTTTAGATGATTTTTCTTAACTTGGATTTATCTGCCCCACCCCCCACCCCCACCCTCCACCAATAAAATCATTTTTAACCTTTTACCTATTCAATCTTCAATTTGATTTCTAAAATAAGGTTAATAATCTTTCTGGCAACATTATCTTATATCCAACGATAAGAAGTACATAGACTGAATCCCAACTTTGAGAAATCCCCAATTCACATTGCTATTGCCTAGTAAACAATTGGGTTTTTTTCAATAACAGATTATTACTTTTGTCAATAGTTCTACCTCATAGTTATTCTTTTACAGTGGTTGGTTGGTTTTATTGCATATCAACTCTTGTTGATTTATTTTATGTGAAGTCAGTTTTAACAATTTGAACATCAAATTATATCTAATACAAAAAAATGGTAAGCGCCATTGGCTACAGTTGTAGGAAAGGACTTGTCAACCCGGCTCAATTCCCAACAAAATTGTTTGCATTTACATGGCACTAAACCCTTGGGAAAGGTATGAATTCAATTCTCCCTCCAGCTATGGGGTAAATAGCAGGGAAGACTGCGGCTCTTTACCCATGACTAGGTAACCAGATCTAGGAGAAGGAAAACTTCTGAATTCAAAAACCTGTTAAACTCTGTTGTTAACAAATTGGACCTTTGTGTCACATCATGCTCATGGGAGGGGTTTGGTAAATATATTATATATTATATTATTTTAATACAAAAATGGATCTTCACACTCATTTTAAAACGTGTAAACACTTCATACTTAGTTGCAATATCAATGTTTTTAGAGCCCACTACAGTAAATAATTTAAATAAACACTTCATATTTATTTGCAAAATTAATGTATCAATAAAGTTTCATAGTAATTTTAATTAACAAGGAAAATACTTTATATATCAATTATCAATATTTTCTGAGTCAATATATCAATTAAAGATCATAAATCAATTAAAAAGGTAAACACTTCATATTTAGTTGCCCATAAAGTTTTAAGCAATTGATGAGGCCGGCTTCAATTAGGTGACCACTTGAGGCCATTTACAGATACTGAAACAAACTGAGGTCTTTCTGTTTATCAAAAAATGACTTGATTCAGCATTAAAATGACCCAAAAGGGTTGCATGTTACCATAAACAAAATGATTAGTCAACCTAGGATTTATGCTGACTGCAATCTTTTGCAGACAAGTAAAAACCAAACTAAAAAGGTTTATTCTGGGTGTGACACTAAATTCTAGTCAGGGGCGAGTTGGGCAGTAGGTATCACTGCTTTATTGTTTATTACTCCCAGTCCTTGGTTTATCAAAATATTTGATTTGGCATTAAATACTCGAAAAGGGTATATGCCATAAACCAAAACCAACAATTAATCACTTTGACCACATTTAGTTTTCTTCAAGTTCTTTTTATCAAAGACATTCGATAAAAATTTTAAAAAAAATGTCATTTCCTTTTTTGTAGGTCCAAACCCCGGCCCCCCCTCATATTGGGAATTTTGATTGAGGGAGACATAATTAGTTATTTTGTTTTAATGCAGCATCATGAATTGTTATTGATCACAGGGAGTATTTTTTATGAATAATTTAACGAGTTGTAAATGTTGTGGATTTTTCTTGTTTGCGTATTTTTGCAAATTTTTGCGGTTTCCATTTGAATCCTCATGAAACCCTGCCCCATTTTTCTTTTAAATTGCAGAAAACAAAAATTCCTCTAGTATGCCCCCCCCGCCTTTTTTCATTTGCTTGAAATTTGACACTTATAAATTTTAAATCCAAGGTCAATGCTAACCTGACATCAATTACAACACAAGGATAATTCCAGAACCAGGGATATGCCAGGGATAATCAATATAAAACTTGGAAAATCCTCTGGAAAGCATTACGACCCGAAAACCATGTTTCATTTGTAATGATCGCCCTAAAGAATCAACCTCCAAACTACTTTTCTATCTCAGTAGGTCTCAGACATGCCATGCAACCCAAGGGATATTCTTCTATGGTGGGAGGTGCCTATGGTTAGGGTTCATAGGAAATGGACATTGTGACACAAAGTTCAAATATTAGATTGAGGTTGGTAGCATTTCATATTAGAACTGATACCCTTATAGGAAAGCGTATTGCAATCCAATTTATTTCTTCCTCAGCTTTTGGCGTAAATAGCGGGAAGACTGCGGCCTTTAATGTTAGTATGGCAAGCAGTGTAGAAGAAAAAAAAACCAGAAATGGGACAAGGATATCTGTTAGGCTTATCCCTCATAATAAAAAAATTGAAAAAATGGGTTTCAATCACAGACATTTTACACACATACAAAAAAAAAATCAGAGGTACAATGGTGCGCACCACTTGGATGCCTAATGAAACCACTTAGACAATAAGCTTGATTGTGAGTTAATTTTAATGGACACTGGAATATTTCTATGTCTAAACAAATTTAAAATTGTTCACAGTTTATCCTTCAATAAAAAAATTAAAAAATGCTCTTTAATCTTAATATGAAATTACACAGTGTTTACAGAATTTGGTTTTTTTATTACTGGATATGTATCATTGGTATATTCAGAGCATTTGTAGAAGGAAAATTCTTGAAATTTAAGCTGTTAAAACTTCCACTTAAAAAATTGATGTTATTCATCCTTGAAATGAAATCAAGCATTTGTTTAGGATGACAATTTCTAGAAATAATTTCATTGAAAAATGTCTATTGTTGGCTCAGATTTTCGCATGTGTATAAAAAACAAACAAATTTCAGCTTTGATACTACTCCTACTTTAAGCTCTTATTTTGCTGCCATTAGGTCAGGAACATTGTATTAAATTGAAATTAAGGGATTATTTGGTGGTTCTGTTTAATTATCATAGAAAGATTACTAATTTCAATGGAAACTGAATACTTTTTTCCACTGCAAAAAAAAAAAGATTAAAAAGTTTACTTACGTTTATGTTCATTAGAAGAAATTAGAAATTGGTTTCAACACTGAAATCTGTCAATATTTATAGAATGATTTTGCTCATCATCAATTTAAAGTGACCAATTTTCTTCCAAGCTGTAGGTTGTGTCAGTGCTACCGCACAGGCAGCACTACTTTGGTCCTTTGATGAAAAAAGCCTAGATAATAAACAGATGGGAGTTGCACAAGAATGCTGTGTGTAGTCTAAACAAGATAAAACTGATGAAATGCTAACACTCAGATTATCCCTTCATTGGAAGAAATAAAAAATGGGTTTAATCTTAATATTGAAATTGTCACATGTTTACAGAAATAATATTAAAAGTGTTTTCTATAATTTGCTTGAGTATTAAAGTTATATTGGTTTGGTAGTTGGTTTTGAATGCTTCACAATGCAAAGTGTAAAAGAAAATAAGATAACTAGGTGTTGTTTGTTAACCTGCCTGATTTTTATTCTTAATATTTTGAGATAAAAACTTTTCTTTCCTACAGAAGATTTTCTGAAACTTGAAGCTGTTGCCTAGCGGACTGTCCATTCGTTTTGTGTCTTATATTCTTCCAAATTCTGTGTGTGTGTGTGTGTGAGTGTGTGTCTGTTTAACAATGTCTGATTACTCATTCCAGGTTTGCGCCAACCCTATTTTTGTTTATTATTAAGAGAGTTAGCCTGATGTGTTGTCTGTGTGTGTGAATTTCCATGCCCATCACATTCACCTGTTAGTCTTTTAGGGGGCCTTGCCTCGTGTGCTTGTGTGCTCTTAAAAACCCAGTTGCATTTTTTTTAAGACATATTGTGTGTGGTGTGTATATATATTATATATATATATATATATATATATAGCTTTACTTGTTTACGTGCTGTGTGTATGAGATGTGTTATTTGTATGAGTGTGTTTCTTGCCTGGTGTGTGCCTTGCTCATATACGTGTATTTGTGAATTTGTTGGACTTTAGAAAAGGGGAATGATATACTATTGTCAGAGATAAAAAGTTCCCTTACAAAGGTTACAAATGCTTCTGATCTAATTTCGATGCTTGAGGAGAATTTGCTTTGGAAAGAAAGAATCTGTGACCATTACGAGTACACCATTCTTCTATTGTTCAACTATTTCAAAATCATGTGGCTGGTCCTACACAAGCATTATTTAATAAATTTACCTCTCACCACTAGAAAAACAAAATTTCCCCCTGTGTAAGTAATCCAAATGGAAACTGTTGGATAGAAAGGAATCCATTCTGATTCTAAACTATGTGTAAATAGTAAGCAGATTGCGCTATTTAGCTGGAAAGGCAGCTAACTGGTCTATTCAAAACCCTAATTTTTGAAAAAAAAAAAAATTTAATTATTTTTATAAGATGATATTGGTCTTATACAAGAAATTTTATTTTAATCTCACAAAAATATTTGTTTGAGGCTATTGCAAATCAGGCTAGAACAGAGGTCTTGCATCAAATGTTTTGACAGCTGAGAAAATACAAACAATTAATAAATTTTACAAAGAGAATCGTGTGATGTATGCCCAGAGAATCAGGTTTTTAGTAAAAATAAATAAATAATAATAAAATGTTTATAAATTAGGATAAACATGGGTTTACCATAAAAAGCCAGAGTCAAAATGACAGTCAATGGAGTGGAAACATGCGACTCTCCAGTGAGAAAAAGTTCCAGGAGCAGCAGTCAGTAAAGAAGGCATGGTGACTTTCTTCTAAGACAATTGAAAAGACCCAACACTATTGATTTACTTGAAAAAAAGATACAATTGTAAACAGTGCTTACCTATGCAAATTCCTTAGGTAATGCCACCTTATTTATTGGAATGACCCTCATATGTATATATGTGTGGTTGCCGAAAAAAATTGCAGCACTAAAAAGATGATGCTGATTTCACCTTCTGGTACATTTATTTAGAACATGACACACATTATTAACCTGTATATGTGATTAATTGTAAGTTCAAATCTGAGGTTATTTGCATTTCCCATCATGCTAATACTTTTGCGGAAAGTCTATACATTTCAACCTATTCTCCTTCCAGCTATGGGTAAATAGGTAGGGCAGACTGGGTACTTTAATCTTGGTTAAGCATCAGGTCTAAGAGTAAAGAACTCTGAATGACAATGTTTAACTCTGCTTAAGAAATTGACATGTGGACACATCTTGTTTGTATGGTAAGGTTGCGTAAACTATTATACTATATATATTATATATATGCATAATTTATGGTAATCCCAAGATTATTACCTGTATATCTAATCTAGTTATAAATCAAAAAAAGATATTCAGGTTGTTCCAATAATCATTCTCACTCAATATATATAATATATAATATCATATATATATATATTATTATATTATGTGTTGTTGTGTGTGTGTTGTCATGATTAGAATTAAGGATAACAATAAAAGTACTTCTAGTAATTAATCTTTATAGTGCTTATACATAAAAATGTTAGAGCAATATAAATATGTATAACTATAAAATTTAATGAAAGATAAAAAGATTCATGAGTTTCAAAATTTGCTGATAATCAGGTGAGCTAACATTCGACAGCTACATATATGTGTTGTGTGTGTAATAAAAGTTAGATTCGGTTTAGTTTCTTTGTTTAATGGCATATCAACCTTCATAGGGTTATTTTATGCCACACCATCACTCGCTAGAAGATCAGTAGTGCTTACTATGTTAACTCATGCTGGAGGGATGAGGATTTTCAATCTTTCCCAAGGATATTTGTCAAAAGGCCAACATAATAGCTGAAGATTTGAACCTCACTATGCATGTTGCGCGTTCCAGCAGTTAAGCAACTATCCTATTGAGGACTCCCCACAAAATATTAAGTAGGTGGATATATATATATATTCCACCTACTTATATATACTATATATATATATATATGGTTTGAAATTAAATAGTGGAAAGTCCGTAACCAAGCATTGTTGAGTTCATGTCTCCACTATGCCTAACTAGATATAAAATGTTCTCATCGCATGCATATTTGAGCACTCTCATAACTTATTACATACACCAAAACTACTATATAATATATATATACACACACACCTTGGTCAGTTATTTAGCTGAATCTTGCGTCTGAAAATTTTAGATATAAAAATTTCATGTCACTGCTCTTGATCTAAAACTCTCTATAGATCAAAATTCAGTTTTGATTTAACAATTTCCAGGCGTATGATTTAATGACTAATTCTTATATATAATAAATATGAAAATGGACTCTCTCTTGATTGTGACACATGAGGGTCCATTCCAATGAATAACCTACACAGTGTTTTGTTTAAAGTAGTAAAGGCTTGTGTTGGACCATCTACACTTTTTGGCCACAGTCGATTAAGAAAGAATTGGGCACAAGGAATTGCCACAAAAACCCAATCAACGACTGACCTCAGGCTTTTTCAAATTCACGAATCTTTCCCTTTCTTTCCTAGACTTGGTTACCTACCCAAAGTTAGAGAGTTCAGTCTGCCCTACTATTTTACCCATAGCTTGGAGGGAGGGAATACTTGCGATTCATACCTTTCCAAGGGTATTAGCGAAACTATGGAAATGGCAAAACAGGCCTTTGTAACTAGGATTTGAAACTCGGGTCGTCGGAGTCCATTTCCTATGACTTCTAAACCATTTATGCCATGCCCGGCCTATATATATATACTATATTTATATATATTATACCATTATACTAGAATTAAATATACAAGTAATAAAACTGAATTCTGTAAATTATCTCAATAATTACAGGTTCTAAAATTAAAGATTGTATCAAAAGCCTTACTTGATAAATATATACAAGTTTTTTTTTAAGATGAATTGTAAACAAAGATGATTTTAAAGAGTAGAATTTAAAGTATGATATTTTAAATGTATATGCTTCACTTACACTTATATATACACACCACACAATCAATATATAAAACTCAACCAAATAAAGCAAAGTTTTAAATTTCAAAAAAGAGATCATTAACAAAACAAAATTTTAAATAATATCTCTGCTCTTCACCCAATCTATTAATACCCTACCCCATCTTAATTGCTTAGTTCCATTTTGAAATCAGATTTGAAAAACCGGAAGGCTGGAAAATAAATTTCAATTTGATCACTTAAAGGTTTTCATTATATATATATATATATATAATATATATATATGTGTGTGCTGTGTTGTGTGTGTGTGGTGTAGCTTGTGTTTTGTGTAAACATAAAATATATATACATGTACATTTTGAAATATAAAAACTAAATCCTAACTCTTTGATAAATGGCCTTAAAACAATGTTTTTTCAACTTATTTTAAAAAACATTTTTAGAGGAAGAATATCACATAATATGTTGTGATAGGAGGTAAAGTTAATTATTTCCTCTTCCCATAATAGCTGTTTACATTTCAGCGTACAAAAATGTATATACAAATTTAAATCTTATTATGGGACAGAGGTTAGAATTACATTACATCTGAGCCATAACTATTTACATTACATTTGGAATCTAAAATTCATACACTAAATGTAAACAACCTATTATGGGACATAATATTGTTACATTACATATATATTTCATGCACTAAAAAGTAATGTCTATTATGGGACAAAGGTTAATATTTTTTGAATTTGAAAACCTCCTTAAATCTACACATAAAAAATGTTAGATACTTTGCATTAATGTGTATATTTATGAATAAACATTATAATGTGTTGTGTGCCGTGTTGTGTGGGTGTATTTGTAATAAAAGTGTGTGGGTTAACATGTGTGTGTTATAATATATATTTTAAAAAAACAGGACTTTTCAGTAAATGTGATATTGATGCAATGCATGTGTGTCTGAGAAAATGTGTGTTTCGTGTGTGTGTGTGTGTGCATGGCATATGCTATGATGGGCGCACATATTTAAAATAAAAAATACATGTGTGTATGTTTTATTTTAAAATAAAAATACATGTGCTGTAATGTATGTATATTATATATATATATATACTGTAAATATAAGCATGGGTGGTATACGCATGTATATAAGAATGTTATATCTTATGAAAATGTGCAATATATCTATGTAATATAATCTGTATTATATTGCGTATAGTTAAGAATTAATGAAAAATCAATGGAAAATGAAAAGATTTTTTTTTTGAATTTTTTTATTTCATTTTTTTCATTAAATTAACTAAATAATTAGAAGCATATGCAAAGACTTATATTATTACACACACACACACATACCATATATATATTAATAATAATATTAACCCGGTAAATATAAACCATGTGCATGTGTGTATATATATAAAAATTAGTAAAATATAACCATGTGTGTGCATGTGTGTGTGTGTATATATATATATATTATATTATATATATCAGCTAAATAAAAAGGATGGTTGTGTATATATATATATTATATATAATCAGTAAAATAAAAGGATGTATGGTGTGTATATAATATTATATATATATATATATACAATTCAGTAAATAAAAGCATACACATGCTAAAGACAAATTCAAAATATTCACAGGGCTTTTCTTTTTGAATAATTTAAAAAACATCTACTAGTTTAATTAACCCTAACAAAATGATAATTCAAAACAAGATTGAAATTTTCCTCAGGTTTTCCGAACTTGCCAATATTGAAAGCTAGTCACATTTGTCATTTAATTAAGCCACACTCCAACAAAACAGAAAAATCCCCCCCCCCCGCCACACCCTTAGGCTTCAGGATAACAATGTCAGGTTTTTCCCTTTCCAGCTTCTTTGGAAAATTAGCGTAAATACTAAAATGAAAGTGATTTGGGAAGCCCTAAAATTGAAAGAGAATATCCTCTAGTATTTCAAACTTGAGTTGACAATTTTAAAATTGATTCATTGCAGGTTTGATCAATGTTTCTTTTTTTTTTTTTTTTTTACTTTACTAAAATAATTTTTTTCTTATTCATGTAGGATTTTTAAAAAAAAATCTTCTTTGCTAAAATTTTACAAAATACAAGAAAAAAAAAAACAACAAAATAATGGGATAATAATGGAACCGTAAAGAATTTAAAACGAGCCATATTATATATATATATATATATATTATATATATATATATATAATATATTCTTATTTTACTCATTCAGTAAGTGACAGTACTATTAATAGTAAAAGGTCTTGTGGGCTTTTGCTTAGGGTTTTTTTTTCTTCTTCCATCAACTTTGAACAACTCTAGGGGACAAGCCAGAAAAATATTGTCACAATAAGGCAGGCAGACAGGTAAGAAAAGCTACTAACAATCTTGTCCCCCACCCCACGCACGGCTAACAGACATACGACCCTCCCTCCCTGTCCTGTTTCTATTCATCAAGGTTACTGCTCTGCTGCTGCTCGGCACTGGATGCCCTGATTGGCGCATGAATGATGATGATTGATGTTGATCCCGTGACTACTCTTCAGCGTTCATTACTTACCCACCCCTCACGCTTTCTCAGAGCCTAGCCTTACTTACTTCTTCCACAAAAATACCAGACTTTCATAAGCATAACTCCATCTTCGCCAATATTCTGTCATGCGTTTCTTCCTTCCCCCATCTCTCTCTTTNTACACACATTCACAAAATACTATATATAGTCATATTATAATATATATTGTGGTGTGTGTTGTGTGTGGTGTGAGCCAGATTTATATTCATTTTGAATAACTTGAAAGTTCGCCTCGTTCAATGGGTGTTTTTTTTTGTTTTTTTTTGTTTTTATAAATTATGGATAATTAACCATCATCAAGGTAATATGAAGAATGTGTCATGAGCTTCAGCAGAAAATGTATTTCAAGTGAAATTAACACCGAAAATGTAACAAATTTCCTTAACATTAACAGCGTTCTTTGTTTTCAAATTGTGCAAACATCAGGAGAGTATATATTGTATCATTATTCAGAACGATTTTTCGTGCTGGATGATTGCTCGTTTAAAATTAAAGATAACTCACATATACATATATTAAAATGCAAGGATATTAATTAATTACACTGTAATCTTACCTCGTATGCAAAAATAAATCATTGGACAAATTCTACAATATCATGTATCAGTTATACGATTATATTAAGGTGTGCTATTATTGCCTGCATTTTGACAGGAAACTGATAATTTGTATTATTTAGATTTTGACTGTTGTCCTCACCAGTTGTTCTTGTTGCCTTTTGTTGCTAATGAACAAGTTTCGGCAAATGTACCCTTTCGATTTCCTCAGAGTTTCTTGTCGAATGTTGGAGCCTTCAGTCGATATCGAGAGAAATCCATAGTCACTAAAGGCGTCACAAAAATTAATCGAATGATTTTGATCATAGAAATGTATTGATTAATAATTTTACCAATAGATGCATGAGATTAAAAAAACGTAACTGGTGTAAGCGATTAAGAATTAAGAAATTATTAAATGCAGTTTAGGGATGTTCATGACATAACGTTCTTATATAACAAAATGAATAGATACGAAAAAATCTAGAATAGATAGAGGGGCTAGTAATGGTTGAGCCAGTCACGCCAGATCCACTGGTACTTGAATAGCGACTTCGATCCCCGCTGGATACCCCATTACTTCGACCTTGTGCCTAAATGTAAGTAATGTAAACCTACATAAAAGATGGGAAACAACATACAACTACATACATATATTTCATAATAAAAAGTGACACACACACACAAGCACACACACACACACACATATATACTATAATATATATATATACATGCGGAATTGATTAATTAAACTTATATACATGGCATAGATAAATAGATAGAACTTACATACATACATAATAATCATGCCATACATAAAACAGATAGATACATACATATATACAGACATACATCGCACACATACATATTCAATGTTCACAACCTACATACTATATGGGATAGCAGATAGATAATAGATAGACATCGCCTCTGACGTGTAAATATTCTGCAGTCTGTAAATTTGCGCGTGTGTATGTGTTATGTGTGTATGCACACGGCAATGCATGTGTTGTGTGTATGCACGATATGCATATGTATGTGTATGTATGCATGTATTCGGTCGCAAGTGTGTGAATTTACTGTAGTGGGTGTTGAAGGTGGTGATATCACACTTCAAAGCTGAACCGGCAAATGCCAAAACATTTCTCTCGACAATGAGGTCAACCTTCGTCCCTTGACCTTATTATTAAACGGAACTCCGAAATTTCCAAGCAAGATTCGGTTTACTTAATTATGCTTAGAGAAGAAGAAAGAAGCTGACTAAAAATATTCGTGCGATGCAAAAAGAAAACCCACTTCACTATGCAACACTGCTCGCTGACTAGAGCGTGCGTGTTGGGTGGAGTGACAGTCGGGTGGGTCGCAGGTAGTTCAGGTCACGGTAGCATCAGCACATCAGAGAAATGAATCGGAGAACCAAGGATCGAATTTCGAGTGGGCCCGTTAATGTAATTCCCCGACTCCCAGAATACTTTCGAAAAAGCATAATCCACCATTCCCTGCTCCGTCCTTCACCAGACGTCTAGACAAAAAAAATTTCTTGTCTCATATTTCAAAATTCTTAGTTAGAGCTAATAACCAGGGAAAGACCCTTTGAGAGCCACTACCCTCCAGCAGGGATATGTGTATGTGTATGTGTATTTAACAAAGTTTAAGTTTTGTCGATATTTCTCCTCTTCTCTCTCTCTCTCTCTCCTCTCTCATCTCTCTCTCTCTCTCTCTCTCTCCTCGTCTCTCTCTCCGCTCCGTTTTATTAAAGTTGTATGTATCTAGTTTACCGAAACTCCACCAATACATATGGTCATTTTAAAGCTGACTTTAAATTCAGTTTCCTTCTCCTAGACTGGTGCTGACCAAGATAAGAAAAACTAGTTTGCCCTACTATTTACCCATAGTCGAGGTAAGAACATTATGATTTCGTGCATTTCCAAGAGGCATAGCGCAAAAGGAAATGCAAACAAACCTTGCCCAGGAATTGAACTTGGATCACCGATTCAATTTTCACAACAATAAACCCATTACGCTAAATGCGCCTCCTTATTAAAAGCCGCATCGATGAGGCTCTGTCTCTAATGTCTGGGAGGGATATGTCAATATATTAGATTGTGAGGGAGTGCAGGGTTACCGTATATATTCTCACACACACACCCATATTTATATATATACTAATATATATATATATACGACTCAGTAGATTATCTTTTATAATATATATATAGTATATCTAAAACCTTCGCACGAGCAGTGTGAACATAAGTACAATTCTAAGGCCGAAATTTATAGATTGAATTTAGAGTTTTCCTTACTCCTAGGACTAGAGTTGTTAACTAAGGTTGAAGAGCCCAGTTGTCCTACTAACAAATAGCTGGAGAAGATAAGTTGTATTCGTACCTTTCCGAAGGGTAAAGCGCTATTGAAATGCAAACACGACGTCCAGGATGTCAGCTCGGAATATCTTTTTCTATTTCCTTTGGCAAGCTCTGTAGTTTAAAAGTTTTGACTGAAATTCCACGTCCATTTCTACGGCGGGTAACATTGCACCAAGCGCATCCACCAAAATATCCACTGTATATAGTCAAATACTAAAAGATCTCATTTTAGACAAAACACTGTCCGTCAACCGTACACATGCGGTATTAATTAAAAATTTGAAATTCAAACTATTAGAAGGACGAAACTCTTCCGGTGTGGTTGGGTGGTGGGTGGTTGGAGGTTGTTGTTTTTTACTGCATGTCAACTTCTTTTTGGTTATTTAATGCTGAATCAGTCTTTTTTTTTTTTTCTTTTTTCTTTTCTTCTTTCATATTTTTTCTTTTCTTTCTTCTTTTCTTTGACAAGGCAATTATAGAGTTTCAAGAACTAATGATAATATCCAATGAAACCACACCATAGCTTCAATAACTACCCTTAATACAAAATATTTGTGCCACAGTTATATAGTTTTCAAAGTATTTCTCAAGTATTCCAAGCAATATAGAGTTTCATTGTAACTAATAATAATAGATCCTTTGAAACAACGATAGTTTCAAGAACATATTCTCAATAAAAAAGAATAATTCACACAGTTATTTATTTCAGTTCTTCTTATATTTTATTGTCTGAATTTTTTGAATGAGGATTGATGCGTATCATTTTGATTTTCGGATTTTTTATTGCTATGCTCGGAACACAGAAACACCTTAGGAAGCCGGAGTTACAGCGGCCAAAACGTTGTGATTTATATAAGACGATGACAAAACATCCGAAAAATCAAAATTGTATTGATATTAGCACAGCACATCAGTTTGTGTGTGTTAAAATATATGTAATAAATATATATGTATATATATATACTATATATATATATATATAAACCTCTCTGTCATGGTCAGGATGTGAACACAGGGTCTATGTGTGTGTCTATGTGTATGTGTAAAAGTTTATTTATTTTGTAGTACGTATGATATATATAATTTTAGGGAATATTAAAAAAAACCTGTTCATTAAACATAAAGAAAGCTCAAAAAGAAATATACAATGTGTCTCTACATGAATGTACTCATATTTGAAAAGAACATTTTTGACTCTATGTATGAATTTCTGGGTCGATGGTAATGTGTCTCGATGGTGATAGCAATTGTTATAGGTATCCTCTGTTCTTTAATTTCAGTTTAAGTGATAGAAAGAAAAAAAAATCAGTTTCATTTGTTTTGTTCATTTTTTGTTCTTTTTACTCTCAGCCTCTCTCTTCTCCCATCTCCTTCATCCATCCATTCATTTGTTCATCCCTCTGTCCTTCCTTCAATTCTTCCATGCTTGTTCCTTCCTTCATTCTCTATACTATTTTATACCTCTGATTGTTCACCAGTTCTATTCATCCTCTCGTACACTCTCTCTATCTGTCCATCCGGAACTCACCCTCAGTGGCTGTGGCTGAATCGGGGTTCCCCCCCCCTTTTTTTAAATTTTTTTTTTTTTTTTTACCCATGACCCCACCCAAGGATTTTTTTTTTCTGTGTGTGACGAGGTTGCAATGGACGTCCTAATGATGGTTTCATTATGGTGTTAGCTGATTGCTTGTACAGTTAATTCTCCTATACTTGCTAATTCCAATGAAATGGAGAGACCACTACTGCTGTTACTGCTGCTACAACCACCCTTGTAATGATCATTCATCAGGAGCAGCTCTGATAGATTTCACAATCATAGTAGTAGTAATAACATGAACTAGCATCAGCAGCACGCTAGTAGTAGTGGTAGTCATTGTTGTTGTAGTAGTAGTAGTAGGGTATGGTAGCATCAACCAGTACAAATCTGATATTCTTCCATCCACAGCAGGCTCTAGCTCCACACCCTCCTCCTTGCCTGCCTTAACAACCTCCGCAGTGTGTAGACACAGCTGAAAGCATACTGCATATTTATAATGACAGGTGGTTGTTGGAATATTATAATAACAGTGTGTTGTTCAATGGATTATTCAAATAAGACTGAATTGCTAATTAGGGTACAAATTTAATTTTTTTTTTTTAAAAAGGGGGTAAAATCTTTTTTTTTTTTTAAATGTCTTTCCTACCTAAATGAAGAATTTGAAAGGAAAAAAAAAAAAAAAAAAAATGATAAAAGAAAAAACAAGGGAATGAAGAAGAAGGTGAGACATTGTTTCTTTGGATTAAAAAAAAAACACAGAAAAAAAACAAAAAAATCCCCACCCCCTAAAAAGAGCAAAGAAAAATTCCTATGTTGTTTGTTATAGCGTAACATTCCAGCACATTTCTGTTTTGGCTCTTGATGTTACTGTAAGCCATTCTTCTTTCTTTGCCACTTCCATAGAAGTTGAGAAGTTCATGAGAAGTGTGTGAAGGGAAAGAAGTTCAACCCAGTCGGTCATGGATGCGGATTCAACGACGGTACAGCCACCGAGTCTCTAAATGGAGAGACAAACCAGATCCTGCAAAGCTTGCCCAGACAGCCATTATTAGCAGGTAGGTCCCGTTATTCGTATCTATATAAACCATGTGAAGAAAGTACTTGCATTCGTATCGAGAGAGTGAGTGAGGTGTGCACCTTGCTGTTCACTTACTCTGCAGTGACTTCCTACATACAGCAGACCAAGTAAGGAGCAAGGGTAATAATACATGGCTCATTAACAAATATATGTTAATCATATGGAATGATCTATTAACTGGATAGAAAGAACTCTATGTATGCTGCAAGACTTTAAGGTGTGGCAGGGGAGGGAATTGTAGTACAGCTGTTTAAAGACAAGTCAAAAAGTCAGACTAAATATTGATATAGCTTCAGCTGGGACTTCTGTTAAGAAAGAAAAAAAATTCCACACTCCACCTATTTTTTTCTTATTTTTTGTGCATTTTTTAAAAAATCAAATCTGATTTTTAGTTTATTTAGCCATCTATTCGGGATATGTTTTATTTTGACAGTAATATCTTCTCTTTTACATGATGTGTACTTTGTGGTAACCATTCCAACTTTTGAGAGCAACTTTCACTTTCAGTTTAGCATGTTTTTTTATTCTTACTTTTACTTTCGCTTTCTCTTTGCATTATTTTAGCATTATTATTATATTTTGCTATTTTATGTATCAAATAAATTTATATGTACTATTTTAGTGTACATATTTTATCATTTATTAATACTTTATCATTTTCATTTCTTTGCAATTGTTTTTATTTATCAGAGAGACATTTTGGTTTTTTAGAAGCTTAAATTTGACATCTCGTGTTTTCAGTTGTAGTTTTATTTATTTTATTTGACTGATATAAAAATTATATATAATTCTTTTTCATAAAAATATTAAGAATTTGATCATTTTTTTTTTAAATTATCCTTTTGAAAATTTTACGGCTGCTTAAGATTTTTTTTTTTTCTAAGAAATGAAATTTCTAATTTATTAAAATGTGGAATTGTGTTATTTTAAATCTTTTTTAAAATAATAATTTTTGGAGGGAATTTAATCAAAAATAGAATCTTCTCATCCCCGGCATTTAAATAAACAAACTTATTGTTTGTATACTCTCGTGTTCCCCCAACCATCTACCCTCTTCAGGGGTCAGAGGTGTCTCGAAAGAATCTAGGAGATATACTTTGTCTTGTTTTTACTTGTACAAAGTAACTGTTGGTATGAACTTGTACTACTTTATTATAACATTATAGTACATTAAAATTGTTTTTTTGGGGTGGGGTGGGATTTCTCTTCTTCTTGATGTCAATTAAATTCTAAGAGATATATTTATTTATTTTTATTCTTTATTGTAGTGTCTTTTTCTGTTGTTAGAATTTCCTTTGTTAGGGGTGATTTCCTCTGTGTGGTTCTTTTCCTTTAGCCCTTTTATTTTCACCAAACTTGTAGTGACACTCTATGTGTGTGTGTGTGTGTGTCTGCACGTGTGTGTGTGGCTACTACTACTACTAGGAAATGCAAGCCCAAATGATGGATAGTTGTAGCCAGCTATAGAGAAAGACTGAAGGAAGACTTGTCTTTATTGATCTTAACAAGACCAGGTTCGTGAGGGAGAAGCACTAGTAAAGACAGAGACAACACAAGCACACACACACACACACACACACACACCACAGAGAGACTGGCAGGCTAAACTGACCTCCACACTCTCTGGGATAAATAAATAAAAATAAAAAACTGTGGAGGTTTTTGGCTGTGTCAAGGGAAAGGAAAGGACAGTAATTGGAAAAGTGTGGAGGTAGCACAAATGGGGGGGGGAAGGAAAGAAACGCATGACAGAATATTGCGAAGATGGAGTTATCCTTATGAAGTCTGGTATTTTTGTGGAGAAGTAGTAAGGCTAGGCTCTGAGAAAGCGTGAGGGGTGGGTAAGGTATGACCTGAAGAGTAGTCACGGGATCAACATCATCATCATCATCATTGCGGCCATCAGCATCAGTGCCGAGCAGCAGCAGCAGCAGTACCTTGATGAATAGAAACACAGGGAGGGAGGGTCGTATGTCTGTTAGCGCGTGGGGTGGGGAAAATTGTAGTAGCTTTTCTACCTGTCTGCCTGCTTATTGTGACAATATTTTCCTGGCTTGTCCCTAGAGTTGTTCAAAGTTGATGGAAGAGAAAAAAACCCTACAAAGCCCACCAAAACCTTTTACTATTATATACTGTCACTTACTGATGAGTAAAAAGAATATATATATATATATATATATATATATATATATATATATATATAATGGCTCGTTTTAAATTCTTACGTTCATTATTATCCATTATTTTTGTTGTTTTTTTCTGTATTTTGTAAAATTTTAGCAAAGAAAGAATTTTTTTAAAAATCCTACTGAAAGAAAAAAATTTTAGTAAAGTAAAAAAAAAAAAAAAAAGAAACATTGATCAACTCAATCGAATCAATTTTAAAATTGTAACTCAAGTTTGAATACTAGAGGATATTCTCCTTTCATTTTAGGCTTCCAAAATCACTTTCATTTAGTTATTTACCTAATTTCCAAAGAAGCTGGAAGGGAAAAAACCTGACATTGTTATCCTGAACTAGGTGTGGCGGGGGGGGGATTTTCTGTTTTGTTGAGTGTGGCTTATTAAATGACAATGTGACTAGCTTCATATTGCAGTTCGGAAAACACTGAGGAAATTTCAACTTGTTTTGAATTTAAATCATTTTTTAGGGTTAATTAAACTAGTAGATGTTTAAATTATTCAAAAGAAAAGCCCTGTGAAATATTTTGAATTGTCTTTAGCATGTGTATGCTTTTATTTACTGATTGTATATATATATATATATATATATTATATCACACACATACATCCTTTTATTACTGATTATATATATATTATATATATATACACACATCTTTTATTTACTATATATTAATTATATATTATATACACACACACATGCACACACATGGTTATATTACTAATTTTATATATATTACACACAACACATGGTTATATTTACCGGGTATATATATATATATATATGTATGTGTGTGTGTGTGTATAATATAAGTCTTTGCATATGCTTCTAAATTATTTAGTTTAGAATTAATGAAAAAATGAATAAAAAAATCAAAAAAATCTTTTCATTTTTCATTGATTTTTTTCATTAATTCTTAACTATACGCAATATAATACAGATTATATACATAGATATATGCACATTTTCATAGATATAAACATTCTTATATACATGCGTATACACCCATGCTTATATTTACAGTATATATATATATATATATACATACATACACACATGTATTTTTATTTTAAATAAAACATACACACATGTATTTTTTATTTTAAATTGTGCACATCATACATATGCATGCACACACACACACACACACACACATTTTCTCAGACACACATGCATGCATCAATATCAACATTTTACTGAAAAGTCCTGTTTTTAAAATATATATTTATACACACACATGTACCCACACACTTTTATTACATACACACACACACGCACACACACATATAATGTTTAATCATAAATATACACATTAATCAAAGTATCTAACATTTTTATGTGTAGATTTAAGAGGTTTTCAATTCAAAATATTACCTTTGTCCCATAATAGACATTACTTTTAGTGCATGAAATATATATGTAAATGTAACAATTATTATGTCCCATAATAGTTGTTACATTTAGTGTATGAATTTTAGATTCAAATGTAATGTAAATATTATGGCTCAGATGTAATGTAATTCTACCTCTGTCCCATAATAAGTTAAATTTGTATATACATTTTGTACCTGAAATGTAACAGCTATTATGGGACAGAGGAAATAATATCTTACCTCCTATCACAACATATTATGTGATATTCTTCTCTTAAAAATGTTTTTAAAATAAGTTGAAAACAAACATTGTTTTAAGGCATTTATCAAAGAGTTAGGATTTAAGATTTTATATTTCAAATGTACATGTATATATATTTATGTTTACACACACACACACACACACACACACACACACACACATATATATATATATATATATATATATATATAATGAAAACCTTTAAGTGATCAAATTGAATTTATTTCAGCCTTCCGGCTTTTTCAAATCTGATTTCAAAATGGACAAGCATTAAAGACTGGGGTAGGGTATTAATAGATTAGGGGTGAAGAGCAGAGATATTATTAAATTTTGTTTTGTAATGATCTCTTTTTGAATTTAACTTTCTTTATTTGTTGAGTTTATATATTGATTGTGTGTGTGTATATATAAGTGTATGAAACATATACATTTAAAATATCAAACTTTAAATTCTAACTCTTAAAATCATCTTTGTTTACAATTCATCTTAAAAAAAAAACTTGTATATATTTATCAATAGCTTTTGATACATTCTTTATTTTAGAACCTGTATATGAGATAATTTACAGTAATTCAGTTTATTACTTGTATATTTATTCTAGTATATGTATATATATATATATATATATATATATATAGGCGCATGGCATAATGGTTAGAGTCATAGGAAATGGACTCGACGACCCGAGTTCAAATCCTAGACAAGGCTGTTTGCATTTCACATAGCGCTAATACCCTTGGGAAAGGTATGAATCCAAGTATTCTCCCTCCAGCTATGGGTAAAATAGTAGGGCAGACTGAACTCTCTAACTTTGGGTAGGTAACCAGTCTAGGAGAAGGAAAATTCTGAATTTGAAAAACCTGAGGTCAGTCGTTGATTGGTTTTGTGGCATTCCTTGTGCACCAATTCTTTCTTATCGACTGTGCCAAAAAGTGTAGATGGTCCAACACAAGCCTTTACTACTTTAAACAAAACACTGTGTAGGTTATTCATTGGATGGACCCTCATGTGTCACAATCAACGAGAGAGTCCATTTTCATATTTATATATATAAGAATTAGTCATTAAATCTATACCCTGGAATTGTTATCAACTGAATTTTGATCTATGAAGTTTTAGATCAAGAGCAGTGACATGAAATTTTATATCTAAAATTTCAGACCAAGATTCAGCTAATAACTGTCAAGGTGTGTGTGTATATATATATATATATAGTTTGGTGTATGTATAAGTATAGAGTGCTCAATATCATCGATAGAACATTTTATATCTAAGTTAGCATAGTGGAGACATGAACTCAACAATGCTTGGTTACGGACTTTCACTTATTTAATTTTCAAACCATATATATATATATATATATATATAAGTAGGTGGATATATATATATATCCACCTACTTATATTTGTGGGGAGTCTCCATAGGATAGTTGCTAACATGCTGGACCGCAACATCATAGTGAGTTCAAACTTCAGCTATTATGTTCCCTTTTGAACAAATATCCTTGGGAAAGATATGAACATCCTCATCCCTCCAGCTATGAGTTAAATAGTAACACTACTGATCTTCTACGAGGATGGTGTTGGCATTAAATAACCTATGAAGGTTGATATGCCATTAAACAAAGAAACTAAACCGAATCTACTTTTATTACACACACACACATATATGTACATGTCGAATGTTAGCTCACCTGATTATCAGCAATTTGAAACTCATGAATCTTTTTATCTTCATTAAATTTTATAGTTATAATATTATATTGCTCTACATTTTTATGTATAGAGCACTATAAAGATTTTAATTACTAGAAGTACTTTTATTGTTAATCCTTAATCTTAATCATACACACACACACACACACATATATATATATTATATATATATATATATATATATATATATTGAGTGAGAATGATATTGGAACAACCTGAATATCTTTTTTGATTTATACTAGATTAGATATACAGGTAATAAATCTTGATTACCATAAATTATCATATATATATATATATATATATATATTTACCAACCTTACCATACAAACAAGATGTGTCACATAGTCAATTTCTTAAGCAGAGTTAAACATGTCATTCAGAGTTTTCTTTCTCTTAGACTGATGACTTAACCAAGATTAAAGTACCCAGTCTGCCCTACTATTTACCCATAGCTGGAAGGAGAATAGTTGAATGTATAACTTTCCCAAAAGTATTAGCATGATGGGAAATGCAAATAACCTCAAGATTTGAACTTACAAATTATCACATATACAGGTTAATATGTGTGCATGTTCTAAAATAAATGTACCAAGGTGAAAATCAGCATCATCTTTTAGTGCTGCAATTTTTTCCAACACACATATACATATGAGGGTCATTCAATAAATAAGGTGCATTTTACCTAAGGAATTTGCAATAGGAAGCACTGTTTACAATTGTATCTTTTTCAAGTAAATCAATAGTGTTGGGTCTTTTCATGTCTTAGAAGAAGTCACCATGACCTTCTTTACTGACTGCTGCTCCTGGAACTTTTTCTACACTGGAGAGTCAGCATGTTCCACTCCATTGACTGTCATTTGACTCTGGCTTTTTATGGTAAACCCATGTTTATCCTATTTATAAACATTTTATTATTTATTTATTTTCTAAAACCTGATTCTCTGCATACATCACACATTCTTTTGTAAATTTATTATTGTTTGTATTTCTCAGCTGTCAAACATTTGATAGCAGACCTCTGTTCTAGCCTGATTTGCAATAGCCTCAAAACAAATATTTTTGTGAGATTAAAATAATTTCTTGTATAAAAACCAAAATATCATCTATAAAAATAATTAAATTTTTTTTTTTTTCAAAAAATTAGGTTTTGAATAGACCAGTTAGCTGCCTTTCCAAAGCTAAATAGCCCAATCTGCCTTACTATTTACACATAGTTTAGATCAGATGGATTCCTTTCTATTCCAACAGTTCCATTTGGATTACTTACACAGGGGATTTGTTTCTAGTGGTGAGAGGTAATTTATTAATAATCTTGTGTAGGACCAGCCACATATTTTGAATAGTTGACAATAGAAGAATGGTGTACTCGTATGTCACAGATTCTTCTTTCCAAGCAATTCTCCTCAGCATCGAATTAGATCAGAGCATTTGTACCTTTGTAAGAACTTTTATCTCTGACAATAGTAATATCATTCCTTTTCTAAATCCAACACACAAATACACGTATATGAGCAAGGCACACACAGGCAAGACACACCACTCATACAAATACCCACTCATACACACACGGTAAACAAGTAAAGGCTATATATATATATATATATATATATATATATACACACACACACACAATATGTCATTAAAAAAATCAACTGGGTTTTAAGAGCACACAAGCACACAGAGGCAAGGCCCCCTAAAGACTAACAGGTGAATGTGATGGGCATGGAAATTACACACACACAGACACACACAGGCTACTTCTTAATAATAAAACAAAATAGGGTTGGCCAAACCTGGAATGATAATCAGACATTGTTAAACAGACACACACTCACACACACACACACACAGAATTTGGAAGATATAAGACACAAAACGAAATGGACAGTCGCTAGCAACAGCTTCAGTTTCAGAAATCTTCTGTAGAAGAGATTTTTATCTCAAAATATTAAGAATAAAATCACAGGTTAACAAACAACACCATAGTTATCTTATTTTTCTTTACACTTGCATTGTGATAGCATTCAAAACCAACTACCAAACCAATATAAACTTAATACTTCAAGCAAATTATAAAACACTTTTAATATTATTCTGTAAACATGTGACAATTTCAATATTAGATTAACCCATTTTTATTCTTCCAATGGGATAATCTGAGTGAGCATTTCAATCAGTTTTTCCTTGTTTAACTACCACAGCATTCTGTGCAACTCCCATCTAGTTTATTATCTAGCTTTTCATCAGACCAAAGTAGTGCTGCTGTACGGTAGCACTGACACAACTACAGCTTGGAAGAATTGTCACTTTAAATTGATGATAGCAATCATTCTATAATATTTGACAATTTCAGTGTTGAACCCATTTCTAATTTCTTCTAGAAACAATAAACGTAGTAAACCTTTTAATCTTTTTGCAGTGGAAAAAGTATTCAGTTTCCATTGATTAGTATCTTTCTATGATAATTAACAGAACCACCATAATCCCTTATTTCATTTAATACAATGTTCCTGATCCTAATGGCAGCAAAATAAGAGCTTAAAGTAGGAGTAGTATCAAGCTGAATTTGTGTTTTTTACACATGCGAAATTCTGGCCACAATAGACATTTTCATATTGACATTGATTCTAGAAATGTCATCCTACAAATGCTTGATCTTTCAGGATGAATAACATCATTTTTTAAGTGGAGTTTTAACAGGCTTAAATTCAGAATTTTCCTTCTACAATGCTCTGAATACCATATACATACCAGTAATAAAAAAACCATTCTGTAAACACTTGATAATTTCAATATTAAATTAAAAGCCATTTTTAAATTTTTTTAATGAAGGATAAACTGTGAACATTTTAATTTTGTAGACATAGAAAATATTCAGTGTCCATTAAATTAACTCACATCAAGCTTATTGTCTAAGTGTTTCATTAGATCCAAGTGGTGCCACCATTTACTCTGATTTTTTTGTATGTGTGTTAAAAATGGTCTTGATTTGAACCCATTTCAATTTTTATTATGAGGGATAGCCTAACAGATATCCTTTGTCCCATTTCTAGGTTTTTTCTTCTACACTGCTTGCCATACTAACATTAAAGGGCCCAGTCTTCCCGCTATTTACCCAAAGCTGGAGGAAGAAATAATTGGATTCATACCTTTCCTAAGGGTATCAGTTCTATATGAAATGCTACCAACCTCATCTAATATTTGAACTTGTGTCACAATGTCCATTTCCTATGACCTAACCATAGGCACCTCCACCATAGAAGAATAGTCCTTGGGTTGCATGCATGTCTGAGACCACTGAGATAGAAAAGTAGTTTGGAGGTTGATCTTTTAGGCGATCATTACAAATGAAACATGGTTTTGGGTCGTAATGCTTTCCAGAGGATTTTCCAAGTTTTTATATTGATTATCCCTGGATTATCCCTGGTTCTGGATTATCCTTGTGTTGTAATTGATGTCAGGTTAGCATTGACTTGGATTTAAAATTTATAAGTGTCAAATTTCAAGCAAATATGAAAAAAGGGGGGGGGGCATACAGAGGGAATTTTTGTTTTCTCAATTTAAAAAAAATGGGGCAGGGGTTCATGAGGATTCAAATGGAATCCCAAAATATTGCAAAAATACCAACAAGAAAAATCCACAACATTACAACTCGTTAATTATTCATAAAAAAAAATATCCCTGTAGATCAATAACATTCATGATGCTGCATTAAAACAAAATAACAATTATGTCCTCATCCAAATTCAATCAAGAGGGGGGCGGGTCTTGGACCTACAAAAAAGGAATTTTTTTTAAAATTTTATCGAATGTCTTTTGATAAAGAACTTGAGAACTAATGTGTCAAGTGTATTAATTGGTTGGTTTGTTTTATGGCATATCAACCCTTTTCGAGTCATTTAATGCCAAATCAAATAATTTTGATAAACCAAGGACATGGGAGTAATAACAATAAAGCAGTGATACCCTACTGCCCAAAACTCGCCCCTGACTAGAATTTAGTGTCACACCCAGAATAACCTTTTTTAGTTTGGGTTTTTACTTGTCTGCAAAAGATGCAGTCAGCATAATCTAGGTTGACTAATCATTTTGTTTTATGGTACATCAACCCTTTTGGGTCATTTAATGCTGAATCAAGTCATTTTTGATAAACAAAAGACTCAGTTTGTTTACAGTATCTGTAATGGCTCAAGTGGTCACCTAATTGAACCGGCTCATCATTGCTTAACTTTATTGCAACTAAATATGAAGTGTTTACCTTTTAATTGGATTATGATCTTTATTGATATATTGACTCAGAAAATATTGATATGATATATAAAGTATTTTCTTGTATAAAATTACTATGAACTTTATTGATACATTAATTTTGCAAATAAATATGAAGTGTTATTTATTATTACTGTAGTGGCTCTTAAAACATTGATATTGCAACTAAGTATGAAGTGTTTACCTGTTTAAATGAGTGTGAAGATCCATTTTTGTATTAAATAATATATATATATATATTTACCAACCCCTCCACATGAGCATGATGTGACACAAGGTCAATTTGTTACACAGAGTTTTAACAGGTTTGAATTCAGAGTTTTCCTTCTCCTAGACTGGTTACCTAGTCATGGGTAAAGAGCCCAGTCTTCCCTGCTATTTACCCATAGCTGGAGGGAGAATTGAATTCATACCTTTCCCAAGGGTATTAGTGCCATGTAAAATGCAAACAATTTTGTTGGGGAATTGAGCTCGGGTTGACAAGTCCATTTCCTACAACTGTAGACCATGCGCTTCCATTTTTTGTATTAGATATAATTTGATGTCAAAATTGTTAAACTGACTTCACATAAAATAAATCCAACAAGAGTTGATATGCAATAAAACCAACCAACCAACTGTAAAAGAATAACTATGAGGTAGAACTATGACAAAAGTAATAATCTGTTATTGAAAAACCCAATTGTTACTAGCAATAGCAATGTAGAAATGGGGATTTCTCAGTTGGGATTCAGTCTATGTACTTCTTATCGGTTGATTAAAGATTAATGTTGCAGATTATTACTTATTTTAGAAATCAATTGAGATTGATAGGTAAAAGGTTAAAAATGATTTATTGGTGGAGGGTGGGGGGTGGGGTGGGGCAGATAAATCCAAGTTAAGAAAAATCATCTAAAACTTCTTTTATAGCATTAGAGACCTTATTTATTAATCAACTCTCATAATATTAAAGGCAAATTCAATTGATTTTGATACCAGTTTCATTATTCTTGGTAGATGTTCTAAATCATGGCTCAGATATGAAGGCTCCATAGAAGTTTGCATTGATTTTGATGTATCTCTCTGTCATCATATCTATCTAGCTATCTGTCAGGTTTTTTTTTGTATCTATCTACCTATCTCTGTTTCTTCATATCTATCTTTTTATCTCTTCCTATCTCTCTCTGTTCATATCTATCTTTTATCCCTCCATATTTATATGCCTATCTCTCTGTCTTTAATATTATCTACTTCTTCATCTCTCTCAGTCTTCTTATATGTATTTGCCTATCTCTTTCAGTCTCTCCTTATCTCTCTATCTTCATATCTAATGTTGTCATCTTTTATTTATCAGCCTATAAAACTGTTGAATAATAGATTATATTTTATAGGCAATAGCAATCTAGAAATGGGAATTCCCCAGTCAGAATTCAGTCCACCTAGCTATATAAACTTCTGAGTAGCAGTAAAAATATTCACTGCTTGATTTCTAAGGGTTAACAAACACACAAAAAAATGTTCTTGTTTTTGTCACAAAAGCCATTAATCCTATATCTCCATGTGTGTGTGTCATATGTACACCACAATCAGGTGCGCAGGTTGAATAACATTGTCTGCATTCTTTTTCTGCTAGAAAATTAGGAATAATGTGATGCTTTAAATTATGAATGATAGTTTCATTGAAGACAGAGCAGATCTTTTTGCAGAACATCCCCCCCCAATGCTTGAAACCAAATAGACTCTTGATTGGTAGGTAAAAGATTAAAGATAATCTTAGATTTAGTTCTTTCAAATACTGATTTTCAAGGTAAACTGTCTCTCTCTCTCTCTCTCTCTCTCTTCTCTCTCTCTCTGTAACACAATTTTCTTTAACCTGAGACAAGACTAAATGGTGGGTAACAGACTTTAAAAAAAATAATTTTGCTGGAAAGACAAAACTTTTAATTTTTCCCTTTAATCAGGGAAATACACAAACAAAAAGCATCTTGTAGACTTGTACAATTAAATCTTAATTTTATTTCCAATGTTTTATCAGTTGATAGATTCCCTTTGATTAAAGATTAAACTTTGTAAGATTTATTACCTATTTTAGAAATCAATTGGGATTGGTAGGTAAAAGGTTAAAAATAAGATTTATTAGTGGAGGCCCGGGGGGGGGTGAATAAATTCAAGTTAAAAATCTAGTCTAAAACCTCTTTTAGAGCATTAGAGACCTTGTTTATTAATCAACCCTCATAATAGCCCCCTCCAATCAATTGGCTGGTCACGTCAATCCCTAGAACCTATATGATTGCCCCGACCCTATTGTCCTTATGGCAAGCCCTAACCCATTTTATCATATGGGTGCTAGAAGGTGGTGGCTGAGCGTCTTTATGTCATGGAATGACATTAAACTCTATCTGATGGTGAGGTTCCAGTTCTGAAGGTTTGGGGAATGTGGAGCACCCCTTCATCACCATTGCTCCCTGGTCCACTCTGACCCGGAGTGGTAGTACCAGTTAGGGTCCCATCTATGGGTTAAATAGAAAAATGTGTTTTTAAAAAAAAGTATACATTAAGAATGATTTCAAAATTATCGGCATTAAATGACCCACTGAGGTTGATATGTCATAAAACAACCAAACAAACAACAATAATATTGAAGGAACTTTTGTTTATCAATCAATTTTAATACATAGCATTTATAATCATATTATTCTATCTTTCTAAAAGTTGTTTTATGAGATGGAAGATTTTATTATCAATCAACCCTTGTAATCTTAGAAAGAAATTTACTTTATTTTCATACCAGCAACTTTATTCTATCAGGTCTAAAATTGTTTTATAAAATTGCAGGATTTATTTAACAATCAAGCTTCATTTATTCCATTTTCATACCAGCAACTTTATTCTGTTTGGTCTAAAATTTATTGGAGATTAGACATTTTATTTATCACTCATAGCATCTATATATTTATGAATGTATATCCTCACACTTTAAATTCACAGGAGTGTAGCATTATAAATCAAATAATTTCAGTTGTCTTTCAAGTTAGAAAAGCTTTATCAATAATTATCCAATTTAAATGTCTTCATCATTCTTCTGTCAGATTTTTGATTTTCTTTTCCCAAAGGAAATTTCAAAGAATATTCTTTTGATATTTATCTAAATGACAATCATATTCAAAAATCAAAAACAACATCTTTGAGGTTTTACCTCTGTTTCCCCCAAATTTTATCTTCTTTGATTTTATTTTTTGTTTATCTACTTCACTTTGTCAGATATAATTTTTCAAAATCAACCATGCTGAATAAAAGAAAAGTTTATAATTTTCACCTCAAATAATTCCAGCAGGAATTGAATTGTTGTTATTGTTAATAACATCAACTACTACTACTATCCTTGTTACGTACTGAATAGGTATAGCCTATCATTTTTGTAATGTAGTGTCAAATTTAAATTTAACAGTTTTTAATCATAATTCATGGAAAAATATGTATAAGTTATAAAGTTTGATGGGCAGGCTTTCACCTCGATGTCATTCAAGTGGTCTTCACTGATTGGCTTAGGAAGATCACATGATCAGAGAAGCCTGGGAAAATAGAGTTAATTCAGGATTGATCAGAGAGCTCTCATGGCTAGATGCATATTTGTGTCTATACTATTCTTCTTTTGGTGCATTTATATGGGTATCAGGAAATGAACTATGTGTACACCAAAAGTATATTTCCATGTTCATAATTAAGAACTAAGATGGATGTGGAGAGAGACAACACCTGATATGAATAAAAGATTCCAACATTGCTCAGCCGAGAATATAAGATGAATATAGCAGATGAAGAGAAGGTAAAATATAGCAAATAACATAAGGAAAAATTAAGAAAACTATCCTTACAGACTATCTGTTAGGAGTCTTACCCCTTTCAGAAAGGAAAGACCCCTAACAAAAATGTTTCTTTAGCAGTGTCCAGCATCTCTTTTTCATGTTAGATTGTTTGTGTGATAGGAGGCAAGTGGCTGTACAGTTGTTTTCTTGTGGAGTGCTGCTTCTAAGATTTGTTCAAAACAGTATGCAGCACCCTTGTGTAGCTTCCATCTAGCCTTTTCTTTAAGCGTCTTGTTAGAGTTCAAGTAGTGAAAAACTCCTAAAAAGATGATTATAATAATGCAATGAATATTTTACAGTAGAGTATGAAAAGGCTGACTATATTCTCTACTATATAATGTGCATTCTAAAGATGTCACTTATGAGTTCATATTACTTGGATGGTTTGTGTGATAAGAGGCAAGTGCTGTAAAGATGCTTTCTTGTGGGGTGTTGCTTCCAAGATTTGTTCAAGACATCATGCAACATCCTTGGGTAGCTTTCATGTAGATTTTCTGTCAGTGCTTTGTTAGTCCAGGTGGTGCAGCCGTACAGTAGCACTGTTATGGCTAGGAAGAATTTTCACATTATCTTATCAGTGATATCAGATTTACTGTACTTGAATACTGTACCATATAGGGGAAGTTTTTTTTCTTTTTTTTTTTTCTCTTTTTTTTCTTAGTTTGTTTTGTTTGTCTGTTGCTGCTTGAGTGAGATGTTTGTTTCCATCTTCCTCACAAAATTCTGCTTCAGTTTGTATTTCCGGTTGGCTTTACACATCCAATCAATCAAATTTCGTTTTGTATTCAAACCATGTTTTTCTTTGATGAAGGTCTTATGTGAATTTGTGTCTCTTTGCTTTTGCTATGAGTGGATGGTTACCATACACCGGTGTTTACAGACATGGCTTCAAGTTGTTATTGCCTAAATAACTTGCGGAATTATATGAAAAAAAAAATCAATAAAAAAATACTACCTCTATTATATTTCCTGAAATAGAAAATACATACACAAAGGAATTACTGCAGAAAATAAATTTAAATTATATTTTTTTCTTTTGAAAATTAAATTTAATCTATGATAAACCGATATACTGTGACTCATATCCTCATCTTGGTTGTTATGGTGATCTAAACTGAATTTCTGAATTATGATATGATATACTTGAATCAGTGTCTTCATCTCAGTTGTTACTATCATCACTACAGAATTTCTAACAATCATTATTATACACTGATATGCTTGGATTATTCTCCTCATCTTTATTGTTATCTGTGAAACGTTTCATTGATGTGCCATCCGGCCTTCTTCAGGTATTTCTTGTTAAACTCGAGAACCTTCTTGAACTCGGGAACCTTCCTTTCGAAATCAGGAACCTTCTTGGAATTTTGAACCCAACCCTTTATTCAGTCCACAGGGGTATCTTGTTCTGATTCCACTAACCATAGCTGGGGTAGAGGTGTTAAGCTGTGTTAATTATTATTCTATGTGACTGCTGCCCCTGACCAGGATTGAACCAGCAGCCTAGTGACTAGATTCCTAGTATTATTTTGATTATTTGGACTATTGTCCTCATCTTTATTGTTATATGTACAACGTTTCAGTTGCTGTGCTCTCTGGTATTTCTTGTCGAACTCGGGAACCTTCTTTTTGAACTCTTTGAACTCATGTCGTAATTGGGAGTCATCATGGAACTTTGAAAAATAAATTAACTTTTGTGGGCTATTTAATGCCAAACCAAGGTTGTAGATTTAAAGTAAAAATGCATTTCCATTGACAGTGTGGACCCACAAGGTTAATATAGATTGGGATTATAAAATAAAGACATTAGTCCGAGTATAATACTGTATAATAGATTTTTGCTAGAAATTAAAAGAAAAATACATTTCTATTGATATATAAGTATTGTCTTTTCTAATGTTTTTTATCAAATGACTGTAGAAGTTGTGTGTTTACAAAGATGGCTTCTGGTTGTTCTGGCCAAATAATTCTTGGAATTATGTGAAAAAAATCAATAAGAGATGCTTCCTCAATTGTGTTTCCTGAAATAGAAAACACGCACACAACCATTACAAGAGCACAACTTTGATTTATACCTTTACTTCTTCTTTTACAGAATTAAGTAAAAAATGATTTATCAGAATAAAATTCTATAGTCAAAATTGTTTTGGTGCTTATACTCTCTTATAATAATTACTTGAAGCCATATAATTATAAAATCATTGGCATCCTTCTGTCTACTACTTCCGTTGATGATGGCGTATGTGTCCATTTTTTAATTTTTTTATCTGCAACTGTGTGAGTGGCTGAACAGACCAATTTTTTGAATGGCAATCTCTGGTGCAGTGACTCCAAACAAACATTGATGCTTGCTGGAGTTGCTGTCATCTCTCCTTCCTTTTGGCTCTCTTTCTGCGGTGGCTTCTTCTTCTCTTTTTCACTCCTTTTCGTTCCTTGTTTGACGAGGAGGCACCAGGTCACACGGTCTTCTGCACAAGCCTCCATGTGTTGGTATTGATCTTGCATGTCTTCATATCCTCTTGTAGACATCTTTAAAGTGCAGGCGTTGTCTTCCTACCAGTTGGATGCCTTCCACTAATTCACCATAAAGTAGGTTTTTGGGGATGTGGTCTTTGGTCTTTGTCCATCCTCCTGATGTGACCAAGCCAACGCAGGTGTCTCTCCCAGATGATGGCGGGCATGCTGTTCATGTTTAGTCATGAGCTATGGATGTCCAAAGAAGCACCTGCAAAAAGAATCCCTGGAATTTGTTGTAATAGGGTCAAACAAGTACTGGACATGAAGAGGTCACCACTGTACAAACTTACTCGGTTAGCTGCAGGCAGACCAATAAAAATTGAAAATAATAGATCACTAAGTAGGACTGAGCCTATTCTAGTAGTGACCAGGTTTTAATTCAGAGTTTTCCTTCTCCTAGACTGGTTGCCTAAGTGAGATTAAAGAGCCCAGTCTGCCCTACTATTTATCCATAACTGGAGGGAGAATAGTTGGATTCAGACCTTTCCCAAGCGTATTAGCACTATGTGAACTGTGGCTTCGTCCAGGAATTGAACTTAGGTCAATGAGTCCATTTCCTTCGACTCTAACCAGTACACCACTATGCTTCCTAAAATACTTAATATATAACTGTATGTAAAAAAAAACTCTTAAGAAACAACAACACAAAAAAATGCAAATATAATGGATGCAATTCCCTAATGCTTTGGCCTGAAATTACTCTTGATGGTTTGACATGCCATTAATATCAGTTGGTAGATTGTAAGCAACTTGAGTTTTTTGTTTATCAAAAATGACTTGATTCAGCCCCAAAAGAAGAAAAATGAAACCAATCAATTTGTAACTATAATAAAATTCATTTTTGGACTTACATTCTCGGACTTTGCTAGCATTTTTGAAATTTTGAATTGAACCCTTTATTCAATCCTTAATTGTTCTCATTCAGCTGTTCATGCTTAAAAGATGTCTTATATCAGTTAATTATGGACGTGTTTGTGGTGTAATGGTTATTGTTGTGATAAACCAAGTTCATGCCCTGTCAGCTGGGGCGTTAGAATACTCCGACTACATCTCTGCAGAGGGGTAAGACTCCCCCAATGGGGCAACCTGTTGGCCATGTGAGGCGACTCATGAAGCTTAAGGATGGAATCCTGGTGAATGAGTAGTCCATGACAAGCAACACTTCACTTAGACCCTTATTTAGGCTAGACAGTCGGTTGGAGAGGCCCCCTCTGATCACCCGGCTGGTCATGTCAAGCCCTAGCACCTATATAATTGCAACCCTGTTGCTCTTATGGCAATGGGAATGTGAAACACCCTTTCATCACCATTGCTCCCTGGTCCACTTTGACTCTGAGTGGTAGTACCTGTTAGGATCCATCTATGGGTTAAATAGTAAAGTGTTAAAGAAAAAATTGAGTATCCATTAAGAATGAATATATTTCAAAACTTTATTGGCATTAAATGCCCCACTGAGGTTGATATGCCATAAAACAAACCAAACTAAGCCAAGTTCAAATTGTGGACAAAGCTGTTTGCCTTTCATACTGTGCTAATATCCTTGGGAAAGTTATGCCTCCAATTATTCTCCCTTCAGCTATGGATAAATAGTATTTGTTCAAAACAGCATGCAGTATCCTTGTATGATTCCCATCTAGTTTTTTTTTCAATTATTACATTAGAGTCCAAGTGAAGCAGCCATACAGTAGTATTGACACAACTATAGCTCAGAAGAATCCTCATTTTGTTTTATCAGTGAGATCAGATTTCCATATGGTTGATAATCTATCAGTATTGGTCCATTCTTTGCCTATACATATGTTGATATCACTTTCAGTAGATGAGATTTTACTATCAAGGTATATGAACTAGTCTACTGACTTCAGGGGTTTACCATTTAATCAGGAGATGGCTCCATCTTCTTTAAAACAAAAAATTATTCAAAATAAAGGAATGTTAATGGGCCGGGTTAGCTCAGTCGGTAGAGCATTCGGCTAGAAACCACAAGGTTCCTAGTTCGATACCGGTCCTTGCCAACTCAGCGTATGAGTAGCACAGGGATCTGTGCGGTAAAGTAAGGAGCTGATGGTAGGTGTGGTGCTCCACCTCAGATGCTAAAACAATCTCCTTGGTCTAGCGCTATTGAAAAGGGGATAAACTCCCTCGCTGACTGGCTGATACCAACTTTAGGCTGCCTCGTCGACTTTTTTCTTTATGACTATTATATTGAAGAATTGCCCATGTGGTGTCGGCAAGTTAGGGTGTTTTTTGTCTTGTGCAATATGCGATTAATGCCATTTCTGTGGATTGAACCCCTGACCTTTGATTTACAAATAAATGTTTAGAGTGTACCACTGATTTACATAAGAGTGGTGTTTCTGGCAAGAGAGCCATAAAACAGCATGATTTCTGTCAGTCTAGAGAAAATTCCTTCTGGCATATGAACAGAAGAAATCACCAAGGAGAAAAGATGGCAAGTGAAGGAAGAAGGAAAGAAGAATATATGTAGAGAAAGCAGAGCCAACAAAAGAAGGGGACATTCACACTGGATTTGTTAACAACATTCTGCTTTGCCCCTGGTGGACTGCCCCTGATAAACTACATATATAATAACAACCAAGATGAGGATGCTAGTCTAAGTACATTATTCTATAGAAATATTTTTATTAGTTTAAAAGATACAATTTCTTTTTCATATAGATATTGTTTTGTGTTGTTTTATCTTTTCAATATTTGTTCCAAATGATTGTAGAAATCTTGTTATAGATTTTTTTTTGTCATGACAGTCTCACTGATGACAGCAGTTGTCAAAAGAAATTTTAAAAAAATCTTGAATAACTTCCATTTTTTTTTTTGGTTCTGGAAAAAAAAAGAAAGAAAACCTTTTATGCTTGAATATTTTTTACATGATTCGTTGTTCTTATATTATGATTTTTGTAATGAACACAACAAAGATAAGGATGCAGAAAATTTGAAAATGATTGTATAACAAGCCCTCATCTCAAAGAAGAATCAGGATAAAAACAAGATAAGGATATAGCTACTGAAAGAATGATTGTATAATAACAACCCCTCATTTCAAAGAAGAATTAGGATAAAAACAACAAAGATAAGGATAGAGCTATCCATTCCTCTGCCACAAGGAGGATGTGACACAAGGTATATTTTTTAGGAAAGTACAGCTGGTTTGAATTCAGTTTTATTTCTCCTAGACTTCTTGTCTTATCAATGCTAAAAAACCCATTCTGCTATATTATTTACCCATAGCTGGAGGGAGAACAGATGGATTCATGCCTTTTCCAAGAGCATTAGCACAAAGTGGAAGAACTATAATATAACAATAACACCTATCAAAGAAACATTTTGATAAACATAAGATTAGGATTCAAATCTGAACACCTCATTTCAAGAAAAACTAGGTTAAAAACAATGAAGATAAAGATATTCTGAAAAACCATTGTGTAATAAATTAAAAATAAACTTTGTTTCAAAAGAAATATTTGATAAACACAATCAAGATGAAGATTCAAGTGTGAAAGAATTATCTATATCTATATATTTACCAACCCCTCCACATGAGTAGGATGTGACACAAGGTCAATTTCTTAAGCGGAGTCCTACCTTGATCAGCTCTACATGGATACTGGATGCTGTGAGGAGAACCTTCCAGGAGTGATGATTGATAGGGACAGGTGGCACGGAAGAGTCATGGAGATCTGTGCTGTTAGCTAGACTTAATGATGATTTTAAATGTAAAACAAAAAAAGAAATTGGAATACAAAATATTGTACATTTCTAATTCTTAGTTTGTTTTTATGCCATCATATCAGACCTATAAACGAGCAGAAGTATTATTTAGATTTTTTGGACTCTTGTCCTCATCTTTCTTGCTATATACACAACACTTATGGAAGCATGTGGTGTAATGGTTAAAAGTCATGGGAAATGAACTCGTCACCCCGAGTTCAAATCCTGGATGTGGTAATTGCATTTCACTTAGTGCTAATACTCTTAGAAAAGTATGAATCCTACTCTCCCTCCAGCTATGGATAAATAGTAGGGCAGACTGGGCTCTTTAACCTTGGTTAGGCAACCGGTCTAGGAGAAGGAAAACTCTGAATTCAAACTTGTTGAACTCTGCTTAAGAAATTGACCTTGTGTCACATCCTGCGGAGGGGTTGGTATATACATATATATATATATATATACACACACACACGTTTCGGCTGATGTGCCCTCTGACACTCTCCATATGTTTCTTATTGAACTCAGGAACCCCCTTATCGAATTCTGGAGCTTTCATGTGTATCTACCAATAAAAATGAGGTTAGGATGTGACCTACCAATATATATATATATATATATATATATAGGAACAGTGGCATTACATAAAGAGGAGTTTGCAGTTCCAAAATCAGAGGAGTAAGAAGCAATTAATTCTTTATCTACATTAAGCTGCTCACAGCAGCTCTACTGCTAATGTGATCCTACTGTAAACTGTTGGCAGTGGCTCTTGCACATATTTGATAGAATCATTCACATCATTAAGGATACAATCAAAACCAAAAGGATTTGTGCATCAACTAGTTGTATAATAAAAACTGTAGTGTGATGTAGGAAATGGAGATGGCAAAATGAGTTCAAATCCTGGATGAGACTGTGTGCATTTCACATAGTGCTAATACCCTTGTGAAAGGTATGAATTCACCTATTCTCCTTCCAGACTTGACTGTTTAACCTTGGTTAGGCAACCAGTCTAAGAGAAGGAAAACTCTGAATTCAAACCTGTTAAATTCCACTTAAGAAACTGACCTTGTATCGCATCCTACTCATATGAAGGGGTTGGTAAATATGTATAATAAAAATTGGATTGTTTGAATACAGATGTTGTATATTAAGATGATCTGTATTTAACAAATACAGGCTAATACCAAAGTTTTATCTAAAAGACGGCAGTTCTGTTCATCTCTTAGAAAAAAAATTAAAGAATTTTGTCTAAACCAAATGTTATTGGCATAAAATCAATCCCTTTAGTAAAATTCTTTTATAAAGATAATCCATTTCACATTCTTGTTGTATAAATAATTGATGGGAAAGCTTTTGTTGTCTTAGATATAAAAGAAAAAGGATATACTCTATTGTGCTATCAAAGAAAAGATATATCCTATGACGATATAATAATGGATAACATCTTAGCCTGCATTAAACATAAAAGGCTAAAGTTGTAGTTATTTTGCAAACGTACTGTATGTCATTTTTGTGAAATCTCAAAAAGATTATATATAAATATATAATAAATTCACACACACAGTACATATCTCTCTTTCTCCCCCTCTCTCTCTCAATATATATATATATATATATATATATATATACACAATAAATGAAGAAAGAAAACTTTAAATTTTCTTCAGTACAATAATTTATTTCAACTGCATTACTGTGGCATTTTCAGGTATACCTGAAGATGCTGCAGTAATGCAGTTGAAATAAATTATTGTAATGAGGCAAATTTAAAGTTTTTTTCTTTCATTTATTGAATATTTTGTGTCCACTCACTGGCACTAGACACATTGAACTCTCACCACATTTTACCTACATCACTACGGTTAAAACGCACATGGAAAAAAGATCCTAAATACCAGGAAAAACATATATATATATATATATATATATAGATAGATAGATAGATAGATAGATAAGAGAAAATGGAAATAAATCTGAGATGTAAATATATAAAATATGAAAAAAAAAAAATCTATTTAGAGGATGATTTTATTCTAGTTAGAAGTATTAACCACTCTTAAAATGTTTTGGTTTGTATATTAAACCATCATATATTTATGTGATGTATTTTCTGAATAATATTCAATATAAATGAATGGCACTTTGTGACTGTTAGTATCTCACCTATACAATCATCAGACCAAGATGATAGTTAAATGGTGGCCAGTAGAACCTAAAAGAAATTAAAATATCACCTTGTTTTATATTGGTTTCATAACTAAAAGTTTCATGTATGTATGTATATGTGTGTGTGTTGTGTATATATATATATATATATATATATATATAATATATATAGACAGTGATGCTGATAGCTTTTTAATTTAGTGCATCCTGGGACGCACATATTTGCTTTGAATGAGTCCCCGGGAAAATTCATGGGCCCCAACTAAAATTTCTTCATAGATTCTAGGGTTTTTATTTTTTATGATCTGGGTAAACAACTAAAACCGTCTAACTCCTACCTTGTAACATATCCTGTGTAATTCATTTCTAAGAAACTGTTGAAATATATTTACTGTTAGCTTGAAATGGTGATAGAAGAAAAAAGAAAAAAAACTTGGATACGATTTTACTATGTCCTTTTTAAATGTGTCAGGGATGCAGGACACGTACCTACCAGCATCTGTGTGTGTGTGTGTGTGTTGTATATATATATATATATATATATATATTATATATATATAAATGTAGTTTGCTGTATTTATACATATTGAGAGCAGATGTAAATCTAACTTAGAATAGCTTAGATACAGTTTCTTGCCAATGCAATCATCAAACAACTCTTGATCTGATGATCACATAGATGAGAAACTGACAGTCACCAAGTGCCACTGATTTTCTGTCTATGTTATACTAACATATATATATATGCAAACACACTCACATACATACATATCTTTAATTCTGGAGTTTTAGAGAGTGTATAATCATTCTTTCATCACCAAGTAAACTTTGACTTAGAGTATTATTACCTGTTAAATAGATCTGTTTGAGATAATTTTTAAGATTTTGAAGTAAATGGATACCATTCTATATTATTATGTTGATCTATTAGTTTGAAATTTTGGAAACTCTAACACTGTTGCTCTTAATTTTTTATTAATGTTTGTTCAATAGTGAATATTAAAATATAAGAATAAAATCAAGGTAATTTATCCACTGCTATGTCCCTGTAAGTGAAATGCAAACAACCTTTTCCAGGATTTGAACTCAGGTTGCTGATTCTATTTTAAACAGCAATAGCTGTTGACATGTCTGTAGAGGATGGTTAAACAAATTGTTCTTGTTTATTTATATAGACTCAGGTTACCTATTCCATTTCCTATGATAATAACTGTTACACTGAGTGTGCCTCCACTGCTGAATCTATATAACCCAGTACAATATGATAATTGGAGAGAAGATGGGAATTGACAAATAACTCTCCTAGACTGGTTACCTAACCAATGCTAAAGAATCAAATCTGCCCTACTATTTACCTATAGCTGGAGTGGGGGATAGAACAGATTAATTCATGCCTTTCTCAAGGGCATTAGCACAAAGTGAAATGCAAACAGCCTTTTCCAAGATTTGAACTCAGGTCACAGATTCCACGTCCTTTGGCAATAACCATTACGCTAAGTGAACATCCACTGTTGATACTATTTACCCCAGTACAATCCATTCGATGTTCCATTAGGAGATGATGGGCACTGCCAAAAAGGGGAATTACTCTGTATGCTATCTTAACAAACTAACAGCATTATGGGAAGCATTCGTCTATCTGATATGAACCCTCCATTTTGAATTTGATTTTTATACAAAGTTTCTTGCTTTGTAGACGAATAAAAATGTTACTTTTAAAGCAACAAACTGGAAAACATGCTTTTGTGTTTCCTTCTTTACAATTTCTATAAATCGAACCAATTTAATTTTTCGTCAAGTACTTCTGTTTTTTAGCTTCCATTTTTGTCAAAGACATCTTGTTTTTTTGTTTTTTTCTTTTAATGATTTAGTAAATACATTTAAAAAAATCTTTTACTATCACTCAGTAGTTGCAGAGAAATGATGCTAAATAGGGTTTTCTTCTTCTTCTTTTTCTTCTTCTAAGATCTGCTAATGAATAAAGTGATTCTATTCTACTTGTTTGAACCAATGAAATAGCAGAGCTGCCATAATATTACTTCCTGTATTTTCAAGACTCTACCATTCTAAGGATTCCAACTTCTTTTTATTGCTTTTGTGATAATTCATTTTTGTGTTGCTTTCTTTCGGTTTTTTTTCCACTATACTATTGACTTGCAATGATAAAACATCCCATATCCTTGAAACTCAACCAACAAGCAGAAGGTCTTTACACATTCTCTTATACAACTGAGTAATGGGTTCTTTTAATAGCAACTTTTACAACTGCGTATCACACATGAAAAAGGAGCAAAGTAATTATTGGCTTTTGGGGGGAGCACAGGGAAATAAGTTTTTTTTTTAAAAAGAAAAAAGATAAAAGGGAAGCAAAAATCTATGTGAGGATCCTGAAAGACATTCTGTATTATTATTTATGCAAAGACTTTGGATTATTTTAAGCTTATAATTTGGAGACATCTTTTCTTCTTTTTTTTAAGGAACTAATCATACAACCATTTATAGAAAATGGTTATTTTATAACTAACCTCTTTTTCGAGATGAGAAAATTTTTCAAAAAGATGTGACCGATATTAGCTGGTCCAGTGGAAATTCTGCAGTTATACAAATTCTATATTTAGTTCTATTGTGGTGTAATGGTTAGCAAGCTAGTCTCACAGATCAATTATTACTGAATAGAGAATTCAATCCTCTCTGGATGCCTCATATTTGCCACCTTGTGTTACGTCCGACCCATTGCAACCTTGGAATCGCTAAGAACAACAGAAGTATAACTCTTACTGCCATAGCTGCTAAGGTTTATAATGACTTTCTTCTTAATCACATTGAATCTGAAGTAGAGAAAATCTGATTAAATTAAACTTAGCTGACATAAATTCCACCATCATATTTCACTCCACCAAAAGAAAAAAATACCAAAAATTAGGGAATAAACCAAATTTAATGAAATTTTCAGTGTTGATATATTAATAAATAAAAGATATAATGCACTAATTATTTTATTTAAAAACTTTTACATTCTTTCAGGTCAGTTAACTTTGAACCACGTATCTTTGAGAATCTGTGTTATGCCTCAAAGATACGTAGTTCCAAGTTAACTGACCTGAAAATGTAAAAGTTTCTTTCGGCAGGATGACATACAATAGTGGAATTTAGGTTCATTAAGTTTTATTTAACCTAGAAATTGATACTCAACTTATCAGATCCCAACTATTTATTGAATTGTAGAAGGACTGATGATGATTGAACATTGGTATTAGGGAAGATATTTTAGTCAAGTCCCCACTCTCCAAGGAGCAATATTAATATTAGTATATCTATGATATACTAATATTAAACATCACCAAAGGAAAGGCAAAATACATTTTTTATTTTAGATGTTCAATAAACCTACAAGTGGTATTAAAAAGAAAGAAGAAACAAATATGTGTGGGGATTAAAATAAGAATAAAATTTTTTTAAAATAACAAACTCCCATGAGCCTTCACCAGAAGAACTCTCTGCGCATGTGCGAGAAAAAGGACTGACTTCTGACCCCCCAAGAGAATATTTCGGCTATTCGAGTTTAGGCCATAACTGGGTCCGGTCTCTCCTACTAGCCGGGGATATATTCCCTTGCTACAGGCGGCTATGACTGGTCAATAAAGCCTAAGTCATAAAACCACCTTCTGCCTTTGTTTTTTTATTTTACGTTCCTTGAATTCCTACTTTTTCAGAATGACCACCAAATAAGATGAGGTTAAAAGTAAAATTCTAACAATACGCAACAAGAATATTTAAAACATTAAAACACCCAAACTCCTTACCACCCCATATATGTATCAACTACTTGAACTACACACATATTGTTTCCTAAACAAGCAGTATGTGGAAGGGGTACAAAGTATCAAAAGTAAAGGTAAATTATCTAAGTAAAACAAAAGGAAATTTTATTTGGGAAAAACATAAAAAGATTTTTAAAAATGAATTGAATCAACCAAACAGATAAATGGAAGAAAAAATATTTTACTCATTTTAAAATTTTAGTTTTCTGTTTTTAATCTATCAATTACACTATCAAAAATATGTGGTCACAACTATTTAAGTTTTAACATTATAGTCATCTGCTGAGTGGTCTATTTTTGGTTTTGCTGAGGTGGATCTACCATCAGCTCTCAGATGCTTTATCGCATAGATCACATTATCCAAGCTGAACTGGCATAGAACAATATAGAAGCAGGAACTTTGCAAGTGGAAGTTCAGACCCTTATAAATATTCTCTCTGATTTTCAATTCCTCCAGTCTTTTTTCAAACCTTTTACCCTCATATTTGACAATTCAACAGTTTTTTCCCCCCAGTTCTCTGGCAAGGTCCAAATATTTGTCTATCTTTTCATTTTTTTATCTTTATTTTGTGGTCTACCGGAATGTCAAAATCTACTAGATGGCAAGTTTTTTTTTCTTTTTAATTAACACTAGATCTAGTTTTCTGGACAAGATTAGGTGGTTTGTCTGTATCTCAAAATCAAATTTTACTGTAATCAGATAATCCATGAAGGTTGATATACCATTGAAAACAAAGAAACCAAGAAAAGTTCACAAAAATCAGATTTTATAAAAACTTATGTAATAAATAATTGAGAGTTACCTCCCCTCTAGAGAACTCTCTAGTGAATACTCTCAATAAGTGTACCAATTATTCTAAGTAGAATAAAGCTTTCCAAAGTCTATCGGTGTTATCGTTTGTCATTATAACTTATGTAATTAGATAAAAAAGGATAAAGTTTATTTTAAAAGTTTCCATTCAAAACTTTTAGTGTCAAAATGTTTTTGTGTCTTATTCTTTAAGATAGATTCTGTTTTGTACATAAAAAATTTTATATTATGGTTTAATTTCTTGCGCTATTCCCAATGGATCTCCTTTCCTTCCCATTCATGCATACCTGGGGTCATGAGTTTGACCTCAAGCATCTGGTTGCTTATAGGCAACTCACCCTATTATAGTTGTCTATTTCTGAAAAAAAAAGTAATAATAAATTAGAATTCCAATCCAGCAATAAAAAGAGATCGTTGTAGAACAGTAGTTAGTAGAATTCTTCATACTTTTCGCAATTCCTCAAACTAATATTTACAGAGAAAAGAAAAATTCAAATTATTCTACAGAGATGCTATTTTTCAATTTACCATCCATTTTAATTACATAATTAATAATTAAAAGGAATATTTTTATTGAAAGAATTTATCAAGAAATGTTTGTTGGACATTACTTTTAAATATTTAAGGAATTCAATAGAATCTTAAATATTTGTGACAGTATTTATTAAATTAGGAATTATTAATTATGAATTTAAAAAATATGATGTTAGATATTTTGTATTACACTATTATCATTTAAAGTGATAAAGTATTATATATTAACTAGCAGGACCTGTATCTATCTTTCCCCTACTCTCTCTCTTTCTTTCTTTCTTTCTTCAGTATCGCATGCCCTTTTCCTTTCCTTACTTTCTTTATAATAAAACAGAATGGTCCATTATTTAGCTGAGGTGACCACACTCATAAGAAATTAGATTTCTGCAAATAAATGACACCAGAAATCAGGATTTACATTCATCTTGGACAATTTGTACGGTCTCATTTTTAACAGTCAGAAGATTAAAGAACAAGTGTATTAATATATAGATACCAAATTATTTGTGTATAAGACTATATTAATTCTTGTTTTTAGTCAGTATGAACTGATAAAAAGTTGAATAAATGCTAAATCCAGGTGCTCTAAATTCTAAAAAAAATTCAATGCATATTAGACACAAGAATTTTCTTCCATAAAATAACCCAACAAGTGTTGATGTGCCATAAATCCAACAAACCAATAAAAAAAACATCCTAGTCAACGCACAGGTTGATAATTAGTACAGTTTTTTCTGTCTTTCTTTTTAAGTGATTTTTATTGATAGAACCTACTAAGGATCAATCCTCTTTGGGTCAAATAAATCTGTTTGAGATAATGAAGTGTTTACAAACCCAATCAATGCACATGGTGATAATTAAAGATTTTTTTAAGGTGCTTCTTATATAGAAGGAAATACGGTATGTAAACCCATAACGTCATGTTATTTATTTATCTAGCTTAGTACAAGACCAGAACTGCCCTGTCAACTGGGGCTGTAGAATGCTCCAACTGCACCTCGGCAGAGGGATAAGGCCTAAAGTTAGGGGTGCATGTTATACACTAATAATTATGGTAATAATAATGTTTTCCATTATCTGCAAGAGGCACCTTCACTGGCTTGGGTATGTCAGGAGGATGGAAAATGACCGCATCCCAAAAGATCTTTTGTATGGTGAATTAGTAAAAGGTTCCCGATTGATAGGTAGACCATGCCTACATTTTAAAGATGTCTGCAAGAGAGACATGTGAATATGCCACATTGACACAAACACTTGGGAGGTAGATACAGAAAATCAAGCGGCCTGGCACCTTAACATTAAGCAAGGCACGAAGAGGGGTGAAGTGAAGAGGAAAGTATCCTCAACAGCAAAGAGAGCCAGAAAGAGGGAAAAAAGACAGCAGCCCCAGAAAGCATCACAGTTTGTGTGCAGTCAGTGCACCAAAGACTGTCACCCAGGGATAGGCCTTCACAGTCACTTGCACAGATGCAGATATTTTTTTTTTTTGACACTACGTCATCGTCCTTAGTGGACAGAAAGGTACCAACAACAACAAATAATGATAATAGGGGTTGAAAAGTTACTATTATATTATGTTAGATACTTTATATTAACTATTATGATTTAAACTGATAAAGTATTATATGTAGGGGTGTGCATTATACACAAGAACGATATAATCAACTTTTTTTTCCAGCCATATGCATCACCATATTTGGGATAGAATGACCAAAAATAATATCTATAGTCTAAACTAATATTTTATGCCATTACAGTGAAATATTGACTTGAAACGTTTAGGATTTTGTTTCTCCTAATGTAAGTTTATTTTTGCTGCAAGATTGTTGCATTTTTGTGTGTTTCTGTTTTCTCTAAACATTGTACAAATTTTGTGTTTTTAAGGCGGCACTCTCCATACCCATTTGATCTGTTCAAGTTTTTCTTATTTCTTAAAAAGAAAATTCATCTCAAGGGGAAGGTTTAAGAATATGGAGGATATTAAAAGAAATATGAATTGTTTTTATGTCTTTAAAGAGACTCATTTTAACTGTTACTATAAATCAGTTGTACATTGATTTATAATAAGAGTTAAGATAAGAGAACTCAAGAACATAAAACCAATTAAGATAAATACAAAATGGTTGTGTATTATTTATTTCATTTTGAATATTTTGGCCATTAGAACTTTCTCTAATTATCACTCTTATTTTATTACTAGTTTTACTCCATCTTATTATTGTTGCTTTTTATCTTAACATGCTGGATATATACACTCTTCATTATTAATTATTATTATTTTATGACTAGTTTATTTCATGCTAGCTCTATAGTTATACAGTATCCAACTAAAGTTTTTAAATCTTCACATAATTCATTAGTATTATTTGTATTATTCAGACTATTATCCTCATCTTCATTGTTATATGTACAATGTTTCAGCTGATGTGCCCTCCGGCCTTCTTCAGGTATTTCTTGTCAAACTCGGGAACCTTCTTGGACTCGGAAACCTTCCTTTTGCACTCACAGAACTTTGAACCTAATCCTTTATTCGGTTCACGGGGGTATCCTGTTCTCATTCTGCTAACCATAGATGGGGTACAGATATTAACCTGTATTAATACTAATTATCAAGCCTCAGCTAAAAAATTCAGAGAAATATTATATAATTCACCTTTGGATAGCAGTAACTATCATTCAATATGCTTATTAAGCAAAAGCTAGTACTATAAGCAACACAGCTCCTTTATTTATCAAAAATAACTTTATTTGGAATTAAATAACCTGAAATAGGGTTAATATGCCATTAAACAAAATAACCAACCAGCCAATTGAAAATATTACAATGGAAATTCATATGTTAAACCCCATTTGCCAATAACTCAATACTACAACTTTTTGAAAGGGAGTGAGACACAATCTTAATTGTAACTAGTTTTATCCCATCTTATTATTGCTTTTTATTTCATCATGCTGGATATATAGACTCTTTATTATCCCTATTATTTTTTTACTAATTTTGCTCCATCTTATTATTGTTGCTTTATATCTAAAGCAAAAGAGACAATACTTCCAAGCTGTTATCATGTCAGTGCAGCTGTATGGCTGCACCACTTGGACCCTAATGAAGTTTCTAGAGAATAAACTAATAGGAGCTGCACAAGAATGCTGCGTGTGATCCTAAACAACACCCCACAAGAAAACAGCTGTATGGTCACCTGCTCCATATCACCCAAACCATCTGAGTAAGATGAACTAGACATGCAGGACAAGAAAGGATACTCATAAGTGACATCCTCCTGTGGAGGCCAGCATATGGGCATGCCAGTGTGGGCTGGCCGGCAAAGATATACATTGACCAGCTCTGTGTGGATACTGAATGCTGTGCAGAGGACCTTCTGAGAACAATGAGTGATAGGGATGGTTGGAGTCAAATTGTCATGCATATCTGTGCAAATAGCACAACATGATGATGATGATATCTCATAATGCTGCATATATAGACTCTTCATTATCCCTATTATTTTATTACTAGTTATACTCCATCTTATTATTGTTGCTTTATATCACAAAGGTCTTCATTCTATGATAAGGTGTGATCAAAATGTACTGGAAGTGAAACTTAAATTTTGAAAATTAAAATTAAGATAGATGCATAGCTGTGTAATTTATAGTGTGGACCACAAATCACTGAAACATTTTAAAAATTCATAACTCTCTTTTCTTTAATTTGTATCTTTGTAAATGGAGGCAATCTACAAGATATTACTTTTTACAAATAGCTAAAAATATATTTCTGCTTGGACTATATTTTATGACTCAAAAGACTAAATGATTAAATTTCTTTTTATGTGTCAGTCTTTTATTGGCTACCCTATATAATAGTGTCTAGACAAGTCAATATGAATTTGAAAAAGAATAAAATTATAAAGGCAATATAAGATTTGAGAATCTGGAGGACATTAAAAGAAATACAGTGGCTCAGTTTCATAAGAATAAATTGTGGGGTTCTTATAATATGTTAGAAGGCTTGGAGTAACCTTCCAATGTATGTACATACATTCACATGAAATAATCCAGACAAAGGTGTAAAACATAACAATACAGACTTTATTGTCTGAGCACATGGACAAATGAACAAATACAATGAAGACATACACAAATTATACAGAAACAAATACAAGAAGATAGAAGTGAGAAAGTTCATAACAAATACAAAAGTCACTTACTGGTAGTTGGGGAGGGCAAAGCCCCCCCCACACACACACTTAAGGGACAGAGACACCAAGTGTCTAGCACATGTTTAGTGTATGCTAGAGAGAAAGAGAGTGAGATTTCCCGGGCTGCTGTTTAAATAGCCAGCCACCTATTGGCGAAAACCTGGTGGCAAGAGAAGATAACTCTTTTGGACTAAATCTATCCCAGCAAGAGCAGACAATCACTACACTATATTAAAAGAGGTATTCTAGAGGTGCATAGACCAATGGAAATCTCTCTGGAATTAAGTGGTTCAAATCTGTTTTAAAGAAAATTAATATTCCATTTCTGTCTTGATAAATACAGCTTCAGTCTTGATACTTTTTGATCACACCTTGCATTTTGAAAAAAATGAATGTTTCATTCATTGTTTCTTTCTCTCTTAAAAAAGAAAAAGTTTAATACAATGAATCTCTTACTTGTACAAGGTAAGTTTTAAAATATCAAGACTGAAGCTGTATTTACAAAGACAGAATAAACAATTTTGAAGAAAATTAATGTTTCATTCATTGTTCATTTCTGTCTTCGTAAATACAACTTCAGTCTTAATATGTTTTGAACTTCCTCATACAATTAAATGATTCATTGTATTAATCTTTTTCCTTTTTTAAATACACAGTACTTATAATAAAAAGTTTGATAATTACTTATTATGTTTTGAATAAACAAGGGGGCTATTTTGAAGAAAATTAATGTTTCCTTCATTGTTCATCTTGGTAAATACAGCTTTAGTATTGATACTTTTTGAACACATGCCATATTCTGAAGAAAATGTTTCATTCATTGTTAATCTCTGTCTTGATAAATACAACTTCAATCTTGATACTTTTTTAACACACCTCGCATTTTAAAGAAAATTAATGTTTTATATATTGTTCATCTCTATCTTGGTAAATACAGCTTCAGTCTTGATACTTTTTGAACACACATCACATTTTGAAGTAAATTAATGTTTCATTCATTGTTCATCTCTATCTTGGTAAATACAGCTTCAGTCTTGATACTTTTTCAACATATCTAATATTTTTAAGAAAAACTAACATTTCATTTATTGTTTATTTGTCTTTATAAATACAGCTTCAATCTCAGTAAGGCCAGTGAAATGAGTCTAAGCTGCAGGCCTTATCTTCCATCTTTAGTATTCTAAGTAGATAGTGACTTGTGTGCTACAACAATCAGAGCTGTGAGTCACATGCTGTGGGTAAATACTTGAAATTCGGAACACATTCATTTGACGGACATGAAGTTGGCATGTCTTTTCGTAGGTACTTAGCAATCAAGACACAACAAATAGAATCCAATCTATAAAAGTAATGGGAACGATGTTATCTCCGTCTTGTGATGAGATAATTAACCTAAGATTAAGCTGTTAGTGTCACTCTACTTTCCATGGGAATTGATATTCTAAGCATGTAAGAAAGATTGGTTGGTTGGCTTTTAAAGCATGCCAACCCTTGCTGGGTTATTTTATACCAAAGTCAGTTTTTTTGGGTTTTTTTTTTTAATTATAGGCTTTCAAGTAACTATTCATATTTAACAATATGCATTTGTTCGTATATACTTACATGGTTTCATGTATTATCAGTATTATTATTATATTAATAATCTATAAACAATTATATGAGGTTTCAAGTAAATATTTCTATTTAATAATGATCATTTCTTAAGCACATTGTTATATGGTTTCAAGTATTCTTATCTAATACTAATAATCTACAGTTGTAACGTTTTAAGTTATGATTAACAAAAAAAAAAAAAAAAAAAATCATATCCCCAGGAGAAAAGTTTGACATTCTGAAAAATTGTGAATCCTTACTAAAAGTTCTAACAAGAAGCAAAAAAAATGTTGTCTCTCCAGAAATTCTTTGGTGATAGAAATATTATTAGAAATATCAGCCAGATATCGAGGGAGTCTATATTCTTTTCACTAGCATTAGAAAAGGGAGATTGTTTTTGCATCTGAGGTGGAGTGACACACCTACCATCAGCTCCTTACTTTACCGCACAGATCACTGTGCTACTCACAGCTGAGTTGGCGAGGGCTGGTATTGAACTAGGAACTTTGTGGTTCCTAGGCTGATGCTCTACAGACTGAACTAAGCCAGTTCTGGCATAAATAAAAGAAGGCTCTTAATACAACTCAATGTGAGGAAGTGGAGTTACAGAGGTGCTTTGACCAATAGAAAACTTACTGGAAGGCCAAGAAGACAATTTTGAAGAAAATTAATGTTTCATTTATTGTCTTAGTAAATACGGCTTCAGTCTTGATTCTTTTTTTAACACACCATGGTGATGGAGAGGGTATTTACTTAACCCGTTCACCACAGGTAGGATGTGACACAAAATTGCAAGTATGGATGTATCTAGTTAGGATCAAACTCATTTTTCATTAGTAATGGATCTGCGGGACTAGCTCGCTAATCATTATACCATGATAGGATACCCATGGTATTTACCCAACTCATGGCAGGATGTGACAAGGTTGTAAGTATGGGGCATCCAGTGAGAATTGAACTCGTTTTTCAGTAGTAATGCTAACGCTTACACCACGATGGGTCACCTTACCTCATAGTTAGAATGTAATTGTTTGGAATCAGCTTGCAGCATCCTCATGTATTTCCCATCTGGATAATTCTTGCTTTATCTTTAAGACTCTAGAAATCATTTTACAGACAAAAAGAGATTACAAAAAGTCGCCATTTTTTGCCAACCCCACCAAATTTAGAGAGATAAAAATTGACATAACTCCGCCAATTTTTGGAATTGGAAGCTCAAATTTTTGGGATTGTCTAACATTAAAATAGTCCTCACCTGGCAAAAAATTCAGAAAAATTGAAGAGGGTCGGTGACAATTTTATTTTTTCTGGATGATTTGACATGGAATTACCCATCTAGCTTTTTCTCCAAGCATTTTGTTAATGCCTAGATGCAACTATACAGTAGTACTGACTCAACTACAGCTTGGAAGTATTCTCACTTTATTTTATCAGCAATCAAATTTATATATGATCAATGAACTGACAGTAGTAGATCATGCCTTTCCTTTGTACATGTTGACATAGCTAGTAGTTTTTTTTGTGTGTTAATACAATCTCTGTAAAGCAGCTGCACTATTGATAAAGCTACCAAAGCTTTACAGAAAACCACTACTACTACTACTACTACTCTTAAGATTTGATTTTATGGGAATTAGAAGTTTGGTTTGGTTTAATGGCATATCAACCCTATGGGTTATTTAATGCCAACTCTATAAAAATTCTAAAATCAACATAATATAATATATATAACAATAATATAACAAGTAATATAATTGCAAATAATAAATAAATAATATCTAGCATAATGTATCTTTTGTAAGGGATTATCTTGTGGTAATTTTTTTTTTTTTTAGGAAGCCTTAGGAAAGATTTTGTCTGTTTCGAAGTCAAACATTCAGCTTTCTCTCTTCTACATATGTTCTCCTTTTTCCTTCCTCCTTTTTTTTTTTCTTTTTCTTTTTGAGTATTGTTGGTATTTTGACAACAATAAACTTTCCATCTAAGCAAGGAGTGCCCTTCCCTTTATTATTTTATGTTCTTCAGAAAAGGTCTCTAAATGGCAGCTTACACATCTCTGTTACTTCAAATATGATAAAGGTGAACACAAAGTGTTAAGAGAAATTGAAAGCTTTAACCACTTGAACTAAGATTGTTCTTTATTTTTTCTTTTAGAAAGAGTGAAAAAATGTACCCATTGACCAATACTGTGTCTACATTTGACATTGGCTTTGCATTTAAGTCTGTCCCTTCTCATTTCATTCACCTGTCAAATTTTAAAAGAGTGACAAGTTGTTCTGAATTTTGTGTGTTTCTTACCACAAGACAGCTGAACTGGTACATAATAGATTTTTGTTAGTGCATTAGCATTACAAATTATCTTCAAGAATAAAGCAATTTTCACCTGAATAATAATAGTATGCATTTGAATGAACTGCTTATATACAAGACTTGTGAAAATTCCATGGAACAAAATAAAAGTCAAGAGGAGCTATTTAAACAAGAAAGGATGATAAAATGAAAATGTCTTTGGCATAAAATAACCCAAGAGTTGACATGCCCTAAAATCCAACTAACCAAAACCATATACAAGTATAATACTTAAATCTGCAATCCAAATATGACTCCAATGGTGAAGTTTCAATTCTGGTGCTCTGGAGAGTGTAGAGTACCCCTTCATTGACATTACTCCCATGTCTACTGACCTGGAGTGGTAGTATCTGATAGGGTCCTATCTATGGATTAAATAGAAAAAAATGAATTTAAAAAAATTGAATACCCATCTAGAATGAAGAAAACAAAACATCTTAAAATAACCCAACAAGGGTTGACATGCCATAAAATCCAACCAATCTAACCAACTAGGACTAATTTTCAGTCATTGGTAATTTTTAAAAGTAGAAATTGGTTATAAGCTATAATTTACAGGTGACATACCAACACCTTCTTAGTGGTTAGAGAAGGGGAAAACATCAGGAATATGGCTGATGACTGAATTGTAGATTTTTGAGATGTAATTTTTGGACTTGACTGTTCATTAAAAAAATGAAACAAATCTAATTTGGATTGGAGGAGTAAGTATTACATTTTTATATACTTTTTAGATAATTGTTTTGTGTGTTAAAACAAAATTAACCTGAATTTTCATGGGTGAGCTATTCTGTACAAACACCAATGAAGTAACAAAAAATAAGAATAGAAACAAAATTAACAAATTTTCATGGGTCGTCTATTCTGTACAGCAATGAATTAAGAAAAATAAAATTATTTAATTCTCATGTGTGAGCTATTCTGTACAAACACCAATAAAGTAAGAAAAATGAAAAAGTAAAAGTAACTTGAATTTTCATGGGTCAGCTATTCTGTACAAACACCAATGAAATAATTAAAAAAATACGAAACAAACAATTTTATCAAATTTTCACGAATATAGACATGAACCTAATGAATACCATACAATATGATCCCCAATGGTGTTAATACATTGTTAAAACCAATTACTACAAAAGTATAAATATAGATACACAACATATATTGATTCCTAACTGCTAGACATGACATAACCCCAGATGGGTTGATATGCCATTAAAATCAATCAATCAACCAACCAAATTTTCATGGGTGGGCTATTCTGTATAAGCTCCAATAAAGTAACAAAAATTAAGAAAGAAAGAAATTCTTATAGAAATATTAAGTGCTGTTTTAGTTTGACAATTCTTCATTTATTAAAAAAATAAAATTCAAATAAAAATCATCCTGGAGACTGTTTCAAGATTTGTGTTTTTTTTTTAAAGATTTTAAAATTTGTTCACCCTTGCCCTCCCCTAATGAATAAAGATCTGTTGCAAATGAATTAAACAAGCACTGTGTAAATCTATTGTACAATTAACATTTTATACTCAGTTGTGTCTAATTTTACTGAGGTTCAGTTTCAGTCTCAATATTTTTTTCCACTTGTAAATGAGAGGAACAGGAAGTGAAGCTGTTTTCTGTGAAGCGTTGGTTGGGGGGTTGGGAGTTGTATCTGGGTATTGATTCTGTGGAAGTGGAATCCTGTGGTTGTTTTCAAAACTGAACATCTGAGACTACTTCCTACTTTTCCTGTGTGTGACAAAAGACAACATGAGTAATTGTCCATCTCTCTCTCTCTCTCTCTCTCTCTCTCTCTCTCTGTTCATCCCATAAAATAAAAAAAATTTAAAAGATATCCTTTGAAGGTTGCCTGTAATTAAACCTTTCTGAAAATAGAAAAATAATTATGAAATCTATTCTAAATTCAATTATCTTTTGAGGAAATCTGATTTTATAAACTGAGGGAGTTTTCTTAGTTTGATTGATTTCAAGTCAAAACAATTTAAGCTTTTTTTTTCTTTCTTTTGATGCATTATTCTTTCTTTCTGTATATCATGATATTCAGGCATGTGTTTATATATAATCCATACACACACACACGTGTGTGTGTGTTGAAACAAAAAAAAAAAAAATAAAGGAAATAAAATGTTGAATGGATAAAAATTGTTTATTGGAGTGCTGACACATGTTTCGACCAAGAGAATGTCTTTTGCACAATATATTCTATTTATTATTATTTTAAATACAAAATAAAATATAATAATAGAAAAAATATAATTCTTTCTTTCTTTCTTTCTGTATTTGTATATCATTATATTCAGGCATGCATTTATATATAACCCATACACAGACACACACACATATATATATATATATATATATATATATATATATATATATGAGAGAGAGAGAGAGAGAGAGAGAGAGAGTAAATATTAAATTTTATTAAATTTGAACAATATTTTTCAAACAATTAAAAGTTGTAAAAATAGTTATCAGACAAAAATTCACAGAAAAAATCACCAGTTTTTGGTGATTTTTTTCTGTGAATTTTTGTCTGATAACTATTTTTATAACTTTTAATTAAAACTTGGGAATCCAAATTTGAGGATTGCAGATCTGGATTTGGACCAGCCACGGAGTCAGCCAGATTTCAAAATGGTATAATATGTTGGGATATGGCTTCTGGGAGTAAAGTTATTAAAAAACTTGCATTATTGTTTCTTCTCTTCTCTTGATATTATTTTATATCATGATTCAGGTGTGTGTTTATTTATGATGAACATATATGAGGGTCATTCAATTAATTTGTTTATATGTTAATTTTGCCTCCTTAGGCATCTTTCTTTTTTTCTATCTTCTAACACCAACCTTATTATTTTTTTGTTTGTTTAAAAAAGAAAAAAAGAAAAAGCATATCTTATCATAGAACATATACATTATTAATACAATATCACAATTATTATTTGTTTGTTATGCCTCCTTGGGCATCTCCCCTTTTTACTGTCTTCTCATATCAACCTTTAACAAACAAACAAAAAAACAAGAATAAAAAACAGAGAATCTGTACAAAGAATATATACAATGTTAATACAATATCTTATTATAATGGAGATTGTGTGTTTTTCTGTCTGAAGCCGAAACTAAATCACTACTCAAGTCACAATTCCCTTAGTTATTGACGTCACATTTACCATGATTTTATTTTTATTTATACCTCAATTATTAATAAAATTGTCTTATATTACTTATACTGTTAACCATATCTACATACTAATAACATGCAATCGTATTTATATATACAACAAAATAGCGGTTTACAGTATGAATGGGAAGGCTAATTTGCATATTGATATTAAAAATTTGATTTTAATAAATATATGCTTAGTATTATTAATTTCTAATTGTTTGCTTTCATCAATGAATATGAGCAAAAATCTCTTCAATAAATCTTAAAAGAAATCCCTTAACAAGAAGAAATAACTAATATTATTCTTTACTTCCTATTTTAACTAAACAGTTAAATTAGGAAAATTTAACAATGAAAGACGGGAGTAAGGGAAAATGATGGAATAGTTTCAAAGTTGTTCTATTTTTCAATCATACCCCCTCTGTTCCAAATCTTTTTATCTACATTCTTATTCAGTTTCATTAGCATTTCTAATTTAATATGATATTTTATTATATTAAAACTTAAATACATGCACCCGGAGGGTGCATATATTTGCTAGTCTATATAAAGATCAAATTCTGTTAAGTAATTCATCTGATAGTTCCTAAAAAATGTCCTCTTAAATTCTTTTTCTTACAACTATTTCTGAAATTATTCAATTAAATTTTTTTTACATTATTGTTGTTTTTGATTTGGTTAGGCAATTTGTACCAAAAATATATTACAAAAAATCCAATTGGCTAATAGACTAAATTTTTGAAATCTGCCTTGACTGTAGATTTCCAGTTTGAGGAGAAATAATTAAAAAAAAATGTCTACAATAATTAGAAATTCCATTAATAATTTTAGAAGTTTCAATTAGATCACCTTTTATTCCTTTTTCGAGTAAAGTAGTTAATCTTAATTTCTCTTGTAACAGTGATATTTTACTCTTTTTACTAGTTTTGTCACTCTTTATATGCCTTCCAATCTCTTCCTGTAACTGTAATCTTGTTCTTTTTTATTAGTTTTGTCACTTTTTTTATATACCCTCCAATCTCTTCCTGTAACTGTAATCTTCTACTCTTTTTATTAGTTTTGTCACTCTTCTAGTGTAATTATTTTAAAGAATAGAATTGGATGATTTAAGAGGACATTTTTGGGGAACTATGGATAAAATACTTAATAGAATTTTATTTTCATATAGATATTAAATTTAAATAATTTAAAAAAAAATTGAAATAGATCACTAAGTAGGACTGAGCCTATTCTAGTAGTGACCACATTTGAATTCAGAGTTTTCCTTCTCCTAGTCTGGTTGCCTAATCAAGGTTAAAGAGCCCAGTCTGCCCTATTATTTACTGATAGCTGGAGGAAAAATAGTTGGATTCATACCTTTCCCAAGGGTATTAGCACTATGTGAACTGAGTCAACAAGTCCATTTCCTACAACTCTAACAAGTACACCACCGCGCTTCCCCTAATATATCATATAATATTATACAGTATTAATACTGTATATGTTCTGCACAAAGTTTCTTTTTCTTTTTTTTTAAAGGTTGATGTAAAAAGATAGTAAAAAATGGAGATGCCCAAGGAGACATAAATAAATGGTGGATGAAGAATTTTTCCTAACCAAATTCTTCCAGGAGATTTTTTGTCATTTGTGCAGTATGGGGTTATGTTTTTTTCATTCTGAATGTCAATTTTTTTGTTTTCTAAGGTGGACATATTAGGTTCAAAGCTGATTTTAAATGCATTGGCTATTAGCAGTATACTTTAGATGTAATTGTTTGATTATTGTTTAACAGCTTGTAATAAATGATTCCTTGCATATACCACCAAGGCTTCAGAAGAATCTTCCTTGGATGCAGACCCACTCTTGACTGTTTGAGGAGGTTTTCCGCTATGACTAAGCCACTGATATCTTCCCTTGACATTGTTGTAAAGGATCCACTTCACATTCTCTTCAAAAAAGGCATTTGAAGTCAACGGGTATGCAATGATGCACAATAATTGACACATTGTTTGCAATTTTCTGCTGACAGGTCATGTGGAACCCACTTTCCAGCCATTGACCCTTTTTTGCAAGCCTTTTTATTTCATGATAGACTGTCATATGGCTTACTTTGATGTGTTCGCTGATCTTTCTATTAGTAATGGTAGGGTTAACTTCAATGGAGGCTTCTCATACCTCAGAATGAAGTCCTCTTAGGAGAGACCTTCTCTTGGCTCATGCTTTAGATTGAAGTCTTCTTTTCTGAAATGGGAAAATCATCTCTTGCATTTGTTTGAAAAAAAAATCCTAATACGAATAAGTAAAAAAAAATCATACATCATAAGTATAATTGTAAGTAAAGTAAGTAAAGTCGTCGGGGCGGCCTAAAGTCGGTATCAGCCAGTCAGCGAGGGAGTCTATCCCATTTTCAATAGTGCTAGACCAAGGAGATTGTTTTAGCATCTGAGTTGAAGCGCCACACCTACCATCAGCTCCTTACTTTACCACACAGATCCCTGTGCTACTCATACGCTGAGTTGGCGAGGACCGGTATCGAACTAGGAACCTTGTGGTTTCTAGCCGAACGCTCTACCCACTGAGCTAACCCGGCCCCTTAAAAAAATGCATGAGGTTTATAGGTTCCAAAAAATCACTCTGACTTGTCCAGTAGGACACATGGTGTAATGGATACAGGATTCTGTTTTTTTTTTTTTGTTTTTTTTTTTTCTCAAATTGAAATAGATCACTAAGAAGGCCTGAATCTATTCTAGTAGTGACCAGGTTTGAATTCAGAGTTTACCTTCTCCTAGACTAGTTGCCTAACCAAGGTTAAAGAGCCCTGTCTGCCCTACTATTTACCCATAGCTGGAGGGAGAGTAGGATTCATACCTTTCCCAAGGGTATTAGCGCTAAGTGAAAATACAATTTCCACGTCCAGGATTTGAACTCAGGGTGACAAGACCATTTCCCATGACTTTAACCATTACACCACATGCTTCCTAATAATTAAGCTTAGCTTAGATGTAGCACAGAGCCTGAAGTATGGGGTGCCTTATAAGAATTGAACTCACTAATAATGGTCTGCAAATCTAGCTTGCTAACCATTACACCATGTGTAATGAGATATATTATTCATTTTTGTATTTTTTGCTTGGAGCAAACATCAGGTTGAATTGAAAGCTTCTTTTTTTTTTTTCCAAATAATTTTCACAGAATCAGAAAGAAAATGAGATATTGTTGGCACCTTTCCCCATCCACTAAGGACGATGGCATAAAAAAAAAAATAAATAAATTATCTGCATCTGCACAAGTGACTGTGCAGGCCAATTCCTGAGTGACAGCCTTTGGTGCACAGACTGCACACAAACTGTGATGCTTTCTGGGGCTGCTGTCTTTTCTCCCTCTTTCTGGCTCCCTTTGCTGTCGAGGCTGCTCTCCTCTCCACCTTACCTCTCTCTGTGTCTTGCTTAACATTAAGGCACCAGGCTGCTCAATTTTTTTGCATCTACCTCCCACGTGTTTGTGTCAATGTGGCATATCCACATGTCTCTCCCATAGACAACTTTAAAGCGTACGTGTAGTCTACCTACCAATTGGGAACCTTTTACTAATTCACCATACAAAAGATCTTTTGGGATGCAACAATTTTCCATTCTCCATAATGAGATATATTATTTATCTAATCATTGAGTTTGGACTTAATTAAATCTTGTTCAAAGTTTCCCATTGAAAAATCAGACAGAAGTTTCATTACAACATTGACAGAAAACTAATCATAAATTAATAGTATCATTTCATGGATCAACACACTTTCTATGAACTTTACCCATGACCTGCCCTGTTGGTGGGGGATTAGAATACACTGACTGCACCTCTGTAGAAGGGTATAACTCCCCCAATGGGGCTACCTGTTGGCTGTGGGTGGCATCCCATGATGCTTAAGGAGGGAACCCAGGTGGATGAGCAGTGCATGACATGCAACACTTAGACCCTTACTTAGGCTAGATGGGCGGTTAGAGAAGCCCCCTCTGATCAATTGGCTGGTCATCAGGCCCTTGCACCTATATGACTGCCACAACCCTATTACCCTTATGGCAAGCCCCAACCCTTTTTATCATATGTGTGCTAGAAGGCAGTGGTTGATGGTCATCTTGTCCTGGAAATGAACTTAAACTATCTGATGGTGAGTTTCCAGTTCTGGAGGTTTGGGAAATGTGGAGCACCCCTTCATCCCCATTGCTCTCTGGTCCCCTCTGACCCGGAGTGGTAGTACCTGTTAGGGTACCATCTGTGGGTTAATAAATAGAAAAATATGAGTTTATAAACAAAACTGATTATCCATTAAGAATGAATTTATTTCAAAACTTTGTTGGCATTAAATGACCCTGTGTTTGATATGTCATAAAACAAACCAAACCAAAATTCCCTGTGACATATATAAAGGAATGAACATTTATATGTGTGTAATACTAGGGTGAGTCAAAAGTTTTGCTATATTTTGGGATGTACTAGTTTGTGGCACATATTCATGTGAGTATACTCTAAGAAGCTACACGTGGAGGCACAATGAAGTCCTCGAGATTTTTGCGGAGGTGTCAAAGATATATTGTGAGACTGAAAATAAAGCTGTTAATAACATCAACAACGCAGTACATTTCATTAAAGAAGGAAACATTTTGAAATTTTCATCACTGTTTGATTGCTGCAAGGACTGGCGCATTATGTGTGATTTAGAACATCAACTCGTATTTTCCAACTAAACGTTAATGGCCCAGTGTCCTGATATTGTTATCTGATCTGTTAATCAAAAAAGTTTTTATTACTGAATTAACAGTTCTTTTTGAGGAAAATCTTGACTGGGCACATCAGCGTAAGTTGGAAAAACATCAAGATCTACAAGAACAATGGATCAGAAATGGATGGATAACGGATGTATTTCATATCGAAGTCGGATGCCTGGGATTTATTACCAACTCAAACTTGGCATTTTTGTTTAAACTTGTACTTTCTCCACCAGACGAGAGGAAATACATCAAAAAGATCCAGGATAAAGCTCTAACCGCATCAGCGTGGATATGGCAATCCTACAATGTGACATCAAACCAACAAAATCTGGTGGTATCGTGAGATCTTGCTGGGGTGCTCTGGATTAGTGGTAATGATGCTTCAGCCCTGAAACCATGCCTGAACCCAGAGTCATCATCTGATGAAGGCTTTGTTGGTTGTAATGCTACTGTGTAAATAGCAGTCATTGTATGAAGATTATTATCATATGAATGAAACAACTCAAAACATGGTGGCTGACAAAGAGGCGGGTATTGTATATCCAAGAAGGTGGAGATGGATAAAAATAAAAATCTTGGGTGACATGCAAGTGCACTCTTATAAGGACACAAGAATATAAATAATCTTAAATCATTTTCTGCTCGTCACACAAGGAGTTAAAAAAAGCATCTTTCTTAAATTTAACTTAATATTTAAAAATAAAATGTTAAATGGTCATTTTCAATCATCTGTTAATTAAATAGTTAGTAAAGTAAATAACAAAGCTATTCCATTTTCATTTAAAAATAAAAAATTCTCTGACCACAACAAACTAGCTATTTTCCGAATTGAATTCAACATCTTACCCATTAGACTATGTGGCTTCTTACTTGATTTATGTTTAATACATGAATAATTCCTAATTTATATTTTCTCCCCTTATCTACTGATCTGACTTTTGATGCCTTATTGATTAGGATATACCATTATTGGTTGGTTGGTTGGATTTTGTGACATGTCCACCTATTGGCTTATTTTATGCTAAGGAAGTTTTTCTTTTCTTTTGGGTGGGGAGGGGAGGTATGTTTGTTATGCATGTACCTATTTGCATATCATTTTAGTTTTTGATTGTATTGGTAATTTGGTATGATGATAGGGCTTTAGTTATCTGTTGAAATCAGCATTTCTGCTGAGGATTTGAATATCAAAAGTGTATGTGGGTAATTTTTGTAGGTCTATGAGTCTACTTCCTTGATAAAAGGTCAATTCTCTTCAGAAAGTTCTTTGTTCTTTTTTTCCAAATAGTTCTTTTATGTTGTAGAACTTCCTTCAAGTCTGGGTGAGATTTGTGTATTCAATCAAAATCTATTTTACTGTATATTGGTTTCCACATCAACAATTACGCTGCTTATTGCTGTAAATATGTTATAATAGTACACTAACATCTAATGAATTTATTATACTTGATGCTACAAAAACAGATACATTTTTTTTCTTTGTTAAGAAGACAGAATCTGTGGTGCTTGGTTACTTTCAGTTTCTCTTCAAATAGGCAAGATACTAACAATTGCCAAGTGATATTCACTCAGTGCCTCTGCTATTTTAACTTGTGTATATATATATATATATATATATATATATACATGGAAATTTCAGAGACTCTGGGTTTTATGCAGTGGTGCATTCATCAAATAGTATTGGAACCCAGAGTCTAAGAAATTCCCATAGTTATATATACTAGCAAATATATGCACCCTCCGGGTGCAAGTATTTAAGTTTTAATGTAATAAAATATCATATTAAATTAGAAAGGCTAATGAAACTGAATAAGAATGCAGATAAAAAGATTTGGAACAGAGGGGGTATGATTGAAAAATAGAACAACTTTGAAACTAACTCTTCCATCATTTTCCGTTACTCCCGTCTTTCATTGATAAATTTTCCTAATTCAACTATTTAGTTAAAATAGTAAAAAGTAAAGAATAATATTACAGTCATTTTTTCTTGTTAATGGATTTCTTTTAATATTTATCCCCAAGATATTTGCTCATATTCAATAAGATAAAACCAAACAATTAGAAATCAATAATATTAAGCATATATTTATTAAAATCAAATTTCTAATATCAATATGCAAATTAGCCTTCCCATTCACACTGTAAACCGCTATTTTGTTGTATATATAAATACAATTGCATGATATTAGTATGTAGATATGGTCAACAGTCTTAATGATGTAAAACAATTTTATTAATAATTGAGGTTTAAATAAAAATAAAATCATGGAGAATGTGATGTAAATAACAAAGGGAATTGTGACTTGAGTAGTAATATAGTTTCGGTTACAGACAGACAAACCCACAATCTCCATTATAATAAGATATATATATATATATAAGTTCTATCACTGATATCAGGCACACTACCCATAATTCCACAGGGGTGTTAGAATGCACTGACTGCACCTCTGCAGATGGGTAAGACTCCCCCAATGGGGCCACCAGTTGGCCATGGGTGGTGACGCAGGATGCTTAAGGATAGAAACCAGGTGGATGAACAGTTCATGACTTACAATACTCCTATCTTGGGCTAGACGGGGAATGTGGAGCACCCCTTCATCACCATTGCTCCCTGGTCCACTCTGACCCGGAGTGGTAATACCTGTTTGGGTCCCATCTATGGGTTAAATAGAAAAACATGAGTTTATAAACAAAATATGATTATCCATCAAGAATGAATTTATTTCAAAAGTTTGTCAGCATTAAATGACCCAATGAGGTTGATATACCGTAAAACAAACCAAACCACAGGAAACTTGGCCAACCACTAAGTAACCAAGTTAGCTAGTGTCAACTATACACTATATATATATATATATATATATTCACACACACACATTCTGAATTGATATATTTGTGTTTGGCCAGTATGTACATAATTTGAAATAGTTGTGTAGAGAAGTGTGTAATTTTATGTCTTTACTAAATGACCCATGTACTTTTTTGGTTGCCACTGTAATGGTGAGAGTGATGCTTCTATTTAGGAAGCAGTAAATGACTAATTAACATTTCTTAGTTAACTCTTTATAGTGAGAATTTGGATGATTACACAAAAAATCATTGGACTGGAAATTGTTTTATTCTCTAATAGCATTTTAAGTGTATTACTCTAATAAAAAATCATACTATGATGTCTCATTAACTCTAGGTTATGATTTTATATATGCATATTAATATAGATTATATTTCTATAATATGTAGATTTGAGTATGTGTACTTATAGCTTTATTAATATATATATATATATATATATATATATATATATAGTTGAACTGTGCAGCCATTTTCTGTCTGCAAATCTTGTTCATGGTCCTTTTGAGTTGCCAAATAGAAGTAACGATATCAATAATAATATTGACAATAATAATAATAGTGGTAATAATGATGATAATAACAATAATAATTAGAATACAATAAAATGAACTAATAACAAAATACAAGACCTATATAAATAGAACACAAGTTTAATAGAACAATATATATATATATATATATATATATATATATATATATATATAAACTAAAAAGGATTACTCATTTTCTTATTCATGTATATATTTACCCAACTGCTCTGCCTTGGGTAGGATGTGACCTTAGGTCAGTTATTAAAGTAGGCTAAAGCTGGTTTGAATTAGTAGCTTTTCTTCTCTTAGGTTGGTTACCTAACCAAGACGATAAAGTCAATCTGATCTACTATTCCTTCATAGCTAGGGGGAAGTAAAATGGATTCATGCCTTTTCTAAGACCATTAGTGCAAAGTGAAATACAAATAGCTTCATGCTGGATTTGAACTCAGGTCGGCAATTCCATTTCCTACAATGATAACCATTACATTAAGCTTTCTTACTCTTGTATTGAGATATTTCATGTGCTGAGTAGTTGATTGTCAGACAGAAGAATACATAGCCATAGCATAATCTTTACAGATCACTGCCATCCCTCACAATCCTATAACCCTACCACCAGAACCTTTCCTCTCATGAGCCCTCAAATAACTCATCAAACCCACTACAGAGCCACAAAGTTTAATACAAATATGACATAGGAAAGACATCCTTCCTGTTGTATCAGATGATAAAAGTTTATGTTTATACACCATCATATATCTCTTAAGACCAGAAGCTGACTTACAGACTTTGTTACAGATTGCACATGACACATTGTTTGTTCCTGGAGTTAGCAGGAGAAGACACACACACACACACACACACACACACACATATATATATATATTCTAATATTGATAATTCATTTGTCTGAATTTTTTAGATGAGGCTTGATAATTTGTATTATTTCAGACTGTTGTTCTCAGGAAGGTTCCTGAGTTCAACAATAAATACCAAAAGAAGTCCGAAGGGCATATCATATAAATCATTGTGTATATAACAATAAAGATGAAGACAACAGTTTGAAAAATCTACATAATACATTGATAATTTAGTTTGCTATATTCATAAGTAAAGATTACTTATATCATTGATAGAGCATAACTCGAAGCAATTAATTTCTGTCCACTTCATTGAGTAGTTCAGAATTTGTTTGCAAGATGCCAAGCTGTTGTAAAGCAAAATAATAACGCCCAAACCATCCTTGTAGAAGAACAGTAGTGATACTATTTAACTCATAGCTTGGGGGATGAGGGAGATGATGGGTTTTATACCTTTCTCAAAAGTATTAGTCTGAAAATAGACTGGAGTTTGAACTCACTTATGATATCATGGTTCAACATGTTAGCCATTATGTTATGCCATGGAAACTCCCTACATTGATAATGATTTTCTAATCTAATTGATCCTATATAATTTGCTCAATCCATATATATATATATATATATATATATATATATATATATATTTTCCATGTCAATGCATACAACACATCCATCATCTTTTATCCACATAAATCCTTGTCTTCTTCTCATTTTTACAGTCCTGATGAAGGTTTCTATCGTAAACTGAAATGTTTGAGCATCAACTATAAATTTCCATCCATCATAACATCCCATGTTTATTTCTAAATTTTCTCCATAGATAGAGAAAGAGATTCAATGTACATTCTATGTGAATCTCTACAAAAATACTAACTTTTTCTTATACACCAAAATAGACACTGTTTACAAAGTTCTATTAATGTGTTTGTATGTGTGTGTGGCAGAGAGTAGGCAGGTTTTTGTCTGTTCAAGTAAGTGTACTCACACACACAAATATATATATATATATATATATATATATATATATATATATATATATTCCTATCTTATGTAGGCTAATGTATGCAGAAGTACTGGCATTTTCTTGTGTAGCAAAATATAAAGATTTGTTTAAAAAGTTCACTTCCATTTAAATCATTTCTGTACAAATATTTTTTCAGGAGTTATGAAAATTTCTACGACGTCTTCTAAAAATTGTTTTGAAACTAAAAGTGGATTCATAATTGCAAATGCAAATAAATTATTTTATATTAATATGTGCAATATATATATATATATATATATATATCAGTGTTCTGCAGTTCTAAGACAATTTTTTCTTGGTTTGACAAAATTTGACAATGATGGTTTAGTTTGGTTTCTTTGTTTTAAATGGCATATCAACCTTCATGGGTTATTTAATTCCAAAGCCATCCTTGTATAACTCATAGCTTGAGATAACATTGGGAAATTCAGTCCTTTTGACAGGTTCTAGAAAATGCTGTATTTCCTGCAGATGAGTAAGACACCCATCTCTCCTCCACAAAAAAAAAAAGAGTGGATTGATTAATTGATTTCAATGGCATGTAAACCTGTCTGGGGTTATTCTGTGCTTCAAGGTTAGATAATTTTTTTTGTGCTGGCCATTAGTTTCTACGGTCTATGAATCCCTAACTGAAAAGGGGAAGGGGAAGTCACTTACAAACCCTTTTTAGTTTACACCACTGGTCGGGACAGGCAACACGTTTCACTTTTATTGCTTAATGGTCTTCAAAGAAAAGGATGGCATGACGCTTCTGGACTGATGTCATTAATTTATTTAATAAACATCGTGAAACTGTACAAGGAAAAACAAATAACATTCAATAAAAGGATAACAGCAAATACATTTCAAAGAAATGAAAACCTGAAACAAATGGGAGCTTACTGTGTCACCTACCCGACCAGTGGCATAAAACTAAAAGGATTTGTAAGTGACTTCCCCTTACCACAAAATGGGATTACTAGACCCATTAAACTAATCTAAATTGGATAGTGTAGTTGTAGTTTATCTTATAAACAAAAAATAACTATTTAAAGATAAGATATAATTAACTGGTCAGTTTAGTGGCAGTTACATGAACATTTATATTTACATTTTTTATGAAGAACTATTTAAATCATTGCTTCGAGGGATCAGGGTTTCATATCTTTTCCAAGGGTTTTAGTGAATATAATAGTGTGACTGGAGTTTGAACTTGCTTACTGTTACAGTCCAGCATGTTAACCATGATGTCATGGATACTCTGTATCTGATGAATTTGTTGGGATTTAGAATTTTAGAGAATGAAAAAGTATAATTAATTACAAGGTTAGAAATGAAGATGAGTCGAGACATTATTGTGGAAAGTAAATGATAAAAAATAAACTTTGTACATTGAAGTTTTAATTAGTTTCACTTTTAATTATTGATTTGATGAATACCGAATATTTGCTTCAAGCAATTTTTGGATGGCATAATGGTTAGTGGTATGAAAAATGAAATTATAAGTTGGGTTCAAATTCCAGCTGAGCTTGTTAGCATTCACTTCACACTAATGCCCTTAGGGGAAGGTATAAATCCATCTCTTCACCACCATCCACCAGCTGTAGGTAAAATATTAAAATGGTAGACTGAGCTCTCTTGCCATGGTGATCTAATTAGCTTAAGAGGACTATGCCCTGAATCTAAATTCTCTTGTCAACATTTCATGGCAGGGTAAGGCTCATTACTCCCTATATTTTTACTATAAATAGACTGAACTGTCTCACCTTGGTGATGCAACTAGTTTAAGTATAACACTGAATTTAAATTATTTTGCCATCATATCATGGCAGGGTAAGGCCCATTACTCCCCATGATTTTACTATAAATAGACTGATTATGGTATGAAAAATCTTGAAGAAGGCTGGAGGGTACATCAGTTGAAATGTTGTGTATATAATAATAAAGATGAGGACAACATTAAAAAAAAAAAACAATCTACATAATACAAATTTTACTCTTGGTGGTGGAACTAGTTTAAAAACAGTGTAACACTGAATTTAATTCTTTTGCAAACATATCATGGCAGGGTAAGGCCCATTACTCTCTATGGTTTTATTTTAGAAATGTATTGAAAATGATTTTACAGTAAAATTATGTTATTTTATAGATATTGATAAAGTTCTCAAAATTGAATACAATCAGGGTCAAGTTTCATTCAATAGATAAGGTGAATTTTTCCTTAGGAGTTGGGAATAATAAGCACTATTTTCAGTTGCACCTTTTTAAGAAAATCAATAGTGATGACTCCTTTTATGTCCAGGAAGACTGTCAGCATAACCTTCTTTACTGACTGATGTGCTTGGAATATTTTCCTTACAGAGAACCTCTGGACTGTATTTTTGATAAGGCTTGAAGTGGCAAACCCATGTTTACCCAATTTGTAAACTTTTTTTTTCACTAAAATGTGCTTCTTGTACACATCATGTATTCATCAATAAATTTCATATGGTTTGCATTTCTCAGCCACCAAGAATTTGATAACAAACCTCTGTTCAAGCCTGGAGCACTCTGTTGGATTTGCCACCATTTTGAATAGCCTCAAAATAAATATTTTTGTGAGATTAAAATAATTTTTGCTATAAACCAATTCAAAACAATGCAGAGTTTCCATTTAAGGAAAAAAATTCTGGAAAAAAAAATGTTACTTTAAAAAAAAAAAATTCTCCTTATTTATTGAATTTGTATTTTGAGCATTCATTATTTGTCATTATAAATATATTAAAACAGAAATTCTGTAAACATTTTCTCCCTGTGAAAAATGTCTAATAATGACTTGATAAAGAAAATTTAAAATATGATTGGATAAAAGCAGATGGAATAAATTGAAAGTAACTAAGAGAAATTATCTGTAATTTTTACAAAATACCTTAATAAAAACTTATTATTAATGATGAATTATAAAAATTACATATTTCAAATTGTATTTCAATTTTAAAAGTGAGATGAGTTTATCAACTGAATAGGTATCATCACCCCATTTATATGACTTTAACAAAAATTGCTTTATTTATATCAGAGATTTCATCAATATCTTCAAATTGGGCTTCAAATTATTTTTCTTTCTTACTTTTTGCTCATCTTTTCATTGTCACTTTACTCTTTCTTTCTTTTTTTAAACTGGCTATCATTTTTCTTTCTTTCTTTACTCATTTATTTATTTATTTCTCCCATTAAGGGAATTACCTAGTCATCTTTTCTTTCTTTCATTTTGCTCATCTTTATTCTATCTCTTTACTCTTTCTTTCTTTTTTACCTGGCTATCCTTCCTTGTTCCCTTTCTTTCTTTCACCTAGCAAATAGGCCTCAAATTTCTTGCAGTACTTGCCATTTCTCAATGGTCACCCAATATGTTTAAACTTGAGTAGATTGAAATGCATTCAGAGTTCTGCAATTTTACTTCCCTCATTGTATATCAAGTGTTTATGTTTATTGAATGATCCTTGTATTAGGATTATAAATGCATTAAACAACTGATGGTAACTTTTTCTCAAGGGAATTGTTTCCTCCTTTCTTATCTGTTACATCATCAAAATGAACATGTCTGCATTTAAAATGACACCCTTCTCCACCCCACCCCAAAAAAAACCCCACAAATCTCTAATCACAGTTTTATTCTTTACCAGATCTTAATAATGCCTAAACTAGCTGTTCCTAAATTTGGGGTAATTACCCCCAAAGGGGTAATTTGAGGTTTTCCAGGAGGTAATGGCATCTCATAATAAAGATTCATTTTACTGTGCAGATAGAAGAAAAAAGCTTATGAATATCAAATTTCACAATTACATCCCACACTCAAATGACTCTCATTTTGCAAGTGAGTAATGACACCACAATTCTTGAAACAACTTCTAAAAGCATTTAGACAAAAACTCTTTGACAATTTCTACATACACTACATTAACTGAGTCTGATGAATTATGGCATCATCGTTTGGGTGTGAGTGGGTAGGTTCTCGTGGCATAGTGGCTAATGTGCTGGTCTGTGACATCGTAGTAAGCGAGTTCAAACTCAAGTCACACTGTTACATTAACTTGCTGACTAATATCCTTGAGAAAGGTATGAATCCACTAATCGCTCCATCTATGGCTTATGGCTTTGGCATTAAATAACCCATGAAGATTGATATACTATTCAGACAAAAAAATATATCCTTTTTGGCATAGAACTATTTTGACACCTTTGGCATATCTTGAATAGATTGATGAGATTATAAGGAATGGCCAGATATTAATAATTTTAAAAAAATTGAATTTATATCTCACAATAATACTAAAATCAAATAAGTAAAATGAATAAAGGTTAACTGCATCTCAGAATTGTAGGCCAAATATAGTAAGTTCTTTGAAGTGAACACTTTGTTTCATTTCTCACATCATTAGTCACACTTCATTGAAGTGAATCTTTTTTTCACTTCTTATAACAATAGGCAATTAATTGAAGTGAATCTTCATTTCATATCTCATAGCAATAAGCACTTCATTAAAGGGAATCTTTTTTTCACTTCATTAAAGTGAATCTTCATTTCATATCTTATAGCAATAGTCCCTTCATTGAAGTAAATCTTTTTTTCTCTTACAATGAATCTTCATTTCATATCTCATAGAAATAGTCACTTCATCGAAGTGAATCTCTATTTCACTTCTTACAATAATAGTCAGTTCCTTAAAGTAAACTGTTTCAGTTCTTCTGCTCATTTTGTTATTAACCATTTTTAGACTTTCATAAAAGATTTATTCAAAAAGGATTTTTTTTATAACACTAATTTATTTTCTTTCAGTTTTGTACTCAGATTCAAGGTATTATTTTCTGCATTGAGTTTCAAATAAAATTTAATTTCATCAGATTTATCTTTAAAGTGAAGAATAATCAAGCTAAGTTCCAATTACCGTCAAATTGGGAAGACACGGCAACAAGCGATTGTAACTGAATACAATCCTGTCCTGTCGCAATTCCACTGCAGAATGACAGGGTATTTATTAAACTCCAAATATCATAGAAACCAAGCAGCCAATCAGAACTCAAGGAATGGAATCACCCAAATGCATGAATGGACTATTCTTGATTTCTATAAATACCAACTGTCTTGGACACTGCTTCAGTTGGGCTTAGCTAGTTGCTGTTATTCAAACCAACAGTAGACTAACTGACATCAATATGGTGCTGCAAACAGGATGGGATTGTATTCAGTTACAACCGCTTGTTGCCATGTCTTCCCAATTCGACGGTAATTGGAACTTAGCTTGATTATTCTTCAAAAAGAAAGATTTTTAGTGTCCAATTGAAATCTTTTTTACTTTTTATATAATGTACATCAGAAACAATGATAAGATTTAAAGATCTTATGATAAGTTGGAAAGCTCAGGGTAACCTTCCAACGTTGGTACTTATTAGTACATGAAATACTCCAACAAAGTTATAAGATGATAACAGACTTTATTCCGTGAGCACACAGAGAAATACATTCAAGGCAGGAATACATATACAAAACAGATACATAAATGCATTATAAAGGAAGTAGCACGTAGGACTTACATCCTAAGGAATGTTACTTACTGATAGCTGGTTGGGGGGCAAAGCCCCCTCTTAAGGGTAAGAGGCACAAGCATCTAAACCATGGGAAGTGTTTGCCTGTCCCAGAGAATGAGAACTCAAAATTCCCAGGCTGCTGCTTAAATACCCTAGCCACCTATTGGCGAACAATCGCAGCAATGGAAGACAACCCTATTGGACTTATGTCCACCCGGAATTACCATTTTACTGACCCAACATAGGATTAGCTCCCAGTGAGACTTGAACTCATAGCATGGTGTAATGGTTAACGTGCTGGAATTCGACATCATAGTCAGTGAGTTTGAACTCCATTTCCGCTATAACATTCACTTTCAAACTAGTACCCTTGGGAAAGGTAAGAACCCCCTTATCCTCCAAGCTACCACAGCACAATGATGGCTTTAGTATTAAATAATCTATGGAGGTTGATATGCCATCAAGCAAGGAATCCAAACCAAAGTTGTTTCATGGTATTAGATCATTCCTCTCTTGGTTAGGCCAAGAACTTTTCAGTACTGTCCCTACTTGTTGAGAAAACAGCCATCCATTAGCTGTAAAACTTTGCAGTCTTTTAAGTAAAGTCATTGGGGCGGCCTAAGACAGCGAGGGGATCTATCCCCTTTTCACTAGCGATAGACCAAGGAGATTATTTTAGCATCTGAGGTGAATCACCACACCTACCATCAGGTCCTCACTTTTACCGCACAGATCCTTGTGCTACTCATATGCTGAGTTGGCGAGGGCCGGTATGGAACCAGGAACCTTGTGATTCCTAGCCGAATGCTCATCCGACAGCTAGTATACAACAAATTTGAACTATTCATGACATGTTCTTTTCATATTGTTTTAAGTTAATAAACTTTCTTTGCCTTATCACATAAAAATAATTAATGACTATTCAAAGGAGCTCTTTCAATTGTAGTATCTTTCTTTTAATTGAAAAATATTTCCTTATAACGATATACAAATAAATGCTTATTGTTATATAGGAATAATTACTTGAAACCTTATGATTGTTCATAGGTTATTAGTATTAGATAGGAATACTTGAAACCATACAAACAAGTGATTACTATTAAATATGAATACTTACTTGAATCTTATAATTGTTATTAGTATTAAATAGGAATACTCAAACCCTATAATTGTGCAAACAAATGCTTATTATTAAATAGGAATAATTACTTGAAACCTTATAATTGTTTATAGACTATTAGACTGGAAAATATGAACCTATAGGACAACTGTTCACCAAAATTAATTTTGACTGTTTAAGCACTCCGCTTATATAATACTATTTCTTTGAATAGAGTATGATAAATGCCCTGTCAGTGAGGCTTACAATCTACTTATGTCAATTAGTAGAGTTTAGTGTAATATTCAGGAAACTCTTTGCCCTGTTCATTGAGCTTATAATATGCTAACTATATTCACTGCAGAAAGGTAAGACCCCCCCCCCAAAAAAGGTGTGTTCTGGGTATGGCACTAAAATGAATCTGCTGGTGAGATTCCATTTCAGGAAGTTTAGAGCGTATGGAGTAACCATTATTCCAGGTCCACTCTGACTTGGATTGGTAGTACCTGTTAGGTTCCGATCTATGGGTCAAATAGCTCTGTTTGCAAATTAATTGTATTAGATGGGAATATTTGATATTACATAATCATGTATAAAACCTTAAACAAAAACTGTAAATATATAGTTTGATGTTGCATTTCCCTAACCCCAGACAGGCTAACAATCACTTAATTGTTTTTGTGGGGAGATGAGACAAGGGGGGGGGGTCTTACACCTCTGCAGGGGATACAGTTTGCATTTTAGGCCCTATAGGACAATAGGGCAGAAATTCCCAATGTTATCCGAAGCTACGGGTTAAATAGTACTACTGCTGTTCTTCTACAAGGATGGCTTTGACATTAAATAACCCATGATGTTTGATATGCCATTAAACAAAGAAACCAAACCCAACCCAATTTTATATTTTGTCAGTGTATAAGTAATTTCCTTATATAATGAATATTTCTTTGTGTATAATACTATATAGCTGTTCAGTATTTTTGCAGAGGGCTCTGAATTGTATTTGTACTACTACTACATGAATGCTGCTGCTTCTCAGTTGATGCTGCTACTTCTACTACTCCTGCTTTATGTTGCAGGCTTGTGGTAGCTCCCAAACTTTCCAATATTGAGTCCACACGTCCAACAAGGATCAATATTTTTTTTCTCTGCCACAAATGCTAGCCACATTTCATTCTAACAAAGCTCTGCTCCATTGCAATTAAGATGAATTCTCTGGATTATGGTCTTCCTTGTTGGCTGGTTTCTTCTTCTCCTTCCTGACACTTTTTTCCCTGTCTTTTTTTTTGTTGTCATCTCCTTTACTTTCACTTTCCTTTACTTTCACTTTCCAAAAAAAAAAAGTGTCTTTCACTTAAAATCATTGCTTAACTGCTGGGAAGAAATCTCCTGCCAAGATTTGACAGCTAAAATCGTTGGTACTGGCAGTGGATGAAAAGCAGGAGACGAAGAAAAAAAAGAGGAAGAATAAACATAAACTTTTGAGTTCTTGACAATTCTGCAAGAATTTAGAGTTTGGTATTCTTGCTATAATGTCTTCATGGTTGATAATTGCTTGTACCAAAAAAACTATATGAAGAATCCTGTTTTACTAGAATAGTTCCTAAAATCATGAAAGAAAATAAATCAAAAGTTAGAATCTAAGTTTGATTGTTTGGAGAACTGTAAACAATTTACAGGTGGAATTTTTGTCTTTTCACTGAAATCAAATCATCTTCATTTTTCATATATATATATATATATAGGTACCTTGACTTTGAATATGGAGAATATTTTAGGATAAGAATTCATTGGAAAGTATTCTATTATAAATGTCGAGTGGTACCATGACTTAAAAGTTTAGTTTGTTCCACTTGTAAATCAATTTCCTCGTATATCAATTCATTTTTTCCATTGAAATAAACTGAAATGCCATTAATCTGTTTGAGCACCCACCCAAAAACAACACTAGTCTTTTTTTTGTTACATATTTTTAGATAAGGAAAATAGCCCTGTATTGTATAAAAACATAATAAAATAGAATATAATGCAGTAATATGTTTTAATGTTTATTTTTTTATAAATAATATTTTTCTTTGGCATAATAAATTTGGAAACTTGAATGTTTTTAGTGAACTTATAAACATAAGAATATCTGAATCTCACTGATACCTCAAAATTTGGTTCTCAAAAGACTGACCAAGTGACAGCTTATAACTTGGAAAACTTGTAAGTCAAGGTACCATTATTATTCATTCATCTACTCTGACTTGTACATAGCTGAGAAAACACTGACTATATACTCTGCAGAGGAGTAAGACACCCCCCAACAACAACAACAAAATAAGTGGCGTCTTAAGTATAACACTAAACTGGTTTTAATGGTTAGGCTCCAGTTCTGGGGATCTGGAGAGTGTAGAGTAGCCTTTGATTGCCATTACTTTCAGTCCACTCTGAGCTGCAGTGGTAGTACATGTTAGGGTTCCATCTATAGGTTAAATCAATCTGTTTAAAAATCATTTGTATTTGAAAGGCAAACTTGATGCTATGTAAGAGTAAATTTATGGAGGTGCTCATTTTGTAATGTTTATCATCATGGGAAATAGACACAGCAAATAGTGTTCAAATCCTGGATGAAGCTATTTGTATTCTAGATAGAGCTAGTGCACTTGGGAAAAGGTATGAATCCAACTAATCTCTTTTAATCTATGGGTAAATAGTAAGACAGACTGTTTTCTTTAACCATGGTATGACAACCAGTCAAGAAGAAGGAAAACTCAAAATTCAAGCCTGTTAAACTTTGCCTAAAACTTGACCTTGTGTCACATCCTGCTCATGAGGAAGTGTTGGTAAATACATACAATTGTGAATGATTAGTATAAAGAATAGTTACTTGGGATATTATCATTTACTAAGGATTATTATTAATTACTTGAAACCATATAACTGTTTACAAGCTAATGACTATTATTAAATAAGATGATTACTTTAAACCAATTGTTAGTAATGGCAGTTCTAATTGTACATCATTAAATTAACACTTATTTGATAGAAAGTCACTAATATTACAGAAATGTGTATATATATATATATATATATATATATCATATTACTATTACAAAAATGTGTGTATAAATATATAAATGCATATAAGTCATGATACCATTATATATATATATATATATATATATATATGCACATTTTGCAGCAGTAGTTAAATGAATATATATATATATATATATAGTTGGGGTAGTGAAGTCATGAAGTCAATGACACTGAAAGGTTCTCACCTATGTGGTTTTCAAACCAAGTGCTTTATTTAAAAATCATATAGGCAAGAAACTGTCAACAAGCACCATTGATTTCATGTCTTTGCTACCTTAACATGCTCTATCAATAATATTAAGAATGCTTAATATTATTGATAGAGCATGTATATATTATAAGTATAGCTAACTATGCTGTCTATCCATCTAATATATATATATATATATATATATCTTTAAATCTCAAAGATTTAAATGTCATCAGGATATGCCATATTGACATAAACATGTGGGAGATAGATGCAAAAAAATAGAGCGGCCTGGCACCTTAATATTAAGCAAGGCCTGGAGATGGGTGAGGTGGTGAGAAGAGTAGCATTGACAGCAGAAATATACTTATATATATATATATAATAGTAATTGTGAAAAAATTATAAGTCTACTACAGTTTTGATGATAATGATCTACTTAAGCCCCTACATAATACTGCACTAAGTTGAAACTTAGTTCAATATAATGTAGGGTCCTCAAGAGATCATTACAATCAAAACTGTGATAGATCTATAATTTTTCCACAATTATTATTATTAAAGCTTTACTTTTTATGAAGTATTGAGCATTCTTTGATAAATCACTGAAATAATACTACTCCAACAAAAACTTTGAAGCCATACTTGGACACTAAATAATGTATATATATATATATATATGTGTGTGTGTGTGTTAGCAAAAAAAAAAAACTCTGGGCGGTGTAGAAATAAATATTTAAAAAATATTGCCTGGGGTTGGGGAATTAAATAAATGAAATAAAACGTTTAATATTTAAAAAAAATGAATTAGTTGCTTAAAAAGCATCTTTTCCCTAACACCACTGAGATATTTTTGTTTTACAACAGTCGGTACCTCCATAATGTTTCTGAAAATTTCTGATTTAATTATTCTGACTCTTAGAAAAAATTTAAAATTGTTCGAGTAAAATATATTTTGTTTGGATTTCATAAAGTTAAATAAATTAAATATTTCCCTTAATATATTTTAAGAAATAACTATTTTAAATGGAAATTTATCTAAAAGGTGAATAAGCATAAAAATGTTCATGAAAATTTGAATCTTAATTGAATTTATTAAAAAAGTCAGTAAAATTCAATGCTGGTAATATGTAAACATTGTTTTCGTTCATTATTTTCAGAGACTGAAAAACATTTTAAAAAATCAATTCTTTTGAATGGTTCAAAAACTTTGACAATAATATTAACATTTATTCAAGTTTCATTATATTAAATATAAGGGGTGGTAATTTTACACATCAAATTTGAGGTCCCAACATCTCACAGGCGATGATTTTTTTTAATAAGTGCACCAATTTTTAAATAATTCAACAAAATTTTATTAAAAACAAATTTTATTAAAATTGAATGGATATTTTAATTTTAGTGTATAAAAAGATATACTTCTGTTAAATTTTATCTTGATTTTATTAACATCCAAAACGGTTTTTTTTTTTTTTGTAACAAAGAAACCTTAGTGTCAGAAATGCTCAGTTACTTAACACAATACAGTTAAATACACAAACCTTTCCAAATTTAATGTCAAAGGAAAATATATGAAAATTTAATGTTTGTAAATATTTTTTTTGTAAAACTCTAAACATTAGATATATTTAAATATATATTAAAGTGAAAAAACTATATATGAATCAATAATATCGGTCATGTATTTATTTAAATTTGTTGTAAATGGTTTTTAGACCATTTTTTGTGCATTCTCACTCCTGAGTTTATATATAATTCAGTTGTTCTTACATTTTTATGTAGTTCTTGATATTGATTATAAATTACATACTCATTGCTAAACTTGCCTAATTCCTGAAGTTACTGTGATGTAAGCAGTGACATAGTTTCGATTACAGACAAAAAGAGAGCAAATCTCCATATATATATATATATATATATATATATATATATATAAGCAAATGGTTTAAAACAGACCAACTCAAGTTTTTAAATATATATATATATATATATATATATGCATATATAGTAAAGGATTGGGTAAATCTTATAAAATGTGATTGAAAATAGAGGAAAAATATGGATAAAATAACATAACTAAATTCAAATGATATTTCACTTTGATCTTTTGTGAAATATCATTTAAATTTAGCTCTGGTGTTGATTTATCCACATTTTCCCTCTATTTTCAACCATATATATATATATATATATATATATACACACACACACACTTTACAGCAGAAATTGGATGAATATATATATATACATTTTATACTATTATTGCAAAAATGTGTGTATGTATATATACATGAATTTATATATGTATAAACTCTTGGTGCAAAAAGGTGAGCACATGCACACACACACACAACTAACTAATATTCTGCCCTTTGTATTTTTAATAGGTTTCTTTTTTACCAAAATCTAGATTCTTCAATTTTCTTGTAATTGATAAATTACTATTGGCTTTTGGGATGAGAGTCGTTGCAGTGCTTTAAGCACTTTGGTATTTATTTGTGCACCTCTGTTGAAAGTCAAAATGAACTCTGCATATAATTGCTTTCTTGCAGTATTAAAATGTTATTGTATATTATTGTGTTTGCTTTTCTCTCTCTCCAAATATGTACACATGGTGTTATAAAAAAATATTAATGAAAATATATTAATGTCATAGAAATATATAAACATAGTAATATATATATATATATATACGAAATAGGAATGACTTACCGGTGAAAATATTGGGTGGGTCTCAGTATTTGGTTGTTACAAGTTTTACCTGGATAAGTCAGCGTTATAAGAAATATAAAGTGCCCAATACATAAGTAGAGTGGATTTATTATTTAAGCTTTGCTTAAATATGGCTTACAAGCCTCAGTTTGTTTACATTACCTACTGTTGCTTAAGTGATCACCCATCAAAGTTTTGCTGCTAAAAAAGAAATACCTCAGTTTGTTTACAGTACCTGCTGTTGCTTATGTTGTCACCCATCAAAGTATTGAACATGCTTGTTGTACCTTAACTATGGTTTGTTAAGCACACATCTACTGTAAGTGTAGAGATAAGAATAGTTCTGGATATGAAAGCTTTTTGTTGCTAAAAAAGAAATATCTTCTTTTGAAGGACAATTACAGAAGATAAATCTTCTAATCCACTGGCCTTTCTTGAAAAGATTCCAAGCTAAAAACAGTTTAGAAGGGTTCTCCAAGGATGGAAATGATCCGCAGATGTCTTCCATGGAATCCATAGAAATGGATCAAATTCTATGAACAATATATCTTAATTCTGCTTTCAATCGAGAATGTTAAAACTAATTCCATTTGAACTTGAATATCTTTACAATTCTTCTTATCAACTGATAATATTTACTAAGCTAAGCACAAGGCCAACTCATGGGAAATTGGGTTGTGCTAAATAATGATTGCCTTGAAAATCAGCATCTGATTTGTGTCAAACTTAGAAACAAAAGTAATCCCAAAAGTAAGGTCTCCAAAGTGCTGGTGACACAGAAAAATTGTTCATGCAGCTATTGGCAACACTATTGTATTTGTTGTGTATGTGCCTGACTGCCATGTACAGTCACACAGTTATTCAGTGTTTGAATGTTAAAGACATTAAACCCATTGAATTTCATATCAATATTTTGCCAACATTGAGGATTGCATAGATATGACAATCCGAGGACTCAAAGACTAAAAAGAGCAAAGAAATACTAATTATAACAGCCAATAACATCAACTGCAACATATTGATAAGCAGAAAAACAACAAAAACGAGAAAACAGAAATGAAAAGAAAAACAATTACATGTATACTTCAAGTGACAAATTGGAGAGATTGCACATGAAAAGACCTTGATATGGTTAAGAAATGGAAACATCAAGAGAGAAATTGAATCTCTTATAATTGCAGCACAAGATATTGCCATAAGAAAAATTATATCAAAGTGAAAATAGATAAGACAACAGAATAGTAAGTCTAGAATATATATTATAAGTGAATGCAGTAAACTAGCAGAAACAAAGTATGAGACTAGGCCCAACTGGGGGTGGGGACTGGGAATTGGGCAAGAAACTAAATTTTCCCTATGCTATTAAATGGTATATCCATAAACCAGAACATGTCCGAGAGAATGAGATGCATAAAATCCTCTGGGACTTTGAGATACAGATAGATCACCTAATTTCGGTGAGAAGACCAGACTAGTGTTTATTCACAAGGAGAGAACTTGTTAACTAGTGGATTTTTTCATCCAAGCGAATCGCAGGGTGAAAATGAAAGAAAGCAAAAATACTTGGCCTAAACTAGAGAACTGAAAAAAAATGTGGAACATGAGGGTATGGCGAGTCATGCAAGGATGTCAAAAAATGAGCATCTGACTTGTATCAAACTTATATAAGAGGGTAATCACAAAAATAAGAGATTGAGTGCCTAGGGATGCAGGGAAACTGTTTATGTGTCAATTGGCAACACTGTTGTGCATGCTTCTGCACGTACTTCACTACCAGACTCAGTCATGCAGTTATTTGGTTTTTGAAAAACAAAAGGCATATAACTGATTAGAAATTTGAAGTGTATGGTGAGTCATGCATGGATGCCAAAAACGTCCGCAGTGATGTAGGGAATTTGCAATGACAATAAAGTTCAACGCTTCCTCAGCAACATAGTGGTGAGTATGATATGCAACACTCTACTTAGACCCTTACTCAAGCTAGATGGGCTGTCGGATCAATCAACTGGTCATGTCAAGCCTTATATATGATTGCCCCAACCCTATTACCCTTATGGCAAGCCGCAACCCTTTTTTATCATATATGTGCTAGAAGGCGGTGGCTGAAGGTCTTTATGTCCTGGGAATGACGTTTAACTCTATCTGATGGTGAGGTTCCAGTTCTAGATGTTTGGAGAATGTGGAGCACACCTTCATCACCATTGCTCCTAGAGTGGTAGTACCTGTTAGGGTCTCATATATGGGTTAAATAGAAAAATATGTTTATAAAAAAATTGAATATCCATTGAGAATTAATTTATTTCAAAACATTGTTGGCATTAAATGACCCACTGAAGTTGATATGCCATAAAACAAAACAAACAAGACCATAATCTCTAATCTCGACAGATAAAGAATTAGATTTCTTGTTAAATGAAAAATCTGATTCTTTTGTTTCTGTTAAAAATCAAAAGTCAGAATTTGGATATATGAAAACAAATCCATTGGATCCCATGAAAAATTCAACTTTTCTGATTTCCCCTGGATTTAACGGATCTGTTGATCCTCCTTTGATCTTTTGACTCCACAAAAAAAAAAAAAAAAAAAATGAAAATATTTCTTCATTGATCTTTTTCTCTCTGGGAATTTATCTCTTCCATCTGATAGAAACTATTTATTGCTAATCAATAAACATATTGGAAATTCCTGACAAGTTCTTTTTGGCTGAGAAGGTAACAAAAAATATTTTGATTCTATGATTTTTATATAGATACCAGGAGTACACATATATAATATGAACCAATAGCAACGACTTTGTAATAAAGAAACAAAACATTCATAGATATAAGAGTTTTTCAACTGTTGCATAATCATATTTTTGGTTACTGAGTTTTGGTAATAAATAATACCTAATAATATCACCTGCACATAAAATTAAAACAGAATATGAGGTAGATTTTTATATATATATATATATATGTATATGTGTGAAAATGGAAAAGGAATTGAATCCGACAATATGAGGAAAAATGAGTAAAGAAAAGAAATGTAGATGGATAAAATGAATTTAATCGATATCACATTAATCGATATCACTTACACATGTGTTTCGGTCAGTTTATGTGTGTGAAAATATTTCGCACACATAGAAGAATCGACCTTCATCAGAGTGAACATTTATTTTGAATGAAAAAATTCGTTGGGAAAAAAACAACAGATTTCTTTTCTTTACTCATTTTTCCTCATATATATATATATATATATATATATATATATATATATATATATATATAATAAATGTTGTTCTGGTATATATATATATATATATATATATATTCTTAGGATCCCATGTATTAATAGATAAAAGAGCTTAAAAAATTTATATCCCCAAAAAGAATGAATAAACCTTTGGTATAAAATAACCCAACACATGTTGACAGCAACCAACAAGCAATAAACTTTTCTGTGATTTCTTAATATTTTGGAGACCTTACCTATGGGGTTACCCTTGCAATAAGAATAAGAACAACTGATTTATTCTGTTGACCCTTGAAGAGCATAGAGCTGCAGCCACACCCCATTAAGTGATGGTGTGGCAGTTTCTATAAAAAGTAGATTCTTACTAGTAGAATTGCTTGTTTTGAATCCAACCTACCTGCTTCTGTATTTTCCTATTGCTGCAAGAAGAGATAGATTCATGCCTTTCCAAAGGGCATTATTGCCTCATCCAGGATTTGAACTTGGTTCATCATCTCCACTTCCTATAACAATACCTTTGGGAAAGGTATGAATCTATTCTCCCTCCAGCTATGGGTAAATAGTAGGGCAGACTGGGTTCTTTAACTTTGGTTAGGTAACCAGTCTAGGAGACAGAAAAATCTGAATTCAAACCTTTTAAAATCTGCTTTAAAAATTGACAATGTGTTACATTCTATTCATGTGGAGGGATTTGTACATAAATATAACAATAACTTTTCTGCCACCTGTGCTTCCCAACAATTAAAAATGTTTCATCTAAAATGAGAAATAAATCAAATTTACTTTTTTATATTCCTATCTTCTACCATTCTTCACAATTCAAACTTTTTTTCATCTTTTAATTTAAAAACATTGTATATGTTAATAGTTATCATGATTTAGTAAGACAAATATTCAAATTTGAATAATTAATGTAGAAAATAAAAGATGAAATTTGTTAAAAAGATTTCCACAGATTTTTACAGGTGTTATAAATTTTAATGAAAACAATGACTTGGCATTTCAGACTAAAACTTTGTTCATTTTTGTTAAAAATATGTATTTTTTGCATTTTTTTTTATTTTTTTAGTGGGAAACAATTTTCTTTCATTAGATTAAATGATATTCATAATAAATAATCGAGGCAAATTATAAATCAAAATAGTGTTAAGTTATCTTCTTGTAAGGTTCCTCTAACAATATGATCATTGGGTGTGTGAACCATTGCTTTTGTGTCTTTGAAGAGCATCATTATGATGGTAACAGTTTCTTTGGAGAGAAACGTTTAGAAATTAATCAAATTTTGGAATTAAATAACCTGTAACGGGTTGTTCTTCAGTTAAGCAAATAGACCAAACAAAGCCAAGAAGAACTTTAAGTAATTTGAAAAACTAGAAATAGCTATGTGGGTTGTTATTTTTTTTTAGATAGTTAAAAGGTATCAAAGAAAGTATCTCTAAATATGTATGTCTGTATATGTATGTATATATACAGGCTGTCCCAAAATAATGTATACACTTTTTTTGTATTCTTTCTCTGTATCAATCTTATTTACAAGTCAAAATACATAAATTGAATAAGTTATAACAATTCAAAGAGTGTATACATTATTTTGGGACACCCTGTATATATATATATATATATATATATATATATATATATATATATGTGTGTGTGTGTGTGTGGAGAAAATATCTGACAAATATTTTTAAAACTTCATAATGATTGGCATTCCTAATTACATTGCCATGACAACATCATAGACAGTTTTAATGTAACCAAATTTGTTTTTTTTTTTTTTTTAATTAATTTTTCCCCCAAATTATGTGATTAAAGCTATATTGGGTAAAATGTCATAATAAAGACATAAACATCTATCAAATTGGTTTTGACATATTACTTTCCTGACACACACACACACACACACACATATGTATAAGATCTTAGAGAAAGCATATTGGTATAGTGTATTAAACGGAGGAAATAAAAGTATATATATATATATATACACACACACATATATCAGATCTATGAGGAAGCATATTGGAATATTGTATTAAATGGATAGAATGATACTATATATATATATATATATATATATATATATATATATATATATAATGAGGAAGCATATTAGAATATTATGTTTGATGGAGAGAATAAACGTATATATACTTATTTATGCATGAATACATACAAATAAGTATATATATATATATATATATATATATATATATAGTTTCATTCCTTCCATTTTATATAGTATTCCAATATGTTTCTTCTTAAATCTGTTGTGTGTAAACAGATAAATATAAAATAGTTTGTATGTAATTTCAGTGTTTTGTTGTTGTAAACATTGAAAACTTATTGATTATTTAGGGAGGTGAACAAAATCCATAAACATTTTATTAATGTGGGATAAATTTACTGCTTTTTTCTCCATTTTCAAAAGAAATAAATTTAAACAAAAAAGATTCTTCCACTTTTTTTTAATTAAAAAAAAAACTCCTGATGTTTCATTGCCAGAATTTTTCATTCCTCTTGCTATCAAATAGTTTTATTGCTGCCTAAGAATTTTGTTCATTCTTTTTTTTAAGTTCTTTTTTTTTAAGTTCTTTTTTATTCTTTATTTTTAATTCTTCATCTTCTTTCATTAATCTTTTTCAATTCTCCTTCTTTTTTGCACCTTCTTTTTGTTTTCTTTCTTTTTTCTTGATCAATTTTCCTTCTTCTTCTTATCCTTTTTTATTTTATTTTGGATTCTTGTTTTTTCAATCCTTTTTTTTTTCTTTGACTTTATTTTCAATTCTTCTTCTTCTTCTTCTTCTTCTTCTTCTTCTTCTTCAAACTTTTTCATTTCTTCTCCTTTGATCCTCTATCTTTATTTCACTTTTTTGTTTATTTTATTTTTTCCTTCTCCAATTTTTCTTCTCATTCTCTTTCTCTTGATTTCTCTTATTCCTTAACCCTTTTTCTTCAATCCTTCTTTGTTTAATTTGTCCTTTTCAATTTTTTTTCTTCTTTGATTCATCCTGGATTCTTCTTATTCTCCACTTCTTTTTCTTCTTCTGATCCTCTTTCTTTTTCTTTTTTTTCTTTCTTCTTTTGCTTCTTCTTTGATCTTTTCTTCCTGATTCTTCTTCAGTTCTTCTTTTTTTTTCTCTCTCTTCTTTGTGAATTTTTCTTCTAGTCTTCTTCTTTTATTCTTTTTTTACTTCAGACTTTTTCAATACTTATTCTTATTTTCTCATTCTCATTCTTGGATACTTCTTTGATTGTTCATTTTCTTCTTTTCTTTTTCTTCTTGTTTATTTAATCTATTATTTCTCCTTTTTTTCTTTCATATGTCTGTGATTCTTCTTCCTTGATTTTTCTTTGGTTATCCTTCTTTTTCTTTGATTTTTCTCATTCCTTTATTCTTCTTTCTCTTTATTAATTTTTTTTTTCTTTCTTTTCTTATTCTTTGATATCTCTCTGAATCTGAGATGATTCTTCTTCTTCTGTAAATCTTCTTTTCTTCTTCTTTAATACTTCTATAACTCTTCTTCCTTGATTCTTCTTCCTCTTCTTTGATTTTTCTTATCCCATACATCCTCCTCCTCCTCCTCCTCCTCCCTCCTCTTTCCATTGCTTTAAAGCTACCACTTTAAGTTGTAACCCAGTTCCCAGCCAATCAATTTATGCAATCACTCTCAGAGATTTCTACACATTTGCCAATCTCTTCTTGTTATTGGCTATCCTCTCTCTTCTCCTCTTCCTTCTCCTCCCAAGTCTGGGTGTCTTCTTTTTTTTTTTACCTCCTTTTTTTTTCATTTTACTCCTCTTGCCTTCCTTCTTGGCACTTGCTAACAGATTTTGGTTTAGCAATCCTGTTAATTTTTTCAAATATTTTTTAATGTTTTCAGTTTCATATCTCCATTTCCCAGACAAGGATACAGTTCCTTGTTGTTATTTCTCAACATTACTTGCATATGCTGCTTTCATATTTATTTCAACATATCCATGATATTTTAGAAAATAAAATAAAAAAATTTTAACAACATATTGGGAGGCTAAAAGGAATTACACTTTTCTAAATATAAAAAAAATGAATTACTTTAAAAAAGATTTTAAAAAAGAAAAAGATTTTATGTTGATATATTTAAAAAGGCTTATATTTTTGTACATTCAATTTGGTCAGGTTTTCTTATAAAGTAATGCTGTGTATTAGATTGCCAGGTTTAAAAACAAGAAGTAATTTTAGTTGGTGTAAATTTATTTCAGAAAATTTTGCATTAAAAAAAAAAAATGAAAAATATATTCATTTTGAGGGAGAATTTTTTTTTTTTTTTTTTTTTTCAAATAATATTTTTTGTAGTTGAAACATTTATGATATAAGAATCTTTGTTCACATTTGATAAGATATATTAATATTAACAAATTTTCTAAACTAAAAATTCCATTTTAAATGATAAGCTATTAAATAATTTTTAGTTTTTTTAAAAATAATTTGTTAAAAATAGTCAATTATTTAAAATATTCTATATATTGAAAAAATGTTTTTAAATAGTTTGTTAAAAATAGTGTTATTAAAATAGTTTATACGTTAAAAATAGATTAGCAGACCATATGTACGAAGGTGAGTATAAAAGTAATGCCATTTTGTTTAGGACAGGTATAATTACCAACACAGGAACATATATCATACATCAAAATGATCACATCCCTACTTCTCCACATAGTCACTGTTTCTCTCATTAGCAATGTTCCACCTTCGAATGAGTGTATGTATCTCTACCCTGTAAAATTCTGTTGACTGTTCTTTGAGTCACTTCTTCAATACATATTTCACTTCCTCATCACTGGAATAATGTTTGCCTCTCAAACCTTTTTTCATGGGGCCAAAGAGATGATAGTCTAAAGGTGCTAAATCTGATGAGTATGGAGGATGTGGTAAAGTTGTCCACCCGAATGAAGCGATTTACTTTCTTGTTCTGATGCTTGTGTGTGATCAAGCATTGTCATGCAGAAGGAGGACATTGTTGATTAGTAAGTTGGGTATTACTTGTCGGATTCTTGCTTTGAGCATCGTTAGGGTAAACCTTAAACTTCCCATGAAATTAAGAAAATAGCATTACTTTTTGACTCACTCTCATATATTGACGTTACTCTTTCAAGATAGATATTGCTACTGAGGTAATGTGAACTGGTCTACTAATTTCAGGTTTGGTTTCTTTGTTTAATGGCATATCATCCTTAATGGGTTATTTAATGCCAAGGCCATCCTTCTACAAGCAAGAACATTTAACCCATAGCTGGGGGATCAGGATATTCATACTTTTCTTAGTGGTATTAGTCCAAAAGTGAATATAATAGTGTGACTGGAGTTCAAACTCCTATTATGCTATTACATTCACTTTCTGACTAATACCCTTGGGAATGGTATGGGGGAAGACCCCAGATATGGAATTCACTACTGTTTTGGTTAATGCTTTGGCATTAAATAACCCAGGAAGGTTGATATGCCATTGAACAAAGAAACCAAACCAATCATACAATATTTCTATAGTATGAATGAAAATTTAAAAAATTCAATAATCTTTTCATAATTTTGAGATTCACTTGTGGCTCTTAGTGTTTCCTGTGACAAAAATAGTTAAATAGTACCACTACTGTTTTTGTCCAAGGATGTATTTGGCATTAAATAACCCAGGAAGGTTGATATGCTATTGAACAAAGAGACCAAACCAAACCAATTCCAAACAATGTATTCATAGAAAAAATTTTTTAAAAAGAAAGTATTTTGTATTATTTGGATTTTTTAGACTATTGTCCTCATCTTTATTGTCATATACACAACGTTTTGGCCTATGTGCCCATCAGCTGAAATATTGTATATATAACAATAAAGATGATGACAATAAAAGTTCAAATAATACAAATTATCAAGCTTCATCTAAAAAATTCAGACAAAACGACTCTTGTATTTTCACAATATGATAATTTTGTTGAAAGTTTTGTGGATAAATCTCAGAAATATCCATCACATTTTCTTCAACTGTGCAAAGTTTCA
>CM042174.1:18326048-18338548 GCA_023376005.1 Doryteuthis pealeii
ACAATATCTATATATAAAGGCATCCCATCATGATGTAATGGTTAGCAAACTAGTCTCAAAGATCTAATACTACTGAAAAGTGAGTTTGATTCTTGCTGGTTGCCTTATACTTGCAACCTGGTGTCATATCTGACTTGTGTATTTGGTAAATACCTACAATATTTATATACAGATCAAATTCCATTAAGTATATATTTACCCAACCCTTCTGAATGTGAGACAAGGTCAATTTTTTAAGTAAAATAAGGGGTTCAAATTCAGAGATTTTCTTCTCCTAGAAATTTCTGTTAAATAATTTGTTCGATATTTCTAAAAATTTCCTCTGAATTATTTTGTTTACCTTTATTTCTGAAATTATCCAATTCAACAGTAAGAAAATCATTCTATAGATATTCATGAAATTTTAGATAATGAATGTATTAACATTTTAATATTTTTAATATGGAATTTAAATAAATATGTATTGTGTAATTGTTTGCTGGTTGAAATTTAATGTCTTTTGAGTATTTTTCTTGTTGAGTTTTTTGAGGTTTCTTGGAATAATATCAATTTATCTTCATATGATGAAAAGAAATATAAAAACCAATATTAAATATTGTGCTAACAGATATCTGTTTAAACCTGTTTATAAAGTATAATTCAATTGAAATCATTTTAAAATTAGAATGAAGACAATTGTAAAAGACACTTTATAAAACCGGTCTTTGTCATAGCACATATATTGTTGAATAAAAAGAAAGAGGAAACTTTAACCGTTTGGCCTGAGAGGTTCAAATAATGCTCATGTTCTGGGCTGGAATGTCTTAAAATTTGTATAAAAAAAGTGTATTTTGGAATAAAATAATGTAAATTTTATTTTTAAACCTAAAAGTCTTAAAAATCGGTGAGAAAAACTCAACAAAGTTTGAAAATAAAAGTGTATATAATATAAAAGGTGTAAAAAGTTATTCAAAAAATAATTCAGCCATAAAAACAAGTATATATGAGAGTCTGCAGTCAAGAAAGAAAATGTGAACTCCCATATATACTTGTTTTTGTGGTTGGATTATTATTCATTGGGTTATTGACTTTGAGATTTTTTATTCCTACTATAGAAACATTGTATGATTTGTTTGATGGTATATCAACCTTATGGGTAATGCAAAAAGCCATCTTTGTAGAAGAACTTTAGTGGTAATATTTAAATTCTATCTGGGAGGATGATGTGGTTCATACCTTTCCTAAGGGTATTAGTCCAAAAGAAACAAATACACAAAAAGTGTAAATATAAACATACAATTTTTTGATTCCATAAACTCCAGGAATAAAGATGAGTTGACATGCCATTAGAATAAATCATAGATTCATAATTTTATAAAGTTGTCTTGTAAAAGTTGTTATTGTCACCAGTATGAGTATTTTTTAGGCTTTTTTCCAATACTTAGCAGTCTGCATTCCTTTTTTTTTTTTTTTTTTTTTGAAGAATTGTATTTGGCACTAATTGGTTTGGTATAGGAGGCCATGTTGTTGTCGTTTTAAGGTGTTTTTGAAGTGGTTACACTGTCCATTTTCTTGTTGTTGATTATCGGTGTTTCTTAGATATAATGTAACTGACCTTGGTGTCTAAAATTGATCTCTTTAGTGTTTGCCAGGATTTCTATGGTCATATCAATGAGAATCTCTGTTAGTGGTCATATTTGTCAGATTATTTCTGTTTCATAAATGTTGGTCACCTCAGTGTTTAAAATAGTGCTCTTTACTGTTTGCTAGGATCTTTGTTGTCAGTAGATTTCTGGAGATTTGATTATAAGTTTCCTGTTTGAGATATTTGCAGAGATGCTTTGGTTTTATATGATTTTATTTATGTTTCTATTTGAATATTTTGTCATTGTCTTCATGAGTGGGTTTGTCTCATTGATTTATTTTAGCTATTTATTGCCTTGTTTATGGTTTTGGTATGAGTTTGTTGTGTTTTAGTACGGTTAAGTGGTTGGATACAGAATCAAATAAAATGACTGATTTCGTCTAGAAAATACACGTGGGAAGAAAAGATCTCAGACAACAAATTATAGTTTATCTCGTTTTATTGTCAGCAACAGCTAGTTAACACAGACTTAAGGTAGAGAGAGGGGTGGTTAATTGTCTCGGCAGAGACCCTGGTTAACGAGAATGCTTTGATTGCCCACCCGACTACTGTCTCTCAGATGAAAATGTGTGTTACTTTGATGTGGATTTCATCCTTTTTTTTTTTTCATGTCAGATCATCAAAAGGCTCATTTATCATGTATAGTTTCCATTTGACCTGGTGATGATGCTGATGCCTCATATATCGTTACATATATCACATTTTAAAAACAGATTTTAATCTGAATTTTATTAAGATTCAAGAATTAAGTTATATATATATATATATATAGATAGCTCAGTCGGTAGAGCATTCGGCTAGAAACCATAATGTTCCTTGTTCGATACCCGCCCTCGCCAACTCAGTGTATGAGTAGCACAGGGATCTGTGTGGTAAAGTAAGGAGCTGATGGTAGGTGTGGCGCTCCACCTCAGATGCTAAAATAATCTCCTTGGTCTAGTGCTAGTGAAAAGGGGATAGATTCCCTCTGCTGCATGGCTGATACCGACATTAGGCTGCCCCGACGACGACTTTTATATATGTATATATATATATATAGATTTTTGCTATTATATATGATGTGTGTATATATATATATATATATATATATAATGTAAGCACACACGTGTTACAGTTCTTGCATGTATATATACGTGCACAAATGTCAACAAGGTAGACTTATTTTCAGATGTCTAAATATCGATATTATTTTATATATATATATATATATATATATATATATATATATATATATAATTTCTTTATGTTGGTGAGATCAAGAATGGTAGGGCCAAAAAAGGAGTAAAGAATAAAATTTCTTTTGTATACAAAGAGCAGGAAGGAATTTGTTGATGAGGATGGCCTTGAGTACAGCTAGGTGTAACTCATTGGTTGAGGATGCCAAGATAGTGAACAATGAGGGGTTATATGCTGCAGAACAATCAGGTTTATCCAAAAGGTATCACCTAATGGTGAAAGGTGAATTTGGATTGCTTGGTGGAGATGAGCAGTCAAAGTTATTATGACGCATAAATTGATTCCATTTTTCAAAAGTGGTCCATATAGATCCCTTGGGGTAAATCAAACTTTAGCTGGGGTAATAAAACTATAGGCGTCTACAGGGGGTTAATTTATTAGTTTATATTTATAAATCCCTTCATAACAGAACAAAAATCACTGGATCATGTAGACTAATTGCCAGATATTATAAACTTATAAGAATGCTTTTCTAAAGTTTTAGTTATGGGCATTATTTACTAAGCAAACAAACACTCTGAACATAGGACATGGTGATTTACAACTCATTATCATTGACATCACAGTCTTAGAAGACTATATAGTTCTGATACACTTGAAGTTACAGCGCCTCCTATGACTGTGAAGTCCAATGTTCGAAAAACATTCTCAACCACAGATGTCGCATGTAAAGGCTGCTCCTGAAGAAGTTTTTGTGCCAGTGCTTTGTTGCCGCTGCTTTCTTCTGTGCCTCTTAAACTTGCAACCTAATATTTACGATTTCTTTGGTGTCCGCCAAACCCATCCTTACCACTAAAAAATTACACAAGAATTAATGGTGCATTTGCATTTATAGTTTACAGATTCTTTTTTCATTTAAATTATATTAAACACCAGTAGTTTTTTTGTATTATTCAGATTTTTCAGATTGTTATCCTCATCTTTGTTATATGCACAATGTTTCAGCTGATATGTCCTCTGGCCTTCTTCAGGTGTTTCTTGTCGAACTTTGAAACCTTCATTATCATTAAAAAAAAATTTTTAGTTAAAAAAAAAAAAAAAGCAATACATGATAAGTATGTGTAAATTTCAGGTAAAAAAGATTAGAAAAAAACTTCACTCCAAATAGTCCATTTGTACATATAGCACAATGGATATAGATGTTGAGTTAATGCACTTCTAAGCAACTGGAGGTTGCAGTTTCAATCCCTACTTCTGGTAAAAAATAGTATTGAATACTTGACATAGCTTAACACTTGTACCCAGTCATGGTTATGGAAATGAAAATTATCTACCCCAGTGGATTTGATAAAGTGTTCAGTTCAAAGTTTCATGAAGTCTCCTAAGTTCAACAAGAAACACCTGAAGAAGGCCGGAGAGCATATCAGCCAAAACAGTGTGTATATAACAATAAAGATAAGGATAAAGTAAAAAAAATGTCTATATAATACAAATTATTCTGGAGTTATTCTATGATCTTTAGAAATAAATAATTAAATTACCAAGTTTTTGGTTTTGATAATTAGTGAGTGTGTATGGGGGGGGGGCTAAAACAGTTTCACCCTACCTCTTGATGATCCTGGAATGAGATGTTTGTGTGTGGCATATTTTTGGTATCAGCTGAACAGTGAGGAATTCTATCCCTTTTTCATTAGCAATAGACCAGGGATATTGTTGATGCTGAGACTCATCATCGTTTATGAATGAAGCAAAGGAAATGATTTTAAAATATTTAAAAATTTGGATTCATCATTTTATAAAAGATTCAATAATTAGGGTTTTTTTTTAAATATTAAAATTGAAGTGTCATCCACATAACTACCCCACCCCAAATGTTTCACACATGTATGGGGTAGCAAGAGGTTTTGTGTTTTAAGGTTTAAAGGTAGCTGGATATTCTTGTTGCGTGTTCTTCAGGATTTTTTTCTAACCCCATCTCATGCTGAAAAGGAAGGAATTCAAGGAACAAAAAAGAAAGAGACAAAGGTAGAAGGTGGTTTTATGACTAAGGCTTTATTCCACGGTCATAATCGCCTGAGGCGAGGGAATATCTCCCTGGCCACCAGTACTGACTTGACCCAGTTAAGGCATAAACTCGAATGACTGAGGGATTACCTTCAGGGTTCAGAAGTTGGCCCTTTTTCTCGCATATGCGCGGAGGAATCCAGTAAAGGATCATAGGAGTTTTTTTATTTATTCATTTATTTTTTATTTTAATCCCCCAACATGTCTATAGTTATTCTGTGAATTTTGGACATAAATAAATAATTGAATTACCAAGTTTTTGGTTTTGATAATTGTTGTGGGGTTGGCCTAAAACAGTCAAACCCAATTTTTTGATAACCCTGAATGTGATGCATGCGTGTGTGTGTGTGTGATGTTATAATAAAACAAATATTTCTGAATGAAATCTACTGAAAAATCTGCCAATTGAAAAAAAAAAAATTGTTTGACTGTAAATGAGATTGATAGTCAATTTTATGGGTGAAGGAAAGGAAAGAAAAGGTTTCTATTCCTAATATTATAACTAATGAAAAAAAGATAATTTTCTTGTTTTAAATCCAAAAATTATATTAATATCCTTGAAGAATCAGCAATTTTCTCATAAAATTCAATTCTGGGAAATTGTATTAGTGCTTGGATGTCTTTATCTGAAATTAGATTTTTGCTTCAAGCAAATCATTTTCTACTTTATTGCTTTTCTCGTATTAACATCATTTAAAAAAAAACAAAAAAAAAACTCTCGGTTTCATCACGGTATTCAATAAAAATTGTTATGTCCATAAATGGTAATCTTCAAAATCTATTTACCTAAACTTGTAATAAATTACCTATTGTGTTTTTCCTTTTGAAATGAACTAATTTAATAATGGTTGACAAATTATTATTGGCTTTCTGATTACAATGCTTTCAGCTGTGATTGATACCATCTGATAAGACGTTAATTTTATCACAAGGATAAATTTTCTGCATTAGCGATAACAACAAGTATCTTGTTATCGAATAAAGAAATTTCTTAAGATTTTTATAAAGACCATTGCAGATTTTATATGGTTTATTTTTCTTGTGGGTGTGTGGTGTAATGGTTATCATCATAGGAAATTGACTCAATGACCCGAGTTCAAATCTTGAGTGAGGTTGTTTGCATTTCACATGGCACTGATACCTTTGGGAAGATATGAAACCAACTATCCACCCTCCAGCTATGGGTGAATAGTAGAAAGACTGGGCTCTTTAACATTGGTTTAGTCTCTTTGTTACGATTTTTGTGGCCATCCTTAGGCTTCAAGCAAGACACTGTCCAACGGAGATCCCTTGTGTTACGATCCTTAGTGAAGAAAGCTTTGGTTGTTCCTTGGTGTCCCTTAATGTTGGGTATAATCCTTGGTGTTAATGTTGGGTATGAGGTTGTTCCTTGGTGTTGTTGCAGGCAGGTCCATTCGTCAAATGAATGGCTGTCAATATTAGTGATTAAATAGTTAACTACCACATATTTGGGCTGTTGATTGGCTGGGGTTTAAACCATGTAACCTTGCTTAGTCTATAAATTTACATGGTGGATTGCAGCTTGCCTTATATCACAAATAATCCAACAGTCTAGGAAAAGGAAAATTCTGAATTTAAAACTGTTAAACTCTGGTTAAGAAATTGACCCTGTGTTGCATCCTACTCATACAGAGTGGTTGGTAAATATAAGGTTTATTTTTACTTGCTATGTATCTGAAAGAAAAAAAAGTGAGTAAGGGAAAGACAGAGAGAGAGAGCATGCATAAGTTATAATCTTTCAATCGAACATAATGAAACGATGAAAAGAAGGAAAGAAAGAGAAATGGAGTGAAAGAGAGTTAAATCAAGATTATTATACTTTTAAAATATTGAACTATTTACAATAGCTCTTAAGTAAACATATCAAAAGTTATAATAATTAAATTATCATTTTGTAGTATATCATTAGGTCCTGCTAGCTATCATATTAATACTCGTGTTCCTTATTTGTACAACCGTTATCATTTTGCAACAGTCTCTTGTTAAAAATGAGACTGCACAAATCGTCCAAGATTCAATGCAGAAATGTAAATTTTGATTAAGGTGTTCCTTATCCACTGAATTCCATTTGAAAATTAAGGCCTAACTTTGTGGATAGGGCCCTAAACTGCACCTTGTGGTGAAGCTTCAGAGTGTAGGGTAGGTATTTACCCAACACGTTAGCCACGAGTTGGGTGTGACACAAGGTCACGAGTACAGGGCATCTCACTATTCAGTAAAAATAGATCTGAGAGATGAACTTACTAAAAATTACACCATGATGTGATACCCTTTTTTCCCAACCCATTTGTGGCATTAGGGTTTAAAATTGTACTCTTTAGTGTTTGCTAGGATCTCTGGATTTTTATTTTATTTTGATAAGGTTGGAGGTCTTACTACTCTACAGGGAACACAGTTGATGCATTTTAAGCCTCACTAACAAAAATAGTTACTTGAAATAACCATATAATTGCTTGAATTATTAGTATTAGATGGTGTGCCTAGCGGGCACCCAGCAAACTAAAAGGGGCAGACAACTCCACCAGGTGAATACGAACTAATGCTACAAATACTCCCCCCTAAATTTTTAGCGGGGCAAAAAATTTATAGACAAGCCTGACAAACAAAAAAAAATATTCCTTTAAGGAAAAGAACAGAGTTTCTAATGTTCAAAGTTCAAAGGTCCAAAAACAGAGAAATAAAATTTGCATATACATATTCCCGCAAACTACAAAATAAAAGCATGAAAACAGGAATGTAATTTAAAATACAAACAAGAGAATTTTCATGTTAAAGTCCAGTGTGAGAAGGTTCCTATGGTTGTTGACATTTAAAGAAATCACCTTGGGAGTGGCGAATTTCTTCCACAGTCGAAATAAGGACTGCTTTTATCCTTGTGGAATAATTTTCTCCTGGAACAAAATGGTAGGCTGCCAAGTCAAAGTACTTTTACGGGCCATGGTGGGTCCGACTTTGGCCAGGAATTTTTGGTGAAATGTGTCTTTATCTTTATTTGTGTACCCCTTTATATATGTAACTCTGTTTACCATGTACGTGTATCTACTGTTATCCATGTGCTGTATATATTAAATGTTTTGTCCGTTAACCTTCGTCGGAGTTATTTGTATGCAAAGTATCTAATAACTTTAAACCTTCCTTACATTATTTCAAGTATTCCCATTGTAATTGTGTGAAAATTATTTGTATTAAATAGGAATAATTGTTATCATATAATTCTACACAATCAAAAGTGCAATTTAAAAAAAAATCCTATGGAATATTGAAAATATAGTTATGATTACATTTGAACTTTTATAGATGAATCAAATTTCAGCATTAAATAATCCATAAGGAGTTGAAATGTTGTTACTAAACTAAGATCAAAAGGCATAAGAGGAAGAACCACAACACAATGCCATCAAACCCTGCAGCTACTGCGACCCTGCCTGCCTGTCCCACATAGGCCTTATCAGCCACAAACATGTAGTCAACATGAACCATGTTCATGAAGCCAGGCCTTGAAATAAACTAAACCAAACCAAAATATAAATAGTTACATTTACAATGTTGAAGTCAGTCATTCAGTATACTGTTGGTTTGGACAACAGCAACTAGCTAAGCACAACTGAACTAGTGCCCAAGACAGCTGGTACTTATGGTACTCAAGAATAGTCCATTCATGTATTTGATGATTCCATTCCTTGAGTCCTGATTGGCTGCTTGCTTTCTTTGATGTTATGAGGCTTCATAAACATTCTGCAGTAGAATTGCAACAAGGTTAAATCTATATTGAATTACAGCTACTTGTTGTATTGTCTTACCAATTCGATGATAATTGGAACTTAGTATGTTTATTTTACATATATATATATATATATATATTCTAAATACAAATGAATTCAATTTTGGAATTAAATAACCCAGAAGTTGATATGCCATTAAACAAAAAGAATACATTTTTCACTTTCGTTTTTCTATTCTCATTATTACATCAGTTATTCTACAAGGATATATTTGGCATTAAATGACCCATGAATACTGATATGCCATTAAACAAAGAAACAAAACAAAACCTTTCTCACTATAATTATCTATATTTCAATGTTCTTTCTTCTTGGGAGTCTCTCTTATTCAATTTTTCTTTCTTTCTAAATTATTCTCTCTTTATTTTTTCTCCACATGCTTTCCTTTATTTTACTCTTTCTTTCTTTCTTTCTTTCTTCTTTGATTCTTTCATTCATTCTTTCTTTCTTTCACTCTTTCTTTTTTTATTCACTCTTTCACTCTTTCTTTTTTTCTTTCACTGTTTCTTTCATTCTTTCACTCTTTCGTTTTTTATTCATTCTTTCTTTCTTCTTTCACTCATTTTTTTCCTTTTTTTCTTTCACTGTTTCTTTTATTCTTCTGTTTATTCAAGCAGTTCTTTATGTAACCATAATAAGAGAATTTTTTCATTACTCTGTATTGTGACCAGGTTGCGTGACTGATAGATCAACTCACATTGCATTTTCTATAGATGTAGATATCATATATCTGTATCTGAAATGTGTTGAAAAGTAACTTTTATTATTGCAGACACGTTCATAGAGAATGAAAGTTTTCTACACAATACTCTATATGCATTCTTGCTTAATGAAGAAACACAAATGCATCTGGTGTAACGCACACTGTTCCGCATTTCATTTCTGTGCATTTTCCAAGGGGAGAAATTCCGAAGCATTTATCATATTCCAAAATAGATCTTTGGAAAGGTTAGAAACCCCTTTTACTAACAATAGTCTCTTCAGTAGATAAAGGAAATAAGCCAAGACTTCCTCTATTTTCTATTCCCATCATGCACTGCAAATAGCTATTGGCACTGGTCCTCCTGCTTATTGTTGTGCATAACAGTCGTACCAGGATTTTAAAGATTTTAACCAAACCATCTTCGGACTGCAAAGAAAATACATTATTAGCCGAAATGAAAGTATTACCATAGTAACAAATATTATTCTGAAAACCTGTGAATTATCTTTTGTGCAACTTAAACATCAGGAACATAATATGTGCATACAGACTGTTTGATTTTTATATTTGTTCTGATATATATAGATATATATATATATATATATATATATACCGGCCAAGAGAATTAGTAATGATATTAAGAAGTTTCATTACTGACTTTTATATTGCAATTAACAAACTTATAAACCTATCCATGATGATATTGATGCTTCTATTAAGGAAGGAGAGAAGGATTATGATTAACATTTCATAGTTTACTGCTATCCATAATAAGATTGATGTTTCTATTTAAGAAGGAATTAAGTATTCTAATTAGCATTTCATAGTTTACGGTTGTCCATGATGATATTGATGCTTCTATTTAGGAAGGAGTGATGTATTCTAAATAGCATTTTGGTATCTCTGTTCCATCAATTATATATAAATTATTAAACTAGATGATTTGTGAACCACATTGTGTTGTCCATGATTATATTGGTACTTCTTTTAAGGATGCAGGGAAGTTTTCTAATAAGCATTTTATAGTTTACAATAGTCGATGATGATATTGATACTTCATTTCAGGAAGGAGTGAAGGATTCTAATTAGCATTTCATTATTAACAGTGGTCCTTGATGATATTTTCTAGTTAGCATTTCATTATTAACAGTGGTCCTTGATGATATTGATGCTTCTATTTAGGAGGAGTGAAGGTTCTAGTTAGCATTTCATTATTAACAGTGGTCCTTGATGATATTGATGCTTCTATTTAGGGAGGAGTGAAGGATTCTAATTAGCATTTCATTATTAACAGTGGTCCTTGATGATATTGATGCTTCTATTTAGGGAGGAGTGAAGGGTTCTAGTTAGCATTTCATTATTAACAGTGGTCCTTGATGATATGATGCTTCTATTTAGGGAGGAGTGAAGGTTCTAGTTAGCATTTCATTATTAACAGTGATTATATTGATGCTTCTATTTAGGGAGGAGTGAAGGGTTCTAGTTAGAATTTCATTATTAACAGTGGTCCTTGATGATATTGATGCTTCTATTTAGGGAGGAGTGAAGGGTTCTAATTTGTATTTCATAGTTGTTATTTAGTTAGAAGATAGTTAAGTACCACCAAAAAACGTCACGTGATGAATTTATGCAATATTGAAGGAAGAAGTGTAAATATTTTTTTTAACTTTTTTTAAAAAATATCGCAATAAAAAATAATGAACATAAAGGGTTGTTAGAAAGAAAAACAGTTAATTCAAAGATCAAATTATTCGATTGGGCCTACTCAGGCCTACTTAGTAATCTATTTCAATTTTTAAAAAATTAACATCTATATTCTTATTATCAATATACTCTTTCTCCATTCCGTCTCTCTCTCTCTCACTATATATACGTGTGTGTATGTATATATATATATATATATATATATATATATATATATAAACCATTAGTATACCATTAGCCTTTTCTTCACAAAAAGTTTACTTTCTTCTAAACTAAAGATACCAGGATTTTATCATTAATAATGGAACATAATACAATTAAAACATTATTAGGTATTATTTATTACCTACAACCAAAACTAAAATTGCTTAATAAGAAGTGTATTCATTTCTTTCTTTCTTTTTTCTGCTATATACTTTTTTCATGCTGTACAGTTTGGTAATAAATAATAGCTGATAATATTCATTGTAATTGTATAATGTTCCATTTGAAATAGAGGTGTACTTATCTATGAACAATGCTATATGTGTATAGGTAAATCACAAGGTTCGTGCTAGGATGATTCTAAGATGGTTCTTTTTTAACAGCATAATGTTAAATTTGGTCTGGTCCAAGTAGAGAGCTCAATGTTCAATAGTTTGGTACAGAGCAATGTATTTGGTAAAGAAAAAGTCTTAACAATTGGTCATATTAGTAGTTATGGATCTATTTCTACCCATATGTAAATGTATATACAGATAAGTTTCATCAGACCACCAATTTTATTGAAATGGTAACAGAATTCATTGTTTGATTTCAATCTTTTTTCATTTTATTGTAATTGTGTGATATTTGGGAAATTTAATGATAAGAATATATTGGGATCTGTGATGTTTTCAGGAAATAAAGACGAGATACCAAAAATTAATGGTTGACTTGTTAAGAATTTTTCTTTACCAAATATATATCTGTGTGTGTGTGTGAGTGGGGATATATCTATATATGCATGTGTATGTAAATTGGTATATCTATATATATGTGTGTGCATGCATGTGGTTATATGTATATGTGTTTGCATATGTGTGTGTGTGTGTATATATTATATATATATATATATATATATAATCAGAGATTCTGATAGGTATGTGTCCTGCATCCTTGATGCACAAAAATCTAAAAGGACGCAGCAAAATAGGATCCATGCATCCCAGTGTTTTTCTTTTTTTCCCCCTCACCATTTCAAATTAACTGTAAATACATTTCAATAGTTTCTTAGAAATTGATTACACAGGATAGGTTACAGGTAGGAGTTAGATGGCTTTAATTGGGACCCATAAATTTTCCCGGGGACTTATTCAAACCAAATATGTGCATCCCAGGATTCACTAAATCAACAAGCACCACTGATATATATATATAAGTGTGTGTGTGTATGTGTGTTTTTATA
>CM042174.1:18343548-18346048 GCA_023376005.1 Doryteuthis pealeii
ATAATTCTATATGTAATCATTAGAGATATATTTTTAAATATATTTATTTAATAAATCCTACCTATAATTTGCAATGTATTTTATCGTAAAAAAAAAATGTATTTTAAAAGTAAAATAATTTTCAATGATTATCTGGTGTCACTATATCATTAAAATGATTTTTGTATTTGTTTATATTCTACTCATATATATATATATATATATGGGTTGCAATAACCTCAAAATGATAATTATTATTATTTGGAGGTTTTTGTGAATGCACTGTAAGAAACCTGCTTGTAGTCATGTTGCTCTCTAAAATAAAGAAAATAAAAAAAAATGCATTGACATTTTTAGATTATTATTTGCTTTGATAATGTTTGTTCATTAGGTTGATTTCCCAGTAGCATCAGACGTTGATGAAATTAATTCTGAAATAAAAACAATTTTTTTCAATTTAATTCAATCGTGTTGATTCTAAATATCATTTTAGGATTTATAATTTGAACAAAAAAAAAAACAAATTGTTATGTCTGATTTTGTTTAACCAAATAAATATTAAATTATTTGACTTTCCTGATCTACACAGACATTTTGCATTGCTTCAATCAATATAACATTCAGTTACTGCCATTTAAAAAAAAAAAAATCTCTGGTTGTTTCCTGTTTTTTGTGTGTAATTATCCAGATCTTCCTGGAAATTTTGAAGAAGCTCAAAACTAAGAGAACTTGAAAATATAATGGAAGAAATTGCTTTAAAAGAACTTGTAGAAGTATTTTGTTGAATCTAACATACAAAAAAAAAACAGACATCTAGAAAAAATATGATTCCTATCTTATCTAAATTGAAAGAAAATAAAACAATCAAAATCTGTCGACATTGAACAAATATATTTTTTTAGAAATACTTTAGTTGTGATGTCTGTATTTACCAAACCTCCACACAAGTCAAGTGTGACACAAGGTCTGAATTCTGAGTTTTCCTTTTCTGAGACCAGTTACCTAACTAAGGTTAAAAGTTCCTGTCTACCCTACTATTTACCCATAGTTGGAGGGAGAATAGTTGGATTTAACCTTTCCCGAGGGTATTATTACTGTGAAATTCTACCAGCCTCATCCAGGATTTGAACTCTGTTTACCAAGTCCATTTTCTATGATGTTGACCATTACACAATGGGTGATTCCACTTTAGTTATGATAAAATTATTAGATAAATAAAAAATATGTAATTCTTCTTATTAATTTCTATATGTTTGGTATTATACAGTATCACCATAAAGAACTTGTACAAGTATTGAAACCATCAAGTATGTTGAACTTAAAATGCAAAAAATATTGACGTTCATTGAGATCAAGAAAAATTTCCAATCTTTCCTAAAAAGAAGAGAAGAAAAAATCTTTGCTGTCGACATTAGACAAATACTTTTTTAGAAATACTTTATTTTTTTAAGTAAATAAAAAATATAATTGTTCTCATTAATTTTGATATTTTTGGCATTATACATATTTACCAACACAAGCAGGATGTGACACAAGGTCAATTTGTTAAATGGAGTTTGACAGGTTTAAATTCAAAGTTTTCTTCTACCTAGACTAATTGCCTTACCAAGTTTAAGAAGCCTAGTCTGCCTTACTATTTATCCATAGTTGGAGGGAGAATAGTTGAATGCATACCTTTCCCAATGTTATTAGCACTATGTGAAATGCTACCAGCCTTGTCCAGGATTTGAACTCATCTTGCCAAGTTCATTCCCTACAACAATAACCATTACACCACACACCTCCTATATTTGGTATTATACAATATTTCCCATAGATAATAAATTCATCCCTATGTATAATTATCCACCTTTTCCAGGAAAATTTGAAAAAGCTGAAGAAAAAGTAAGATGAAAGAACTTGAAAATACAGGGTATAACAGAAACACCCTCGGGTGCAACTAAACTTAGGCAAGTGGTAATGGTAGCTACATCTAGCTAATGTCTTACCATTTTTTTCCCAAATATAATCAGTTGCAATCATGTATTGGTCAAGTACTAACAGTGCATGCTATTGAGATTTTTCTTAAACTAGTGAATCTGTAATTGGTACATAATTTTTTGTGCTCATTTCATGTTACCTCAGAATGATGTTATTCTGGGTAAAATTTTCAACCCATAGCAGTATTAATTTTCTATCTGTTTTAGAATTATTCAAATTAGACAGGACTATGTGCAAAAAAGAACCTCTTAAAAAACAACAACAGAAAAGAATGTAAACTTGAATGCACAATGAATACAATTCCCTAACTTTGAGGCATAAAATGACCCTAGCTGCATTGAGATGCCATTAGAATCAATTAAACCCAAACTCTTGGTATTAATTACAAATAATGTCTTGGCTTAAGTTCCATGAATGAAATTGAAGTGATAACTATGTTTTATCTCAACTAATTAGTTTATTTTATTCTGTATTAAATTGTTTGTTAAATCTTATATCTTATTTTGTTTACTATCATTAGTCTGTGTGATTTGAACCTGGG
>CM042174.1:18351048-18411048 GCA_023376005.1 Doryteuthis pealeii
TAGATAGATAGATAGATATGAACAAACAGACAGACAGAAACAAAAGAAAGAAACATAGATTGATAGATAGATATGGACTAACAGACAGACTGATAGACATAAACAAAAGAAAGAAACATAGATACATAGATAGATATGAACAGACAGACAGAAACACAAAGAAAGAAAGACATTGATAATAGACAGATAGATATGAAAAGACAGACTGATAGACAACAATATCAGAATTTTATTACCAAAAACAAATTTATAATACAGGAAAGAAAGCATAATAATTCATATAGAATATTGAATGCTTGATTTAAAAATTAGTCTAAATATCAGAGTTTTTTGTTTTGTTTTTGTTTATGTCTTTTAGTATTCTGTATTCTATAAATATTCAATTTTACAATGTATCCCCATTCCTCACCTAATTGATACTTAGAGAATGTGGAATATTAAAAGACATAAAAGTGGAGACACATGGTGTAATGGTTATCATCACAAGAAATAGACAAGGTGACACTAGTTCAAATCCTAGATAAAGCTGTTATTTCATATAGCTCTAATACCCTTGGAAAGGTATCAAAGAATTAAAGATAATATAACAAATATATCGAAAAAATAATCTTTATTAATCTATATATAGATAAGAGATTTATTTTTAACTTTATGAATCCTGGGCAGCACTGGTTAGCTCTGCTTGTAAATAATATAGAATGCCTCACCATTGCACAATGGTTAGCAAGCTTATCAAACAGATCCTTGATACAGTAATGAGTTCAATCCTCAGTGATTGTCTCCACACAGAGACGCACAGACTCATGACCTTGTACAAGATAAAGCAAAACTAAATATATACCTATACATTTATTCTAGGTTGGATGTTTATGGGGCAATTAGTTTTTATTGGATCCATAGATCCATCAGTCTCGATTGTCATTCTGCAAATCCAATTGGATTTGTCGGATCTCTTTGTGAAATCCAGTTGTTAATTAATCCATCGCATACATTTACCAAACGGACCAATGAGAAATCAAGTAAAGCAATTTGAATATAATATTGAAGAACTGTGTGATACAGTTTGTAATTATATCAGTGATTCATTAGATATTCTGGTAATATAATATGGCCACAAGAACTGGACATTGCTGCTGCTGCTATTGACCAATATCTTGTCATCATGTAATGACACCAGAGATTCAAAGAGACAAAGATAGATGCATCCAATTAATAATACAATACCTTATTTGGAAAATAATTCTCACCTTCTGCGACAAAATGGTAATAAATGTGTCCTTGTACTAATTTCTGTTGTTCATGTTGCTTATCATTTCCACCAATTTAAAAAGACGCAATCAGAATGACAAATGATTGATGTAATTCTTATAGGATAAATATTAACTTTATTGTAATGTGCAATGTCATATTGCAATCATCCTTTGAATTAGAGAGACAATAATGTGTTTGACATTGGTTAACATAAGTTGATGTTTAAGGCCAAACTAAAAAATTTTGTTTTCAAAGGCTGATTTTCAAGGCTAGCAGGCTTGCTTTGAAAATTAAAACACAGAACACCTTCTCATCTTCAACTTAAATTTATCTGAAAGAATTTGGAGGGAGGGGTGTCACTCAGAATCATCTAAAATTAAAAACACTCCTAACAATTAATTTATAAAAAAAATGATTTTCTTGTAAACCAAGGATACCAGAATTTATTATTTCTAATGGAACATTATACAATGGCAGCATGCTTAGCATAATGGTTATTGTCATAGGAAATAGAATCAGTGACCTGAGCTCAAATCCTGGTCAAGGCTGTTTGCATTTCACTTTATAGTAATTCCTTTGGGAAAAGTATGAATCTATCTTTTCTTCCTCAGCTTTAGCCTTGCTTAGGTGATCAGTCTAGTAGAATGAAAACTCTGAATTCAAACCAGTTTTACTTAACTTTAAAATTGACTTTGTGTCACATCCTGCTTGTGACAGAGGGTTTTGGTAAATACATACACCGGTTGAGTTTCTAGCAGATAGAATTTTATTATTAGTTAATACTAAAATAAAAGCAGATAAGTACTTGTCTTTAAGAAGTTAAGTTTTACTGCCAAAGTCAGATTACCTGTAAAAGGTAACAGCTACACCTTGTCTTTCCTCTCTTTACTTACATGGCACTAACAAAATCTTGTATCATCCATACTTAGGAGGTTACAAAAAAACCCCAACAAACTACCTTTTAATGCCATTTCCCTTCATAGCAAGTTTTATTTGCTAATATCATACAGATTTTGTTAATAGCCTTTCTTTTCATACATTTTTTGATGTGTCATAACTTCTTAATTATTTAAATATGGAATGAATGTTGTTAGTGTGTTTAAAAAGCTGCAATGTGCCTTATATGTATCACTAAGAAATAGTGCTTTACATAATATATGGTGTGGTTAATTTGCATAATGGTTTTAACAAAACTGGGTTTAATAAATAATTACTTGGTGTTATTGATCTCTACTATTATTGTTTTATTCTACAACATATTAAAATCAATCCTATGAATGATTTTATATAGAAAACAATTAAAATGAATGTATTTTTTATAGATACATTCTTATTTAATTTGTTTAGTTTTTCTAATTTGATATAGTTCATTACATTAAAACATAAATACTTACACCCGGAGGATGCATATTCTTGCTAGCCTAGATAATAATGTTATGCTTAAGTAATATGTATCAGCTATGTTTTACAATATCACAATTTTTCCTAAAGGGACCGCTCTTTTTGGCATGCATGTCTTGTATCTACCCATTCTATTCAGAAATTATGTTAACATGTGGTAAATTGTGTATTAAGAATTTATTTTGTGTTGGCATTTAGATACTAGTTCTGATTTTTATTCAAAATTTATTAGCCTTTTTATCCTTCCAACAAAAAGTCATATTTTTTCATATAAAGATAGATAAAGCTTTTGTATCAGCCATGAGAAAATTAGAACAATTTACTCTTGATAGATAATCAACAAGTTTCTATTGTATAACTTCATCTTTCTTTAATTTCCAAATCTCCAGAGAAATGTTGATGCTGGCGCTGGCTATCAGTAGCTTATATTTTGGTCTCTCTGAAATCAGACTATCAATACAGTTTTAAGTGGAAATGGACAGTATATCCGATTACTTTTGGGACTGTTTCCTTGGGGGCTGCCTATATAACAATATAATTCTGGAATAGGCCCTGTAATGATGTATGGATTGTTTTTGACAACAAAGACAACTGGTAAGGTTACTTGTACATTAATCTCATCTTTATAATTTGATTCCCCAGTGTACTCAGCACATAAGTAGACAATATCTTATTCTTTTTTTAAGTGCTTTAATAGACTCCCCCCCCCCCAACAATGTCATTGTCAATAATGAACTGTCTCTTGGATTTCTATAGGAATAGTCATTTGGCCTTAGGCAAAACTTTCCATTCTCATCCAATATCCAAGCTGTGACAAGCAAATAAAAATATGTGTGAACATCTGCACTATAAAAGTTTTTTTTTCTTTGCTTCATTTTGATTTTTTGCCAGAACAAGTGTCACATGCACGACATTGCTTAACAGAAAATGCTAAAGAAAAATGGAAGAGAAATTATAAACATCTGGAATAAAGTGAAAATATATTAATATATCTCTACTACAAGTGTCAGTATTGTGAATATGTGTATATATATGTATATATATATATATATATATATATATATGTATGTGTGTGTGTGTGTGTGTGTTCTCCCTCTTGTTATGAATACATAGTAGGGTAGACTGGGCTCATTAATCCTAGCTTGATCACCAGTGTAGGAGAAGGAAAACTCTGAATTCAAACCTGTCAAACTCTGCTTAAGAAATTGATCTTGTCACAACCTGCTTGTGTAGAGGGGTTGGTAAGTATGTATGTATATATATATATATATATATATATATATATATATATATATGTGTGTGTGTGTGTGGGTGTATTTGGGTGTATTGTGTGTGTGGGTGTATTTGGGTGTGGGTGTATTTGGGTGTATATGTGTGTGTGGGTGTATTTGTGTTTATATGTGTGTGTGGGTGTATTTGTGTGTATGTGTGTGTGTGTATTTGTGTGTATGTGTGTGTGTGTGTGTGTATATGTGTGTATTTGTGTGTATATATATGTGTGTATTTGTGTATATATGTGTGTATTTGTGTATTTGTATATATGTGTGTATGTGTGTATGTGTGTATATATATGTGTGTGTGTGTGTATGTATGTGTATATATATGTATATATATGTATATGTATATGTGTGTGTATATATGTATATATATATATATATTGTGTGTATGTACATATATTTTGCATGTGTGTGTATATATTCATTTTTATGAAGTTCGTATATCATTCTTTATCAACATGGTGACAATAAGAAAATAATTTTATAGCTGAAACTTTCCCTATCCAATGGTGTTATTGTGCTTTCTCAGTATCTATTGTAGTTTCAGTGAAAATAGATGAGAGGCATTAATTTTGGAACAATCCTCATATGTAAATAACTAATCACAGCATAGTGAAGAGGGATCTATCAATTACCCCAGCTATTGGTTAAATAGTACCACTACTGGTTTTCTACAAGGATGACTGGCTTTAATATAACCCGTGAAGGTCATAGGCTGGTCACGTCAAGCCCTAGCATATATATGATTTTCCCAACCCTATTGCCCTTATGTGAAGCCCCGACCCTTTTTATTATATGGGTGCTAGAAGACTGTCACTGATGTCCTGTCCTGGAATGACATTAAACTCAATCTGATGGTGAGGTTCTGGTTTTGGAGGTTTGGGGAGTGTGGAGTGCCCTTCATCACCATTTCACCCTGGTCCACTCTGACCCGGAGTGGTGGTACCTGTTGGGGTCCCATCTATTGGTTAAATGGAAAAACATGAGTTTATAAACAAAATTGATTATCCATTAAGAATTAATTTATTTCAAAACTATGTTGGCATTAAATGACCCACTAAGGTTGATATGCCATTAAACAAAAAAAACAAAACCTGAGAGCCTTTGAGAATGTAGTGTGCCTTGTCACATTGGTTGTAAAACCTTGCTATAGAGTCTTACGTATATAAGAAGAAAAAAACCTGAAATAAATAAAAAAGTCAATTTTGGCATTTGTGGTGAGGTAAATAAGTCTCAATCTTAGATCTAAAAAAAAAAAGAAAATGAAAAATTCTCTGCGTCTTCCTATTATTTTATTTTCATGAAGTCAACAGCTTTAAGCAGCCAGTTTATCCCTAAAGTTGTTTTTGATATTCTTCTATTTCTCTGTATAATAAGGTGATATATGAGTGTCAGCAAAAAAGGAGAGTAAGAGAGGAATTGAAGGGCAGGTAACCTCTTTAATAATATTGTTTTTCTTCATGACTCAATTGCGGACATGTTTGTTTTCTTCAACTTCCCCAAAAACAATAACAAATTTGTTATAATAAAGGGAACCTAATTAGGAAATACTTTCAAAATTGCATTAAATATTAAAGGGAGAAAAACCGATAAACAAATAATTTTCTATGTTTCTTTTGTTTCTCTCATTTGTCTTGAAAAATCATTCCTTTAGGCAGTGTGAAAAAAAAATGATATTCAAGTCTAATGTACTTGTTTTTTAAAGAATATATACTTTTATTAGTGTTCCCCTAGCAATCACAAAATTGATATTTGTGTGAAGTAAGCATGAAAATATATTGGGAGGCAGTGGGTATAGAATCTGGCTAGAAGAATTTGTTTTGGGAATTGTTCACTTCAAAATTACATAACACTTACTTTGTGTGATATTAAATTATTTGGGAAAATAATATCAGATTTTGCATTTTAAATATACAATAAAATGGTATATTATTTTCCAAACAAAACAATATATTCATACAGCATCACCCATAAATAAGTAGGTATTTACCCAACCCATTTGCAACGGGTAGGATATGACACAAGGTTGCAATTGTGGGGTATCCAGTGAGGATCAAACTTGCTATTCAGTGGTAATGGATCTACAAGACTAGCTTGCTAACTATTACACCTCAATAGGATGCCCATTCACCCATATATATAAGTACATCCCTAACAATTTTGTGTAAAAAGAAAAATTATTTCTTAATATTAAAGCTACCTGAATTTTATTTTTTGTGGAATAGAATACAAAAAATCTGATAATATCCCCAATTGATAAATTTTCAATAAAGAGTGAATTTTATTTTAAACCGAAGGTACCAGGTAATTTTATCATTTCTGGTAGAACATTGTACAATCAAAACTGATATTGTTAGTTACTGTATCATCCATGACAAATAACAACGCATTGGAAATGATTTTACAATTAAAATGCAATGTAAATCATTTTTACTATTCAAAGGAATTGTAAAAGATTTTACAATCAAAGTGCAATAGAAATATTTTACTATAGAATGCATTGGAAATTATTTATATATATATATATATATATATATATATATATATATATATAGTGGGCAGTCTTTTTAAATCAGTGAAACAGATCACTAATTAGGGCTGAACCTATTCTAGTAGTAACTACCCCAAGTGGAATTTAACAGGTTTGAATTCAGTGTTTTCCATTTCCTAGACTGGTTTTCTAACCAAAGTTAAAAAGCCCAGTCTGCCCTACTATTTTACACTAGCTGAAGGGACAGTAGTTGGATTTATACCTTTCCCAAGGGTATTAGTGCTTCGTGAACTGTAGATTTGTCCAAGATTTGAACTTGAGTCGGTGAGTCCATTTCCAACTAAAACTAGGAATTGATGCATAGATTTACATTTTGCATTTTTTTATGAAATTAATAAATAGACCAAATACTAGTTAGTAACAATTAACTAAATCCAATTAATTGGATTGTGTCTCAGTTAAAATGGCAAGTGTTATTTATTTACAACTGACTGGTGTTTCACTTAGGATGAAAATATATATCTATATATATTTTTTAATGTATTTATTGAGGAAGGTTAACATGAAGAGAAAAGCAAACAGCATTTTCCAGGAATTAAACTTGGCTGGCCATGTCCATTTTTTATGGCAGTAACTGTTACTCTAACACACGCCTCCTAGTGACCACAGCAGGTACTAAAAGCACCTTTAGGCCTGTATGGTAAACTAATAAAAGCTGAATAAATAATCACTGTATACTCCAACACAAGGCATAATATAAGAATTTAATGGCATGTGGTGTACGAAACATAGGCTGCTGACTTGGTTTTATATCTTTAATAATGTTTAAAGAATATTTGATATCCATTTTGTCAGTATGGTTTAGTGTACTCTCACTGTATCCCCTGCAGTGGGGTAGGACTCCACACAAAAGGGGTGTCTGGGAATGACTAAAATGCATCTGATGGTGAAGCTCTGGAGATCTGGGTTATGTGGAGTACCCCTTAATTTCTATTATTTCCAGGTCCACTCTGACCTGGAGTGGTAGTACCTGTTAAGGTCTCATCAATGAGTCAAATAGATCTGTTTGAAAATTATTTGTATTTGATAGCAATATTTTATACCATATATCTGTAAATTATTTGTATTAAGAATAATTACTTGAAGCTATGACTGTTTACTAAGGATTGTTATTAGTTACTTGAAAACATATAACTGTGTGCAAAAAAAACAAAAAAACTAAAAGCACATATTCTTGAACAAAAATTTATTTTACAAGGATTTGTATTGAGACAAGCCTTGACCTCTTAAGTTAGAAGTGTTTGCTAAACTTAAAGAAAGACAAAACCCTAAATATATAGAATAAATTTGATTTTAAATCATTTTAAATGTGTACTTCACCTATTAGTGCTATATACTGTTAACTGAGACTTTAAAAAAAGATAGAATAAAGATTTATATAATACTAATAAAAATAATATATTTATAACTAATTTCATTTTAAAGCATTTTCACCCTAAAACCTTTCAAGTAAATATCACTTCTTATTCAAGTGTTCTTTTCAGTTATTCTCTGTTAAGAAAAACCTTTATATATATATTTACCAACTCCTCTACATCTACTCACACTATCTGCATGCCTGCAGACAGACTCCTCTATAAAATGCTTTATGGTAAACTCGCAGATGGCACGCTGAGAACAGGAGTCCTCCAAAATCGGTTCAAAGACCATATTAAGACAATAAATGCACACCCTCAAGCGTGGAAGACAAGGTTGGTGAGATGCATGTTGCACAGGAGCTAAGCAGCTCAATATCGAGATAAACAGGGCTGCATAGCAGCTACGTCTTCATCGTCATGAACCACCAAATGCAGATGGGAATTTCCCTTGCAATGTGTGTGACCGCATCTGAGGTTCAGAATTGGACCAACTAGCCACCAGAGGGTCCACAACTGTTGAAGATCTGGAGTGATGTCATCTGCGACAGATATCTAAAAGGAAAGGAAAAGAGGACATGAGCAGGATATGACACATGGTCAATTTCTAAACGAGACTTTAATAGGTTTGAATTCAAAGTTTTCCTTCTCTTAGACATTGCTAGACAAAGGTTAAATAGCCTAGTCCTTCCTACTATTTGACCAAAGGGAGAATAGGTGGATACATATCTTTCCCAAGGTTATTAACGCTATGTGAAATGCTGATAGCCTCATCCAAGATTTAAACTCAGTTCACTGTATTCATTTCCTACAATGATAACCATTACACCACAAGAACTCCAGTTTTTATAACAAATGTTGACCTAAACTTGTTCAATATAATGTAATCTGAGACTTAAAAAAAAACACTGCATTCATAACTAATTTGATTTTAAACATTCAAAGTAAATGAATATATATATATATATATATATTAACAGAATTACCCGATGTTGTGATAACATAAAAAGTAAAGCACAATTTTTAGAATGAAAATTATATTCTACAAGCATCTTGGTATGACAAACAGTCTAGGAGAAGGAAAACTCTGAATTCAAACCCCTTAAACCCCATTTAAAAATTGACCTGGTGTCAAACCCTGCTTGTGCAGAGAAGTTGGTAAATACATATATAATGTTATCTGAGACTTATAAAAAAGAAAAAAAAAACTCCTGCATTTATAACTAATTTGATTTTAAACCATTTTCTCCCTAAAAACCTTCCAAGTAAATATCATTTCTTATTCAAGTGTTTTCAGTTATTCTCTGTTGGCTCGGCTTCAGACTTTCATTGTTACGACATGACATTTATATCTATTAGTAGAGAAAAACCAAAAATACCCATATATATTTCTGAACGTATTTATAAAAAGCAGAAGTGACTGACAAATACATTTCTTTTTATAGTTGCTTCTCCATTTATCATTTTTCAATTAAGTTGTAGTTCTCCATCTCCAGTTATGATTCTTCTTTGCCTTAAGGGGCCTCAGCAATTCTCTTGCCACTTCCTTTACAATCAAAAGTCTGGCTCTTGTCTCTTCTTCTTCATCATCATCTTCTCTCTCTCTCTCTCTCTCTCTCTCTCTCAATTTCTAAGCTGAATTCCATCTCCTTCCAATCTATTGAATATGTCAGCTGCAAAAATTGGAGATTATATAAAGTTAATGTTTTAAAAATGTATGAAAAAGAAAAAGTGGAAAGAGAAAAATAAATAAATAAACTTGGGAGTATCTAATTATGCCTTACTAATCAGAATTTGTCATTAATTTGAAATTAAATTAAATCTGAGATATATACACACATCAACACGCACACACATACACACACACATATATATATATATATATATGTATGTGTGTATACACGTGTATATATATATGTATATATGTGTGTGTGTGTATATATATATGTATATATGTATATACGTGTGTGTATATATTGTATATATATATATATATACAGGTGGTGTGTGTGTATACATGTATATATATACATATACATGTATATATACATACATGTGTGTGTGTGTGTATGTATATATACATGTGTGTGTGTGTATGTATATATACATACATACATGTGTGTGTATTGTATATATATATATACATATGTGTGTGTGTGTGTGTGTATATATATATATATTATACATACATGTGTGTGTGTGTATATATATATATACATATGTGTGTGTGTGTGTGTATATATATATATATATATACATACATACATGTGTGTGTGTGTGTGTGTATATATATATAGATACATACATACTGTGTGTGTGTGTATATATATATATACACACACTTTTTTTGTTGCTGAAAACTTTCTCTATCCAACAGTGTTTTTGTATTCTTGGATAGAGCAAGTTTTCAGGAACAATATATATATGTGTGTGTGTGTGTGTATTACTTTTTACTTCTAAACTTTAATGGTGTGGAGAAAACTCAGATAATTCAGTTTTGGTAAATAAAAATTTTTCAAACTAACATTTGGTAAAAAAAATAGGAAAAAAAGAAAAGACCAGCACACCCATATGTTCTGAAAATAATCATCAGTATTGTATGTAGTAGCCAAAAGAAAAAAACATCAGAGGAGTTTTGTAAGTTATATGTCTAAAAGTGCTCAGTACATTAAGTAGAGCATGATTATAAGGACCTACATGAGTCAGATACTATCTACCTAGGTTTCACCCGAATGGTTCTTCAGGATAATTTTGACTCTCTCTCTCTCTCTCTCTCTCTCTCTCTCTCTCTGTATATATATATATATATATATAAAATGAAGCCATTTTTGTAACTAGTATTTTCTTAAAATTTGATTATTTAAGAAAAATTATTTAGATATATATATTTTTTTTATTTATATTGGGTTTCTTAACAAACTCTGAGACATTCACTGTCACATGCGTATTGATTTTGATAAATAAATGGTCTTTCAAGTAGCGTATTAACTCTATTAAAGTTGAGCGCCATAACAAGCAGAAATTGCCGATTCCCTCACCATCTTCCTTTTGGTTCACTGCACCTCTTCTCCAAGACATAATGGTTCTTTTGTGTCTTTGAGTTGAAGATCCCTGCTCTAAGACCATTAGTTTTATAATCATTTTCCTTTTATCGATTTGCATATAACGTTAGAATGCATCGTGGAATGCTGTAAATTCATTTAGCACTTGTGAAGATGCTGTTCAAGGTATATTAGATATTCGGCTTAGAAAAATGGGTATAGAATCTTGTCATGGAAAATTATAGGAATTGGTACTGAATGGTTTTGTAGCATGTGGAAGGAAATAACCCAATAGAAATCAGACTCAGAGACAAAGACAAATGTCTTTGAGACTGGAAGAATTAATGTGCTGAGAAATATTGTCTGTGATTCATGTGCTTTCTTCTGTCAAATCTAGGAAGGAAGGAAATGGGGGAATAATTAATTTTTCTACCAATGGATTATACCAACACTAGACTAATTGGATAGATGTGGACATTTTCTTTGGGAAAATAGGTGATCCGAAATTCCTCAATGTTTTATACGACAGCTTGGAAGAATTCTTATTCTATCAGATAGATAAGATATGCATATTTTCAAAAACCTGTGAATAGCTACCATTACCACTTGCCTATGCACCACATAGGTTAAGGTTGAAAATTTGGGTTGTATATTAGAATGTCCTACTATCAATCAGGGAGTTGAAGATTGGCCGAAATGGGTTCTGCAACAAGACAATGACCCTAAGAATAGCATCAAAACTACCAAGGAATAGATTAAAGAAGAGTATTCATATTCTGAATTGCTTTACTTATGTATATGTTGACATTACTTGCCATTTAGTGAGGAACAAACAGTTTTACTTGTGATTTTTATTAGAAAACAGACTAAAACTTGACAGGCTTTTTAGCAAGTGAACTCAGATAAAACAGTTAATTTATTTTGATCAAGATGGGTCCATTTCCTTAGTCAATGGCAAACCCGTTCATATTCATTGAGTGCAGCTTCATGGCTCGCAGCAGGGCTGGGCTGCTGTCATACTCGAGGAAACATAAAACAATGTCAACATAAGTAAGGCACAGTCTGCTATTGAAAGCTTAATGACCATATGGAAATCTGATGTCTCTGATAAAATGTTCTTCTATGGACTAATACACATGGACACACCAATGCTGGCCAACCAGCAAAATTTTACATTATTCAGCTCTGTATGGACATTTAATGCCGTCAAGAGGATTCTCCAAAAGGCATGACAAATAGGGACAGATGGTGAAAGAGAGTCAAGGGAATCCATGCTGTCTCGACTGGCTTTTTAACGTTGCATATTTGATGGTGTTAATTCTTTAAAGGGGAAAAAATGGGAACAAAAAGGATACTTAGATAATTGTTCTAAGCTCGGATCCAGACTGTTGACTCTTGGAGAAAAAAAGAAAGAAAGAAAAAAGTCTTGACCATTTGCCAACATGATCCTGTTAAGAGTTCTGGGGCAAAATTCCAAAAACCTGATTCAAGGACGTTGGGCTTGGGTGATATCCAGAAAGAAGTTTCAGATGCCATCCAATCAATGGACTTGTTGTTTTTATCCAGAACAATTCAGTTAACACCTACATACACACACATACACAATAAAATAAAATAAAAACAAGATCCATTTGATTGAATACTTTAGAGAATGATAGATATGAAAAAGAACAACATTTTTGTGTCTCAAGAAAAACAACCTGCAAATCAGGAATATATGAGAATAATTGCATAAAGATAGTTTTCATGTGTACATATACAATCATATGGTAATTAAATTTAAATTGATATGAATTAGTATATATAATCATTGTGGATATATATATATATATATATATATATATATATATATATATATATATAAACAGATAATGTGTGTGCATACATACATATATAGATAGATTGATAATGTGTGTTTGTGTATATATATATATATATATATATATATATGGTTAGGAGGTTGATTTAGAAGGCTATCACAATGCAGGTGTAAAGAAAAAAAAATACAGTAACAATGGTGTTGTGTGTTAACCTGTATTTTATTCTTGAATTTTCGAGATAAAATCTCGAAAATTCAAGAATAAAATACAGGTTAACACACAACACCATTATTACTGTATTATTTTTTTTCTTTCTTTACATCTGCATTGTGATAGCCTTCTAAATCAACCTCCTAACCAATATATACACAATGTTTCAAGCAAATTATAAAACTCTCTTTTATTTATATATATATATATATGCAAGAAAAATGGTTTGAAAATTGCATAAGTGAGAAACTGTCAGTTACCAAGCACCATTGATTGATGTCTTTGCTACTCTAAATTAGATATACATGCTCTATCAATGATATTTAACATGCTTTACTTATGAATATAGCAAACTATTTTATCAATATATATATATATATATATATATATATATATATCATGGCATGGCTTTGTGAATGAAAATCTTAATTCACAAAGCCAAGGGTGGTGGCCCATGCTGACTGCAAGCATATTTGTGGCTGATAAGGCCTATGCAAAACAGGCAGGTATGCTCACAGTAGCTGCAGCTGAAGGTCTGGTCAGGATTTGATAGCATTGTATAGTGATATATGCATATATGTATATGTGTGTGTATTTAACACATAATTTGTCAATTATTATATAATTTGCCTTATCAGCATCCTAAGGTGGGTGTAAAAAAAACTGTCTAGGAGCGAAATAAAGAATTTGGGTGAATTGGAAACCAGAGAAAGAATTGAGACCCTCTAAATTACAGCATTGTTGGGATCGGCTAGAATACTCAGAAGAATCCTGGAGACCTGCTGTCATTCAGCCTCCAGTGAACCACCGGCTATGGCAGGTGTGAAAACCTAAATAATAATAATAATAATAACTCTTTATAAAGAATCATAACTTTAAATAACTCTTCTTAATACAAATACGAGGGAGCCCGGTTGGCAGTGGCTGTTGAATACGTTGACTGTACTTGTGTAGATAGGTAAGACGCCTCCCTGGGGCTACCTGTTGGCAGGGGGTGGTGACACGTAATGCTTAAGGACGGAATCCTGGTGGCTGAGTCGTTCATAAAATGCATCACTCCACTTAGGCTAGATGGGGGATCAGAGAAGCCCCTCCAATCAATAGGCTGCTCACGTCAAGCTATAGCACCTATGTCCCAAACCTATTATCCTTATGGCAAAACCCAGGACATTTTCACCATATATGTTCTAGAAGGCGATGGCTGAAGGTCTTAGTGTCTCGGATATGACGTTAAACTGCATCTTGTAGTGAGGTTCCAGTTTTGGAGCTCTGGGGAGTGTGGAGTACTTTTTCATCACCATTAATCCCAGATCCACCCTGACTCGGTTGTGGTAGTACCCATTGGGGTTCTATTTATGGGTTAAATAGATCAAAAATTAGTTTTTTTTAAATGTGTTTTAAAATTTTCTATAGATAGATAAAAATTGTATTTAAATAAAAGAAAATGTTGGAAGAATTAAATTTACTTATAATTGATAGTTGTAGAGACTGAAGCATGAGAAAGAAATGTTTTTGCTGCTATATTTTGGGATAGTCGAAAAAAATGAAATAAAAAGGAAACTTGCATTCTCATCAACAAGAAGAAGTTAGATTTGAGATGTTGATGTAATATTATTTTAGAATGAAAAAGAAAATTGTAGATGATAATCTAAGAGAAAAATCTATGTCTACATTATTCAGTATACATTCTGTACTCTTATGAAAAGTAAAAAGTTCTAGGTTGTGGATATTATTAATTAAAAATTTTAATTGAAAATCATTTTATTCTAACCTCGTTGGTGATTTTATAGGTATGCTCAATTTGCAGACTTTTCATACTTGTATAAATTGTTAAAAGATATTTTAAGACATCAATAAAAAATGGAAAATTATCTTTTTAATGATTTCTTTTACATTTAATATAAGGAACAATTCCAAGTTTATGTTTAAAAACAAAAAGAAAAAACAAATTTCTGTTACATATAACTTACATTTTTAATAAATTTTCGATAAATTCTTTAATTTTTGTTGACAGTTATCACATCTTGACGCGAACAATTAGACCCAAGTAATTTTCTATGGAGACGTAATAATTTTTAATCTTAAACAAATTATTACCATTTCGTTGATGCCTTAATATTATTGAGAAAAAAAAGTTGGGAAGATGTAAACAGTTCATTTTCTTTTTTATCATGTGAGTTGTGCTGGTTTGTCATTTTTATGTTGTAGCTAAAAAAAAAAAGGAAACCTACCAAATTCATTAAAAAAATATATATATATATATTTATATATATGTATATACCCACAGGGTGTTTCAAAAATTTGATGCTATTTGAACGAGAATTAATCAAATTATTAGATTACAAAATTATATCAATTTTTCTAAAACACTCTGTATATGTATTTACAGGTAATATGTGTATATATGTAAAGATAATATGTGTATAAAGATAAATGTCTAGTATATAAACATCATCCAATACAAATTTTAAGTAGTGGTCAAGATTATTGGTATCCATTAAAAAAAAAGTTGGTATATTGTCTTAAAAATAATAATTAGCAGAGCTTAACACCTGTACCCCAGCTATGGTTAGTGGAATTAGAGCAGGATACTCACGTGGATTGAATAAAGGGTTGGGTTCAAAGTTCCCTGATGGCTCCCAATTATGACAAGAATTTTCCGAAGTCCAACAAGAAATACCTGAATAAGGCTGGAGGGCACATTGGCTGAAACGTTGTACAGATAACAATGAAGATGAGGACAATAGTCCGAATAATCCAAATAATACTAATTATCAAGCCCTATATCAGAAATTCAGAGAAATACTGTCAAACTCTACTTAAAGAAATTGGCCTTGTATCATATCTTGCTTTGGATATAAAATTTGAACTTAAAACCTATTTTAAATTGAAATTAAATTTTTAGTTTTAGAAAGCCTAGGCCAAATAACAAGAGGTCAATGTTTTGAGATAACTTTGTCATTTTGGCTTTTCAGTACTTGATATTTGATAGGGGGTCACACATTTAAATAGACTGTAGTTTCCCCCTTGAGGTGTTTTTTCCCTTGGGTATGTCTTGACATTCAACATTGACAGCTGAGAAAACAGAAGTCCAAAGTGTCTGTCTTTTGAAGAGTGCAGAAACATTTAAAACAGTGTGTGACAATGCATAGGTGTTATCACCTGCCCCCATATTCTTACTACCAATTCCATTTCAACATCTCTTCTATCCGCAGTTAAGGTAGATGAGTGTATTTCCAATATAAGAAGATAATTGATGCTCATCCCCCCAGTAGACAGACTTAATATGACATCTAAGCATTTAAATGTACTAAAATCAGCTGTTCTGAACATCATCTTAAAGTGTTGTGATCCTGGCTCGTTAGAGAATGAGTGCGGACATTGCAGCAAAAGGATATTTTCAGATTGAGACAAACTGATCTTAATTGAGGTTATGGGACAAAGATCCTTAGATGACAACCAGACCAATAAAAGCTGACTTATTCATGTAAAATAACACCGGGGGGGGGAGAGAAAGAGAGAGTAGGAAGTGTGGTGGTGTACGGGTTAGAGTCGCAGGAAATGGACTCATCAACCAGAGATCAATTCCTGGATGAAGCCACTGTTCACATAGCACTAATACCCTTGGGAAAGGTATGAATTCAACTATTACACATCCAGCTATGAGTAAATAGTAGGGCAGACTGGTCTCTTTAACCTTGTTTAGGCAACCAGTCTAGGAGAAGAAAAACTCTTAATTCAAACCTGGTCACTACTAGAATAGACCCAGGCCTACTTAGTGATCTAATTCAATTTTTAAAAGAGTGGTGACTCACTGATCAGGATATCATACTGCCTCCTTGAATAGGAAGAAATGGTAAAAATAAGATTTGTAGGTATTACATTCTTACTTTACATGATTGCCTCCTGTGTTTCTCCCGTTAGGCACTAGGTGTCATTGTGAGCATCTTTATGTAAACATAAGCGCCAAAGTATTAAAAAAAAATCTTTGACTCTTTAACCTCAACAAGGTAACATGTACCAATTCCATATCTCCTGTCTACAAGACAGTAGGCTTCTCATCCTAACGATCTCATGTTGCACAACACACAAGAACACATGTTCAACATATACATTTTTAACTTTCTTCTTTAAACCTCAAGAACTTTATCTACATAAAGGACTATCTACATATTAGGACATTTTTGAAGTTTGTTCAGGCAAATAAAAGATGTTAGCAATGAGGTGTGATTACAAAAATCAACAAACTATGAAGACTTTGCACACCATAATTTACAGAAATATACAAGACTTGTATTAGTTCAGGGGGATTATCAAGAGTTGAGTTCTTGGTAAGTTGTTTGTGCTATCCTTTGGTGTGTACATGAGATAAGGTAACTTAGTCCCAAATAAAAGTGTCGGGTAGAATCCTTTGGTTGAGCAGAGTCCTTGGCTGCATATCCGTTCGTCCATGGTGAATACATGCAAATGAACAGCTTTCAAGATCGGCAATTAAATAGTTAACTAACCACATATTCCAGCTGTTGATTGGCTGGCTTTAATCCACGCACCCACGCAGAGTCTATAAGTTTAAGTGGTGGACTTCAGCACCTTATATACCGAAACAATTTTTTGTGTGGACCTCTATCAATGTTACATGGACCCTGGTTGAGAACCACTGATTTAGATACTTATTTGATGTTTATTATGAATTTCCTGAAGAAATTTGAATGTTTTTGATATTCTGATAGGACAAAGATTGAGTTATTTGCTCATAACAATAGGATGAATATTTTGAGATAAAAATAGGGATGCTTAAAATCCCAATCTACTGTCCAAATGATAGTGTTAGTGTGGGGGATTGTTTTTCTTTCTGAATTGGTTTGAAGGGACCTGAGAATATGAGAATTATTTTTTCATTTTCTGAAGAAAATCCAAACTCCTCAGGATCCCTTATTCAGAAGAATTAACCCAAGCAATTTTGATTTAAAAAAAAAAAAAAAACAAAACAACCTGTGAAACCAGGAGTGGTCCATGATGATAATGATGCCTCTATTTAGGAAGGAGTGAAAATTCTAATAAGTATTTCATAGCTATCTCGGACCATATTAGCTTATTCAATTAAGAAAGGACATGTTTTTCATTTACACCGTCAATCCGTTGTTTGTTAGGGGTTAGTTTTATAATTAAAAAAAAAATCTAAAAATCATCTGTTAAAACAACTGGATATTGACGGTGTAAATGAAAAACGTCCTTTCTTAATTGAAATCAAAAAGGGGTGCCTAAAGGTCATATGGTCCGCTATCTCTGTTATATCAAAAGAAATTCTCAACATCAGAGATGAAGATTATATAAATGATGTACTCAACACACAAAATCCAGTTGAACAGGAAAGTTTGACCATTTCAATAAAAATCAAGCATTTAAGTATATTTTTTCTGGGTTACAGTTAGACACACACACACACACACACATTTATATATATATATATATATATATATATAATGAAGTTTGCTATATCTATAAATATTGTTCAATATCAATGATAGAAGATTTATATCTAAGTTAGGATAGCATAGATAGAGTCAATCACCTATAGTGACTGTCAATTTCTTGCCTCTGAGATCATTATATCAAGTTTACATTATCTTAATTTAGAGAGATAATTAGCCTGAAGATCCTTTCACTGAAACTTGGTTGGTTTCTGATTCACTTACCTAAACTAACTCTACAAGTACATATTCAGCACTTCAGGTTTTCTTTCTTTTTCTTTTTCAAACAGTCAAAATTGTGACTTTTTGGGATTTTTTTCTTTTTGTTCTATTTATATATATATATATATATATATATATATATCCAAGGTGTGTCAAAAAGTATTGAGATTCTTTGTACTTTTTGACATGTATTCTGAAAAAAAAAAAGTTCCATTCATTCTTCATTTCTATCTTGGTAGAAACAGCTTCAACTTGATATTTTTTGACACACCCTGTATTCTGAAAAAATTTTATAATAGAACTTTTTTTTTTTTTTTTTTTTTTTTTTTTCAGAATACAAGGTTTGTCAAAAAGTACAAAAATCTTGATACTTTTTTGACTCACATTGTGTGTGTGTGTGTGTGTGTGTGTGTGTGTCTCTCTCTCTCTCTCTCTCTCTCTCTCTCTATATATATATATATATATATATATATATATATATATATAATGAGAATCTATTGTACTTTATGAACTGTCTGTCCATCCACTAGTACCTCTAAGGTTTCTGTTATTTTTGGTCTGATTTCAACCAAACGTTGGGCAATTGTTTGGAAAGGTTTCTTTAAACTGATTGATGATTGTATGGTTTTGTCGGTCACAGTGAATGCTATTTAATCATCTGAATTCTCAATATAATAGAGATGACTATGAAATGTTTATGTGAACCCTTCCTTCTTTTCAAATAGAAGCATTAGTATCATCATGGACCATGATGATGAATGACTAACATGTGAATATTTTTGATGGATATTTTCAGTTGCAAAAACCATCTACTGACACAGCCAAAGTTACTAAAGTTTTATTGCTTTCAAAAACAACTCCAATAAAAAAGAAAGACCATAAAAATTATAAAACAGCTGAAATAGTAAAACCTATATATTTGTTTAAATAAATTTGTCATAACACTTTTTTTTTCATAAAAAAACAAAAAAATATTTCTTGGAGTTTTTGAGATGAGGCTTGATGATTAGTATTATTTTTATTATTCGGATTGTTGTCCTCAACTTTTTCAGACTCAGGAACCTTCTATTCGCACTTGGGAACCTTGTCGTAATCAGGAGCCATCACAGAACTTTGAACCTAAACTGAATAAAGGGTTAGGTTCAAAGTTCCATGATAGCGCCCACTTACAACAAGAAGGTTCCCAAGTCTGAAAAGAATGTTCCCAAGTCTGAGAAAGTTCTAGAGTCCAAGAAGAAATACCTGAAGAAGGCAGGAGGGTACATCGTCTGAAACGTTGTACAGATAACAATGAAGATGAGGACAATAGTCTGAATAATCCAAATAATACTAAAAAAAAAAAGTAGATTTGGTTGTTATATAATATTGTTATATTTGTTAAATTGGCATAATCTATTTTTGACAGGTAGCATAGTGTGATTTAAATTGGTCACAAGAGAAACCCATTCGCTCATCATTGATCTTTTACCATTATTATATTTTATTTCAGCTTTTCTTATGGAAAATTAGGGGTAAAAAAAAAAAAATATGTCCATTGATTGATTCATAAGTTTTTTAGAAAATTAAGGGACTACATTAATTGATGTCATATATATTTAAAGTTATTGCATAATGATTAAGTTATTCACTTTTTTGAGCTCAGCGTTCTTATTTTAAGAGAATTGAGATTATAAACTTATCAAGACCTATACTGAAATAAACTGAAAATTACTATTTGATGGTAATTTTGCCCAGTATTCAACAATATTTCTATTTTAGAGTAACAATTGTATAAGTAGAGTGATCTCCCCCTATGTGTGGTCTGAATAGACTGATCTGACCTTGGGAGAATGGGTATAAATAAAGAACTGGTGAGCTGCCATTTGCAATCCATTGACTGACATTTGAACTGCTGACCACGTATTCCGTACTTTATAACAATAAAAACACGGTGTGGATTTTATTGAAACTTTGGTTTTAGTGAGTATCCACCAATTTTCCTTTATAAAAAAACGTGCACTCGGTTGTTGTACAAACGCAGGTAGATATACAGAATCTTTCTTTCATATATATAGATTTATGAAAAGCTAATATTAGGTGTGGGGAAATGGTTCTTTTATGCCATAAAACATGATATTCATTTGCTAAATTTCTATCTGCATAATGTTCAATAAAAACAGACAAATGAATATTTACCAGTGAGATTTTCTTTTTTTTTTCTTTTTTTTTTTTTCAATGGAGCCTTCTAAAATCCTCAAGCACTTAAAATATTTTTTATTCTTTTCAAAGTGTGCTCTAAGCAAAAAATTACTGATTTAAAACTATTCAATAAAAATAAAAATTCTCATAAAAACACACTTGTGAAATATACTACCCAATACCAATAGTGTATTATATATATTTACCAAATCCCCTGCACGAGTAGGATGTGACACATGGTCAATTTCTTAAGCGGACTTTAACAGGTTTCAATTCTAAATTTTCCTTCTAGACTGGTTGCCTTATCCAAGGTTAAAGAGCCCAGTCTGGGCTTGTAGGGCAGTTGCTTATGTATATGTTCTTCCATAGTAGAAATGGTTGAGGTACTGTCAGCGTAAAATTACCTTGCAGCTCACCTGAAGATGAGCTATGTCTCATGCAGCTCACTTCTTAATCATGGATAAAATAGTAGGACAGACTGGGATTTTTAACCCTGGATAAGGCAACTAGTCTAGGAGACTGAAAACTCTTAATTCAAACCTATTAAACTCTATTTCTCTGAATTTTTGAGATGAGGCTTAATAATTAGTATTATTTGGACTATTGTCCTCATCTTTATTTTTATCTGTACAACGTTTCAGACGATGTGCTATCCGGCCTTCTTCTGGTATTTCTTAACACCGGTACCCCAGCTATGGTTAGTGGAATGAATGAGAACAGATGATGGCTTCCGATTGCGACAACAAGGTTCCTGAGTTCAATAAGAAATACCTGAAGAAGTCCGGAGGGCACATCGGCTGAAACATTGTACAACTAACAATAAAGATGAGGACAATAGTCCAAATAATCCAAATAATACTATTAAACTCTGCATAAATATTGACCTTGTGCCTTCCCTAAACTTACCATGAAATAAAAATTAAAGAAAATCATCCAGAACATACACCTCCTCATCACCATGAGAGGATATTTAAAATTTCCAAGTATTGACATCCAGCTTAAATTTTACTCTGTCAAGGAATGTGTGAGTGTCAGATTTGTTTTTGTGTGGGGTACTGTGTGTATGTGTGGTTCTTCTCTCTCTTTTCAACATTATCTAAAATGTATAAACATTTAGCATAAACACATGCTAACAGTTGGCTATTTAAACAAAGTATTAGGATAATCCACAAAAGAGATTATCATAATTAAGTGGATCCTGGGATAATCCATTTAGTAACACTGGATAAGAGAGATTATGTTTAATGTTTTGTTAATTGATAATTGTTTATCTTATTAATCTACTTTGTTGCTTGGCAACTGCGTCTTTGAAAATTTTTGACACTAAAAAAATCTACGGACATAACGTAACAGCAGTCGATTGTGATACCGATGCTTGTATTTAGAAAGGACTGCTGGATTCTAATCAAACATTGTTAGTTTCTGTTGAGAATCTGGAAGATTAAAAACTGACATTTGATGAGAATGTGCAGACCCTACAAAATTATCTTTCCAAATTTGGAATTGCTTTATTCACTAAGTTTTTAATAATTTAAATGTTAGCTCTCAACACAAAGCAAAAAATTAACTTGGAAAACTCCTAAGTCAATGTAGCACTGTATTTTTTATTTATTTCAAGAGAGTATTGTGATATCTGGTTCAAAGCCAAAAGTGACAGTTTTAATTAGTCTTTAGGCCACTCATGACTGGTTTAGAAAGCAACATGTTCCCTCTCCCTGAAAACATTGCACTAAAAATTAGCCAGATAGTGAGATCAGGAAGATAATTAACTTCTTTGGAAATCATAGTTTATATATTTGAAAAACAAAAAAAAAGTTTCCATTATAAAAGATCTCCATTATTCAGTGGAAAAGAAAAATGTATTAAAAAGAAATCCAATAAAGACAGAAACATTTTTGAATATTTTAGATTTCTTTTATTACACAACCAAAACGGATATCATTAGCTATTATTTATTACTAAACTCTACATCATTAAAATTGTAACCAAAAATATGAATATTTAAAAAAAACAGCCTTACCCAAAATTCTGTATATTTTCAAAACAAACTTGCTTCTATGCTTCACTAGAGCTTCGAGGATTTATAATTTAGTAATAATATCTGTTTTATTATATAATGATCAACTAAAAATGATAAAACTCTTATATATATATATATATATATATATATATATAGTTGAGAAGAAAATTAACTTTTTATGAAAAAACTAACTTATATGGGAATATATATATATATATATATATTTAGTTGTAGAAAAAATATTTTGTATATATATATATATATATATATATTATATATATAAAGGGCAAAAGGAAATAAGTCTAACAGTATTTAAATGTATAAAATATGAAAAAACAAGGTATTATAATGATCAACTAAAATGATCAAATTCTTATATATATATATATATTATATATATATATATATATATAGTTGAGAAGAAAATTAACTTTTTATGAAAATTATAAAATATATATATATATATATATATATAGTTGAGAAGAAAATTAACTGTTTATAAAAAAAATGTAACATATATGGGCGAATATGTGTATATATATATATATATATATATATATATATATATATATAGGGAAAAAGAAATAAATCTAACAGGAAAAATGTATAAAATATGAAAAAAACAGGTATTCAGAGGATGATTTTATTCTAGTTTGAAATATTAGCCAACATTAAATGTTTTATTTTTTTCATATTAAACCATCATCAGGGCATTGTCAATATGTGATGTTTTATCTTTTGAATTATACTCAGTTCATATAATGGCTTGGCTTCATGAATGAAGATTAAGGGGGTGGTCCACATTGACTACAGGCATGTTCATAGCTGATAAGTCTTATGCAGGACAGGCAGGCATGGTCACAGTAGCTGCATCTAAATGTCTGGTCAATTTAAATGTGGAAATGATCTGGTCAATTTTAATGTGGAAAGAAAAACACTCATGTCAAACCTTTGACCTAGCCACTTACAAAGTCCCTCACACAACATTGCCAGCCTATACATATATGGCCATTCTCAAATTTGCAGCTTATTCACATATAAAGGCTCCATTCAACCAACAACAATCCTATCCACATTAAAGTTCATACTGCATAGCAACTTCAGCAAGTGCCAAATAGAGACCTCTCCTAAATGGTCATATCCTGTTATGGTTCTCTCAATGCAGACACTAAATACATTGTCTTTCCAAAAGTAAATGAACTGCAGAGCTTAACAAGTTTGGATTCAGAGTTTTTCTTCTCTCAAACTGGCTGCCATACCAAGGTTAAAGAGCCTAGCCTACCCTTCTATTTACCCATAGTTGGAGGGAGAATAGTTGGATTTATACCTTAATCAATGGTATTAGTGCTTATCTGAGAGGCATGTGGTGTAATGGTTTTTATTGTGGGAAATATGTGACCAGAGTTCAAATCATTTTGTACTATTTCCCTTGAAAAAGGCATGAAACCATCAATTCAGAACTGGTGGATTCATGCCTTTCCCAAGGGCAATAGTACAAAATGAAACACAAACAGCTTTGTCCACAATTTGGACTTGGATTTTCCAATTCCATTTTCTGTGATGAGAAGCGTTACACTCTGTGGGGTGTGGGTTGGGTGGAAGAGAGAGAGAGAGAGAGAGAGAGAATAACCTGTTATGCTGTCAAACCATCTCTCTTTCCCTGAGTTGTAATTCAGTTCATCTTGCATAATAACCAATTAAATATCTTGACAGTTCAACTAAGTTATTGATTAACAGCTTTTGATTCATTTAAAGACAAAATAAAATAAAGAATAAGATAAATTGAAATGAACATAATTAATTTTTCAGTTATCCTTCCATCAAGGGCAGACTGAGCATTCAGACAGTGTCCAAGGGTTCTAAGCACCAGGAATTGGGGAAGTTCCTATTGTGTAGTGGCCAAAGTGCTGGACTGTGACATCATAGTAAGCGAGTGTGCACTCTACGTACACTATTACAATCACTTTAGGACTAATACCCTTGTTCAAGATATAAATGCCCTCTACACCCCAGCTATGAGTTAAATAGTACTTTTCTTCTACAAGGATGGCTTTGGTATTAGATAACTCTTGAGGGTGGATATGCCATTCAACAAATAAACCCAGTATCCAGCTGTGTGACCAATAACAAAAGGTCAATGTTGAGAACTTCCACAGTAGGTGCAAGTAGGTGCACTCACAAGACATGGGGAGTTTTTAAATGGGATTGTCAGTTACTGGGAGTGCAACAAGTAATAATGTAACTTTTGGGGCTAAGCAATACATTTTCTGTCTATCTAAGCTTTTCTTTCATTCGGCAACTCTGTGTGTGTGCATGTATATATATATATATATATATATATATATATATATATATAAGGTTGCCTCTTTTTTTCTACACTTTTTCATTATCTCTCTATCTTTCTCTCTCTCTTTTTTATATATATTTACTTTGAATCATTTCCCAGGAAAATTTATGCATCTCAACTAAAGTTTCTTAATAGATTGTAGGGTTTTTATTTATGATCTCAGGAAATAACTAAAGCTATCTAAACCCTACATTGTAACCCATCGTGTATAATTAATTTCTAAGAAACTATTGAATTTCAAGCTAACTGTAAATACTACAGTTAGCTTGAAATGGCGAGGGAAGAAAAAGAAAAACTCTGGGATGCATGGATACAATTTTTCTGCATCAGGAATGCAAGACGCATACCTCTCAGCCTCTCTCTCTCTATATATATATATATATGTGTGTGTGTGTGTGTGTGTGTGTGTGATTGCTTCTTTCATTCTTACATTATCTCTCTCAGGTTTCTTTCTTTCTTTCTATACTTTTCCATTATCTATCCCAGGTTGTTTGCTTCTTTCTTTCTACAATTTTTCATAATCTTATCCCTCTATTAAATTTTCCTCCTGTATTTCTGTTTGTTGCTATTTCAACCTATTATAAAGTAAACAAGAAAGATGAGTTTGTTTGATGATATCAAAGAATGCATTTTTCCTTGATCAACTTGAAAATACCACTTCACGTCTTCCTGTTTTTGAGACAAGTCCAGAGGAAAGTTGTAACATTGGCAAGGAAGTGAGTGGGATTTTTATGTAACCATGTGTCTGACTTTTTCCTTTCTTGATATGAACTTCTCTTTTCATCCCATTTTTGTCTCTTACAACTTTCTTTGAGATGCCTGTAACACTACAATATGGTAGGGTGGAATGGGTTCAGGGCCCAATAACACTTCCTCCAACCCCCGGGGCAATCACACTCAATCTGCCCCAGCCTTCAATTTTTGTTACTTGAATTGTTATTCGTTATTTGTCAAAATCAAATTAAGATTTTGTTTTTATTGTTTATTTATTTTTGATATTGCTTAAGTTGTTAAATATTTCAAGATGTATTCATATGAAAATAATTGATTTTTTTTTTTTACCTTTCTTTCTCTTATCTATTTCAGGTAAGTTTTCAAAGTTGAATATTACTCGTTTGCTGGTTTTCATTCAATTTCATCAAAGGTCAGTTTTCAAAAGATCTTTTTATCTTTTTATTCTCTAAAAAATAAAAGAAAGAAAAAAAAAAAAGAAAGATTACTCTGAAAGGAGATATGCAAGAATTATAAAGATTTAAAGCTATCTATTTGTAAAGATATTTTTCAATTCCTTTTTTTTTTTTTTCTTGTGTGGGTTGCTGACACAGTGAGTGTATCTCAGTTTCACAAAATTTCACCTCAGACTGGGTACATCTTATTTTTGCAGAAATATTAGTGTTGATTATTTTGGGTGTTTGATTTTTTTTATTTTAGTGGTTTTTTTTTATGATTATTGGTGCATTTGATTTGTTCCTGCTTTTTAAGCCGTTTTTTATTATCTTGGTTTTATCAAAGACTCTTTAGATCTCTTCTTCTTCTTGTTATTATCTAATGAATTTTTTTTAAAAGTATTTTCATATTCTTCTGGCTTTTATGACTATCCTCATCTTCTTTTTGGATTTTTGACCTTACTCATATTCTTATTACTTTTTTTTCCTATACTCATATTCTTTTTAGTTTTTTACACTATCTTTATATTCTTTATACTTTATTTTGATTATCCTCATATTCTTTTTTACTTTTTGACTCTCCTCATAATCTTTCTTACATTTCTGACTTTTTTACTATCCTCATATTCTTTCTGTCTATATTCTTTCTGTCTTTTTTGACTATGCTCATATTCTTTCTGTCTTTTTTGACTATGCTCATATTCTTTCTGTCTTTTTTTTGACTATCCTCATATTCTTTCTGACTTTTTGACTATCCTCATATTCTTTTTGACCCTCCTCATAATCTTTCTTACATTTCTGACTTTTTTACTATCCTCATATTCTTTTTACGTTTTTGTGTCTTCTCATAATCTTGTTTGCATTTTTGACTATCTTATTCTTTCTGACTTTTTTGACTATGCTCATATTCTCTCTTGCTTTTTTGACTAATGATTAACTGCATATTCCTTTTTGCTTTTTTCTCTATCCTCATATTCTTTTTGTTTTTTGACTATTCACATATTCTTTCTGGCCTTTTTCAATATCCTCATATTCCTTTTACATTTTGAATGACCTCAAATGCATTCCTGCTTTTTTTTTAAACTATTCTCATATTCTTTTTACCTTTTTTACTCTTCTAATATTTTTTTTTTTTTTTTTGGTGGTGGGGGATTCTTTTTTTTATCTAAGATGATATTTCCTTGTCTTTTTTACCTGTCATTAATGTCTTTGTTTTTTTCTTTTAAATAGTAATTTGCTAGCTTAATTCTCCAGCCATTTAACAAGAGAAAAACATTCCTTATGTTTATATATGACATATTTTCTATTTTATTGCTGCAATAAATTTGTTAGTGGTTGTTTAAGGTGTGTAAAATAAAAATCATTTTTATAATCATAAAACAGAAATTCATATAACCACAAATATCTTATTGCACACACAAATCTATAAATAAATCCATGGATACGTACACACATACACGAGACTTAGTCACCAACCTCTCCTCAGCCGAACTAAACAACACACAAACTGAAGCCCTCAGCTTCGGTTTAAAATTTGCCACTGGTATAAATAACCGAAACACCAGCAAACTCATAGACAAAAACATATATCTATAAGTAAATACACATACAAATCTATAAATATATACATACACTCACAAACAGATATCGATAGATACATATACATACACACACATATCTATAGATACATACATAGACATACACATCTATAGATACATGCATACACATATACACACATGTAGAAATATAAACATACACACATATATATCCATAAATAAATACATACACAAACACACACAATCTCATTTTATGCTTGTCAGTTAATAGATGTTAGATTTTTTTCTCATGCTTATTAGAATTTATACTACCCACTTCAAACTCTAAATGCTTATCCCTCTATAAGTAATACCATAGTTTGGATATATTGTAATATTAGGATACATTTCATCTTGTTTGATTTTAGGGTTTCATATATTCTGATAAATACGCTTTGAAATGATTTCTCTTTTTTTTTTAATGAAAACCCAATGAAAACTTCATGTTTAGTCTTTACTCTTGTAACACAATAAAATCCACATTTTTTTTGTCTTTATTCTTTCTCCTTACATATGACTTATTAAAAACAAAAAAAATCCCTGGCTTTGTTGATTCTGTGAATATTTGGTTCACTCTTGATAGTTTTCAAAGAATCTTGCATTTGTACAAATTCTGGAAGCACTTCAAGAAATTGTTATATTTATTTGCATTACATTGCAGACCAGATTTTTTTAGTGTTAGAAATCTGTAACTTTAATAAAACCAGTTAACCTGCTGTAGATTAGTTATAACCTGTGATATTATGATTTTATTACCAGGGTTTATAATCCATGATATCACAAGTAGGATTTACAGTTCATTGATTTTATAAGATTCATAATCAATGATCACAAGATTTATAATTCATATTCATAATATCACAACTATGATTGATACTTCATAATATCACAACTATGACTTTATGACTTATAACCCATAATATCACAAGTAGGATTTATAATCTATGATATCACTACTATGATTTATAACTCATAATATCACAAGTAGGTTTTATCATCCATTATAATATAAGATTTATAATCCATTACATCACAAATAACAAATAGGATTTATTTAACAAAAATGTCATATTTCCACCATATTACAAATGAAATAAAACATGGCTTGTCAGTGATCAGATAAGTATTACTGACAGAATTAAACCTTTTATATGAATACTGTAAATTAATTTTTAATGCTAATGATTTTACTCTACAAAAAACATTACAATTAATTTTAATACAGAAATGCACTGTAAATGATTTTAGAGTAAACATTTATTGCAAATAAAAAAAAAAGATTTTCTGTGGTTCAATTCCTTTTAATTTTATGTTAGGCATTTAAGTGATGCCAGACTATTTGGAATATTTCATCTTTAGATTTAGGTGAAATAAAATGAGACAAATAAGAAATCTGTGATTAAATGACACCATTGGATTTACATTTTTATATTGTATCTTGAACAATTTGGACAGTCTCACTTTTAACCAGGAAGGTTTAGGAATTAGGAACAAGGTATATACAAGATAGAAAGAAGAAAAAAAAAAGAAAGAAATTTTTTTAAAAAAAGGCAAAAAATCTGATGACCATTTACAGGAAAAAAAGATCATAAAGAAAGAATGCAATAAAAGAAAGAAAGAAAATAATAAGGCTATCATTTCTATATTGTAAAAGTACTTCTAAAGATTTTTATATTTCAAATTATTTTATTGTAGAAATGCATTGCAAATAAAAATGATAAAAATGAATTAATACTGACAGATTAAAAAAAATAATATTTTTATTGAAAATTATCTCGCAACATCATTTTTACTATAGAAATGGATTACAAATAAATAAGAGAAGTATGTGTGAGAAATAAAATAAACTATTACTGACAGAATAGGGCAGTTATTTGTAGAAGATAAATGCATTGAAAAATATCTTACCGTAGAAATGTGTTGCAAATTATTTTACTATAGAAATGCATTGTAAATAAGAAATTGTCTGTAGTCAGAACTAAAATAAACTATTACTAATAGAATCATCATCAACACAGATCTCCATGATTCTCCCTCACCACATGTCCCTATTGGCTATCACTCCTGAAAGGTCCTCTACACAACATTCAATATCCATGCAGAGCTGATTGATGTAGGTGTTTTCTGTCTGACCCACACTGGTGTAACCCTGTGTAAGTGACCATAGGAGAACATCACTTATGAGTTCATCCTTGCTTCTCCAGCAGTGTCCAGCATATCTTGTTCAACCTATCCATATGATTTGTGTGATAGGAGGCAAGTGGCCATACAGTTGTTCTTTTTTTTTGGGGGGGGGCGGTTCTTCCAGAATTTGTTCAAGATAGCATGCATAATCCTTGTACAATTTCCATCTAGCTTTTCTCCAAGCATTTTATTTAAGCCCAAGTGGTGCAGCCATACAGTAGCACTGACATGGCTGCAGCTTGGGTGAACTCTCACTTTATCTTATCAGAGAGATCAGATTTCCATATGATCAATATCTATTTTGTATTAAGAATATTTACCTGAACCTATAATTGTTTACTAAGGATTATTATTGTAATAATAGTTTGTCTTTTTTTTTTTCCCCCAAGCATTTCGTTAAACTCAAAGTGGTGCAACCATACAATAGTACTGACACAGTTACAGTTTGGAAGAATTCTTGTTCTTTATTTTATCAGAGAGATCAGATTTCTATATGATCAATAACCTGTTAATAGCAGTCCATGCCTTTCCAATGTATATGTTGACATTTCTTTCTGTAGATGAGATATTGCTACCAAGAAATGTGAATTGTTCTACCTATTTCAGAAGCTTGCCATTTAATATGGAAATGATAGCATCTTGTTTAAAACACATGAATTCTATTTTATAGAGGTTAATGTCTCTTGCTGCCTGCTCCAGGCTATACAGTTGAGATTCAGCATGAGCAAGTGTATATTGACATCGCTTTCTGTAGATGAGATATTAGTACATAGGTATATGAACTGGTAGAATAGTAGTAAAGTCATTGGGATGTCCTAAAGTTGGTATCAGTCAGACAATGAAGGAGTCTATCACCTTTTCACTAGCACTAGAACAAGGATATTGTTTTTGCATCTGAAGTGGAGTGCCTCACCTACCATTAGCTTCTTACTTTACCGCACAGATTCCTGTGCTACTTATACGCTGAGTTGGCGAGGGCTGGTATCAAACCCTTGACCTTTTGCTTCCTGGTCGAACACTCTACCAATTGAGCTAAACCAGCCCATACTGGCAGAATAGTATTATATTTCTAATGGAAATGTATAATAGATATAAATGTTCATATTTATATTATTTATATTTTTATTTTAATTTTAATTTATTTTAATTTATTTTTATATTTAATATTTTAATATTTAATTTAATTTATTATCTATATTTTAATTTTAATTTATTTTTTATTTCATTTATATTTAAATTATTTATATTTATATATAAATGGATTAGTATAATAAATTACTTTACTTTGCAAATTAGTAAAAAAAAAAATATTTTTTAAAGCATTGTTAGTGGTCAGGAATTTTATTAGATTTTAAAATATGCAACTTATTTATGGTTAGTTTCTAGTTTTGAATATTTTTCTTCTTATTTGGCAGATGACTCGAAATGAGGTGATTAAATTCTTTTAACTTTGTGTTAAAAATGATTGCATTGTTTCAATACAATTTAATTATCATATGTTCACCAGCTGCGATCAAATGTTTACCATCTTTGAAAGTTTGTTATTTATTGAATATTAGTCCTACATAAGATCAAATCCTTTTACATTCCTTAAGATATTAAAAACTATATGGTTCATGTTGTCTTGTTTCTCTAAATTTCACATTGTATAAATAAAGTGATCTATTGTCAGTATCAGCCAGAGAGCAAGAAAGTCTATCCTCTTTTCACTAGCACTATACCAGGATTAGGTGGAGCACCACACTTACCATCAGCTCCTCACTTTACTACACATATCCAAGCTCTACTACACATGCACTGAGTTGGTGAGGGCTGATATCAAACCTGGAACTGTGAGGTTCCTAAGAAAATGCTATAAACTTAATATACTAAACTATACTAAACTATATAAACTAAATATCAGATTTGATTGTGTAATTTTCCTCTAGGAATGATAAAATCCCAATGTCTTTAGTTTAGAAAAAAAAAAAAAAACTTTTCATGAAAAATTAAGATATACTTGTTTATAGACAATATATATATATATATATATCATCATTGCCATCTCAGAAGACTATAATATAGTTCTTGTGCCAGTGAAGTTACAGTGCCTCCTGTGACTGTGAAGTCCAATGTTCAAAAAACATTCCTGACCACAGATGTCGCATGTGAAGACTGTCCCTGAAGATGTTGATGTCTTCTGTACATCTTGGCTTTGTACCAGGGTGGCTTCAGACATGAACAGTCCACTACAGAGAGCCTGCCACCACCGAGAGCGGTCTTGAGCCAAATTTTCCCAGCTGGAAGGGGTAATGCCAAAGCATCTGAGCTCATTCTTGCAGACATCCTTGAAACACAGCTGGGGGCGACCAATCTGTCTCTTACCTGACAAAAAGCTCTGTATAGAGGATGTCCTTAAGGATCCATCCATCATCCATCTGGCAGACATGGCCCAGCCATCAAGATGGCGCTGTCTCAGTAATATATATATTACATGAAAATGTCATGGCATATATATTCAACTAATGTAAATAGCTAAAAGAAATGGTGTACTGGCTAATGTACTCCAACTGCGTTATTACATTGACTTTTGAACTAATACACTTGGGAAAGGTATGAACCCTCTCATCTTCCTAGCTATGGATTAAATAGTAGTTATTTTCCTGACTTCTAACTCTGCTGAATTATATATATATATATATATATATATATAAACTAAATCTGAGCAAATTAATGTTTGTCTCCTAAAGGCTTTTTTTACAGTTTAGTTTAATTACATGAAAGTTATACTAAAATATTCCTTAGTTTTAGGATTGAGTTATGTTTGGAAAAATTCAATTTTAAATGATTCTAATTTGTTGTAATTTGCAATCAAGTCAAAAACTGACATGTCTCTGACTTTACATTCTGTCTATCAGTTTCCCCCTCTCTATGTACGTCTTTATTATCTCCTTGTTGTATATGTTAGTTTCTCCTCTTTTCCTTTGTCACCTTGTTTATTTCTGACTCCTTGCCTTTTCTTTTTATCTGCTTATCTTTATGAAGGTCAAGATTCCATTGACAGTTTTCTTTATATATATATATATATATATATATATAAAGTTCTACTAGAAATAATCAAACACTTTGGGTTCAAAGAAAATTAACTTTTTTATTTTGTGAAAATGGCTATACCAATTAATAGGTAATACTGTCTATATATAATCTCATTTTCTTCTTCAAATTTTGCCTAAGATGCTAACCTAATAATATTCGTTTTGCTTGTTTAAAAGTTTTACTAGAAATAATCTAATCCTGGTATCTTTGGCTTAGAAGAAAATTAACTTTTTATTTTTCAAAAATGGTAGGGTATACTTATTTGTAGACAATACTGTTTATATATAATCTCATTTTATTCATATAGATGAATGTTTTCTTTGAGTTCATGTTATTTGGTTCAAACTGTTAATAATTAGTTATTCAAATTAAATATTAAAAATAACAAATTGTGTTGCTAGTATTGTTTTCTTTAAATTTGACCAATCACATAAAAATGCTAAGATATTAAACTTTTGTAGATTAGTTAATCTAGACTTTATAATTCTGTCGTTTTCTTTTATAGTCAATTGTCTTATTGTTTTGTATTTCAGAAATAAAATTTATTTTTATTTTAAGGTGCTAAAAAATAATACAATCATGAAATCAATTTATCAAATAGAAATGTCTTTTTCTCAGCTATAAGTCTTGTCTTGTTTTGTAAATAAAATGTGTGTTAGTTTAAAATATTTACCATATTTACTCAAGTATAATGCCATCATAAATATATTGCAACCCTGATTTTTGTAGATAAAAAAACAGTAAAATATTTATATATATATATATAACTATCCCCTCGACATGAGTTAGATATGACACATGGTCAATTTCTTAAACAGAGTTTAACAGGTTTGAATTTCTTCGTCCTAGACTGGTTACCTAACCACCAAGATTAAAGAGCCCAGTCCACCCTACTATTTACCTATAGCTGGAGGGAGGATTGTTAGATGCATACCTTATATGAAAAATGGAAATAAATCCAATGGTATTTAAGTTAAAAATTAAAAACAAATATGTTCAGAGTTATTTATTTGTGTGACAGTATGCCAACATTTAACTTTTTTTTTTTTCAATTAACCATCTTTAAGGCAATGTTATTAAGCTTTATCTAAAAGCTATTTTCATATTGAAAATGTCTTTTGGATTAACCCACTTAAAGACATGTTTTTAACAATATATACAGTCATCCACAGACACCATGTTTTGATGTTTCACATCTCTTCAGTGTGACTAGACTTAGCAACTACTTCTAGCTGGGAACAAAACCTGACTGATTTTTCATCAGTCCGATTCCTTATCTCCTCGGCCATCAGAAACTACAAATAAGAAGCAGAGTTTTAACTGATAAATACATACATAGTATGTGAAGAAATGTAGACAAATACTGGATGGAAGTTTATTATTAGTTGTAATGTCGATATTTGAAGGTTTCAGTCTATATAGAAACCTTCTTCAGGACAATATGAAATTTGAAGGTTTCAGTCTATATAGAAACCTTCTTCAGGACAATATGAAACAAGTAAAGGAAAAAAGTTTTTGTTGTTAAAAAGATGATGGATGATTTTGAATGAGTTGAGTTTGGAAATATGTAGAAAAGGTTCATAACTGTTCATTGATTAGCATTCAAAGAGAAAAAAATCAGTTTTTATATATATATATATATATATATATATAAGCAGAATTTTCTATCTGGAACAGCATAATTCCAACATAACATAAAATAAGCACAAAAAGCTGTGTGTGTAGCAATTACAGATTCACCAGTCTTAAAAAAAAACATTTCAACAACAAATATACAATATGCACCAGTCCAAGCCATGATTGTAACAGATTGCATCTAAAAAGAATGGTAAGACATTAGCTAGAGCGAACTACCATTACTATTTGCGTTAGTTCACTTGCACCATACAGGTATCAATTTAAAATAAGGGATGTATTTCATTGGATGTCTTCATCCTCATCAGTGATATATTTTATTATCTTATTTAATTTGAATCCTGAGTACAGCCCAAGGTATCTGGGTTTAAAAAAAATTTTTTTTTTAGAAAGCAATGTACCTAATCATTTTTAAACAATAGACTTTACAACGACATACATCCAGCTTCTCACAGAATTAACAATTGTCATTGGTGAGCTCAAGGTTCACTCCACACATCGTGTTTCATTTCATAGACAATGATTTTTTTTTACCATCTTCACCTTGGAAATTTCTTATTCATCTAAAAAATCCTTCAGTATTAATCTTAGATGAGATCAAATCATCTGCATCACTAAAGAATTTTTTTTAATAAGTGAATTACAAAGACAATGCATTGACTTGAAAATTTGGATAAAGATACGTGTTATCAGAAATTTGTTAGTCCCCCCCCCCCAAAAAATGTCTAAAGTCATACTAACCTGTTAATATCTATTTTTGAGACATACTTACTTGTAGACAATATTGTGTGTGTGTGTGTATATATATATATATATATATATATATATATATATATACACACACACACAAGTTGAAAACTGGAAGTGAATCTGACAATATGTTGAAATTACTATTATATGTGTATACATCTTATCAAACTTAACAATACTTATTCAAGGATTCATTAAATTAATAAACAAATATAATTATATAATAATAACATAAACTCAACTTTCTACTTCAACTTTCATGTGCAAGTTAATAACATATTTACGAAAATCAAAAATTCACTTTTTCACACGTCACTCATCACTGAATATTCTTTATTCTCCAACCGTAAGCGTCTCAAAAATTTTTTTTTCAAACATTTCCAAATTCTCTGTATTTTGACCATTTTAACTTCAAATATCATCTTGCCCTAATGAAGGCCGTTTCTCTGTATGCTTAAAAATTTTATATTTTTCTATTATTTTATTTTATATTTAAAATAGTAATAAATAGAATACAATGTGTACAAGGACAAACTCTTGGTCGAAACATGTGTAGGCATTCATTAATCCATTTTTATCCATTCAACATTATCTTTCCTTTATCTATTTATCTTTGCAACACATATATACATAAATAAAATTTTATGCTATTTGATGAATATTTTGAGTTCCTGTTATTTGGTTTAAAATATAAATGATTAGTTATAGATATTAGAAATTAAAAATAATGATTGTGTTTATCTAAATTTTACCTATCATACACTAAGATACTAACCTAATAGAAATGTCCATTTTGCATTTGTATAAAATTTAACTACAAACTGCCAGAATTCATTGTATTACTATAATTAATAATTAGAGTGAATAAAAATTCTATTCATATTATCATATAAACAGCTAATATCAAAATGAGTTGTAAATTATAGTAAAAAACATTTTCAATGTAAAAATTATTTTCAATGCATTTTTCATGGTAAAAATCATTTCTAATGCATTTTCCTTATAAAAATAATTTGCAATGCATTTTACATTTTATATAGTAACAATCATTAGTGATGCATTTTATATAGGAAAATGTAAACAATACACCCCCAATATAATTTTCTTAGCAAATTTTAATAATCTCTGTTTTCAATATATGTTATGTCACTATATATGTAATCATTAGAGTAGAAGAAACCAGTATTATAAATGACACCTGAATACAGGCATTAATTGTTACACACACACATATATATATATATATATATATATATATATAAAGTCGACGGGGCAGCCTAAAGTCGGTATCAGCCAGTCAGCGAGGGATTCTATCCCCTTTTCAATAGTGCTAGACAAGGAGATTGTATTTAGCATCTGAGCTGGAGCACCACACCTACCACCAGCTCCTTACCCTGTGCTACTCATATGCTGAGTTGGCAAGGACCAGTATCAAACCAGGAACCTTGTGGATTCTAGCTGAACGCTCTACCGACTGAGCTAACCGACCCCTAATATATATATATATTATTTAAAACCAATGTAATATGGTTTAAAATTTTAAAATGTGTAAGGCAGATGTTTAGTTGATATTTTTCTCATTTCTCTCTTTCTCCATTTTCTTTTCTTTCTTTTTTCTTCTCTTAATTTAGTTTCTTTCCTCTTTTTTCTCTTTCTCTTTCCTTCCCCCTTTTTTCTGTTTTTTCTTTTTCTCTTTTCTTATTCCTTTTCTTTTCCTCTTTCATGAAAATTGATATATAAACATAATTATCTCCCCTTTTCACTTCCAACAGACAAATTACTACATAGACAGCATTTCAATTTTGTTTATGTTTCTATATTTCTTTACATATTACAAAACATCATAGCACAGGTGACATAACATTCATATTATAGTAAAATACTTGAAAAAAAACAAATAACAGAGCAAATTATTTGTATTTGATGGAAATACTTGAAATTTTCAAACTGTGTGCAAATATTATTATTAAATTGCAGTTGTCATTTGAAACCATATAATCATCATCATCAAGTTTAAACATTAAATGGATGACTTTAAAATATAAGCATGCTTGAATGAAAAGTAACATTATAAAAAATCTTTAATGTGAATAAGGACAAACTCATAAGTGACGTCCTCCTGTGGACATCTACACATGGACACACCAGTGTAAGCTAACAAGCAAAAACCTAGTGGTTTGCAGAGCTGATGGATGTAAGAATTGCTGGTGTGTCCATATGTGGGTATTTACAGGAGAATGTGTTACTAATCTTTCCTTGTTCCTTCAGTTCTTTGCTTTAATAATTCACTTGGTGTTTTGTAGTTTGGTATGGCGAGTTTTTCCCCGTGCAAAGTAGGCAAAATTTGTCTCCTGCTTTATGTTTGCAACATTTCTTTAGTGTGTGTGTATATATATATATATATATATATATATAGATAGATAGATAGTAAGATAGTGACTCAAAGCTATAATTGTTTTTAAATTATTATTTTTATAAGTGATTTGGATAGTCATGTTCTGAACTGATCTTGAATTGTCACCAAAATACCTCTGTACAGGCTCAGACACACATATATGTACATATATATAATTATATTTACACATATCCACACACATCTAATCATACACACACACACATACATATATATATATATATATATAAGTCATCCACAGACACAGTGTTTCGATGTTTACATCTCATCAGAGTGGCTTGACTTTAAAAGCTACTTCTAGCCAGGAGTGAAACCCAACTGATTTTTGTGTGTCAAGTTCCTTACCCACTTGGTCAACAGCAACTGTCAGTAACAGGTGAACAATTAATCAGTACATACTTATGTAGATGTATGTTTTTACAATCACCAGGGAACTCAAGTCTGTAAACCATAGATGAGTAAATGGGTTATCTAATGTGTTTGTGTGTGTGTATATATATATATATATATATATATATATATATATACATTTATATACACACAGACACACATTAGATAACCTAGGCATTGTTTGACATTCTATAAAACTAAATAAACCTTTTTTTTTTTTTCAAACATCAAGACAGACTTACCTATTCAGGAAGAATTCAGTTTTGATTTATTTCTCACTGTAAACTTACTACAATTATTTCTTTATGTGGAGAGGGAAATTTCAAGTTTCCCTTTTAATTAGATAAGAAGAAGATCCATTAAATAAACTAAATAAATGAAGTAGATATATCTTTTTCTTTTTGCTTATCTAAGTACTTTAGCATTAACAGATTGTATGTCAAAGTTTATTGACTTCAATAACCTGCTGTGTTATTGAAGAACTAAAATCAGCAGATTTGAATTCAAGTTAAAGTGCAGCCATTAAGACCTTGGGCAATACTTTTTTTTCCACAATCAATTCAGTTATCTATACGAACCAACTACAGTATCACCCATAAATAAGTACACTCCTAACAATCTTAAAAAGTTAATTTTCTTTTAAACCAAAGATAACAGGACTTTATTATTTCTAGTTGAACATTATGCAATTAAAACTGATATCATTAGGTATTACATTATATCCCATTCATATGTACACTTTAACATTTTTTATAAAAAGTTGATTTTCTCCAAAACCAAAAGATAACAGGACTTCATTATTTTGAGTAGAACATTCAGCAATCAAAATTGATATTATTAAGTATTACAGTATATCCCATTCACATGTACACCCTAACACTTTTTTTTAATAAGAAGTTAATTTTCTTCTAAACCAAAGATAACAGGATTTTATTATTTCTAGTTGAAGATTTGGCAATCAAAACTTCATATTATTATTAAGTATTACAGTATAGCTCATATAAATGTACAATATTTTGTAAAAAGTTAATTTTCTTTTAAACCATTTTCGTTTCTAGTGGAAGATTATACAATCAAAATGGATATTAAAGAAATGCACACATACACACCTTTTCTATGCTATATGAAATGCAAATAGCCCCATCCAAGATTTAAATTTCTTTTGTCGAGTTCATTTCCTTTGAAGATAACCATTACATATGGGTGCCTCTTTTGCTGAGTAGTATACTGGAACAAAATGAACTTAATCTTAAAAGGAATATCAAAATGCATATAACAAAAAAAATAATGAATCATTTCAATATTAAACTTAATTTTTTTGCCATTGTCAGAATTTTTAAAAGATTATTTCCAATTAGTTTGCAAATTTTGATGGATCGGAAATTCTTAAAATTAATATAAATTATTAATTTATTGTTTGTTTAGGTTTTAATTCTTTTAACATGAGAGAAGACAGAAGTGAATACATCATTCATAATATGGTTCATGTTTTAATTTGGACATTAAATTGGCAGCTGACATGAAAAGGATTTTGTTTGAATTCAAAATGTAATGAACTTCACCGACCAAAAATCTTTTTCTCAGTTGCAACTGTAATGTGTTGCTGGCTTGTTAGATATCCACAGAGACTTGCTGTCACTTAGACTCTGGGGAATAATCACCAGTTATAAAGCATGAACTGTTACAGATAGATCAGAGTTTTTCAACTAGTGTGCCATGAATCTTCTATGGGTGAGTGTTGAGGATCATCCTCTTATTTTTATTTTATTACTTTAATATTTTTTGTTTTAATTAAATATTTTTTGTACTCTTAGAACAGAGTTTTTCAATTGTCTTAGAAACAGGTATTTTTACTTTTACATGATGAATTTTTTATGAAAATATATATTTTTACTCTATTTGATATTTTTTATTTTACTTTAAGATTTAAATATTTTACTTTAATATATTTTTTGTTTTATTATTTCAATGTTGAAAAACTTTGTCTTAGAAACTGTTATTTCTACTTAAGTAATTTCTTTTTGAAAATTTATACCTTTTATTCCATTATATACTGATAAGTGTACCTCGATCAATTTATTGCCCTGCTCACTGTGCTGTGAGATGAAAAAGGTTGAAAAACTCTGAGATAGATTATCAACCCTATGGAAATCTCATCTTTCTGATAAGATAAAGCAAGAACTCTTCCATGCTATAGTTGTATCAGTGCTACTGTACAGCTGCACCACTTGGACTCTAATGAAGCACCTAGAGAAAAAGCTAGATAGGAATTGCACAAGGAAATTGCATGCTGTCTTGAACAAATCTTGGAAACAGTATCTCACAAGAAAAAAGCTGTATGTCCACTTACCCCCTATCTGAGTAAGATGAACAAGACATTCTGAACAAACAAGAACAAAGTCCAAAGTGATTTTCTCCTGTGGTGACCTACACATGGACACATCAGTGCAGGTTGACCAGATCTGCATGGAGTCTGGATGGCATGCGGAAGACCTGCCAGGGACAATAACTAGGACGGTTGATGAGAGAGAGTCCGTACTGACAGTGCGACCTGATGATGAGAACTTGTGTAAAAATCTTGCAAAGAGTAAAATCCCTTCAATGGGATCATTTGTTGGCCATGGGTGGCAACCTGTGATGCTTAAGGACGGAATCCTGGTAGTTGAGCTGTCCACTTTGGCCTTCCTTAGCCTAGACAGGCGGTCAGAGAGGCCTGATCTGATCAGTTGGCTAGTCACTTCAAGCCCTAGCACCTATATGATTGTCCTAACCCTAATGCTCTCATGACAAACCACCAATCTCTTTTATTATATATCTGCTAGAAGGCAGTGGCTGAGGGTCTTAGCATCCTGGGTATGGCATTAAACTGCATTTAATGGTGAAGTTCCAATTCTGGAACTCTGGGAAATGTGGAGTACCCCCTTCATTACCATTCTTGTCATTCTGGTTGACTCTGATTCAGAGAAGTAGTATCCACTTGGGTTCTATTTATGGGTTGCATATCAAATCAAATCAAAACTGAGTTTTTTAAAAAAATTGAATACCAAACAAGAATGGATAAAACTTTGGCGTAAAATAACACATGACGTAAAATCCAACCAACTACAAAACAAACCAATCAAAATCCTTATTTTATATTTTTTTACAGAAAGTTAAGAGCTAATAATAATAATAATAATAATAATTGACAAATCTTTATCTGAAAAAATAAAGATAAAAAAAAGTAATTAGAATAAGTTTACCATACTCTCCTGTTCACTGATGTGCATCGTTTAGAATACGCAATCAGCTAATGCTATTTTCTCTTATCTAAAAACTATTTTCTTATGTGTCTAACATCACATGATTAACTTTTGGTTAGAATAAAAGAAAGAAAAATGGATGAAAGCAAATAGTTTAAAGTCAAAATAATTTATGTATAGAAAATCACCAGACATTAACCAATTTCTCATTTTTTATTCAATTGATGGCTACAAGTTTCAATCTTCTGACAAGAGGCTCCAAGATCTGCATTTCAATCTTCAATATATATACATATGTATTTACCAATGTCTAAGTGGAGTTTGAATTCAAAGTTTTTCTTCTTCTACACTGGTTGCCATACCAATGTTAAAGAAACCAGTGTACTCTACTTTGTACCAATTGCAGACAACATATCCAATGATTGAGCTAACCCAGCCTCTTATATATATATATATATATATATATATATATATATATATTATATATATATCTACAGAGGTTTCCTCATTATATATTATTCATATTTTCAGCAGTTGGAAATTTTGAGTGCCATTTATCATTCTTAAAAAAAAAAACCTAATCCTAGTTTTGGATATATGAGAAAGGTGAGATTAATGCTAACATCTCTTAAGTGCTAATGTGAAGATAATTTTTCTTTCCATCTAAAATGAAATGAGGATCAATAAATATTTTAAAAGTGGGAACTGCATATCAGTTTTGACATCAGCCCAATTCTCATGACATGTTTAAAAATTGGGCTGTTACACAAGCCTTTTCAATTTAACAGCTGCATCTTCACTTGACTGGTTTGGTTTATGGGTCCTAGAATCATTCTAACTGTATCCCCTGCTCGAGGGGGGGGGGATAAGACACTTTTCCCTATCAAAATAAAACAGTGTTCTAAACTGCATCTGCTGGTGAGTTTGGTTTGGTCTCTTTGTTCAATGGCATTTATGAGTTATTAAATGTCAAAGCCGTCCTTGTAGAAGAACAGTAGTGGTACTATTTAACACATAGCTGGGAGCATGAGTGATTTCATATAAACTGACATAGATAACATAGTATTCCAAAATATAACATGTCCTGGTAAACCAAGATACTATGTGCTGTATCTATGACAACCTAACCTGGACTAAGACAATTTTAAAAGGGAGGTGCGTGGTATAATGTTTAGAGTCGTAGGAAATAGACTCATTGACCCGAGTTCAAATCCTGGACAAAGCCACAGTTCACATAGCACTAATACCCTTGGGAGAGGTATGAATCCAACTATTCTCCCACCAGCTATGGGTAAATAGTAGGGCAGGCTGGGCTTTTTAACCCTGTTTAGGCAACCAGTCTAGAAAGAAAATTCTGAATTTAAACCTCTTAAATATCTCTGCTTGAGGTGGTCACTATTAGAATAGGCTCAATCATACTTAGTGATCTATTTTTAAATTTAAAAAATTTACACTTAGATTTGGCATTAAATATCCCACAAGGGTTGATATGCCATTATATAATAACTGAACTAAGGAAAATCTTTGCTTTCTATCTTTAACTCATTAGATTTGAAAGCAAGGCTAAAAGACTTCTTTTTTTTTCTAGCAATCATTCTTGTAGACATTTGAGCATTTTATATCTCTATAGAATTGTTTACAACATTGATAATGGCCCATGGCTTTTGTATAGAACTCACTTATAAAAAAAAATCTGATTTTCAGAAAAATTCTGGCTTATATATTCTATTCTGAATTCTCTAGGTTTTTTTTAAACACCAGACCATGGAATTTATATTTATGAGAATCAATAGATGTATTTTTCTGCATCTGTGCTTTTTCCTTGAGCTGTCAGGGCTGAACTGAGTATATTTTTATGTGTTTATTTGATTATTTAAAATAGAAGAGAAAGGGGGGAAAATGTTCTTACCAAAAGATTTGAACTTTAAAGCCATAAAAGATATAACTTGTGTATATATATATATATATATATTATATATTCATTCATATCACCTGTGCTTTCTATATATATGTGTGTGTATATATACATACACATACATAAGAACCACAATACAATGCCATCAAACCCTGACCAGACTTTCAGATGCAGCTGCTGCAACCCTGCTGCTTGTCCCGCATACTCAAACAAACAAGCCTGCATTCAATGTGGACCACCCATTTAATCTTCATTCATCAAGCCAAGCCATGATATATATATATATATATATATATATATATATATATATATATATAGATAGATAGATAGATAGTGCAGACATAGTCAACAGTGCTTGGTAACTGTCAGTTTCTTGCCTATGTGACCTTTGGAACATATATATATAATATATATATATATATATATATAGTATAGTCAAAAGGTTACATAGCTGAAAAACTGTCAGTGTCCAAGTGTCACTGACTCTATTTCTACACTCTCATTATATATATATATATATATATATATATATATATATTCATTTGTGGCTAACATGCTGGACTGCAACATTGTATTGAATTTGAATTCCAGTCGATCTATGTGAAATGCAAATAGCTTCGCCCAGGACTTGAACTCGAGTTGCCATGTCCATTTCTTATGAGAGCATTCAGTGGTGAGGCTCTAGTTCTGGAGTGGAGTATTGTTTTATTGTCATTATTCTCAGGTCCACTATGATCTGTAGTTCTAGTAACTGTTGGGTCCCATTTATTGATCAAGTAGATATGTTTGAAAATTATTTATATTGGATTTGGAGAAGAAAGTTACTTGATAAGTATCTGAAAGTCACCAGAAAGCGAGCAGACTGTAGAATGCTCCTCAATCCAATAGCAAAACCGATGAGAAGTTCAAGTCCATGATTGTTTTGTTATGTTTGTTTTTTATTTATTTATTTGGTTTTGGAGTCATCAGGAGAGAATGTGCACCGTTTCAGGTCCTTCCTCTCAACGGTTGTATTTGCACACCGCCCCACAACACACACACCCACAAAATATATCCAGTATATCGTACAATCAAATATACAAATGAAATTGTATATAATATGAATTGTAATCATATAACTTAACAAAATATTATTATGAGTTATGTAGCCTCGAGTATCTTAAAATCATAAAAAAAAACAAATTAATAGAGGATATATATATTAATAAAATTATATATATATATATATATATATATATATATTACTAAAGATTATATATATATATATCCCTGTATATATATATATGATTATATATATATATATATAGGATGAATAAGGTGGATATGAGTAGCACACCCTAAAAAAAAAATCTCCTTGATCTACTAGGAAAAGGGATCTCCTCGTTGTCTGGCTGAACTTTAGGCCACTCTGACAACTTACAGATAAGTAACGTCTTACTTCGTTACTGATTGCACAACATAGTAAGCAAACTCTAGTCACACTATTACATGTACTTTTGGACTAATACACTTGCGAAAGGCATCATCCCTCCGCTATGGGTTAAATAGTACACCTACTGTTCTTCTACAAGGATGGCTTTGGCATTAAATAACCCACCAAGGTTGATATGCCATTAAACAAAGAAACCAAACTAAATCTTCTGCCATGAGCAGGATGCAACACAAGATCTTTTTTTCAGTTTCAGTTTAAAAGGTTTGAATTCAGTTTTTCTTTCTCTTAGATTGGTTGCTTTACCAAAGTTAGTTCCCAATCTACATTACTATTTTAGCCATAGCTAGAGGGAAAATAGCTGGATTCATACCTTTCCCAAGGTTATTAGGGCTATGTGAAATGTAAATAGCCTAATTCAGGTTCTTATGTTCATTTCCTACATTGTCAACCAAGCTGTACATTTATATGTCAATCATAATCGCATAAGTACATGTGTTTCTGTCTGTTTATTAAATGATTTCCATAAAGTTTAAACTAAACAGCCGATCAATCGACTGCAAATGTCAAGCCCTATCACCTATATGATTGCCCCAATCTTATTGCCCTTATGGGAAGCCCCAAACCTTTTATCATATGGGTGCTAGAAGGCAGTGACTGAGGGTCTTCATGTCCTGGTAATGATGTTAAACTCTATTAAATGGTTCCAGTTTTGGAGGTTTGGGGAATGTGGAGCACCTCTTCATCACCATTGCTCCCTGGTACACTCTGACCCAAAGTGTCTTTAATGGATAGTCAATTTTGTTTATAAACTCATGTTTTTCTATTTAACCCATATATGGGACCCTAACTCTATGGGTTAAATAGAAAAACATGAGTTAATAAAAAAAAATTGATTATCCATTAAAGATGAATTTATTTCAAAACTTTGTCAGCATTAAATGACCCTCTGAGGTTGATATGCATTTCACAAAATACATCTATTAGATGATTGTGGGGGGAGTCATCAGCGATGCCCTAATATTTTACCCATAGCTGGAGGGAGAATAGCTGGATTCATACTTTTCTCAAGTGCATTGGGAGATACAAACAGTATTAAAGACAAATGAGAAAACACAGAAAGTTTTCGATATTTTATAAATATAATAGCAAAATTACTTAAATATTTCTGTCATTTTTTGATGACACGGGTAAACTGATCTAATAATAATAAATAATTCCAAAAAATCTTCCAAAGTAATTATTTGTCTTTTATTTATTTCATTTTTTAAAAATTTATTCTATTTGTCTGCTTTGCCAAAATTGCAAGTTATTTTTGGCAGTTGATTTCAGATGGGATTACAGGGTCTGAACGTTTAAAATGAACAACTAAAAGAAGAAACAAAATTATAGTAACAAAAAAACAACAACAAAACTATGACATTTATTGAATGTTCATAGTGAGGCAGTTTTTTTATCAATTACTTGTCATGTAATTTTAGAGATAACGGTTCCAAAATGGCTGTAGTCTGAAACAAGATGTGTTTAGTCTGAATTTCTGACACAAAGTATTGTTATTATTATAGGCTTGTAGTGTAATGGTTATCATTGTAAAAAATGGACATGGCGAATTGAGTTTAAATCATGGATGAGACTGCATTTCACACAGTACCCTTGGGAAAAGTATGGGTAAATAGTAGGGCAGATAGAGCTTTTGAACATTGGTATAGCAACTGGTCTTAAAGAAGGAAAACTGAATTTAAACCAGTTGTACTCCACTTAAAAATTAACCTTGTGTCACATTCTGCTTGTGGTGGAGGGGTTGGGTAAATACAATGACAAAACTGTAGCTGTCTATTTATCACAGTATCTGTCTATATCAGTCTATTCTTATTCATCATATTAGTACATTGATTACTGAGTAATAATTTGATACTAGCATAGTTCTCCATCATAAATGACAGCACTTAATATCTCTCTCTCTCTCTCTCTCTCTCTCTCTCTCTCTCTCTCTCCTCTCTCTCTCTCTCTCCTCTTCCTCTTATTTTCATTTGGTCATTCTTTCTAATTTATTCTCTTCACTTTTTTTCTTCTTTCTGTTTAATTAAGTTCTGCTTTGAGTTACCATAACAACAGTATTTCTTAATATTCTCTAGTATGATTAGAATGCATTACCAATCTGAGAAAAGAAGGGACAATTTGGAAATTCAGATTGAGATGTTTCTTTAGTTTGATTTGAAATGTTTCATTGACTCTAGAACACAAATAAAATAGGCCAATATGATTTTCCAAAACAGTCATGCCAGCAGATTTAATTCAAAAATTTTACTCCATCAATATTATTTTTTTAAGTGGAGTATAATAGGTTTGAATCCAAAGTTTTCCTTCTCCTAGACTGGTGGCCATATCAAGGTAAAAGAGCCCAATGGGGATACATACCTACCATGTGGCACCCTCTTGGTCTGATAATCTTTTAGACAAATAAATTGACTGAGCAAGTACTGTTAACTATGTATCTATGCTATTCAAACTTAGATATATACATACATACATACACACACACACACACACACACATATATATATATAGTGTTTGATAGGCTTTTCGTTGCAGTGGCATTATACACACACACATACCCTAATATTTACCCACTTTAGGAAAGCATTTGGATTCATATTAGGGTATTAGCGCTATGTGAAATGCAACAGCCTTGTCCAGGATTTGAACTCTGCCATGTCCATTTCCTATGATGATAATTACACCACAAATACTGTATTAAAATGTAAAAAAAAATAAATACACTTGTCAGTTTCTTGCTTTCATGATGATCAAGTGAGAATGAAATATATATATATATATATATACACACACACACACGTTTTATATATATATGTACATTTTGGGGTGAGAAATAGGTGTATCTTTTAGAATGACAAGTACAGGAAATGTTTTAAAAAATACTTGTCCTTGAGATATTTTTTAACAGTTTCAAAATAGGAATACATTTTAAAGTTTCCATAGCAATCAGATTTAAAGACAAGAACATGAAAGGAAGAATCAAGATGGTATGATAGTGGTGTCAGGAGTTTTTTTATGGAAAAAAGAAAAGAAACAGCAAACCATGAAAAAATGATAATAATAATAATAATAATAAATTGTAGAGTTACAAAAAATTTTTTTTAATAATAAAAGAAAGGGTAATAATAATAATAATAATAATAATAATAATAATAATAAAATAATAAAAATGAACTGTAGGATAATAATAATAATAAAAAGAAAGAATGAACTGTAGGGTAATAATAATAATAATAAACAAATCATTGGATAAAAAAAGTAGAAATAAACTCTCTCTCTCTCTCTCTCTCTCTCTATATATATATATATATATATATATATATAATATATATACACAAATATACTATTGATAATAATAATAATAAAGAAAAAAATAATTTAGGTAGATTGCACAGTTACTATACTGATCTTTGTCAGAGCTATTTTGATCCTAGGCAGATGGCATAGATACTACACCAATCATAGGAAGAAGGTCAGGGATTTGACACCTTAATCCCCAGTGTAGAGCCAGGGAGCAACACTGATCCTAGACAGGGAACCAAGAAGTGATACTTTGATCCTAGGCTGATCATACATATACTATGCTGATCTAGGCAAAGGGTCAAGGAGTGACACTCTGATCCCAGGCTGAACAAACAAATACTATACTAATCCATGCATAAGGGTCAGGAAGTGATACTTTGATACCACCCTGTGTGCGCAGATACTACACAGATTTTAGACAGCCGTACTGATTTATATATAAATAATCCAATTGTTCTTATTATAAATATTAAACTCTTATATCAACAAAGATAATAAAAGTCACCAGTTGTATAATAGTTCCCAGCATGCATGGTGTTGAAGTTAGAATCAAGTTGATACTTTAACTATAAAAACCATATAAATTATACATCCAAGAATGATAAGTTTTAAGTTGATATGTATAAGGATATCTGTGATTTGAGCATATTGGTATAATATGAAATTTAGGGAGCAGATTATGCAATATGTGCACAGAAATTTTGTGTGAAATTTAACTTAATGCCCACTAAAATTTCAAGGGGATTAAATTGTAACGTTTTGTTGAAAAAAAAAAAAAGTTCTTTGTTGAGGGGGTGGGTCTGTAATCAAGAACGACGTTAACTGGTAAAGTAATCTTTCGTCACCTGTCTGTCTTTCTTCCTTTCCCTCCTTCAGGTGTGCATGCCGCTCTGCTTGGTCTTCTTTGGATTCCCACTATTTATGGACGTAGCTTTCAACATCCGGGGTACCTGAGTTAGAAACAATTCAGTTAATATGGTCAGGACAATCATCTGGGCAACTGAGTTGAACCTCACGTCCGCGCAACACCTGTCTCATTTTTTGCATTCAGGAGGACGCAGGTTCAATTCTGGCAGGCAAGACAATATCTTGCTCTCTTTCTCAGAGAATACAGTAGTTGCTGTGCATTGCCGCCATCTGACCCACGTTCTCCATCACAATTTTCCTTTAATAATAAGCATGGGGGATTAAAAAAGTACTTTCCAATGTACCTTTATGGTACAACCGTTTCCAATGCATCTCTATGGTAAAATCATTTCCAGTGTATTTCTATAGTAAAACCCTTTTCAATGCATTCCTATAGTAAAATTGTTTCCAATCTATCCATTTCTATAGTAAAACCCTTTCTAACACATTCTTTTAGTAAAACAGTTTCCAATGCATCTTATTATTATAATGGAGATTGTGTATTTTTCTGTCTGTAACCGAAACTATATAACTACACAAGTCACATTCTCCATGATTTTATTTTTATTTAATTTTATTAATAAGTTATTAATAAAATTGTTTTACATTATTAATACTGTGGACCATATCTACATACTAATAACATACAATTGTATTTATATATACAGCAAAATAGAGGTTTACAATGTGAACAGGAAGGCTAATTTGCATATTGATATTAGAAATTTGATTTTAATAAATATGTGCTTAGTATTATTGATTTCTAATTGTTTGGTTTTATCTTAATGAATATGAGCAAAAAACTCTGGTATAAATCCTTAAAAAAAAAAATTAACAAGAAGAAATAACTGTAATATTATTCTTTACTTCCGATTTTGACTAAATTGTTAAATTAGGAAAATTTAGCAATGAAAGATGGGAGTGATGGAAGAGTAAGTTTCAGTTGTTCAATTTTTCAGTTATACCACCCTATGTTTAAAATCTTTTTATCTGCATTCTTATTTAGTTTCATTAGCCTTTCTAATTTAATATTCTATTACATTAAAACTTTAAGCATTGTCTTGTATGAGAATCATTCAATGAATAAGGCAAATTTTTTCCATGAATATAAACTCTTTAATTGTTTGGAATTGGTTTATAGCAAAAATTGTTTTAATCTTGAAAAATATCTGGTTTCTCCAGGCTTGAACAGAGCTCTCTCATCAAATTTTTGGTGGCTGAGAAGTTCAAACCATGTGAAATCTACAGAAGAATGTGTGACATGTATAGATGTAAGTGGTTGTACATTTGCTTTATTGTGAGGTACTGAGTTCAAGATTTGTTCAAGACAGTACACAGCATCCTTGTGTAGTTTCTATCTAGCTTTTTCTAAGTGGTGCAGCCATACAGTAGCACTGACACAGCTACAGCTTGAAAAAATTCTTACTTTATCTTATCAGAGTTATCAGATCTCCATATGATCAATAATCTCTCTATGGCAGTCCATTCTTTTCCCTTGCATATATTGCTTTCTGTAGAAGAGATATTACTACCTAGGTATGTGAACTGGTCTACTATTTGAGAGGTTTACCATCCAGTGTGAAGATGTCTCTTTCTTGTTTATCACCCTCTGAAATTATTCAAGGGAAACATTTTAAAACTTTTCTTTAAGGGGAAGACCTTCCAAAAAGAATGTATTCACCGCTTAAAATTGGCTTGAATATTTATTATATGTAAATAGTTTGATTTCAGTTTAAGGATGTTGGTGGGATCTGAGATGTGAATATAACCATTTTTGTTAACATCCAACAAATGAAATGATGGTGCCTATTGGGTTAACGCCAATTAATACTGAATAAGTTTCAGTGTATAGCTGCCTCTTTATATTGTTTTTAAGTGGCTGAAAGGCCCAGGGCTCTCTCTCTCTTTCTCTCTCTCCCCTCAATTGTGTATAACTTCCTCATAGTTTGAAAGACTCTGCAGTCAAATAATGATAGGATTAAAACCCACCTATTATCTTGTTAAGAATTTCCGGGGAAACTATAATTTTGCTATTAAGAAAATTACTGTTGCATAAAAATGGTTGGAAGATGGAGGGAGGAGGAAGCATTCTTGTTTGGAATTATTGATTCTTTCTTTTTGGTTTCTTTTGAAATAATCATGAGTTTCTTCTGATTCCAATATTCTTGCATATCAATAAGAACCAACTGAATGTTATGAAAATATCAAGTTTCCATATTTATAAGATGAAATCACTTTAAAGCAAAACCTTTTTGAATTATTTCAGGTGTTCATAATGCATCTACATTCATGTACATATACAAGCTGGTTTCACAAAGTATCAAGACTGAAGCTCTATTTGTCAAGACAGAAATAAACATTAAATAAAACATTAATTTTCTTCAAAATACAAGCTGTGTTCAAAAGTATCAAGACTGAATCTATTACAGAGGCTGAAATGAACTTTGAGATATATATTTACCAATCCTCTGCACAAGAAGCTTGTGACACAGGGTTCAATTTCTTAAGTGGAATTTAACAGGTTTTAATTCAGTTTTTCTTCTCCTAGACTGGTTACCAAACACACGTCACATTTTGAAGAAAATTAATGATTCATTCATTTTTCATTTTGTTTGATAATTACAGCTTCAGCTTTGATATGTTTTGAACACACCTCGCATTTTCTTAAAGAAAATGAACATTTTATTTATTGTTCATTTCTGTCTTGGTAAATACAGCTTCAGTCTTGATATATTTTGAACACGCTTTGTATCTTAAAGAAAATGAACATTTTATTCAATTTGTCTTTTTATCTGTCCATTAATCTTAAAATAGTTTTTTTTAAATCTAATTGATCCACTTTTGTCAACTCTTTTGGTTTTATTCAATCAAATTTTAAAGTTTTTGAATTCAATTTTTATTCTATTCAGTAAAAAATATAAAACTTTATTCACTGAAACTGAAAAGGTTTCTTTATTAAATCATTTATTAAAGCAATTTATTGTCTCATAGACACAGTTTATCATAAGATTTATCTTTCTTATTCTAAAAAATTGATAATAGCTGTTTAATTTTTTTTGTTTCAAAGCTTCTTAGGAGGTGATTATGCAACAAGTATGATGTTGTGTGTTTACCTTGATTTATTCTTAATATTTCAAGATAAAAGTCCTTTCTTCAGAAGATTCTAAAAGTTTGGAGCTGTTAGCTTGTTACTAGGATCTGTCCATTCTGTTGTATGACTGGTGATATTGTCCAAACTCTGTGTGTGTGTGTAAGTCTGTCTGTGTGTGTTTATGTGTGTGCCCTTAGTATCATTCCAGGTTGGACTAACCTTTTTTATTATTAAACAGGCAGTATTCCTTGTTTTCTGGCTATGTTTTACTAGCTGCTAGAACCTTGTAAAAGTGAGATATGATTGGAGATAAAGTCAGCAAAGGTCACATGTTAACAGTTGACAATGTAAACGTATAACATTCCATTGGGTTTCAGCCATTCATAGGAAATGCAATGTTTTCTGGGATGTTCTATCAGCAGCTAGAACTCGTAAAAGTGGGTTAGCATAGGAGATAAAGAGAGCAAAGGTTACCTATTGACAGGTGACAATGTAAACACACACATATGTATATATGTATTCAAATATTTTAGATTGTATTCCTGTTCTGCCATAACATCATCGAACACTTTATACCACAAGCAGCTGTACAAGAATGCATGTGTGTGTGTGTGTATATATATATATATATATATATATATTATATATATGTGTGTGTGTGTGTGTCCGGTAGAAAATAGTGAAAAAGTGGATATAACAACACAGCAACTAAATTCAATTGATATTTCAACCTTGTTTAGTTGAGTCTTTTTCAAAATTTATTGAGACAAATGCTTTTATATTCTGCCTCAATTAAATGAGGCAAAATATCAATTGAATTTAGTTGCTATTTTGTTATATCCACTTTTTCCTCTATTTTTCTACCACATTTTTGGATTTATACAATCCTTCTCCCCCATATATATATATATATATATATATATATATATATATATATAGTAACCTTATAGGAAGTTCAAGAAAGATAGATTTAGTGAGTATTAGATCTAAGAGAAAAGTTTAAAAGTCACATGACAACAAAACGTGCAACGCCTTAACTCCGTCTATAATCTTCCATTGCTAATTAGGTCTCACATTTTCTGTTCAACTTTACTGACAATGATGATGTTACTTTGTCTCAATTTATTTGTCCTAATGACGTTTTGCCAAGATTTTTATCTCTGGCTGAATTATTTCTGTCATGACATAGATAATCGATGTGAATAGATTAAGAAATAGAGACACAAAGATGAACAGACTAAGATAAATATATATGAACAAAACCATAGTTAGCTATATATATATATATATAATATATATATTATATTATATATATATATATTCATAGGTGGGATACCAGGTAATTTGGTATGAGGATTATTCTAAGCTGGTCCTTTCTTCCAACAGGTAAAAATTTAGAGAGTTTGAGAGCTGGGATGTTTAATTTTTCATAAACAGAGCAATATAATTAGTAAAGAAAGAAAATCTTAAAAATCGGCTATTTATACCATTTTCAATAAAGATAGTGGTCTGATAAAGCTCATGGGTATATTCAGATAGCTAATGAGTGAAAATGATACCATAACCACATAATAGCCAATTCGATTTTAAGCTTTTTTTCTTTACTAATTATATACGTAATATATACATATACAAGGTGTGTCAAAAGAGTATCAAGGTTTTTGTACTTTTTGACATTTGTTATTCTGAAAAAATTAACATTTCATTTCATCTGTTCACTTCTATCTTGGTAAATACAGCTTCAAACTCAAATTTTTATGACACACCTTGTATATAGAACAGACCTGGTATAAAGTTTGTTTCTTTGTTTTGATGGCATTCTGTCTATGATCTGAGTGCAGATCTTGTATTTGTGGAGATCCCATGTCTAGTTTTAAAAATAGACTTCAGATGAAATATGAAGATATAAAATTTAATACTTTTTCAAAAATATGAATTTTTTTCATTTGATTGTGTTCTTTTGTTATCAATGAATGTAATCCTAACTACTTAAATGTTTGTCAATGTACCCCAGCCAAGAAAACTCTTAAATGCCCAAACTAAATCATTGTTAACATTATAAAAACAAAGTGAACCTTTACACATTAGATTATAATCTAACAAGGTGACATGTTGTTAAAAACAAAAACAATCCAACCAAGTGTTAATGCCAAACCAGCAATTCCCACAGAATTAACAAATCCCCACCTACACGCTGTTACAATATTTGTGGCCATCCTTAGGCTTGAAACGCTGTCCAGCGGAGATCCTTTGTATTAATTCTTGGTGCTCTTCACTCTTGCAGGTCCTTTGTCAATGATTGCAGATGGATGTCTATCAGTATCAGCTGATTAAGTAGTTAACCAACCACGAATTTGGGCTGTTGGTTGGCTGAGGTTTAAACCATGTGACCTTGCTTAGTCTATAAAATTTAAGTCATGGTTTGCAGCACAGCTTATTTACTAAAATATTCCAACACACACATATGCATTACTGTACCTAAATATGTGCACTCAGGTAGAAAAGAGCTTATAGCGTCATACAAGTCGGAATTTGAAAATGGAAAAGTGAATCAATGATCCACATTGGATACAACATTGGTTTGTAGCAATACAAAATGAGACTTGTCATTCAACAACCAGAAAGTAAGCCACATTTGTCAATCACGATCATAAAAAAATTATGTTACAATACAGGAAATGGACTCATCAACCCGAGTTCAAATCCTGGACGAAGCCACAGTTCACAGTGCTAATACCCTTGGGAAACATATGAATCCAACTATTCTCCCCGAGCTATGGGTAAATTGTAGGACAGATGGGCTCTTTAACCTTGGTTAGGCAACCAGTCTAGGAGAAGGAAAACTCTGAATTCAAACCTCTTAAATCTCTGCTTGTATAGGCTCAGTGTTACTTAGTGATCTATTTTAATTTATTTTATAACCTGTACCAGTATGAACTATCTAGATTATGAAACAGTTATCTGCCAAGGGAGGTAATCTAGATTTGATCACCACGAAAAAAAAAAAAGTTCACAACACTGTGTTGAATACTCTTTTAATGAGTTAGAATTAACGGAATATAAAATTAGCTTTTCTCTTAGATATCATCGAGACAGAATTCTTGAAGATATTGTTCTCTTTAAAATATCCTAATCAAAATAATTTTTGCCAAAAAAGATTAATAACTAAGTGAAAATGCTAAATTTAGTTGAATTTGATGTCAAATGAAATTATTTTAAAGCTATAGACAATTGAATTTAATCATTTTTAATTTAATCTAATTAAGAATGAAAATGAATGTTGCTTTTTAAAAGTAAAATGATTGAAGGAAAACATATATTTATTTCTTAAATTATATGAATGTGTATATATAAAATATATATGAACTCACATTCACATATATACCTCTGCATACTAACACTCACATAGATATGTGTGTAGATACTCATACATGTATATATATACACATACACACACACACACACATGTATATGTATTCAAATATTTTAGATTTATTCCTGCTCTGCTATAAAAGCATCAAACACTTTATATTCATTTTTCTTTTTGCATTACCTTTATTTCATATATATATATATATATATATATTATATATTATATATATATACACACACACACACACTGATTATAAAATTGTTTATCTTTTGAAATGTTCAAACCGTAATATGCCTGTGTGTGTGTGTGTGTGTATTATATAATCTATTATAATGGAGATTGTGGGTTGTCTACTGTAACCGAACTATATTACTATACAATTACAATTCCTTTAGTTATTACATCATATTCCCATGATTTTTTTTATTTAAACCTCATTATAATAAAATTGTTTTAAATTACTTACACTGTTGACCATATCTACATACGGCTAACATGCAATTTTATATATATAGAGCAGTATGAATGGGAAGGCTAATTTGCATATTGATCTTAAAAAATTGATTTTAATAAATATATGCTTAGTATTATTAATTTCAATTGTTTGGTTTATCGTAATGAATATGAGCAAAAATCTCTTCAATAAATCTTAAAAGAAGAAATAACTGTAATATTATTCTTTACTTCCTATTTTAACTAAACAGCCAATAAAGACGGAGTAACGGAAAATCAAAGTGTTCAAAAATCTACATTCTTATTCAGATTAGCCTTTCTAATTAATATCATATTTTATTATAAAATTTAACTAAATACTTGCACTGCATATATTTGCTAGTATATATAATAATAGTAGAGGAAAAATTAAGGTCTACATTTTCAATCAAAAGGATTTATCAGTACTTACACTGCTCTAAGTCACTCTGATGCCACTGCAATGGAAAGTTAAAAGCGGCAATTACTATATATATATATATATTATATATATACATATACATATATATATATAAAAAGATAGTTTCTGCATTATTTCTGTAAAATGACCAAATACATGACCAGAAAAGACTAAAGATTAATAGAATCTACACCCTATTTTTGTCCGAGAGGATTTAAAAACCTTTTCACACCTCATTTTCATTAAGAAAAAATATAAGGATATAAATCAATGATATATCGAAAAATCAATTTAAAAACTAATTAAAGAATAAAACAATTAATAAAAGACAAAGTATCATAAAAAATAAAAGACAAAAATACAAAAGAAACAATAATAATAAAACAAAATAATAATAAGTAAACAACTTAAAACAAGAATATATAAAGAATAAAGATATAAAAACAAATATATAAAAATATTTTTATTAATCTATATATAAATATAGATAGATTTATTTCTAACTTTTGAAATCCCAAGCAATGCCAGGTAGCTCTTGCTAGTAAATCATATATCAATCTGTATAATATATATTTATATCTACATACATATTCATAGATTATAACATTTCTAATCAATTCACATTTTACATAAATTCCTAAACACATACATGCATATACAGGTATAATCTAATGATAGGAAAAGCTTGATAATCACATAGGTGAGAAACTGACAGTTACCAAGTGATATTGACTTTATCTCTTTCTTACCCTATTTTAGATATATATTCTCTATCAATCATATTGAGTACTGTTTAATTATAAGTATACCAAACTATATTATATATAATATATATATATATATATGACAAAACGTGAACCATTGGTTCAACCATTGAGCACTGAGTAGATAATTGGGATTATAGAAAAGTGGGTTTGCAAAGTGAAATAGATTTTAAAAAGGATAAATACAACTGGGGAATTTTTAAAAAAAGACATTAAAACCATTTTATAAGATTCCTAAGAAAGGACAATTTAAGCTATGAGGTAGCTGCTATGAAACTCAACATACAAATATATTTCTCTCTCTCTAAATTACTCTCTTTGCTCTCAAAGAGAAACTAATATATATAATGAGGAGGTAATCAAGATATACATAGAGATTCAGAAATGACAGGCAGAATGTGAGTTAAGAGATGGGTCAGTTTTTGACTTAATTGCAAATTACAACAAATTAGAACCAATTAAAATTGAATTTTTTCAAACAAAACTCAATCCTAAAACTAAGGAATAATTCAGTATAACTTTTGTATTATTAAACTAAAAGTAAAAGAGCCTTTAGGAGACAAACATTGATCCGCTTAGCTTTAGAATGATAATAGATATAATATATATATATATGTGTATAATATATATATATATATATATTATATATATATTATATTGTCTGTATAAAATATATTCTTATACATACTTATATGCTATAAAAATCTCTTAACAATTTACATTTTTAGATAACTTCCCAAACCCATACCTACACACATACACCAGTATAATCTAATGATAGGAAAATTTTGAGTAACTATAAATCCTCTGTTCACATCTCTGTCCACTTTTTCAGGTGCACATTACTCTGCGGAAACTGCTTTAGATGGTAAAGTACATTGTAATAACAAATAGCATTTATGCCCCTGAGAAGTTTTAGTCCTTGGTCATAAATTCAATTTCACGCAGAAAGGGGTGCACTTGTTCTGTTTCCCATGCAAGGAGTTGAAAAGCAAGTCCACCAATCTATAAATTGAGGATCAACTGATGGCAAGTACTTAAACTGTCATAACACAACAAAGATTAATGGAGTCTTTTTCTAAGTAAGACAAAGACCACTGTTCATTTTTCAGTCTGTTTCTCGTCTTTTTGGGGGGGATATGTTGATTCTTACCCTGCCTCACCTCAAGCTGAAATTTCTCAGCTTCTCTGTATTTCCCCACCAGCAAATACTTGATTACCTTTACCTCTCATTCCTCATAATAAACATGTTATTACTATTATTATTATTACTATTACTATTTTTACTCTGTGAGCTTTTCATACCAGTTTTAACTTGTGGTTTTTTTTCAATGGAGGCTGAGTGACAACAAGTCTCAAAGGGTTTTTTCGGACTCTTTTGAGTATCCTAGATGATTTTAACAATGCTGTTATAATGCACCAATTATTTTATTTAAAAACTTTTACATTTTTCAGGTCAGTTAACTTTGAACCACATATCTTTGAGGCATAACACAGATTCTCAAAGATATAAGGTTCAAAGTTAACTGACCTGAAAAAATGTAAAAGTTTTTAATAAAATAACTGGTGTATTATATATTTTATCCATTAATATATCAACACTGAAAATTTCATTAAATTCAGTTAAATTCCCTGATTTTTTTTTTTTTTTCCTATGGCAGGGTGACATACGATGGTGAAATTTAGTTCTGTTAAGTTTGATTTAACCGGTTTCCCTTTTTTTAGCCATGTCCACATCATCTTGTGTGCAATTCCTTAATTTTGAGCTTGAAGTATCCATACAGTTGTTTTTCTTCCCATTTTTGTTTCTAGATTTTGTCATTTTACTAGTTTCAATAAGTTATTACCATGCTAAGAACTTGCAAGCAGCGATGACCGATAGGGACAGGTGACAGAGAGAGAGAGAGAGAGAGAGAGTCATGTGAATCTGTACTGTTGGCATGAGGATTATTATGACTGTATGGCCTTGCTGGTGTCTCTTGGGACATTCTGCTTTTGATTCCATTGATCAGCTATGTGTGGACACTGGGTGCTGTGCTGAGGACTTGCTGGTGTCAATAGAAAAACAGTTTCTCTTGTCACATTCATCTTTTGCTAAGATATTGGATTATGATTTGTGGGTGACTGCAACTGTAAAAGTCTATAAGCATTTCTTCATTTTTTTTGATTCATCTTCTTGTCTTCCTCGTCATGTCTACATTCTACTTCTTCTTTTTCTTCACTTTCTTTTTCACTATATTCTCTTATTCTTTTTCACTACATTCTACTTATTATTATCATCATTTATTATTCTTTTTTACTACATTCTTTTTCTTCTTCATCTTTACTACATCTTCTTTTTTTCTTCTTCTTCTCCACTAATTCTTTATTATTATTATTCTTTATTCACTACATTTTCTTCTTCTTCTTCCTTTTTTCTTTTTCTTCACTACATTTTCTTTTCTTCATTCTTCTTTTTCTTTCTTTTTCTTCTTCTTCTTCACTACATTCTTCTTTTCTTCTTCTTCTTCACTACATTTTTCTTTTTCTTCTACTACTACATTTTTCTTTTTCTTTTCTTCTCACACATTCTTCTTTTTCTTCTTCTTCTTCACTACATTCTTCTTTTTCTTCTTCTTCTTCTTCACTACATTTTTCTTTTTCTTCTTCTTCTTCACTACATTCTTCTTTTTCTTC
>CM042174.1:18416048-18418548 GCA_023376005.1 Doryteuthis pealeii
TATTTACTCATAGTGTGAGATTCTTCCTTTTTCCAAGGGCATTAGCACAAAGTGAAATGCAAATAGTCTCTGCCAGGATTTGAACTTGGGCTTACCAATTCCATTTCTGTGACAATAACTGTTATACAAGTGCACTTCCAATAGTCTAGTATTTTACTTGATGGCAAAAAAACCCCTGGCCATTCATTATTCAACAAATCATATCCATAGAAAATTGATCTCTATCAATTTGTACCCAACAACTTATTCTCAGCCTTGTTTAACAATAATAATACCAGCTGCAAATTAATCATAAAAAAGGAATTAAGTTTGTCACAAAATTCCTCCATTACAATAAAATAAATTTCATTCGTCCTGTTGCCATAGAAACACTAGTAATCAATAATGATTGGGCAGGGAATGGCAGGGAAAGGATGGACAAATCAGTAAGTAACAAGATAAAGAAGGAAGGAATATAAGTTTCAATAATCTACATTTATTTCAATTTCAGAAAAGGCAGAAGCCTACTTAACTCAACCTGACAGATTTCAAATAACAAAATTAAAGTCGTCAATATTTTTTAATGAGTCCATTCATAAAAATGTATGTTATTGAAACTTATTACACTCCAAGTCACTTTTTATTTTCATCATTACTTACTGCTGATATTTTTAAGATGCTGTAAAAAAACTTCAAGATTTTCTTTCAAATTTTTGTATTGTGAGTGTCATTATTATTATACTAGCAAATATATGCATGCTCTGAGTGCAAGTATTTAAGTTTTAATGTAATAAAATATTATTTAATTAGAAAGGCTAATGAAACTAGATGATAGTGCAGATAAAAAGATTTGAAGCAGAGGGGGGCATAATCGACAGATAGAACAACTGAAACTTTTTCTTTCCATCACTCCCATCTTTCATTGCAAAATTTTTCTAATTTAACTATTTAGTTAAAATAAGAAGTAAAGAATAAAATTACCATTATTTCTTTTTGTTAAGGGATTTCTTTTAAGATTTTTCCCTAAGATTTTTGCTCTTATTTATTAAGATGATATTCACATTTTTTGTGTAGTTGTTTTTTGAGAGCTTTTTTTTTTTTTTTTTTTTTTTTTTTTGAACACTGTTATATGGTATCAAGTATTCCTATTTAACACAAAGAATTTGTACTCAGCAATATAGTTTCAAGTGTTCCTAATACTAATAATTATTTGTTAGAAATTGTTGGCAATTCATCAGTATGGATAGTTTGGCATGAATTGTTTATTGCTATGAATTCTAATAAAAAGTAAGTCGTCAGGGTGGCCTAAAGTATGTATCAGCCAGACACCAAGGGAGTCTGTCCCCTTTTTACTAGCACTAGATCAAGGAGATTGTTTCTGCATTTGAGGTAGAGTGTCACACCTACCATCAGCTCCTTACTTTACTGCACAGATATATGTGCTACTCATACGCTGAGTTGGCGAGGACCAGTATCGAACCAGGGACCTTGTAGTTCCTCGTTAGACACTCTACCAACTGAGCTAAACTGGTTCTATTGTGGTAATTTTGCTGATATCAGAAAATGCCTCTACAACTTGAGAGATATATTAAAAAACGTCACTAGAGACATTTTCCTTTCTGAAAAAAATAAGATTATCAAAAAAAAATATAACAATAAACTTTAACTTTATCCTATAAACTTATCCCTCAAAGAGATTCCCGATCCATTTAGCAATAAACAACTGCAGACAACTTGCTATTAAAATTTAGAAAAATCATTTGAAAAAGTAATTAAATAAATCTGACCATTTCTCACAATTTACCACTCAGCACAAAATAACTCTAGCTGGGTTGATGTGCCATTAAGATCAATCAATCATTATTACACTCCATCACTCTTTATTTCATTATTACTGGCTTATTCAACCAAGATTTATTAGCTAGGAATTGTTGGCAATGCATTTTCCATAATCTACCAGTTTGAATAGTTTGGCATGAATTGTTTATGGCTATCTGTTATATAGCCCATTGCGGGTATATAAACAAGAGAGTTCTAGTGTGATAGAGAGACAGACAGACAGATAGAGTTAAGACTGTGACTTACTTGCTTCTTTGTCTAGTGGTTGTTTCATCTTTACTTCTTTTGGCTGGTCATCATCTTGTCTCTTCTTTTTCTAAGTTCTTGTCTGGCTGTTTCTAACTCAGGGCTTCTTTTTAAGTCATGCATTAAATCAACTACATGACTGTGTTTTTCTTTGATCAAAGATTTTATCACTGTCCATCCAGATTCACCGTGCAGTTTGAGTTACAACCTCCCTGCCTGATGTCTGGTTCAAAACTGACTTCCTAACTAACTCTATCACATGACTTATGAGATTCCCACCTCTGGGATCAGTTGGGGCCATAACCATTACTGGTATTTTTCTATCCCCTGATCTGAAAAAGAATGGCCCCTTAGAATTCTCACTACAGGGTATTGTCAAAAAAACCCATGCTGCCACACAATTATGCAACATATCAATTGATGGCTATAAATTGTG
>CM042174.1:18423548-18558548 GCA_023376005.1 Doryteuthis pealeii
AAGCATTATGGTAAACACGATACGTTACCAAGTAAATGGTGATAACACCTCCACTTTCTGTGACTAAGTAATACCATATATTGATTTTGTCCGTATTTAGCAGTCTGTCGGATGTGCTTTTGCATGTCAGTGGACAATTGAGTTTCTATGGAAAGTATCCAAGCTTCTCTGTCAAAGTATTATCACAGCTACAATACAATCACCACTTTGAGAAATGTTACTAGCTGCATTTCTATTACTAACACAGATAACGCTCTTGTTAATATCGATTTGGATTTTTTTCTTTCTTTCGTTTCTTGAAAACCGCTGCTGCAGTTACATTACTATTATTACTAGGATCACAATTTGGGCTGTGAATATTATCACTGTATTTCTATTGTGTAAAATGCTTAGAGAAAAAGCTAAATGGAAACTGTTCAAGGCTGCTGCATGCTGCCTTGAACAAATCCTGGAAGCAGCACACCCCCCCTCAAAGGATGGCTTCATGGTCACTTGCTTCCTATTACAGAAACCATCCAGGTAAGAAGGTGAAAACATGCTGGAGCTCATAAGTGATGTTCTCCTATTGGCACCTACACATGGATACACCTTTGAGGGTTGGCTAGCTAAAACCTACATCAATCAGCTCTATGTGGAGACTGGATGCTGTGCAGAGGACATCGAAGGTGTGATGATCGATAGGGATGTGTAGTGAGGAAGAGTCATGGAGATCTATGCTATCACCATGACTTGAATTTGTCTGTGACTTTTTTTAATTTGAAGATTCTTGTTGTGTAATGGTTATTGTCATAGGAAATGGACATGACAAAGTGAGTTCAAATCCTGGAACAGGATATTTGAATTTCACTTTGCGCTAATACCCTTGAAATTATCCATCCAACTATTCTCCCTTCAGTTCGGTATAAACAGTAGAGTAGACTGGACTCTGTAACCTTGGTATGGCAACTGGTATAGGAAAGGAAAACTCTGAAATCAAACCTGTTAAACTATGCTTAAATGTTTACCTTGTGCCACAACCTTCTTGTGAAAAGAGGTTGGGTAAATAGATATATAGTTAAGCACCTTGTATGATGGTTAACAAGCAAGAGTAGTAAACAATTGATGAGTTCAATTCTCAATGGGGGTCTCATACTTCTGACCTTATGTCAAATAAAGGTAAGTTCCTAAAAGAGCAGATTGCTCTAGAGAGTCCATATGCACACTGTCATATTCTATATTACTCCCTGCCCTTTAAACTTTGAACTTATCTCCCTTTAACCCTTTGGGGTTAACCGTTCTCCTCTGTAGAAGTTATGTGGTCTTTTATTCACCATTAAAGCCTTATCAACAGGTCTACTGAGTTTACTCTCATACGTCACACACTAAACAAAAAAAAACATTTGAACTTAGTGTATTTAAACAGTATCACCAATAATTCTTTTATAAAAAGTTAATTTTCTTCTAAACCAAAAATATTAGGATTTTAATTTTCTAATCCAAATTATAAGTTACAGTATCATCCATAAATAATTACACCTCTAACAATTTTTTATAAAAATTTAATTTTCTTCTGAGCTAAAGATACCAGGATTTGATTATTTCTATTTGAAGATTATACAATCAAAATGGATGTTATTAAGTTTTGCAGTATCACTCTCAAATAAGTACACCCTAACAGTTTATTTTTTTTAAAGTTAATTTTCTTCTAAATCAAAGATACCAAGATTTTATCATTTTTAGTTGAACATTATACAATCCAAACAGATATCATTAGCACACCCTTAATAATATTTTATAAAAAGTTTTTCTTCCAAACCAAAGATTATTTATTTCTAGTAGAACATTGTACTGCTACTTTCTTTGTAGATTTTCAGTCTTAGTTGTCTCAAGACACCAATGAGTGCAGCAAAAAACTTTTTAGACCAATCAAATGCAACTCTGAAAATTTTAACCAATCAAATCCATTTCCGGGATGAGTAGGTTGTTCAGAGGTAAAAAAAAAAAAAATTAAAAAAGAAATAAAAGAAAAAGAAATTTAATTTAGGTGGTGGAAACATTATTAAATCATATTCTCATGGTAAATTGTCCCAAGGAAAATTTTGGCATTTACTTACTTCCTGTATTTTCTTTTTTATATATTTATATGTCACAAACTATAATCATTACAGTGAATGAAAGATATATAGTGTTCTTCTTGACAATGCATTTTCATAGTAAAAATCAATTTTCAATGCATTTTTATTGTAAACATCATTCCCAATGAATTTCTATATATGCTGTTCCCATTTTCTGTGTCACTATATATGTAATCACTATAGTGAATAAAGTTTGTTTTTAATACATATATTTTATAAATTCAACCTCTAACATCTTTAGTTACATCAACAGTTCATTTATGAATAATTTGCTGGGTCATCTAAATTTATATTGAATTATTCAATAAACTAAATTTTATGAATTTTAAATCAAATCTAAATTTTAAAATTCATAGCCAAAATTCTTTTTACTTAGTCAGTAATTTTTGTTTTTTAGTTGGTTGAATAATTTTGGCATCCAATTATCAAAAATATTTCTTCACAATCATTTTAAATAGATAAACCCTTCATACTTGCTTACAATATCAATGTTTTATGAATTTAGTAACACCCTCTGCATGAGCAGGATGTAATACAAGGTCAGTTTGAATTCAGTTTTCCTTCTAGACCAGTTGCGATACCATGGTTAGATAGTCCAGTCTTCCCTATTATTTACCCATAGTTGGAGAGAGAATAGTTGGATATATACCTTTCCCAAAAAAAGGTATTAGTACTATGTGAAATGCAATCAGCCTTGTCCAGGATTTGAACTTGAGTCACTGAGTCAATTTCCTACAACAATAACCATTATACCACTGGCACTACCTATATCAATGTTTTTAAGAGCCAATGTATTAATATAGTTCAAAACTGTTTTAAACATTATCTCAAAAATATTTGTCTCATAGGTGGAACTCTAACAGATATTATCACTCCTGGTCAGAGTGGACCTGGGAGTAATGGCAACAAAAAGATAATTCTATACACAACAGACCTCAAAAACTGGAGTTTCATTACTGGATGCAGTTTAGTGTCATACTCTGGGAACTTGGTTGGTTGGTTAGTTGGTTTTAGATCAGGTTAACATTTTTTGAGCTATTTTATGCTGAAATCAGTGAATAAAGGAGTTAAGACAGTTCAAATTATTTTAAACAGATAAACTCTTTATACTAATTAGTAATATCAATATTTTAAGAAAAATATTGTTCACAATAATTTCAAACATTATTTCAAATATATCAATTTAAGCCTCATCGCCAGATGCAGTTTATTATCATACCCAGGACATAATTAGGGGTGGGGAATTCCCAAAGCATAATGGCTAACATGCTAGACTGCAATATTGTAGTGAGTTTGAACTCCAGTCACAATATTACATTCTCTTTCAGACTAATACCCTTAGGAAAGATATGAACCCCTTATACACCAAGTTATAGGTTAAATAGTAACACTACTATTCTTCTATAAGGTTAGCTTTGGCATTGAATAACCCATGAAGGTTGATATGCCATTAAACAAAGAAACCAAACCATATTTTATAAAATGAATATTGTTCTGTGTAAAATTTTAGAGAATTTTTTTTTTAAATTTGAGTGAATAAATCTCCAATTTTTTGTCTGGATTTTTAGTTTGATATTATGTCTTTTTAATTGGCTTTAAGAATAGGAAATACACTGCTTTAATCACAAGGCTAGAAAAGGATGAAACTGAGAGACTGTCTGCTAAGGAATGGTTTTATAGTATTTACCCAACCCCTCTGGTTGGGGTAGTCCCTATGCAGTAACGACATTAAACAAAGAAACCTATTCACTTTTAACTAAACATTATTAACTTTATAAGTAGTTCTTTAAATTGGAGATTTAAAATAATGATATAATTATTGCTTAGTTAGGACTAACAATCTGGATAAAAACAAAAATATTTAAATCAATAAATCTCTATCACTTCTGATTAGAGTGACCTCGGAGTAACAACAACAAATGGATAAATTCCCCAGATCTCCAGAACTGGAGCCTCTCCACCAATTGCAATTTCATATCATACCCAGGACATAAAATTCTTCTTCTACTGAAAGTAAAATTGAAGTTATAATGTGATCAAAGTGGCTTTTTATTTTATTTTCACTGACTGAATCAAAAGTTGTAGTCATGTATTTTATGCTTGGTCACATGTAGGATAGAATTTTGGCTTGAGCAACTTTTTATAAATCTTTGAAAGGACACTGTGTTCACTGTATCTGGTAGGGGGGGTTCATCTGTCAGGCCAACATTTCCCAAGACCATGTTATCAATGTCTGAGAGATAAAGGTTAACAACGGGCTTACAAATTGCCTTTAATATTTTCAAAGTTAAACTCTGGAACTTCCTTTAAGAAGGCTTAAAATTTATTTTCAGCCTTTGGTTAAAATCAGATGCTTTGAAGATGAGTTTTTTTACCTTGATACTGAGCAGGTTCAACACAAGGTTATTTTTAATGGAGAGACCATCCTGTATAAAGTTGGACAGTCTCAAAATAGCTTAGCTCTGTCAGCATTTCCCTTTTCAATGCATCTCAGTGGTGTTCTTATTTATAGGCAATGAATCTAAGAATACTTCTTTTAGACTCTATGTAGATAGTTAAATGCTGCAGATAAAGCAGTATTAGTGCTCAAAAGAACAGATATTATTTATATTATTAGAGTAATATAATATAAACTATGATAACACACATCCTTCTTTATTATTGTATGCCTAATCAGGCATATCCAAACTTTTTAAACCTTCTTCATAGAAGATAAAATCATTTGTAAAATGACTTTCAATCATTTGTAATAAATTTTATTGTAAAATTCATTGTCCAATACATTTGTTATAGTAAAAATCATTGTCCAATGCATTTTTTATAGTAAAAATCATTGTCCAATGCATTTTTATTGTGAAAATCATTGTCCAATGCATTTTTTATAGTAAAAATCATTTTCCAATGCATTTTTTATAGTAAAAATCATTGTCCAATGCATTTTTTATAGTAAAAATCATTTTCCAATGCATTTTTATAGTAAAAATCATTAGCAATGCATTTTCATAATAAAAATCATTAGCAATGCATTTTTATAGTAAAAATCAGTGGTTATGCAATATGTATGTATTTAAGAAAAACAATAGAAGTAAGATGAAAAAAATAGTAGTCAAAAATTAATGATATTGAAAATGTTTTATCCAAGAAATTTGAACAATTTATAACTATTACATCTACCAATACAAAAATTAAATTGCATAAATATATATCAGGGATGTAATTATTTTTGTTTATCCATATTTTTACCAACAGAATTTCTATATGTAGAGTTTGGTGAATAAATAATATTTGATATTGTCAAATAAAATGTAAATAAAATCCTGGTAATTTTGATTTAAAAGAAAATTAACTTTTTATGAGAAAATTTTAGTAGTGTTCTTATTTATAGATAATAATATAAGTATAAAATTCACATTTCTCTTTTGTCATTTGTTGTTGTTGGCATCCTTTTGTCTATTGAAGATGATGCTGTAGTGTCCACTTTCTTTTATCTGCAAATGCACGAGTGGCTGAATAGACCAATTTTTGAATGGCAATCTCTGGTGCAGTGATTGCAAACAAACAGTGATGCTTGCTGGAGATGCTGTTGAATCTCTTTTCTGCAGTGGCTTCTTTCCTCTCTTTTTCACTCCTTTTCATTCCTTGTTTGACAAGAAGGTCTTCTGCATAAGCCTCCCATGTATTGATGTCGATGTGGCATGTCCTCATGTCTCTCTTGCAGACATCTTTAAAGCACAGATGTGGTGTCCCTACCGGTCGGGTGGCCTCTACTAACTCACCATACCACCTGACAAATTCTATATTAATTCTTCTCAATTGTTATATATATATATATATATATATATATATATATAGGGAATGACTTATCGGTAAAAAATATTGGGTTAATCTCAATATTTGGTTGATATAAGTATTACTTGGATAAGTCAGTGTTATAACAAATATAAATTGCTCAGTACGTTAGTAGAGCTGATTTAGTAATACAGTGTGTACAGAAATAACCTACGCGAGTTATGCTATAATGATCTTCAGGGTTAAATCCACTGAATTAATATTGATTAATTCAGTGGATTTAACCCTGAAGATCCTTATGGTGTGACTTGAGTAGGTTATTTCTGTACACCCTATAATACTATATATATATATATATATATATATATGTGTGTGTGTGTGTGATTGTTTTTCTTTTCTCTTCTTTTTTCTGACGTGTGAATGTCACATGAACTTACAACTTAACATGTAACTTTACACCACAATATAATTATAATTGATTGGCCACTTTTCTCACTTTTCCATTTGATGATTGTAAACACCACAGGAAACTTAAAGTAATGGTCTTCTGGTGTTCATAATTTGATATATACCTGCTCTGAAGTTAAACCCTTTTTCTTGCAAACTTTACTCATTTACCTGTTTATATATATATATATATATATAGTAAATGAGCAGAGTGGCCTATTGTCAATATCGGCCAGACAGCAAGGGAGTCTATCTCCTTTTCACTAGCACTAGACCAGGGGAATTGTTTTTGTATTTGAGGTAGTGTCACACCTACAATCAACTCTCTTTACTACTCAGATCCAAACTGTGTTACTCATGCACTGAGTTGGTGAGGGTTGGTATCGAACTCAGAACCTTGTGGTTTCTAGTCAAATGCTCTACTGACAGAGCTAAATCGCCCCTTATATATATATATGATTGATATTTATGGCATGTTAACTTGTCCAAGGTTATTTTATGCATAGAGGTTAGGGAATTGCATTCATTGTACATATTGATATTTTTTTGTAGTTGTTTCTTTAGAGTTTTTGCTTTTTTTGCACATGGTCTTACTTAATATGAGTAATTTTTAAACAGATCTGATTTATTCTAGATGGGAGCCTAACTGATTCCACCACGCTTGGTTAGAGTGGACCTAGAATAATTGCAATGAAAGAGTGACTCAACACTCTCCAGAGCTCCAAAACTGTAGTCTCATCTTCAAATGAAATTTAGTGTCATACCCAATATGCTATATATATATATATATATATATATATATATATATATATATATTATATATATATCATCCACAGAAAGTGACATCAATATACATATAGAAAACATATGGACAGATTATTGATCATATGAAAATCTGATGTCTCTGATAAGATAAAATGAGAATTCTTCCAGGCTGTAGCAATATCAGTTGTACCACTTAGAAAAAATAGGCTTGATGGGAACTACACAAGGATGCTGCATGCTGTCTTGAATAAATCCTAGAAGCAGCATCCCACAAAAAAGCACCTGTATGGCCACTTACCTCTCATCACACTGACCATCTAAGTAAGATGAACATGACATGCTTGACACTGCTGGAGAAGTAAGGAAAAACTCATAAATGACATTCTCCTCTGGACACACCTACACCAGTGTGCTGACCAGCAATGACTTATATTGATCTGTGCATATACTGGATATCATGAGGGGACTTGCCAGGTGCAATTGACTGAGAGGGATGGGTGGTGAGAGAGAATCATGGGAATCAGTCCTATCAGAGTAAATATGATTGACATATATATATATATATATACATGAAATTTTATTTTATAGAGAGAAATTTTATTTATATAATTGGAATGAAATATACATATATATATATATATAATGTAATATTTTAGCTATCCAATTTAACTGAGAAGTAACCAGGTGTTTGAATATGCTATTAAATTCTCATCAAATATATTTTGCTTTCTTCTTGATCTTTTTGTTAAAAAATGACAAAACAGAAAAGTAAGACTTGTTAAGACTTAATTAAACTAGGAAATGAAAAAGCACTTTCTATTTTCAGCCGACTGAATTAAATGAATATTTTCTGTTTCACTAATTATTTAGTTAAATTCTGATGTCATCAAATAATAAGAACATGTTTCTGTTAATTATATTTTATCCAATGAAAGATTCTACTCTAAAGTAATTGTTTTATTCAATCTCTCTCTCTGCATTTGCCAGTTTTATATTCAGTTGTAATAATATCACAGAAGCAATTTAGTATCTTTTTTCTTAGTTCATCAGATACATTCTCATAATATCTAGTAGCAAATTATATACATACATATAATATATATATATATATATATATATATATATATATATATATATGTTTGCTATATTTATAAGTAAAGAGTGCTCAATATTATTGATAGAGCTAAGTTAAAGTAACAGAGACATAAAGTGAATACACACTTGGTTTGAAAATCACATTGTTGAGAAAGTGTCAGTTACCAAGCGCTATTGACAGGGTCGATTCTAGGGTCTAATGGGCCTCCTGAATATATGATACAGGGCCCCTCTCTACTGCATGTCAATTTTCATAAAGTAGTATTCTCATAAAATGTATGAAATCTGCCTGGTGGGGGGCACCCAAGCAAACAGGTTTGAATATTGTATGCACCAGCCTTGGCCATTGACTTTATGTCTCCACTACCCTAAAATATGTATATCATGAGGCACTCATTGTCTAATGGTTATTATTGTAGGAAATGGACTTGGTGACCTGTTGTGGACTAGCCTGGCATACCTAGCATAGAGAGTGAATGCATTGGTCCAGGACTATTTATACACGGCAGAGCATCAAGGTGATTAGTGAAACTGTAAGGATTACGGAACCATTACACGAACTGTCTACCTCAAGGTTTTAGCACTCTGTTGCCAGTTACTATATGTCTGGCACACATGTAGTTTGAATGTACTAGTATACTGAATACTGTATGAACCAGTATACAACAAAACATGAGTTCAAATCCTAGACAAAGCTGTTAGCATTTCACATGAAGCATACTAAGAAAACAAAGAATATCACCCTAAATAAAAGAATAGGAACAGTTCAATTCTGGACAGTAGGGGGAAGTAGTCCCTAAGTAAGTAAAATCATTGGGGTGGTCTAAAGTTGGTATCAGCCAGACAGGCAAGGGAGTCTATCCCCTTTTCACTAGCACTAGACCAAGGAGATTATTTTAGCATCTGAGGTGGAGCGCCACACCTACCATCAGCTCCTTACTTTACCGCACACATCTCTCTGCTACTTATATGCTGAGTTGGCGATGGCCAGTATCAAACCCGGAACCTTGTGGTTCCTAGGCTAATGCTCTACCAACTGAGTAAATATAATGAGTCTTTAGTATTTTGTGGTTCCTAATTGAACGCTCTACTAAATGAGCTAAACTGGCCCTTAATAACGTTTTATTACAATTGTTAAGCTTCAACAAAGCAGCATTTATTATTTAGTCATGGTTAATTTGTTTTTCAAATTTCTATTTCTTTATTATCACAATGGGAACCCAGAAAAGAATATTAGTGAATTGAATATTAATCTTTTTTCTTTCTTTCATCTTTGATAAGCACATTTCAGTCGTCAGAAGATAAACTGATACCAAATTAATTTTTTTCATATCTTTAAAAAAAAGAAATTACTGCTTAATGAAAGAATGTTGACTTAACTATTTTTTAAAAACTCATTATGAAAATGTAATCTCTGATGAAAGACTCTTCAATAAAGAATGTCATTAAAAAAGAATTAAAATCCATAGCAACAAATATTTTGTACAGATTTCATTTCTCTTCAAAATCCTCTTGGGTGCATAAAATGCATCTATACATAAAAGAAATATTCTGTCTGTATGTTTGTATGCAGCAATGAACCTGTTCAATACTTAATTGGTTGGTTAATTAATTTTTTTTTACAGCATATCAACACTCATTTGGGTCATTTAATGCTGAATCAAATCATTTATGATAAATAATGGACTCGGGTTGCTTTCAGTACCTGCTATTGCTTAAGTGGTCATTGAACAGGCTCATCTCTGCTTAACTTTAGGGAGAACTAGTGATTTCAGTGTGACTTGACTGTAAATACTTAATTTATTGACCACTTAAGCAATTGCAGGTACTATAAGCAACAAGAGTAATTTGTTTATCCAAATAATTTAATTTGGCTTAAAATGACCCGAACAGTGTTAATATGCCATAAAATAAAACAAAACAACCAACCAAAATGTCTGCTTCTACAATGATCAAGCACACATCATTTTATAAAAGAAAATTGGTGGAGACTAGCAAAAAACAAAGTTCAATAAAAATTCACATCCTATTTTTGTCTGAGTGTGGGTTAAAAAAATGTTACCCCTCATTTTCCATTAGAAAAGTTAAATAAAAATATAATAAGGTATAAATCAATGATATGTTAAAAAATTAATTAAAAATAATGGTTGAAAAATTAAACAAATTAATAAGCAAATAAAAGAAAAATATAAAGAAGAATAATAATAAAATAAACTACATAAAAATAAGAATACATAAAGAATAAAAGATAATGGAACAAATATATGGAAAAGAATTTTTGTTAATGTACATATAGATATAGATAAGAGATTTATTTTTAACTTTTTAAATTTTGGACAACACTAGGTATCTTTAATAGTTGTATATAAATTATTAGTATTAAATAGGAATACTTAAAAGCATACAACTGTGTACAAATTATGTATATCAAATTTTGGTATTAAATAACCTATAAGGGGTTGATATGTCATTAAACAAATAAACCAAACCAAACTCTCCTTACTAAAACTGATTCAATATATTCTTCTTTTGACAAACACATTTTAGTCTGCAGGGAAAATAGAGTATTAGTCATATTATCTGATCTGTCCAGTCTTTTGGTTTGCCCTGTACATGTGATAAATAATAAATTAGTTGTTTTTGGCTTCTGTAAGACACAATGGAGGCTAAATCATATCAAGAAGAGATAACAAGAGATATGAAATGAAACATGCAAGGATGCTATAAAATGACCTTTCTTTTTACTTTTTTTTTTAGTATCCAACTTTTGATTATCATGCTTCTAAAAGAAAAAAGAATTAACCAATCATCATCACTTGCTATAGATCATGTGACCCTTCCAAAAATGCCAATGGCAACCATTTTCTTTTAAACCTGAAATAGAATGTAATATAAAATTTTTTGTGACATTTAAGCAGCAACCCTTTTCAATATCAACTGTTCAAATTGATTGATTGTGTCCTGGGTAAAATGCTAAACTGCATCTAGTGGTGAGGTTCCAATTTTGGAGACTATCAATAACCTCTCTGCCTTGTCAGTGTGGCTTAGTGTACACTAACTGTATCTTCTGCAGAGGAGTAAGACTCCCCACAAAAGGGGTGTCCTGGTTATAACAATAAAATGTATCTAATGGTAGTGTGGGGTTCTCTTTCACTGCCATTACTCCCAGGTCCACTCTAACCCTGATTGGTAGTCCCATCTATGGATCAAGATTTGTTTGCAAGTTAATGAAAATTGTTTCTTCTAGTTTATTGATACACATGAAGTTAATTGTACATCTTATATAAAAATTATTTCTACCAATTTATAAAACCAAACAAAAATATTTACTTACAAATACCAATTTATAAAACCAAACAAAAATATTTACTTACAAACTATTCAAAATTAATAAAAATTCTACCAATTTATAAAACCAAACAAAAATATTTACTTACAAACTATTCAAAATTAATAAAAATTATTTCTACCAATTTATAAAACCAATAATCCACACTGAGTTAATGAAAATTATTTCTACCATTTTATAAAACCAAACCAAACAAAAATATTTAGCAACAAACTATTCACTTAGAAATCATATATACAAAAAACTTAAAAGTATATTCAGAAATATACTAGAAATCATTTTTTATAAGAAATTTAATACAAACTATTATAATTCTATCTCTTGATGCATTGCTAATAATTTTTACTATGAAAATACATTACAAAAGATTTTTATTATGAAAATACATTACAAATGATTCTTACTATGAAAATCCATTGCCGATGATTTTTACTATGAATATACATTAAAAAAAAATTTTACTATAAAATGCATTGCTAATAATTTTTACCATAAAAATCATTAGTAATGCTTAAGATTTTTACAATAAAATGTGTTGCAAATTATCTTTATTTTAGAAAATTATGCTTTTTATGATAAAAGTGCATTTCAAATATTGTTTACTATAAAAATGCATTGCAAATGATGACATAATGGTTAACTAGCTCGACTAGAAGATGAGTGTTTTTTAGTTCAGTGAGTGTCCCATACTTTTTCTCTTGTGGAAATTGAATTTTTTTTTTAAATTGAAATAGATCACTAAGAAGGCCTGAGCTTATTCAAGTAGTGACCAGCTTTAAATTCAGCGTTTTTCTTCTCCTAGGCTGGTTGCCTAACCAAGATTAAAGAGCCCAGTCTTCCCCACTATTTACTCATAGCTGGTGGGAGAATAGTTGAATTCATACCTTTCCCAAGGGTATTAACGCTATGTAGGCTGTGGCTTCATCCAGGAATTGAACTTAAGTCGACAAGTCCATTTCCAACGACTCTAACCAGTACCACAGCGCTTCTCCTAAAACTAAGCTAAATGATAAATTTTTGTTTGAAGCAAATCACCAATTTCACTGAGTTACCAGAAATATGTTTAACTTTTATTAAAAAGAGAAAAAGTATAAAAATGTAAATTTTTAAAAGTTTTCTGTGTAAGTTTTTGTTTTAAAGAAAGTTTTACTTTTGCTTTTAACTTTATTAATTGAATGGCAATCATTTAACACACATCTTATTTCTTATTGGATAAGAACATTATTAATTTTCTCTGTATGGTCAATATTTATTTAAGGAAAAAGAACAGATAGTTGTTTGTCATGTATGGTAGACCAAAAGGACCTTATTTGAAATTTTAAAGAATATTAAAAAAGACCAAAAATCTTTGATGTCAAAGAAAAATGTCAAAGACTAAGCTAACAAGTCTTATTATTAAGGAAAGAATATTATGTTTGTGCAAAAGTCTCCAGCATTTTCAATTCTAAAAGACTACAGTAACTTTTGCAGGCAACTAATATGTTTGAAGTTTGCTTGTTTTTTTTGTTTTTGTTTGTTTGTTTTATATTTTTTGTTTTTATTGTCTTAAAGATTTTTAGACTTTTCAAAAATGTTGGTTAAATATTCTGATAGTTTCAGTTACCACGTACCTAACTGAATGAAATATAAGATGTACACAAGGAAGCTCACATAGTTTTAAAAAATAGACCCAACAAGCCAAGTTCAAATCATAGTTGAGTCTGTTTGCATTTCAATTTGTGCCAGTGCCCTTTTGGAAGATATAAATCCATCACTTCTCCCCTCTCTATATAATTTTTATCTTTTAATTTGAAATAGATCACTAAGTAAACCTGAGCCTATTCTAGTAGTGACCACCCCAGGTGAAGATTTAAGAGGTTTGAATTCAGAGTGTTCCTTCTCCTAGACTGGTTGCTTAACCAAGGTTAAAGAGCCCAGTCTGCCATACTATTTACCCATAGAAGGAGGGAGAATAGTTGCATTAGCGATATGTGAACTGTGGCTTTGTCCAGGAATTGAACTCAGGTCAACGATTCCATTTCCTACAGCTCTAACCAGTACACCACCATGCTTCCCTAATATATAAATATACCTACTGATGTAATGCATTTATTTTGAAAAACAACCCTTTCTATCCTATGTTCTAGAAGGTGATGGTTGGAGGTGTTAGTATCTTGGATATGATGTTAAACTGCATCTAGTGATGATGTTCAAGTTCTGGAGCTCTGGAAAATGTGGAGTATTAAACTGACCTGTGGATAGCTTTGGCATTAAATAATCCATGAGGGTTGATATGCCATTAAACCAAGAAACTAAACTCTAAATTCAAAACCAATTACTATTAAACCACATCATCTGCATACATAGTCTCTGTGGTGTGTAACATATTGGATTGCAACATCCTAGTTATTGAGTTCAAACACTAGTTGCACTATATGTTCACATTTGGATGAATACTCTTGGGAAAGGTATGAACCCTCTCATTCATCTAGCTATGTGTTTGATAGTACTTCTTCTTCTCCATAGATTGCTTTGGCATTAAATAACCCATGAGAGTTGATATGCCATTAAACCAGGAAACCAAACCAACTTTGTATATAAGACCTCCAAGAAATTTTCTGAGCAATTTTGAGGTGGGGGCAAGGGTGGTGGTGGTGTGTGTCTTTTGTATCTTCAAATAGTCAGTGTTTTCAGGCAAAATGAAAGTATTAAATTGACACACCCATACACCCACATCTGTTTAAATATTTGATTTTTCATTTATTTCCCAGTCTTGACTCAATACGGATAAAAAAAAAAAAAGGATTGAAAATTCAATCTATTTGGAACATTCCTTGTTAAATGGAAATCCTATTTACTTTCTTGTTTGTGATAAACATTTGAAATCAAATCTTTTTAATGTATAAAACGTGTCCTGTTAGAAGGGCTTAGAATATACTGACTGCATCCTTTGCAAAGAGGTAAGACACCCACAAGAAAGAGTTTCTTGGGTATGACACTAATCTTCATCAGATGGTGAGGCTCCAGATCTTGGGAGTGTCAAGTACTCCTTCATTGCTATTACTCCCATGTCCTCTCTGTTAGGGTCCTATCTATGGTTAAAATTAATCTGGAATAATGTTTAAATTTTGAACTACATTTGCTCTTAAAAAAAAATTTGATATTATTACAAAGTATGAAATGTATAAAGTGACTGAAATTTCAATTCCCAAGTACTCTCAGCCCATTCATAGGCCACCATCAGGGGAATTGAAAAAACAGTACTATTATAGTATGTGGCCTACCTTTTGAATGTGGCCTACGAAATTACGTCTCTCTTATAGTATGTGGCCTACCTTTTTAAAGTGGCCTACGAAATCATGTCTCTCTTATAGTATGTGGCCTACCTTTTTAAAGTGGCCTACGAAATCACGTCTCTCTTATAGTATGTGGCCTACTTTTTTAAAGTGGCCTACGAAATCATGTCTCTCTTATAGTATGTGGCCTACCATAAAAAGCATATAAGGTTATAACGATAACTTGTAACCCTAACCCTATTTCAGAATTTTAGAATTAAATAGATCTCTGATTCATGTAAATTATGGATAAATTCTTTTTTAATTATTCTTAATTACTATATACAGCTTATATCTGAATTGCATTTCTTGAAATTGAATATATTTGAAAAATAATTAGTTTCAATAAATTGCCTACTACTTATATCTATAAATATACTCTTACTGAGGTAGGACACATTTAAACCTGGTAGGCCACATACTATAACAGAATCAAAAAGGTAGGCCACATACTATAACGGCACTGAAAAAAACAATCTAACATTCATAAATAATAAAATTTAAAAAATGATATTAAAACCTGACATTTTTTCTGACTTTATTAAAACGTTCATTTTCTTTAATTTTCATATTTCTCATTTTTAAGCTATTTATAAAAATTAGTCCAATTTTATCTGATGCCATTGAGATGACACCTCAATCAGCCATTTTTTTTTCTTTTTTCATATTTACGAAGGGGCTAAAATTTCAACCTCCTGTCCATTAGTATTTAAAAAGGATTCTTTGCCATGATTTTAATGTTCTCAGTTTCAATTTTATCTCTTCTTTCATTCACCACCACAGACAACCAATTTAATCATTCAAATTTATTATCCCTTCCCTTATTTTTGTTGCATTTTTTTAAAGCAAGGAATTGGTCATATTTTTTTCACAAATGATTAGTGGAAAATTAAATATGGAAGATTATATTAGCCAAAATTTATGATGTTTCAGAATTGATTTGTTTCACTTGAATATTTTCCCTTTCCAATGATTTTATGTTTAGTTTGCTTTCTTTGTTTAATGGCATATCAGCCTTCATTGGTTATTTAATGCCAAAGTATTTAGTCTAAAAATAAACACACACACACACACACATGCACGTGTGTGTGTGTGTGTGTTTATTTGAATATATACAGCCATGAACTTAAACACACACACACACACAGATGTTCTTTTTTTATGGTATATCAATCTTCATGGGTTATTTAATGCCAAAACATGTAGAAGAACTGTAGTGGTATTATTTAACTCATAATAGGGAGGAAAAGGAACATGATTGTGCAACTGGAATTTAAACTCATTTAATATGATGTCACAGTTTGGCATATTAGCCACTACATACCCTCGCTATGGGTTAAATATTACTACTACTATTCTTCTACAAGAATGACTTTGGCATTAAATAACCCATGAAGTTCACTATCTGTTTTTATTGCCAGAGATTGCTGGTTCCATTAAGGATTTTAAACATATAGACACACAAGGGCAAGACACATGTATGATCTTATCTAAAATAAATGATATTATATATATTTGTAAAAGATTGGTTGTCTACCAAGGGAGAACCAAATTTATTAAAAAATATAAGCTTGGATTTTTCACCTTTTTTTTTATGGAAAAAAAAAAAAAAGCAATATACAAACAGACATATCTTTTCTTGGTCTCATATATATATATTTTATAAAAATGAAGGTCCGCAAAATGGATTATGTCTTAAGAAAAAAATTTTATTATTTTTATCTTACATTAGGCATATGTAATATAAAAATAATTTTAAAAATTTTCTAAAAACATAATCCATTTTGCAGACCTTCTTTTTTATGAAATATTGAATTTTCTCCCGTTGGAACCCAAAACAACACTTTATGTATATATATATATATATATATATATATATATATGCACACACACACAAGGTGTGTCAAAAATGTATCAATAATGAAGCTGTACTTACCAAGATAGAAATGAAGAATGAATAGAACTTTTTTTTCAGAATACAAGGTGTGTCAAAAAGTTTAAAAACTCTCAATACTTTTTGACACACCTTGTATGTATATATATATATATATATATATATATATATAATATATATATATATAAAGTCATTGCACATTCATTTTCAGATATATGAACTCAATTAAAAACAAACTCACACAATTAACATTAATACATATGCTTCTCACCAAGGGCCAGTTTAGCTCAGTCAGTAGAGCATCGATTGGAAACTTTCTAGTTTGGCAAATTCCTCTTTTCAATTTTCTTGGTCCATCCTGAATTGAATAGAAAAAAATTGATCTGTTTTGGTTTTTGTTTAAATAATTTTTCACCTGAAATTTTGTATTCAGAAACAGAAAATATGATTAACACATATATATATATAATATATATATATATATTATATATATAACATTCCATCACATGAACATGCTTCATGTTATATAAATGCAAAACAATCCACTGTTTTTTTTTAATCTTAATATTTTGACCATCTGATGATTGCAGTAAGCATGAAACTAGTTACAGGATACCAAATCCATAATATATAATATTTGACTATATATATATATATTATATATATATATATATATGTATGTGTGTGTGTGTGTGTGTGTGTTGACCTTTTATTTTATATTAAATAGAATTAATAGCCTTGAGTATTGTCAATTGTTTGATATTTTAACATTTTTAACAAAACCAAAATCATCTTGTCTATAGATCATAACATTTGAAATTCAAATGTCAAAATACTGTTTACAAATTATGTTTTTTCAAGTGTTTTTCACAAATTTAAAAGTATGCCCCTGATTTAATTTTTCTTGCTAAGTTGACTCTCAAGTGCTCAATTTATTTAAAATTTCTTGTATGTGAACTCTATCTTATCTGAGTTCACATAGAGACCAATGCCACTTAATGCTTGCTCCAGACTATACAGAAGAGATTCGGCTTGTGCAGGTGTATTTGCAAGAAACGCTAGATCTTCTGTGTAGCTGGTTGTTTTGTTGTATAGCATATCAACTCTCTTTTAGGTTTTAATGCCAAATCAAGTCATATTTAATAAATAAGCAAAGGACTCAGATTGCTTACAGTACTTGCTGTTGCTTAAGTGTTCACCCAATTAAGTATTGAACAGGTTCATTGCTTGCTTAACTTGAGTGATGCTCATAGAAATGGACAAAGAAATCAGTGTCATTATCCCATTCCTTTCATATTTTTGTAGTGCATTATTATTGTGGTAGCAGTTTCTTTGTGATTGGGTTGGGGGCAGAAATAGATAAATATGGAAATCTGATCTCTCTGATAAGATAAAGTGAGATTTTTTTTCAAGCTGTAGCTGTATTAGTACTACTGTACAGGTGCACCACTTGGACCCTAATGAAGCATGAGAAAAAGAAGACAAGAGTTTCATGCTGTCTGAAAACCAATTGTGGAAACAGCACTCCACAAGAAAGTAGTTGTATGACCATTTCCCTCTTATGACACAAACCCTTCAAGGAGGATGAACAAGAACGAACTCATAAGTGATATTCTCCTGTGAACACTTATACATGGACACACCAGTGTAGGCTGACCAGCAAGGACCTACATCAATTATCTTTGTGTGGATTCTGGATGCTGCATAGAGGACCTTTCAGGGGCAGTTGGCCAGAGAGAGAGAGAGTCCTTGATAGTCATGCCACCAGTATGACCTGATGATGGTGATGGCATGTTTTAAAATCCTTAATTCCTGATATTTTCTTGGAATCTTTTTTAAATAGCAATTATTATTTATAGCATAATCAAAAAACATGTAATATATCCAATATAGAAAGTAACAATGTAATTGTTTTTATTATCCACAAAGTTTCTGTCATATACGTAAATAATGAGATTAGAATTGTCTATTTTTCCTATAAATAATGTCTGATGAAACCTCAGAAGAGAGAAACAATAAGATCTCACAGAACTTGCTAATTCAACCTAGTAATTGCTAATTACTCTGTTCATCTTGTATCTTTACTTAGTAAACCTTTTTCCCTATCCTTAATACTTGTGTTTCTTCCCATAACATGTATCATACATCAAAATGAAGCTGGTCCTTTGTGGATCACATCTCTACTTCTCCACATAGTCACTGTTTCTCTCAATAGCAATGTTCCATCATCGAAAGAGAGCATGTATCCCTGTCCCGTAAAATTCTGTTGACTGTTCTTTGAGCCACTTCTTTACTACAGATTACTCACAAGATTAAGACTATCATCTCTTTGGCCCCATGTTAACTCTGATATTCATGTTACAACAGTTTTAAAACTCTGATCCCTGATATTTTCTTTGAATCATTTTTTAGAATAGGAATTGTTGTTTATAGCATATTCGAACCGCATGTAATATATCCGATATAGAAAGTAACAAATTATTCATGAAATTGTTTTCTTTATCCACAATGTTTCAAATGTGTCATATTGTTTTTTTTAGGGGATTTTTTCTTTTCTTTTTTTTTTTTTTTTCTACTTCAATCAGAATTCTTTGATCTTGTATTCTCTTTCTCCCTGGAGACAATTCTTCAAGGAACAAAAATATCAAAAAATAAATCAAGTCCCATATGAATGCATTTAATGATTATTTGCATTAGAATCCTTCCATGTGTCTCTTTAAAGAGACTCGCTGCCATAAACAGAGAATCTGTTTGGAATTCTTTCAGTTTGGAATAAAATAATTATTTTTCAGAAACGGTTTTTTTTTTTGTTCATGACAATTATCTTCTTGAAAATGTTCGCTTTTATTGTCACCAAAAATGAGACATGACTTAGTGGAAAACTTTGTATTTCTGAGATTTTTATCTGGTCTTTATCTATCTATCCTCATCTCTCTCTCTCTCTCTCTCTATCTATCTATCTATATATATATATATATATATATATATATATATATATAGTCTTTTTATGTATTGGAGAAATGAAAATAAAGTGCTCGATTATGTGTGTAAAAGCTGTATTTATTTATTTATTATAGTGTACAATACATTTAAGGTGCAATTGTTACTACTAGTTTCCAAGTAGCATGTTAAGAAATGCAGTGAACTTCAAATACATACATATATAAATGAATTGACATTCACTGCATTTCTTAACAGGTGTGTTGCGTTGTCTTGAAGAAAAGTGGCTAACATGCTGCTTGTAAACGAATGATAAAAATTGCACCTTAAATGTATTGTACACTATAATATATATATATCCTGGTGTCTTATATGCCTTGAAACAAACCAACCAAACTATCTTTGTCTCTCTCTATCTATCTAATTATTCTGGTCTGTATCTTTCTATAAAATTATATATGCACTTAATTGGGAATACTCAATATTATAAACAAAGTTAGAATATTGAATATTGATGGGAAAAAAATATATGTGATTAAAAGATATTGAAATTCAGGCTTTAATTTAAAAAGATTAAAATGAATTGCTCAGTTAAACAAAATAATGAATAGGAGAAAAGTAAATATTTTATAATAAAGAAGGTTTGCAAAATGGTCTGAATTAAGAAAAAAACACAAAAATTCAGACCATTTTACAGACCTTGTAGTGTAATAGTTATTGTCATAGGAAGTGGATTTAGCGAGACAATTTCAAATCCTGAATAAGGTCATTAGCATTTCATATAGTGCTAATACCCTTGGGAAAGTTATGAATCCAACTATTCTCAATTAGTAGGGTAGACTGGGATCTAATTTTGGTATGGCAACTGGTATAAGAGAAGGAAAACTAAGTTCAAACCAGACCTGAGAAGGGGATGAACTCTGTCAGGCTATTCCTGCACAAAATACATGAGCATTGCCTCAACAACAAAACCAGGGAAAATGGAAATAAATCCAACCATATGTAAATATATAAGATATGAAAAAAAAACTTGGTCTTCACTGGATGATTTTATTAGTTTGAAGTATTAGCCAATGTTAAAATGTTTTGGTTTGTATATTAAACCATCACCAGGGCATTGTTGATATATGATGCTATAACCTCTAAATAATATCCAATATAAATATTGAAAGAGAAAAAAGAGACAAAACTTAACATTCTATTTCAAAACTGTGATGCAATTTGAGTTAAAAATTATCTAACATTCAAACTGAAATATTTTAATACTTCAAACTGTAATAAAATCATCCTTGTTTTTTGATATTTTCTATATTAACACACACCCACGCATAATATATGATGCTATAACCTCTAAATAATATTCAATATAAATATGGAAAGAGAAAAAAAAAGAGACAAAATTTAACATTCTATAACAAAACTGTGATGCAATTTTTGTTCAAAATTATTTAACATACAAACTGAAATAAAATCATCCTTGTTTTTTGATATTTTATATATTAACACACACCCACACATAATAAATAAATATATATATATATATATATATATGTGTGTGTGTGTGTATGTAATAACTTAGAAAAAACAGCACATCGTATCAAGATTTTCATGTGTGCATTATACTTAAAATTAGAGAATAAACAAATTTGTACATGTATCATAATTTTGTGGAGGGGGGGGTCTGTATTTGTGATGTGTGTATGTGTATGCATGAATGTATATATGTGTTAATGTATATGTGCATGTATACACCGCCCCCCTTTGTATGAGCAATGTGAGACACATGTTCAATTTTTAAGCAGAGTTTAACAGGTTTAAATTCAGAGTTTTTCTTCTTAGACCAGTTGCCAGTCTATTCTAAGCACCACTGACTGGATGGTTATTATCAGCAATATTTGACTGTTTAAAAATTGTAAATATATTTTCTCTTTTTATATTTATGAAATTTACATATTTATTTTTTTGAATTCACTAAAAATATCTACCCTCACTTTTGTCCCATATTACAATGTTTCTTAAGCCTTTTCACCCTTGTAGAACACTGGAAATAGTTTTTATGTCTCTGGGAACATCTGCATAAAAATGATTGTATACCATTATTAGTATATATTTATTATATTTTTAGTATGGATCTTGCGATAAACATATATCTCATGTGGTGTAATGGTTAGCAAGCTAGATTAGCAATATATTGTAAGTGAGTTTGAGTCTCACTGTGTGCCCCATACTTCTGACATTGTGCTGCATCTAAGCTACACTTAGTAAATTACTATATCTTTTTTGGATAAATATTGAAAAAAAAATTTTTCCAACAATATACCATATGTCTATAGTAAAATTATGAATATGTCATACTATTTACCCATAGCTGGAAGGAGAATAGTTGGATACATACCTTTCTCAAGGGTATTAGCACTATGTGAAATGCAAACAGCCTAGGTCAGGATTTGAACTGGTGTCATCATTTCTATTTCTTATGACAATAACTATTACACATAGATGCATCAATGAATATATGTATGTATTTATTTATCTATCTATCTATGTATGTATGTTCCTGCTGCACAAAGGTGTGCCAAACAGCTGGTGGTCTTAAGCTTCATGGGAGAGTTCACAGTGATGCATATACAACGCCTGTCGACTCAGTCAACACCGATCGTTAGGTGTGCCAGATATGTTCTAAGATATGCAAGATGTTGACAGGATTGAAAAGTCATGAACAAGCTCACAAACAGACTATGAATGAAGGAGTGGCAGTCGCCTGACAAGATATTGCAATCAATATGTATGTATGTGACCATAACCTAGAAGAAACAGCGCATAATAGCAAGATGTTTATACTTAAAATGTTTTGACTTAGAGAATAAATAAATTTTCTATATGATTTTCATATGCATCATGATTTTGTGGGGTCTGTGTACGCGCTGAACGTCATTTTTAATCATCGGAATTGTTGATATAAGAGAGATAACTATGAAACACTAATTAGAATCCTTCATTCCTTTCTAAATAGAAGTATCAATATCAATGTGTATTGCTGTTATAACAGGAAGTGCATAGGTTCAAAGGTCACCTCAGTTTCCATTAAAAGTAGTTCAACTTTAAAAGACATTTAATAAGATATTATAAATAATCTAAATAAGTTTTTTTGTAAATTATTGAAAAGATTATTTTATATTATGCAAAATCTTCTTTCTCTCTCTCTTTCTGTTTAATAAAAATATTTGAAGCTTTGATAATATTGGGGGGGCGGGAGCCCTCTGAAATTAAAATGTTTGTTGTTTTGGAGGTTTTTTTGTTCATGCTATAAAATTATCTTTTTTTATTTTAAGTTTGTTTTTCTTCTTTTCTTCTTCTTCTTTTCTTTTTTTTGTTTTTTGTTTTTAATAATATCTTAATAAAAAGCTCATTCATCAGATAGAATTTGTTGATTAAAACTAAATTTTTTACATTTTTTCCAAACCTAATTGTTTATGGACTTTTTTTTAAGTCTTTAATAAATAATTTTCTATAATGAAAGCACATATCTAAAAATTTAATATTAAATATCTTGGAAAAAAAAGCATCTTTTTTTCCCCATTAATTCTTTTCAGTATAAGATTATAATTAGAAAGTGATAAGGCATAGAAATTCTATAACATTTATATAAAGTGTGGTCAAAAAGTACCAGCTCCTTTGGTAGGGTTTTGAAGATACAGAGGGGTAAAAAAAACAAAAAAACCTCACCCTGCAAAAGGGGTGTACTGGAAATAACACTAAACTGCATCTGGTAAGCAATCTCCAGATCTGGAGATTTGGAGAGTCCCTTTATTATCATTACTCACATAGGAATCCACAAAAACAATTGTTAATGTAGGAGCAGTTTCAGAAATTAGCCAGTTCCCACAGATTTACTTTATTCTCTGTTGATGGGTCTTAGAATATGCTGATTGTATTCCTGCAGAAGGCCACCCTATTGGCTGGAGTATTAGAATACACTGACTGCACCTCTGCAGAGGGGTAAGACTTCCCCAATGGGGCCACCTGTTGGCCATGCATGATGCTTAAGGATAGAACCCAGGTCGTTAAGCAGTCTATGACAAGCAATACTCCACTTCGGTCCTGGGCTAGACAGGCGGTCGGAGAGCCCCTTCCAATCAATTGGCTGGTCATGTCAAGCCCTAGCACCTATATGATTGCCCCACCCTATTGCCCTTATGGCAAACCCCAACCCTTTTTATCATATGAGTGCGAGAAGGCAGTGGCTGAGAGTCTTCATGTCCTGGGAATGATGTTAAACTCTAACTGAAGGGGAGGTTCCAGTTTTGGAGGTTTGGGGAATGTGGAGCACCCCTTCATCACCATTGCTCCTTGGTCTACTCTGACTAGGAGTGGTAGTACCTGCTAAGGTCCCATCTATGGGTTAGATAGAAAAACATTTCATAAACAAAATTGATTATCCATTAAGTATGAATTTATTTCAAAATTTTGTCAGCATTAAATGTGACCCACTGAGGTTGATATGCCATAAAAAAAAAAAAAGAATGGTGAGTCCTGGGTATGATATGAACTGCATTTTATGGTGAGCCTCCAGTTATGGATATCTGGTGAATGTTTTACCATTACTCCCAGGTCCACTCTGACCCGGAGTGGTAGTACCTGTTAGGGTTCCATGTATGGGTCAAATAGATCTGTTTATTTGATAGGAATTCTTGGTGCCATATAACTGCAAATTACTAAGGATTATTATGAGTACCTGAAATAATATAACTGAGAGCAAACTATTATTGATAGTCTATGAGTTTTATTTTTTTGTTTTACTCAGAAAGTTTTTACTGCTTGTTTAAATCCATTATATCTTTGAATAGAGTTTATTGATTTTTTTTCTTTAGCACATAAATATATTTTTATTTCGCTCCACTCATCAAAGTTATATTTATCTTTAATAACATCAAAACATTGTGTTTAAAAAAAAAGCCATGGACTGTAAATAGAAATGATTACTGGAAATCCTACAATTATATAAAAAATTTTCATGGTATGTTTATATATCTCTACATCAACCTTTTTGGAGATACTCATTGTGTGATAGTTATAATCATGGGACACAGGACACAAGTTCAATTCTTGGACAAAGCTAGCTGCATTTCACATATTGCTAATACCCTTGGAAAAGGTATGCATCCAACTACCAATTGGGTTCATATCTGGTCAGACTGGACCCTTTGATCTTAGTTTAGCAACCAGCATAAGAGAAGGAAAACTCCACTTAAGAATTAACTTTGTGTCAAATTGTGCTTATGTAGACAGTTTGATAAATACCTAAAGGTAGTCTGAAAGTCTCGTCACCCCTACATATTGTTTTAACTTTCATTATTTTTTTGTTTTCATAATGTAATATGTAAGTTATGTAATTATTTTACCTCTAAAAATCTTTAAAAATTAAATTATTGTCTAGAATTTTGGGTTGTACTCCTAAAAGAAAAATATATAGGCTGTAAGAAGACGTTCGGACCACCCTGTTGATCAAATTTTTTGATCATCAAGAATATTAAAAGAAATATAATTATGGAAGCGTATGGTGTACTGGTTAGAGTTGTAGGAAATGGACTCATCAACTCAAGTTCAAATCCTGGATGAAGCCACAGTTCACATAGCGCTAATATCCTTGGGAAAGGTATGAATCTAACTATTCTCCCTCCACCTATGGGTAAATAGTAGGAAAGACTGGGCTCTTTAACCTTGGTTAGGCAACCAGTCTAGGAGAAAGAAAACTCTGAATTCAAACCTCTTAAATGTCCGCTTGGGGTGGTTACTCCTAGAATAGGCTCAATCTTACTTAGTGATCTATTTTCAATTTTAATATAATGGTTCAGTTTCACACCATATCAAAAGAGAAGTTTCAATGATGCTTTGACCAATGGAAAACTTGCTGGAAGAAATATGGTCAATGTCAAGAGAGACTATTTTGAAGAAAATTAATGTTTCTTTCAATGTTTATTTCTGTCTTTGCAAATACAGCTTCAGTCGCAAAAAAACAAAACTCCAATCAGTTGATTAAGTTATTAAGCTTTTAAAGATAAACTGAAGGTCTATTTTGTCTTGTACCTAAATTAAGTAGTTGTTTGAAAGCTTCAGTCAGTTTATATTTCAAAAGCTTTCATTCCATTTATAATTATAATTGTAAGTTGTTTTTTTGATTTTTTTATAAACCATTTACTAGTATCTAAAGTCTATTAAGAAAAGGTTATAAAGTCTTCAACAAAATATTTCCTAATGATATTTGGTAAGGTCAGTATAGCATAAGTATGAGTGTGGCTTGGTCTCACTACAGTCATAATGGTCTGTAGGATTACACTAGAACTAATTACTACTATGCACAAAATGCCCCCTCCAATATCAACATGAACAAAAAATTGTTTTTTTTATACATAAAATAACTGGGATAAAGTCAAAATACCACCTATTTTGATTTGGTTTGGTTTAATGGTATGTCAATCCATGTGGGTTATTTAATGCCAAATCTTATATATATTAGAACCAGTTTCCAGTATCCAACATTGACTTTGTAGCTTGTACTCACTTGCATAGGTGAACATTATTGATCCAGTAAATACTGGTCTTTATTATTCCCAAACTCTCTAATCATGTTGTGAGTCGACACCAAGAACAATGTTTATACAACAGCTTGCTTTTTTGCATTCTCTTCTACAAGTTAGTTCCGCACATTATTTCTTCTTGTCTTATTTGTTTAGAGTTAAGCACATTTTATTGGTGCAACCCACCAGTAATCAGAAATCCCGTTTACACTTACTGCCCCCCCCCAAATGCAAACTATTTTGGTACATGATTAGAGAAAAGAAGAAAAAAAAGAGGGAAAAAGATTTTTTGAATTCTTTATCCAATATTACCACCTTATATGAATATTATCTCAAAATATAAATATTCTAGGAGACATTAAACAGCATCCAGTGGTGAGGCTTTTGGAGTGTAGATTATCCCTTCATTGCCAGTTCTCCAAGGTCCACTCTGACTTGGAGTGGTAGTACCTGTTAGGGTCCCATCTATTGGTCAAAAAGATCTGTATTAGATAAGAATGCCTTAAACCATATAACTGTGTGCAAACAGATTATTATTATTATTTCACTCTTTGTGAGTTTTTACACCAACATTAGCTGATGGTCTTTCACTGGGGTGAATAACAACAAGTCTCCAGGAATTTTCTAAGTATTCTAGCCAATTTCAACAATGCTGTTTTCTAGATGGTCTCAATTCTTCCTTTTATTTCCAATTTTTCTAAGTTTTTCTTTATTAGTCTATTCTCTAGCACAGATTCTTGTTTATGCATATACCATTTTTAATCTCTAGTACAATTCTCAGTGGTTCACTTTTTCCCACCCAATCAGGCATAATTTTGTATTGTTTGTACCAATTTATTACATTTACTTATTATGAAATTAACTGTTTCATCTCTGCCTTCACATAACCACACACTTGCTATTTAATTGCATATTATCAATTTTCACCTTGGTATGATTAGTCCTTATGGCATTATTTTGTGCTGCTATTAAAATTAACATTTAGTTTCTCTCTTTAGGTTTCCTTTTCTCAGCCATGTCCAGGTCTTCTCATGTACAATCTCTTGAGTTTGTTGCTTAAAGTATCTATATACATTTTTTTTAATTGTTTTTCTGTTTGCTTAATGTGATGCGGTAATTTTGTGCTGGTTGACTTGTGGGCTGGTGGAGTTCTTGAGAGCACGCGAACTAAGTGATGATAGGAAGTTTGTCCGCGTGAATATATGATTATTTACCAGTATTCATACTCGCTTCTTTTTGTATTTGTAGATTGGTTTCGAGAGCCGTTGCTCGCGTTATGATTGTGATGTTGGATATGGGTGGGGTGTGGGGTGGGTTGAGGTTGATAGATGGAGGAATATTCTAGGTTAGGTCCTCCGCTTTTTGCTAGCGGAGGAGCGGATGCGTGGTGAGTCGCGGTGTTAGTGAGGGGTCGGTCTAGGTGTCGACAGATGTGCAGTGGAAAATGGGAGGGTTGGACGGAGGGGTGTGAAGTACACTATGGGCTGGTGGTATGGGCGGTGAGTAAGTGAATGAGAGGATGACTATGGGTGGTGGTGCGAGGGTGTGGCGATGATTGAGAGTTGGAGGGAGTGAGTTGGGTAGTGGTTCGAAGATGTGTGTGAGGTGGTCAGATTAAGTGGGAGATCAGGTAGTCGGTGGGGGTATGAGGGGTGATTTTGTGTGAGAGAGGGATAGAGATGTGCTGTCTTGTTGGGTTGGATAGGGATTGGAGGGTGGCGTATTTAGTGGGAGTGGCGGTTTCCTCAGCACAGTAGCGTAGTAGTTGTGTGGCTGTCTAGGTGGTCGTTGCTCGCGTTGTGTATGTGTTAAGCAGATCGACTTACGCGTTGTTCGTGGATTCTCAGGCTCAGTGGCTAGGTTGTGAGAGCTTGTGTCGCTGAATCTATTATTGGAGTTTATGATGGGCAGTGGGGTCTGATTGGACGATATGTTCTTGCGTACGAGTTCGTATAGTTGCATCAGAGTTGTGTGGTGGTTGTCGGATTGGTGTTGTCTGTTTTCGTGTGTGGAGAGATGTCTGTGGGGGATTATGTGGCTAGTAGAGTGCAATGGTGGTGCTGTCGATGGAGCTTGGGGCTTGGAGTGGAGATGTGTGGGTCGCGCTTTTTGTCTGCGTCGCAGTGTGTTTTGCGCTGTTAGCTACGCAGTATGATTGGAGAGTCTTGTTGTGCAGTCCGTGCGGATGTCGAGGTAGTGACTGGTGCAGATGGGTGGTGCAGGCTGAGCTGAGTGTGGGATGAATTGGGGGTGGGGCTCGTGTGGTGAGTGGTTGAGGTGGGGGCGTTAGGAAGGGCGCGGTGTTGTGGTTGTAGTCTGGAGGCGGGGGTGTGGATGGTGGTCTTGGGAGGGTAGGCGCGCGCTTGTTGTGGAGGGTGATAGTGTCTCGTAAGATGCGTGTTTGTCGCGCGAAGATGAGTGTGGTATGATCTAGGGGGTCACGTGACGTGGTGGCTGTGGACATTCGAAGATATGCGTATGGAGCAGGGCGAGCGTTGGTGGGTCAGGGGGAAAGACGGTACTCCAGTTAAAGCTTGTTAGAGGTGGAGTTCGCATGAGGTTTCTTGAGCAGGTGAAGTGTGCTCGTGAAGATGTGCGAGAGTTTGAGCGCTTCATTTGAGCAGGATGAAGAATGTTATGTGGCTGATGGCCTATTCGCGGTGGATGTGTTATGGGACGGTAAGGTATAGAGGTGCGATGATCCGTGTGGCCAGGGTGCGCGTGGGCTCGGCGGTGAGTCTGTGGGGGAGGGTTTTGGAATGCAGCTTTGTTATGGGTATGTATGTTGTGTTTTTTTGTCCGCAGGAGAGGGGGGTGTATAGTGTGATGAGTTATGGGGATGTAACAGATGCTGCGGTAGTCTGAGATGGATGAAAGGCTGTGTTGTGCTGTGGTCGGCATGTTCGATGAGGAGTAACGGAATTGTCACGTTGGGTTGGTCATGCAGGGTGTCTGCTCTTTTGGCAAGAGTTAGTGGATTTGACCTCAGTAGACAGTAGAGAGACTGGCATTAATGGATTGTCCTGTGAGTAGCCGTTGGTATTGGCTGTAGTGCCAACAGTCATGGTGTTGAGTATGAGAGATGGGGTGTGTAATGCCTTTTTGGGTCAGTGTGTCATCAATGTTCATTGGTCTGTTCGAGCTGTGTGAGATTGGCCTTAATTTTGTGTTGTGGGTTTCGGCGATGTTATGTGATTGTATGAGATGGAGTACTATTTGATGTGTTATGGAAATTGACTGTTGAAGCATTTGTTTATTGATGGTGTCCTGTGGGGTGTTGTGTGCGAGACATATGAGAGTTCTGTAGTTTGTCACGTGATATCTGTGGTTCGTGTGGACGAAGAATTCCAGGGTACCAAAATGCAATGAAGGAGGAGATGAAGCGATAATTAGTTGGTATAGTTTCGATCACGGTTGTTGGAAAAAGTTATGTTCAGTAGGTTTGTTATGTTGAAACTGCGTGATCAATGAGATGAGGGGATAGTATTGACTGTTGGATCCGAATGAAGGTTGTGGTATCGAAATTATATAGTATGGTTTAGATGGCGTCGTGTCGCTTGAAGATAAGTATTGTTTATCGATGATATTATTGATTGAAAATTATTGGGGTAAGTGAGATAGGATTTATACGCATTATAGACTGTAGAGATTATTGTAATGCAAGAGTACTTGAGAGCGTATGAGGATTTGTTGTGGTAGGATTGATTAGTGGAGTGATATCGTTAAAAGTTAGTACTTATACAGATATGGGGTGGTGTCGAAGTGAAGTGTATGTGGGTTTGGTTGGTGTATCAGTTGGGTGTTGTTAACACAGTTTGGTATTCCAAGAGAGAGAAAGTAATGCGAGTTCCATTCATGGTGCTCTTTCGTAGTGTGGTAAAGCGTACAGTTCAGCGTCTCGATATGTTTATGGACACACGAGTTGAATAGTGAGTACTGCTAAGACATTTGTGTGACATATCGATTGTAATGAGGATGCGTTGCATCTTATTGTAAGTGATTTGGTGTTTGAATGTATGTGTTTGTGCTTAAGTATGGTTGAATGAGTGTATAGTGTTTAATGTATCTTAAAGGATAGAGTGGTGGAAGGTTTAGTTAAAATATTCTTTGGATTATTTGAGGGATTGTCTGACCTGCCATGTATATGTCAGTCACGAGGTCAGAGGATCGTGTGTGTTTCAATGTGTTATGAGGGTTTGCGACATAGTCGAAAGATAAGACTAGATTAATTATGACATAGGAGAGAAGAGAGTTTAATTGAGTGGATTCATAAATTAGATTGATATTGGCGCGAAGAGAAGCATGGAGAGATAATCTGATCGGAGTGTAATTGGTTACATTATGTATTATGAGAAAGAGATAGTTGTGTGAAGTAACTTTGTTCAGTCTTAGCAGAAACGCGCATGTTGAAGTTGATAGGTGTTATGGCAGTATGGAAGATGCATTTGGACGCGCTTGTTAGAGGAGACTATGTTAGTTTATTTGATTTTTGAGTTGGAAGTGTGGGATTTTCGTGTCTCGCTTGATAAGAATATGGAAGCAGATTCTTCGAAGCGCCTAACGAGTTGTATCTGTATGTCAGCTGCGATACTTGTGATCTCGTACTGAAAATGCTTTAAGAAAGCTAGATGTGGGAATCAGATAGGATAAGCCTGCATGCTGTCTTGAACAATATCTGGTAGCTGAGCAAGCCCACAAAAAGAGGCAGGACGTGGGTAATCTATCAATTGCCGTCTGGGATGCATGAGGGCAAGTCGTACGACGATGGCATGACGCGCGAGTGTAGGCTGCATCCAGTGCCTTCGTTAAGAGAAAGTATTTGCGTCTCTTCTCGTTAGATCATAAGTGGGTCTCGGCTAGGCGGACAGACAAAGGCATAGCCACGATGTCGCGGTCGCGTCCTGGGGCGCTTCTGGTCGGTGCTGGAGTGTGCGTGAGGTGGTTGGAGAGGTGTCGAGGTCGGAGCGGGAAGTAAGGATAGTAGGGGGTGGTGTGTGGAGATGAGGGGTGCGTGTTGGTGGTGGGAATGAGATGATTGGGGTTAGTTGTGTGTGATGAGGAGTGAATTTGTGATAGTATATGCAGGGTGTTGTATGTGATATACTGTAGTCTTCCTGTTCTTAGATGAAAGACGGATTTCTAATGTAAATAAAAGAAGAGAATCTTTCTTTGGGTAAAGTGAACTAACAGCGATTTATCGTCTTTCAGAGTTGTATGGGGCAGGTTTGTGAGTAAGTCATGGTCGTGTATGGTACGAGTTCGTGGTGGTAGAAGAAAGCGGACGTTTATGACAGAAGTAGTATATGTGGTTTAGTAGGTTATATAGGAGGTGAGTGTATTATGAGGTGTGGAGTAGATTGTAGGGGTGAGTGAGGAGAGGAGTGGGGTGGAGGAGGTGTCCGGTATCAGCCAGTCTGTGTTTGTGTGTAGGCAAAGATAGTAGTGGAGAGAGTGATTGTAGGTGGTGCATGAAAGAATTGGAAGATATGAAATATTTAAATAGTACATGCGAGTGGGATTGTTTTGTGATGGGTCGTTGTTTAATATCTAAAGGGTGTTGGAGAGGCAGCGTGGTGTAGTGGTGTCTTGTCAGGAAGTTGTCGTGTGGTAAGTTTTGTTTTTTGTTCTGTGAGATGCCGGGAGTGGCGTTCCGGAGGTCTTTGAATTATCAGAGTAAAGGGCTTGTGTTTGGTCTGGTACGCTGGTGTAGGGTGTGGGTGGATTGGTTGGTTTGAAGGTGGGTGTCAGGTGGTGCGTGGGTGCGATGTGGAGTCGGACGTGAACGTCAGCAGTGTGTGTAGTAAGTGATGGAGATGGGAGACAACGCGCTGGTCGCCGCTCTCTGTGCTAGGCTGCAAGAGCGCGTGGTGTGGTGAGAAGGGGCGCACTTGTTCTAGTTTTAGCGGATATATTGGTAAGTGGGGACATGTGGAACTAGTATTGAGTATGTAGGTGGTCAGTCTATGTATGTGTTGAGGTTATAGGTGGTGGGTTTGAGAAGGAAGTGCGGGGCTGTTTTAGTTGAGTGTGTAGTGTGGGTGTAGGTACATGGCTGGAGAGTTAGGTGGGGTGGTGAGCTTGTATTGTTGGTATTGTGTGGGGGGGTTTGTTCTGTGAGGCTTTAGCGCAGTGGAGTCATTGGTAGTGATTCGCGTTCGGTTAGTGATGATAGGTCGATGGTAATGGTATTTTGGAATGATTAGGGTACTGAGGTCGGGTCTGATTATGTTAGATTGGTGCTGTGTTAGGTTGTGATGGGGGTGGTGGTGGATCGGTTGTAAGTGGAGCTATTGAGCTGTCATGGTTCAGTAGAGGTTCTGAGTGGTTTTCGAGGTGTGGTGAGATTGGTGGGCGGTAAGTGGTAGCAAGTTTCTTAATATTCAGGAGTATCCTCAGTTATCCTTTATTACTATTGTATTAAAATGGCTGTATGGCTCTTTTTCTTGTGTCCACTGCTATAGGGTTTTTTGGTTTCAGGCTAGGTTCTTCTTCAAATGGGGTTGAAAATTTGCTTTTTTTCATCGGGATGTCATTTTCTACATTACAATCTCATTTTCTTTTACCGGGATGGAGACATAATACCTGTGTAATATACTTACTGTTTACGGTGATCTCACAGATGGTACGTGGAGGACAGAATCCCCCAGAAATGGTTCAAAGACCATATTAAGACCAAGTGCTGAGAAACGTTATTACATCTTCAGTGTGGAAGATCTGGCCTTCCAACAGACAGGGTGGCGAGATGCCTGCCGCACAGGAGCTAAGCAGCTCAATAAGAGATAACAGGACTGCAGATGCGCCGAATCTCGTCGTCATCACACCAATGTAGATGGGAATTTCCCTGCAATGTGTGTGACTGCATCTGCAAGCTCCAGAATTGGAATTAATGAACAACCATAGAAGAGGGAAGATATAGGAGAGTTGATGATGGTGCTGGGTGTTTGTTTCTAGATGGTTGGTGGTGTCGTGTGCTCGCTGGAGATGAGGATCTGTCTGCGAAGAGAGATGGATGATAGTGAGAGGTGAGGAATGATATTGTATTCCTGGTTGTGATTCGTGGATGTGGGTTGTTTGTGTCGTATGAGTGTTGGTCTCTGGTTGGAGTTGTCAAGTGTGTGAGCGAGTTGTGCTTTGCGGATATGCGTTGAGTGGAGGGATGGAGATAGTTCCGTAGGAGGGATAAGGCGCAGGCAAAGAAATAGTTAGAAGGGTGGAGCAGGAAGTTCTAGGGATGAATTGTTTCGAGTGGTGGTGCGCGAGAGCGGCCAGTGAGTTACGAGCGTGATGGGTGAGTTATATGTTTGATTGCGGGTGTTCTGTGGTCTGGGTGTGGCGTTTAGGAATAGGTCTGGGTGTGTTGAGATGAGCGTGGTGTTGACTTGTGAAATTCTTTTGATGGAGCGTGGCTGTTGTGCGAGGTGATGATTGTGGGAAAGACGCTGGAGGGAGTTGATGGTAGTGGGCTAAAGTTGATTTGAGTATGGGTGTATGGATTGTTGTGTTTGGATTGGTCTGTCGGTGTTTTTTGGTTGTTGTTTGTGAGTGTCTTTTGCGGTGTTTAAAATTTAGGTATGGGCTGGGTTTTGACTTTATTGTCTGGTAGAAGAGTGAGAGTTTTATTTGCTTAGAGCAGGTCTGTTGTTGATAGTCTGCATCGGTGAGATTGATTGGGTGTGATGGATGAAGGAGGAGGGGTAAAGTGTACGGAGTGGGGTTGAGGTGGGTAGAGAAGCTCGTCGCGGAGAGTAGAGTGGAGTAGGAGAGGTGGGAGGAGAAGGAGTGGGGAGAGGAGAGGATGGGGAAGGTGATGACGGAGAGTGAGAGAGAATTGTTGATGCAAGCAAAGGAGACAGAGTGAGGGATGTGCAGCAGTGGAGAGAGAGTAGATCAAAGCAAGAGAGTAGTGAGAGAGAGGAGGAGATGTAGGTGGTGTGCAAGAGAATGAGAGGTGAGGGAGATGAGAGTGAGAGTGAGAGTGTCATACAAGAGTGAGGAGAGAGAGGAGAGAGAGTGAGGATTGAACAAGGAGAGGGAGGGAGAGAGAGTAGAGGTCTAATCAATAGAGAGAGATGTGGAGGATCGATGTGATTGTAGATGTAGGGATGGATGAGTGGTGTAGGTAGTAAGTGAAGTGTGGGCATGAGGGGGAGGAGGGGGAGAGGGGAGGAGTAGTGATTCAAGGGGGCAGATAGGAGGAGAGGAGAGAGGAGTTAGTGGGGCATGATAGGAGAGGAGAGATGGAGTGAGATGAGTCGATCAAGACTGTTAGAGAGGAGAGGGAGATGTAGAGTGGGTCGATATGCGAAGCAGAGGTGAGGGGAGGAGTGAGGAGGAGTAGGGGTGAGAGGAAGTCAGGAGGGCGGAAGAGGAGAGAGAGTAGAGGTAGTGCATGTGGCTGAGTGAAGAGAGAGATGAGAGAGGTATGGATTGATTACAGGGGCGTGATGTTAGGGCGGCGGATAGGTGTAGGGAGGGTGAGGTAGCAGGTGAGTTGAGGGATGTTCTCATAGGAGATGTTGGGATGGTGTGTTTTTTTGTTTGCTGTGGGAGGAGAGGTAGGATGGGTAAGGAGTAGAAAGAGGAGGAGAGTGATGAAGCAGTGCTATGAAGTGGTGTTATAGAGGAACGAATTGCGGAGAAAAGGGATTTGCAAGTGAGAGGGCGTTGGCGAGTTTGAATGTGCATTGATGTTGTGGGCTGGTATGGAGTGTCGCAAGAGATGGTTAGAGAGGATTGAGGGGGTGGTGGGTTGGGGAATTGGGTGTAAGGGGATGTGGTGGGGTTGTGGGGGGACACGGGTGTACGTGTGGTGTGAGTCGAGGTCAATTAGTGGTAGCGGATGGTACGCGGTTTAATTGGTGCAGGTGATGGAGACTGGATGAGGATGGGTGGAAAGCTATCATGTTTAGAGTTGGAAGTTTGTGTTGTGAGGCTGTGAGTTGGTGTGGGGTTGGGTGGTGGGGGGATGGAAGATGTATCTGTCATGGGTATGTGTTGTGGGAATTGTGAGGCGGTAGCGGTGTGTCAGGGTGGGGCGTGGGGTAGTGGATTGGTGTGTGGTTCTGTGACGAGTGTGCGCTTCTCTGCGTCGGCTCGCGTGCGTGATTGGTCGAATAGTTAGAGTAAGGACTGGAAGGATGCTGAGGAGGCGACCGAGATATGATCGAGAATGGGTAGGAGGAGGTTAAGGAGAGGCGATGGTTGTGTTTTGGTTGTGCTGTTGTTCTGGTGATTGTGTGGTTGTGGTGTGCTGCTTAGTTTAGTTGTGATGTTTTTTTGTTTCTGTTGAGATGGAGAGGATTGATATTAAGAATGGTAATGAAGATGGATTAGGTGAGGAGGGTGTGCTGCTTATTGAGGGGGGTGTGGATGTGTGTCCGTGGGTTGGGTGGGCGTGAGTCAGTTGATTTAGGGGTAGTTTGATATGTGGTGAATGTGTGGTGGATTTTGAGTATGAGATGGTTGTAGAGTTTGTGTGTAGGATGGTGTGCAGAGTAGAGTGACAGTAGATATTCTAGCACAAATGACACAAGTATCAAATTTGTGATTTTTGGTTTGTGTTTTTGATGGGAAGAATTGAATGGTAAAACAGGAGAGAGTATGTGTTCTTTGTAAAGTTAGGTATGAGTAGTAAAGGTGGTCTAGGTGGGCCGTAGGAAGTCGGTATCTTGCGAGCCAATCACGCGAGTGGAGTGCTAATCCTCCTTGCCTAATTGATGAAGCGCTTGTCGTGTTAGCGAGCACAGAGGCCTGTGCTGACGTGTCAATCGATGCTGTGTTGAGCTGTGAGGGGGCCGGTAGTCGGGAGAATTGCTACTGACCTGGTTGAGGGTTCGTAGCCGAGTTTATCGTAGCTATCCAACTGAGATTATTGTAATATTGTTAATTGAATTGAAGTTTTAATGGTTTGAATACTGAAACTAATATTAATGCAGAAGGATGGAGCGACAGTAGAGAATATTAAGATATACGATGTTGTGTTGTGTTGTGCGTTTGTGTTTGTGTGTGCGGTGTGGGGATGGTTAGGGGGAGAGGGGTGGATTGGGAGTGTGTGGTAAGGTGGGAAAATAAAGGGTGTGGTCGGTCTATTATTGAGTGTGGTGTGTGTGATTTATGGTGTAGTGGGAGGTTGTTGCTGCTGAGTAGAGTAGGCAGGGTTGTTAGTAGTGTGGTGTTGTTCGGTGAGGGTATGAGTTGTGTGGTTTGTTGTTAGATATGTCTGATTGAAATGGAGCTTTGAGTTTGTTAGTATTGGTTAGGATGTAATGGTTGTTGCGTGCAGAGGGAAAATAGTATGTTGTAGAGGGTCGCGTTTTTGAATGCGTTTGGGTGTGAGGTAATTGGTCGGTTGACTCGAGCGCGTGTGGGGTTGAATTGTTATCGTGAAGTTCTAGGGGTGTGGTAGTACATTTACTTGTAGTAGAGCTGTGATTTTGTTAGATGTTGTAGTGGAGAGTTTTAATTCGATGTGAAGTGATTGTATGGTGAGTGTGGTGCTAAGAGGTGATGTGTGTGCGATTGGCGGGTGGATATTGGATTGAGGGGTGTGGTAGAGTTTGTGGACATGATATCTCGGCTGAAGCAGGTATTTGAATGGGAGCGCTGATGAAGCTTATGACGTAGGTTTTGATTGTGGTGGATGATGCGGTGGTGTGCAGAGTTGCGCGGCGTGTGTGGTAGTGCTCAGGAGCAGTTAGTTTGGGATGCTGAGTTGTTTGGTCGTCAGACGCGGGTGCGAAAGTGCTTCTGGATCGATTGTGATTGGGTTTGTTCTAAGGTTGGAGGTATGGTTTCGATAGATGTGGCTAGATGTGTTGTGAGGAGAGACTGTTTTGATTATTGGTGATTTGGTTGAGGGTTGGGTTTTGTGTGTTATTGAGTGAGCAGGTTTCAGGGTCATGTGAAGAAGACAAATTTTGATTTGTGGGTGTAGTAGGAGAGATGAGAGATGCTATGTCGTGGTTGTGTGCTGCGTGGTTAGTGAGGAGGGACAGATGATGTGAGGTGGTTGTGTGTGTGGGTGTTGTCGTGTTCTGTACGTATTCGTGTGTTGGTGTATATGATTAGTATGGATGGTCATGATGGAATGCGTGGTATATAGATGGGTTGTATATGCGAGTTGGCAGGATTCGGCGTGTAGACGTACGTGGACGAGGCAGATGGAGTGGTGTGTCCAATTGGTGATTATCTAATGAGGTTATGGCTGTTAAGAGAGTAAGTGTAATGGGGCCGACTGGGGCTGTGGTTCTTGCTATTGATGAAGAATGGAGAGTGTGGTGTGCGCGAGATATGATATACGACTGGGTGGTGTGGCGGTGCTTGGGAACTATCTCGTGATGTTTGTGAATTACGTTGCTGGTATGGCTAGGCTTCTTTTGTTGTGTGGTGGGGGTGCTGCTGTCAACAGGGTAGTGGTTATGTGTCAGAGAGACGAGGAGCTGGAGCGCTAGTCGAGTGGTTGTGTGGTTGCCAGAGTGCTGGTGTGATTGTTTTTGTGCTCTGAGTGTTGTTAGGGAGTTTCAAATGGTGGTGTTAGCTATATGTGTGTAGGCTATGTAAATGCTAAGTGGCTGTTGGAAGAAATTTTGCTTAAGTTATCAGAGAGATTCATTTTGAAACTATTTGTTTGCACAAACCAGTGTACTTTCATTTTGGGTAGATCAGTTTCGTTTTCTTTGTTTTAATCCCGTATCAACCTTCATGGGTTATTTAATGCCAAAGCTATCTTTTTAAATGAACTGTTGTAGTAGTATTTAACCTATAATTGGAGGGGTGAGGGGGTACATACCTTTCCTAAGGGTATTAGTCTGAAAGTGAATGTAATAGCGTGACTGGAGTTTAAACTTGTTTACTATGATGCCGCAGTCTAGCATATTTTCACAACGCCACAGGGACTCCCCACCCCCAAGGATCAGTTTCACACTTGAAGCTGAAAATCAGCACAACCTATTTGAAACAACACTTTTTTTTTCTTTTTGAGAGAGAGACTTTGCTGCGGGTGGAGGAGACAACATTCAAAAAAAAATAATTTTAACACGCATCGGGAAATGTTATTGATCAGTGTATGGCAATTTCCAAAGAAAATAACTTGTAACTGATCTTTGTAAAAAAACTAGTGACACACCTCAGACAAAATATTGTTTTAGTGATTCCACGTCCCCCCCACAGCCACCCCTTCTCTATTATTGCGTCCATTTCCTAAGTTTCTTTCAAGAAATAACAAATAATATTGATTAAAAAGATTCCATCACAGCAAGGACAATTTAATGAATTCTTTCCACCTGAAATGAAGAATTGTTTTTTTACATACCTGATTTATTTAGTTTAGTTTTTATTCTTAGTGATACATTATAAAAGTGTTAAATGCATTAATAACATGGGTCGTTTTGAGGCAAGTGTAACTAAGTTGGCCTTAATAGAGACATTGTTAATAAATAAGACCTTCATATTTTTGTTTTTTTATAAATTTTGGTGATAGGTTCTTTGGCCTTCATATCCAGTGATTTTAAGAGTGTCTTTGAAGACTATTTCTCTGATTTTTTTAGATAGGTAGAGGGCTATGATCTAAGTAGATAGTTTGAACTATTCCACTCGTCACAATATTTTTATCTTATTTCTGAACAACAGCATGTTCAGCTGGAAATAGATATAATTGCGATCGTAGTTTGTATAACTATCGAGGAACGGAACCGTTAGAGCCCTGTAATAGGAGAGTTAGGTTGGTTGGTTGAGGAGTGAGGGGGGTACTGTTGGTGTGGTGTCAGCGGTTTTTGTGATTGGGTGATTAGTGTTGGTGGTGGGATGTGATGTTGACTTGGCGGTGAGTGTGTGGGTGGGTTTGCGGATTGGTAGTGGTGAGGAGCGGGCGCGGTTGGGGAGTGGGGGGGTTGTGAGTGGGGGGTGAGTACGGGCAGGCTGGGGGAGGTTTTGATGTGGGTGGCGTTGATGGGTGGGTGGGTGGTGGGGGGTAGGGTGTGAGGTCGTGGGGTCGAGGTGGTGGTTCTTTAGTTGATTGGGGGAGGTGGGTGGTGTGATCGATTAGGTTGTGGCGAGTTGGGGGGAGTTTGGTGTTGGTTGGGTTTTGGGGTGTCGGTGTGTAGGTGAGTGCTGAGTATATGTCGAGGGGTGGCTCGGGGATTGTGTAGTGTAGAATTGTAGTGGTGTTTGTCTGGTTGTTGTTGGTGTTTGTGTGTCGGGGAGTGTCGTTTGTGTGTGTGGTTGTTGGTGTTGGCGTTGTGGTGGTGGTGCGGGGGGTGTGGGTGTCGTGCGCGTGGTGTGGGCGGTGTTGGCGGTGGTGGTGTGTGTGGAGTGGAGGTAGTGTATGTGGGGGTGTGTTTGGGTGTGTGATGGTGTTGAGGTGGCGTGATAGTAAGAGTGGGTGTGGTGTGTGAGGGTGTTGGTAGGGGTGATGGGGTGGGGTTGGTCGTGTGTTGGGTTGGTTGAGGGTGTTGTGGTGGTGTGAGGTTGTGAGTATGGTGGGGTGTTGGTGGGTGGTTGGGGTGGTGGTAGGGGTGTGGGATGGTGTGGGTGTTCGTGTAGTTGGTGGGGCAGGCGGTGTGGCCTGTGGCGTTTGACTGCAGTCCGTAGGGAGTAATGTGAACTTGCATGTGTAGGAACGGTGTGTAGGGTTCATACTTGTGGCAAGTGGGCAGTGGTATATGGTTCGTGAGGCTGGGCTGGCGCGCGCATGAGGTTCCGAATTGGGGAGGTATTAGGAGTAGTGGATTTTATGTTTGTGGGAAGTCGTGGTAGTAGACCTTCCGTGTCGTTATAGAAGGCGGTTGTGTGACGTGGTGTGAGATATGATTGTGGGGGAGGCGCGCTTTATGGTAGGTGAGAGAGGGGTAGTGAGTTGTGGTGTGTTATACGGGGCTAGTTATGCGGTGTGCGTGTAGTGTTGCCGTTGTGTTGGTGTGCGTTTTTGTAAAAGGAGGCAGGACGGGGGTAGTGTCCGGGGGGTGGGTCTTTGGTCGTGGTGGAGGTGTTGCTGGGTGTGGATGTACGTTGTGATAGTAGATTAGTAGTCTGCGATGCTTTGTTTGTTGTGTTAGTAATGGTGCTGTGGGAGGGGTGTGTGATTCGCTGCGGTATTGTGTGGGTGTTGTGTTGTGTTGTGGTGTGGGTGTAGTGCATGTTGGTGTGCAAGTGTGGGCTGTAAGGAGTGTGCGTGTTCATGGTCGCGTGTGACTGTAGGAAGTGTTATGGTGGGGTCGTAAGGGGTATGCAAGTCAGTCGTCTATCATTGATATGTTTGTTTTCTAGCAGACATTTTTTAGGTTCTTTGGCCTTATTTCAGGTGTGTGTTGCATCGTGTAACATTCGGAGTAGATGACGTGTTCAGCGTGAAGTTGTGTTGGTTTTGTGTGTTCAAGCATTTGCGGTGTTGATGTCTCATGTGTGTGGTTGGTTGTTTGATTGATCATAGAAGTTTCACAGTGTATTGGGTGTGAGTTGCGGTGTGGCAGTGGCGGGTTAGATCTCGGAGGGGTATGTGGTTGGGTCTTGGTGTGCGTAGGTTCTGCGAAGGTCATCGTAAATGATGGTTTTACGTCGAATGGCCGATCTAGTAGGAGTAGTGATGTGATCCTCGTGACGTGTTGTGGTATAGTGGTAATGGTGGAGTGGTTGGCGCTAAGTGGGTTTGTGGGGGGCAAGGGATGTGTAGTAAGTACGTGCAGCTAATAACGTCCAAGTTGTTGTGAAGGTAGTGACAATGGATGAACTGAAAAGGATTACCGCTTGCAATATTAGTTGGTTAGTTGGTAGCTTGAGCCGAGTTGTGTGTGCGCTTGTGCAGGTTGGTGCTGGTGTGTGTTGTCGTGGTTGCTATTGGGTCGGCTGTGTGCGTTCGGTTTGAGAGGGCTGGGCACAAGATAGAGAGGATCTAAGTTTGTTGGTAAATTGAGCAGGAGTTAGGGTGAGCGGTGTAGAGTGGTGGGTGTTGGATGAGGTTGTGTGCCTTGTTAGAGTAGACCAGTGTGGCGTAGAGTGGATGTGGGGGTGAGTGGGGTCCAGAGGGTTGGTAGAGGCCTATGTCGTGTCGCGTTGACGAGATGTTGTGTGGGTCGCGCGCGGCATTGGTAGCAGTAAAGTGAGAGATAGGTTGAGGTGAGTAGTGGGAGCTTTGCCTTCAAGGGATTTGTGGGTAGTCGGTGATTATGTGGTATGTCGCTATTGTGGTGTGATACGATGATGGCCGGCCTGGTAGAGAGAGTTGATGATTTCTTGTTGCTAGGTTGGTTCGATGGCGGTTTGCTTGAAGTGAAGGTGAATGATGGTGGTGAAGGTGGTAAGCGAGCGCGCACGATGATCAGTGGGGGTTGGGTGACTGGCGCGCCGGATAGTAGTGGATGTAGAGGTTAGATTTTGTAGGTGGAGGGTTGTGCGGGCACTAGTGAAGGAGATAGGTAGCTTGCGTGGTGTTTTCGGGCGCGTGATATGGCGTTGTGCTTTTTTGGGTTGCGGCTGTGTGGTGTGACATGTTGTAGTAATCAAGTGGTGTGTGGGGAGATAGTATTGGTGTGTCGTGTGGGTGCCGTGGGTGGTGTGTGTGTATGGGTTTGAGGGTTGATTGGAGTCAAGTCGGTGGTTTTGGTTAGGGTGTGAGTGAGGGTGTGTGGATGGGGCAGATAGGTCGAAGAGAGAAGATGATGGTGGTGATGGGTGTGGATTTGTAGCATTTTGGTGGCATTGTTCACTTCTTGGGTATGAGGATTGGGGATGTTTTGTGTGGTTGATCAGGTTGATGTGGAGCTGGAATGGTATATAGAGAGACGCACGGGTAAGGTAGGTGGTGTGAATGAGAGTGGATGAGGTTGGTCAATGTATTAGTGGTTAGTAGGTTTGGGTTAGTTGGGATGGTTATTGTTGTTGTTGGGTGATGTTGTTGAGATGTTGCTAAATTGTGTTGTTTGGTGTGTCGCATATATGATGATGGAGAGAAGACTAATTGAGAGCGTTATGAAAAGGGGGGATATGTTATGATGGAGTGAGGGATGTTGGAGGTTTGTGGTATTCGAGACTGTGTTGTAAATATATGGGTACTCATCAGTGAGTGTTAAGCGTGATCTGTGGTAGAGTGTTGGTTGTTGTTTGTGAGTATATTCAGGGTGTAAGTGGTGATGAGATATATAGGTTGAGCAGAAGAGTAATGAAGAAACGGTATGTAGTGACGGGGGTGTCTAGTACAGAGATTGGGTGTGAGTTTCATGAGGCGAGGGAGCATGGTACGATTTTTCTTTACTACGTGTTGTTGTTTGGTGTCTTTTTGCATGGGTTAGGTTTGGTTTTTTGTGTTTAGGTAGCGGGGTGTCGAGGTTCGTGGGGTTGCTGGTGGGTTTGTATAGGAGTTGGTGGATTGTGTAGGTGGTGTGGTAGGTCGCAGATATGCTAGAGGGGAGTTCGTTTTGCGCGCTGTGGTTGTGGTGGTCACAGGTTGAGGGTGCGAGAGGGCGTCAGAGGGATAAGATGTGTGGTTGGTGTTGGGGCATCGCTGGAGTGTGGATTGATTGCCCGCTGCTCGTGAAGGGCGTGGCGGAGGCGTGTCTTGGCTGTATGTCTTGACTGTAGCTATGGGCAGAGCGCGCGTGTCTAGGCTGTGTCATATCGGTAGTGTCGCTCGGTTTTGCGCGTAGTTAGTCATGTGTGATAATGTATGTAGCGGATATAGGTTGATTTGTTGTGGGGGGATGGGTCGTGGGGTGTGGGCGGTGAGTGACTGGAGTGATTGGAGTTCCATCTGGTGTTGCGGCGTTTGGGGTGGGTCGTGTGGGCGGGCGGAGGATGGTGGCGTGGCTGTCTTCTGTCGGTCTGAGCTGCGTTGTGTGTGCTGATGTTATGGGCTGTTTTCGTTTTGGTGTTTGTCAGAGTTGTTGTGAGGCAGTGTTCTTGTTTGTCGCTATTGTCGTGCTGTTGTTGTCTTGTTCTGCTTGACTTCTGGGTGTTGTCGCATGTCGGTATGTGTAGATGCAGATGATATTTATGGTGCTCGATTCTGGTAGTGTTGAGGCATGGGGTGGTATAGGGGGGGGGGTAGCTGATTGATCACATGGTTCTGTTTGCAGTTGCTTTCGGTCTGTGCTTCTGTTTTCGTGTGTCGGTCGCGTGCCGGGGGGATGTGGGGGCTTGCGCTCTCTTCTCTGGGGGGTCGTGGTGCTTGTCTCGGTGTCGTCTCGGTCGGTGTGTAGAGGGGTGGAGTGGGGTGGCTTTTTTTCTCCCTCAAATGTTCCTTTTCTTTCTTTCAATCAAAGTGGCTAAGCTTGTCCGCAAGGTAGTGGTGTGTGAGATCGTGGAGTGGTGGTATGGGACGGAGGGCAGTTCAGAGTGGAGTGTTGTTACGAAGGGTTGTTCAGTGCGATGGAGGGCGGGATTGGCATTGGTTTTATTCGTGTTTGAATGAGGTTGAGCGTGTATGGTGATAGTGGATGAAGAGGTGAATACGTGGTGTTGGTGACGCGAATGCAAATTGAGTGGTTCCGTTGGAAATAAGATTGTGAGATTGTTTTTTGGTTTTTTGTGTTCATTGGGTTGTTTGTGCCGCTTCTACGTTGCGTGGGAGTACTTTGGATGATGTTATTTTGGCATGGACTAAACATTGTTACGAGAGGTAGTGTGGCGTTTCGGGAGGTGGTGCAATGGAGAATGGTGGGTATGTTGAGAGAGAGAGACGTGAAATTGAGGGGATGGACTAAAGAATATTTGTGGGTGGTTGGGGTGTGGCGTGTTAAGAAGTGCCGTGGTTTAGGCAATAGGTGCGCAATAGGAGCTTGGGTATTGTGTGAAAGTCAATCTGGGGTTGGCAGGTGTTGTAATGGAAGAAAATCTATTCAAATAAAAGTATGTGGCATACTTTCTGAGGAGTGGATTCTTATGGGGGTGGTGAGAAGACAAGGTTAGCCAAGTAGAAGTCCTTTGAGGATTAATGTGGTGTGACATGACGGCGACGATGTGGGATGTTGTAGAGCGAATGTTCTAGCACGAGAGATGTAAGATTGTTGGGTTGTGTTGGTGTGGTAGAGTGTGTGCGCTTAATCGTCTTTTGGCATAGGTGGTGCATGTTGTAATGCGCAGTCGCGGAGATTAGCAGGTTGCATGGTCGTAGTGGGCTGAAAACGTGGATTCTCGCGACGTCATGTAGGTCATGTTTGTTAAGGTAAGAGCAGGTGGTGATGGGTAAGGGTAGGGGTGGCAGAGTGTGGTATTGGGTGTATGTCGCTATGAGATGAGGGATGTGACGTGTGAGGTGTGGGTGTGTGTTGGCTGGGAGTGTGCTGTCAATGGCGCCGCTGAGGTGGGTGTGGCTAGAGTTCGTGAGTGAAGCCTGTGGGGGTGTGTTGGTGGGGGGTGGTGGGTGGTAGAGTGTGCGACAGGGGTAGGCGGATGGTGTGCGTTTGTTTGTAAAGCATTGAGAAAGGTATGAATCCAACGATTCTCCCTCACCTATGGGGTAAAGTAGTACGGCAGGTACGTGTGTGGCGGGTGGTGTAAGTCTGTGTGTAGGGGCGAAGCAGGGGTCGGCGGAGAAGGATGAAAGCTTTCTGAATTTGCAGAGAGCCTGGGTGAAGTAGACTTTGAGAAAGGCGTCGTGAGGGGGTCTACTTTAGGTGATCGTGATGGTTTGCTGAGAGTGTTTAAAGAAAATAATTAGTTGATGTGGCATGATGCTGTTGTGGGAGTTGGGTCGGTGAATCAGGGTTTAACGTCACAGCACGAGGGTGTGGAGCTGTAGTGGTGAGCGACGCTCTGTGTTTAGTGGTGTGGTTGGTGGTCAACGGTTACCGATTGCACTCTGATGTAGCATAAATGACCAAAATGCGGTGATATGCCGTAAAACCAAACAACAAACCAACTAACCCTTGAATGCCAGAGCTATCCTTGTAGAGCAAGAGTAGTCGCGGTACTATTTAAGCGATATCTTTGGGAATAAGGGTTTATTAGTCCAAAGTTAATGTAATAGTATGACTGGAGTTTGAACTCATTTATTATGATATCACAATCTTATGCATTTTAACCACTCACAAATTAGGATATCAATTCTAAGAACTTTGCTATTTTCATTTTAGTGATTTATGACTTTTCACTACTAAAAAAAAAAAGGATGGTCCATAAGGTTAGGTTTCATTAAAATAGACGCAACAAATAATATATTAGTAATAGACTCTTAAAAGACTAATAAAACACTGATGATAATAGACTCTTAAAAGACTAATAAAAAAATGTCTGACAGGGTAAAGATTTCATCAAAGTAGACAACAAATTATAATTAGTTGTAAAATTCAGTGTTGTAGCCTATTGTCAATATTAGCTTAACAGCAAAGGGCGTCTATTGTCTTTTCGCTAGTGCTAGTCATAGGAGATTGTATTTGTATAAATTTTTGGGAGATTGTTTTGGGTTTTTTTCTGAGGTGGGGCACCACAACTACAGTCATTTCTCAGATGCTTTACTGCACAGATCAGTTTATTCAATCTGGGTTACTCATGTACTGAGTTGGTGAGCACCATTATCAAACCCGGAATCTTGCAATTGCTTGGTGAATGCTCTACCAACTGAGCTGAACAGCCTGATATATTATAAAAATGTAAAAGACTCTTAAAATAATAATAAAAGAAATGGTCCACACAGATTTTGTCAAAGTAGAGACAAGAAATAATATATTATTAATAAACAGTTTCTGAACTTCTATGCTTCTTTTTGGTGGGTGGGGAGTGTTTACTTTTTCCACAATAAAAATACAGGGAGGTGCATGGTGTACTGGTGAGAGTCGTGAGAAATGGATTCGTCAACCTGAGTTCAAATCCTAGATGAGGCTGTCTACATTTCACTTAGCACTAATACCTTTTGGAAAAGTATGAATCCAACTATTCTCCCTCCAGCTATGAGTAAATACTAGGGTAGACTGGGCTCTTTAACCTTGGTTGGGCAACCAGTCTAGGAGAAGAAAAAACTCTGAATTCAAACTTTTTAAATCTCTGCTTGGGGTGGTCACTACTAGAATAGGCTCAGTCCTAATTATGATCTATTTTCAATTTTAAAAAAAAAATGAATGTTCACTTTTTCATGACAGTTTGTTAAATTGATAAAAAAAATGTTGGTTTTATGTGATGATTCAGAAGATGATGTGATAGTCTGAACTTACTAAAGAATTTCTTGTTAAAACTTTCTCATAATAGTAACAACTTAGAGTAACTAGTGGGACCTGTGGACATACCATAGTATAATAATTTAACTATTACAACAATTGATATATATATATATATATATATATATATCCCTCCCTCACATATAAGAGCATTAAAAAAAATAACCCACCTCATAGAGGTTCTTCACGGAACAAATGGACATGCTACTACTAACACACTCATCTACCCAGATTTTAATAGCATGTCAAACCCTCAAAAACACTTCAACTTTTATAGTTCTTCAATAATGCTCCCTTTCTAAAAATCTATAAACAATTTCTTCAAATAAGAAATTTTCTCCTGACGATGACCTAAGGTCGAAACTAGTTGAGAATAAATAACATACAAGAAATATTCCTGATTGTCTTATCACTTTTTGTTCATACTATATATATATATATATATACTTAAGAGCTATTGCAAATTGTACAATATGTAAAAATAGAAATAATCTTGATTTAATTCTCTCTCCCTCTTTCTTTTTTCCTTTTCATCTTTTCCTTCCATTCCATTGAAATAGATTAGTGTTAACACTTCTACACTCTCTCCCTTTCTCTTTATCTTTTTCCCACTCTCTTCTTTCTTTATTGTCATATTTTTTCTCATGCATAACATGTCCTTTTCCTTCCCTTTGTTCAAAATAAAAACGGAACGTTCCATTATTTTGTTGAGGTGACGACACCCATCTCCCAACCCAAACTCCTCTCCTACCAACTCCCCAATTTCAAAACAACAAACAATTGTAAAAAAATCAAAGCAGATGAATATTGCCCATCAATAATAAAAGGTGAACAAGAAAAAGAAAGAAGAAAAAAAAAGAACTTTATAAAGAGTTTTTTTTTCCTTTTGTTAAAGAAGAAAGAAAGGAAAAAAAAACAGCTGATGTTTTATCAGCAACATTTGGATTTGAATATCTTTCAGGAAAAATATTGCATTTTGTTTGAATCTATCAAAATGTTGACATTTAGTCAATATTACTTTTTTTTTTAAAACCCAAAAACCAACTGTTCATTGGAGAATAACAACAGCAACTTTCTTGTTCACTTGTATCCACACAGAATATAGATGCATATCATAACAAAGAATCTCCTTTTCTCTATGTATATATCGATATTTTTTTCTTCTTTTTACTAGTATATCTATTATACCATCTATATTTTGCATGAATTTCTGATACAACGTATTGTTACTATTATACATTGATTTTTTTTTTGTTGCTTGTTTTATTTTATGGCATATTGTCAGATAGTATGTAAATAATAAGAATGGAATCATCTGTTTTTCCTATAAATAATGTCTGACAAAACTTCAGAAGAGAGAAACGAGATATCACAGGATTTTTTAATTCAACCTAGCAATTGCTAATTACTCTGTTCACTTTATATCTTTGCCTAGTAAACCTTTTTCCCTATCCTTGATATTCATTGTGTTTCTTCCTATTATTTCTGTGTTATCTCTGATACTCGAATTAGAACACAAATCAACCATTTTCAGATCTTATAATGCTGAATTAACTCCTTTTGATATCAGGTTGCTTACAGTACCTGCTGTTGTTTAAATGGTCACCCATCTAAGTATTGAATGGGCTCTATGTTGCTAATCTTCAATGATCTTGTGCAAACAGGTGCTTTCAATGACTTGACCATAAGTCAATTTCATTGTCTTTGTCTACCAACAGAGAATCTCTCTATGTGTAATGCCAAAGGACCTGAGATCATTCAAGGATGTCTGCAAGAATGATCTCAGATACTTTGGCATTGCCCTTCCAGCTGGGAAAATTTGACTCAGGACCGCTCTTGGTGGCAACAGGCTTTCCGTAGTGGACTGTTGATGTCTGAAGCCACCCTGGTGTGACACTATGAAGCCAAGACATCCAGAAGAAAGCAGTGGCAACAAAACACCAGCACATCAACATCTTCAAGGACAGCCTTCACATGTGACATCTGTGGTGTTTTTTGAACATTGAACTTCACAGTCACACGAGACACTGTAACTTCAAGGGCACAAGAACTATATTATAGTCTTCTGAGACTGCAATACCAATGTCTACCAACAGAGAATCTCTTTATGTTTACAAATATATGTGCATTTATATACTCAAGTTCAATACTGGATGAGGCTGTTTGCATTTCACACTGCACTAATACCCTTGGGAAAGGTATGAATCCAACAATTCTATTTCAAGTTCTAGATAAATAGAAGGTTGTTTGTATGTACCACAACACTAATACACTTAGGAAAGGTATGAATCCAACCATTCTATATCTATAGGAGTTGATAACCCTTTCACTGTTTTAATTGCCACATGTGAATCTCAATGGGTTTTTTTAAGACATGTTTAAGGGCCATAGGTGTTTCTCAAAGTGTATTTAAAATAAAGGATAAAACCTTGTGAAACATCAAACTTGCCTTGAACTGCAAAAGGGTTAAACAAATATTGGCATTAAATAACCCTTGAGTTGATATGCCATTAAACAAGTGAACCAAAGAAAAAAATATGTTTACTTTATTAAATACTAAAGATCCATATTTGTCCTCAAGAAATAAAAACATTGACATTTCTGCACAAAACTTGACTTCAAAAGACATTTGAAACCACAAAAGAGATTTTAATCTTTCTGACTACAAAGAAACTAAAACAAAATAATAATTAAAATATAATTTACTAAATAACTTTTTATTGTTTAAGAAGTTTATTACTTTTCAGTTTCATTTTTGGCAACCATCTCTTGACTTTTGTTTTTTTTTTTTACTTCTTTTAAGCAGATTAGTCAAAAGGATTAGATTATTTTTCTGGAAATTGATTTTTGATTAGGATCAATTATAAAACTTGAATATAAGAAAATAAATGATATATAAATATGGTAGAATTTAGAAAAAGATTATTTATTAAGATTACCTTAGACTGGAAAAGAGTGACAATATTGGGGAGACTCAGTTAAGATTTTTTAGAGCAATATTATCAGTTGTATTCCTCTTAAGAATTATCATAACGGGTGAAAGTAATAAAATTGGGAAAAAAAAGAATCAGATGGGCTAGAAAGTATACACACACACACACACACACACACACAAGCTACTGCTTAATAATAAAACAAAAAAGGGTAGGCCAAACCTGGAATGATAAGAAGACATTGTTGAATAGACATACATAAACACACACACACACACACTCACACACACAGAGAATTTGGAAGATATAAGACACAAAGGAGAATGAAAGATTACTAGCGACAGCTTCAGTTTCGGAAATCTTCTGTCGAAGAGACTTTTATCTCGAAATATTATTAACCCAGCTATGGGTTAAATAGTACCACTACTATTTTCCTACAAGGGTGGTTTTGGCATTAAAAAAACTCACAAATGTTGAGATGCCATCAAACAAACAACAAACAAACAAACAACATAGATGCTGTCGGAGGTGTGCTTAGTGTAATGCTTATTATCATAGGAAATGGAATTGACAATCTAAGTTCAAATCCTGAAGGAAGTAGTCTGTTTTCTACAAGAATGGTTTTGACATTAAATAAGTCTCAAAGATTGATATGCCATAAAACAAAGATGAAACCAAACCAACTCCTCCGCATGAGCAGGATGTGACACAAGGTTAATTTTTAATTGTAATTTAACAAGTTTGAATACAGTTTTCTTTCTCCTAGACCGGTTGCCATTACCAACATGAAAGATTCCCGAGTCTGCCCTACTATTTACCCATAGCTGGTGAGAATAAGTGGATGTATACTTTTCCCAAAGGTAATAGTGCTGTGTGAAATAGCCTTGTCTAGGATTTGAACTTTGTTTGCTGTCTCCATTTCCTATGATTATAACTGTTGCACCATGAGCAACTCCCATCAAAAACTAATATAAGAACAATTACATATAATTAACTTTGTATTGTTTATGCAAACTAAATAGAAAAAAAAATTGAAAGATATGAATGGAGATATGTATATAGAAAGGTTCTTTTCATAGGTATGTATATGTTAAGTTTTCAAGAGATAGGAAAGTTTGTGAGAGACATATTTGAGAAGTATTCTTTAGTTGTTGGTAGTGTGGAATTAAATAATCTTGTCAGTAAACAAGTAAGCTTTGGGAATTGTACTGTATAAGTGTACAATGTATGAGATTCCATAAACTCTAGGCATAAAATAACCCCAGACAGGTTGACATGCAATTAAAATCAATCAATCAATCCTTCTTTCCTTCCTTAATATCACATAGCTGTGTGCAGAACCTCTTAAGAAACAACTATACAAAAAATGTAAATATGAATATACAATGAATGCAATACCCTAACATTTAGGTATTAAATGACCCCAGATGGGTTGACATTCCATTAAAATGAATGAATGAATCAATCAATCAGTCCTTCCTACATTAATATCATGTAATTATGCACAAACAAATGACTATTACTAAAAAAAATTATTACCTAAAACCATATAATTATTAGTATTAGATAGGAATACTAGAAACCATACAACTGTGTGCAAATTATTTGTATTAGATAGAAATACTTGATATCCTATAACTTTGTGCAAAAACTCTTAGGAAACAGCTACACAAAAAATATAAATATAAATGTATAACGTATGCAATTCCTTAACCTCTAGGCATAAAATAAACCTAGATGTGTTGACATGCCATTAAAATCAATCTGACAAAAGAAAATTATTAAAAGTAGAAAGATTGTGAGAAAGTCAACATTTTTCCAAGCCAATTCCTGATTACCTTGCTAGAATTCCCTAACACAATAACAGAGTCTCAAACAGATTAAACAGTCAGCCAATATCTACAGTTTCACAAAGGAATTAACCCCAATTGTTGCACTTACCTAAAACCAAAGGAACTTACTTCTGGCTATAGAAGAAGGTATTTGCTTTTAGATTCAACTATTCTCTATAGGTAAGGCCCATCACACAGAGAAATACAGACGCATCTTTATTATATATATATATATATATATATATATATATAGATGTATCAGCTACCATAAAAAGAAGAATCCTTAGCAATCTGATTACGTCCTGGTTAACTAATCAATACAAAGATAAGTAGAAAGAAATCAAGAATGGCCAATGGCACAACATATTCTTTGGTGTAAAAGGGAAAACCAACAGATTTCCCATACAATTCTTCTTTCTCAATAAATGGCTTATTCCCAAACAGCTGATGTAAGGTTTCAAGAAAAAAAAAGAAAGAAAAAGAAATCTATAAAAGTTTTGGAAGAAATCATAGAAGCACCAGTTCCAAAGATGAACTTCTTTACCGGATTTCTTCTATAGAGAAACTTTCTGTGGAATAAAATGAATAAACACAAGACATTGGAAAGGCAATATTACTTCATCTCCAGCCGCCTAAAATGACACTTGATGAACCTTGTATTAATATATACAGAGCCATTCATCTTTTTATATATATATATATATATATAGATACAAAGGAGTCGCATCTGTTTTCGTATGTTAGTGTCAACTTGTAACTAAGCAAAGAGATCTCATTGAGTATTAAAATCTTGCACTATTTTAACTTGGTAGAGAATTCACTTAGGAATTGCAAGGTTCCAGGTTCAATACTAGTACTTTCCAACTCAGCGCATGTGTAGTACAGCTTGAGTAAGTTGAAAAAATATGACCTATTCACACACTGACATTTGCATTCATTATTTCATATATATATATATATGTAACAAGAATGAAAGTAAATTGTGTTGAAGGAGGTCCGCAATCAAGTCCGACACATATGCTCTCCCAACTGCCAAAGTCTTCTATATGCAACAATCTTCCAGTAGTACTACACATGCCTCTCTTCTCAACAGCAAGGTCCGAATAGTTTTTCTTCCTCTTGCCTCAACAGCAAAATCTGTTTACATCCGGGCTACTCACTCTACACTGCCCGTGCAGAATTTTGATATTCAACAGTATTTCAACAACAAGGAGGTGGCGAGTTCAATTTCTGTGGTCACTCGCCACACTCCTCCCCCTCGCACAGGCCATATCCGGACGCGTTTTGTTCGTTGGGATTGGGAATCTGCTTGTCACAATATACACACACAGATAAATTGAATCAACCATTTTTTTTTTTTCTATTTATTCAGACTTTTCAATTATCTCCCTTTACTATAGAACAATTTTATCTCACTTTGTAACTAGAATTAAAGAAAAAATATTCTAATGCTTTTAGTTAAAATTTCTTTCAAATTCTGTTTCTTAATAGAAAGTCTGGGCTTAATGAACGGATATTTATTTTTTTTTAAACTTTCATTAAAAGGATTAGGATTTCTCCTTAATCAAATCTTTGTCTGACTGAATTAATCCTAGGATGAGTGGTTTAATCCTATGGGATTTATGAAACTTAAATTTCTTTTAATCCTCTTAGAAGATACTGATTCACCCCATGATTTGAACTCCTTTTAAATCATCAGAGAATTAAAATATCAAAGAAAGAACGACCAAGCAAGACAATGGCGTTTAAGTAAATTTAACTGTTTCATTTCTCTGTCTTTATATATATATATATATATATATATATATATATATATATATAAAGTCATCCACAGACACCGTGTTTTGATATTTCACATCTAATCAGTGTGGCTAGACACAGCAACTACCTCAGACACGGAGCGAAACCTGACTGACTTATCATCAGCCCAATTCATAACCTTTCAGCCACCAACAAGGAGCTGTTTTAACTGTTTTAATTACATATATCTGTGTATATATTTTACAATCACAAGAGAGATCAAATCTGTAAACAACAGACAATCATTGCTTTATGCTGGTAATGAAAATTAATTAAAATCACTCCTAGAGAGCTCTACCGGTTTTCGGAGCATATAATAAGTCATCCATAGACACTGTGTTTCGTCATTTCATGTCTCATCAGTGTGGCTAGACACAGCAAATACCTCCGAGCAGGAGCAAAACCTGACTGATATATATATATATATATATACATATTTTAAAGTTTGCTATATTCATCAAATAAAAACACACCAAAAATAACCTGGAAAGTAAGAAAAATGACACCAGTTTACAACACCACCTCAAAACACTAACCTTTGCCTAGAAGCCATAATCACCTTCCAAGAAAAAAGCAAACTCCTAAATAAACAATCAGAATTCATATCCAAATGTAGGCAGGAAAACAATTTCTTACTAAGCCATCTGAAAATTACTAACAGCAAAAAAAAACTTTATAAATAAATAGATAGAAGAAAATAAAAATGAATTGAAATTAAAATAAGATAAATAAATAAAACACATGAGAATAAGAATTAATAATGATGATTTATATAAAAAAAAAACACTAGAAAATAATAAATCCAACAGAATAGGGTTATGAGATAAGAATGTTCTTACAATATGTTGGAAGGTTCAAAGTTAACTTTCCAACGTGGGTACATATATGTACATGAATTAATCCGACATAGAAGTTATATGTAGTAATAACAAACATAGACTTTATTTTGTGAGCATGTGGAGAAAATATACCTACATGACAGGTATACACATACTCATGACAAGTTACAGTAAGATATAGACAATAGATACATAAAAATACACAAAGGATGAAGGATTAAGTCCTAAAGAAGTGAGATAGTTACATTTTGAAATAAGTCACTTACTGGTACTTACTTAAGGGACAAAGGTACCTAATCCATTTGCAGTGGTTGCTGGGCCCAGAGAAAGAGAGTGATTTCTCTCCGGGCTGCACTTTTTGTACAGCCACCACCTATCAGCAAAAACCTGCAGCAAGGGAAGTAACCCTATTGGTCCATGCCAACATGGGCGGACAATCGCTACAGTGTAAATAAATGAACAAATCACAAAATGAATACAATATATCAGCATCAATAACCATTCAGTATAAATTAGAACACCCTTCCCAGAATGCCTCACAAACTAAACCACATTTCCTATCATGCCTCACACAAAAGTATATAAAGGGTCACAAACTGAGCGCATACCATTTGGTCTGATGATTACATTAGCAAGAAATTGACAGTCACCAAGTGCAGTTTACTCAATTCTATGCTCTCATAACATATATATATATATATATATATATATATATATATATATATATAACAATATAGGTAGGTCTCTCTTTTTCTTATACTGTTATAACCAGATTTCTCTTTCTAGATGTAGAAAAATCTGTCTCTCCTTTTTCTGCTACTTCCATAGGCAGGTCTTTTCTTCCTTTGTCACCAGTATAGGTAACTCTCTCTCCTTTTTCTGGTACCAGACTGGCAGGTCACTTTTTTTCTCTGGGCTGATATAAACAGGCCTCTCCTTTTTTCTTATTCTGTCAGAGCCAGAATTCTCATTTTTCTAGATGTACATAAATCTAGATCTTTCCTTTCTCTGGTACCAGAAATGACAGGTCTCTCCTTTCTCTAGTATCAGAAATGACAGGTCTCTCTTTTCTCTAGTATCAGATATGACAGGTCTCTCCTTTCTATGGTACCAGAAATGACAGGTCTCTCCTTTCTCTAGTACCAGAAATGACAGGTCTCTCCTTTCTCTAGTACCAGAAATGACAGGTCTCTCCTTTCTCTAGTACCAGAATGACAGGTCTCTCCTTTCTCTAGTACCAGATATGACAGGTCTCTCCTTTCTCTGGTACCAGCATAGGCAGTTTTCTTCTTTCTCTGTAATGGTATAAGCAGGCCTCTTCTTCTTCTTGTACTAACATAAGTAGGTCTCTCTTTTTTCTTATAGTGACATAGGCAAGCTTCTTTTTTCTCTGGTATTGGGATAAGCAAGCCTAAGCAGGTCTCTGCTTTCTCTGTGCTGATATAGGTATGTCTCTCTTTTCTCTTATATTGGCATAGGCAGCTCTCCTTTTTCTGGTTTCAGCATAGGTTGTCTCTCTTTTTTCTTTATCAATACACACAAGGCATGTCTCTCCTTTCTCTGTGTTGGCATAAGCAAGCCTATCTTTTTTCTGGTACCAGCATAAACAGGTCTCTCTTTTCTCTTATACTGGCATAGGCAGCTCTCTCTCCTTTTTCAGGTTCTCTGCATAGATATATACTTATCTCCCTCCACTTGGCAGTAAATAATGACTGTCTTGACTAAGTGCTCTAAATCACAGCAAAATGCATCCACCATTTACCAGTGAATGTCTTCAATTGTGCAACATGAATTTTTGGCTGTCTTCCATTAAAGTAATCTGTTTGATCAATGCAATTTTTATCAAAGCAGCACCTTTTTTTTGCTAAATGATTTATGACATAGATTACATTTTTCCTCTTTAGTTTTTAGCTGAACATATTCCAGGAAAATCTATAAGCAGAGAATCCAAACTTGTACAGAAAAAAATATTCATGATTTTATAAAGTACTGAACAACCTGTGAACCTGTTGGGTTCTTATTGTAAAAAGAGTCTATGATGATATTGATAATCCTATTTAGGTAAGAGTGAAAGATTCTAATTAGCATTTCATAGTTAAGAACGATCCATGATGATATTGATGCTTCTGTTTGAGAAGGGGTGAAGAATTCTAATTTGGATTTCATAGTTAACAGGTAACCATGATTATACTAATGCTTCTCTTTAGGAAGGAGTGAAGGATTCTAATTAGCATTTCATAGTTAAGGAACGATCCATGATGATATTGATGCTTCTGTTTGAGAAGGGGTGAAGAATTCTAATTTGGATTTCATAGTTAACAGGTAACCATGATTATACTAATGCTTCTCTTTAGGAAGGAGTGAAGGATTCTAATTAGCATTTCATAGTTAAGGACGATCCATGATGATATTGATGCTTCTGTTTGAGAAGGGTGAAGAATTCTAATTTGGATTTCATAGTTAAGGATGATCCATGATGATATTGATGCTTTTGTTTAAGAAGGGGTGATGAATTCTAATTTGGATTTCATAGTTAACAGGTAACCATGATGATACTAATGCTTCTCTTTAAGAAGGAGCTGACAATAGATGTGACACTCCATCTAAGTAAAAAGATAACATTCTCCCTGGTTTAGAGCAAGCAAAAATGTTATAGACTTCAATGCTGTTCAGCTGATACTAACAATAGGCCATTCCTGCCAACTTTTTACTATATGCAAATACACATCTGCATTATTGTGACTGGTTACAGAATAGATTATAGTTTTACATTCATAGAATGTTTGTATTTTTTTATTGAATAGTTTGATATTCTAATCAGTTACCAATTCTTTGAATTGACAACAATAAGCATTGGAAAAAGAAGAATTATCTTAGAGATTCAGATGGAATATTACATTAAAGAAATCACTTTCAGTCTGAGATTTATTTTTCTCTTTTGAATGTTATTATTGCATCATTCATGGTTAATAAGTTCTTTTCTCTCAATGCTCCAAACTTCTAGCCTTGAGCCAGACTAAGTTTAGCTTAGTAAAGAACTGCAGTAGCTTTGCATTGTTAAGGATTTTGGTTAACCAAGGCTAGAGAACCTAATCTAATCTACTATTTGCCCATAGCCTTGTTGTGGGTTAAATAGTAACAGTATTGTTCTTCTACAAGGATAGCGTTGGCATTAAATAACCCACAAAGATAGATATGCCATTTAACAAAGCAAAAGAAATAGCTAGAGGGAGAAGTGAAATACAAAAAACTTTATCCAGTATTTGAACTCTGATCACCAATTCCATTTCATACAACAGATAACCATTATACTAAGTGTGCCTGCTAAAACACATATAAAGTATTTTGCTATGAAATTGATAATTTCTGAAAAGAAATTCATATTTCCAAACATGTAAGGCAGAATATAATAAAAATAAAAACAATCTATAAAATATCACTAGCTCACTTAGTGTGTTGTGATATTATTTGTAGAGTGCTCAATATCAGTATTAGAGCTGTTATATATATACATATGTATATGGGAATTTCTGTGACTAGATTTAATGCTGTGGTGCATTCATCAGAGTGAAAAGTCTTTTATTTAAATATCACCTTTAACCCTAACCCCACTAAAAATTAACCATAACAATTGGATTTTTTAAGAACTTTTCACTGATGAATGCACCACTGCATAAAATCTAAGGTCACAGAAATTTCCATTTATATATATATATATATATATATATTTTTCTGTGACCTTATATATCATATATAAGCTTTATCACTGATATTGAGCAGTCTACTAATAATACCACAAAAAAACTTGGTCCACCACTAACTCACCAAGTGAGCTAGTGATAACCATATACTATTCCAATATATATAAGAACAAAGGGAACAAAGTGGGAATTATAACTAAATAATTAAATAAAGCCTGGTATTTTGTAGTTATTTAAAACTAGTTTAGCTAGAAACAGTGATATGTTAAAAAATCCATGTCGATTATTAAGGGAGGGCAAAAGCAAAATTGCACAGGCTTCAAAAAATCTGTCGTAGTCTTTTGTTGTGAATATGAGCTAATATTGTGGCATCATTGAAACTAAGTTATGATCAGTTTCAGCCATATGTTGGACGAGGGGGTTCTAAAAATTGCCCAATTTAATATCAAGTTTATGCTCATATAAACGCTTCTTGAGAGTTCTGGCGGTTTCTCCGATGTATTTTTTGTCGCAATCTATCTATCTATCTATCTATATATATTTATATATACAATAAAAAAACACCTGATAAAACAAATAAAATTCATCATAAGTATTGCATGAACAATCAAACCCATTGTTTGTGTCCTTTGTGTTCTTACTAAGTCGATGTTGCTGCAACTTTTGTCTGGTACCATTCAAATGAACCATATAAAGATGAGTGCCTGAAGAATACAAGACAATTTCCCAAGTCATTCCTGATATTGGGGTTGCATATTATCCTAAGGACCAGAGGAGATGGCAATCATTACTTCAACAATCAATGCACATGTGTACATTGAAATCCTGGATTATTTTCTCATTCCATCGATAGAAAATTGGCTTGGTCATTTTTCCAGGACAGTAATGCATCATTTCAGAGTGAAAAGGGGATTAAGGCTTTTCTCCAAGAAACGAATATAAAATCAATGACATGTCCAGCAAATATTCCAGATCTACAAGGACTGAAAAGTTCATAGGATAACCAAAATACTCTATATCAGCTGCTTTATCATCTCAGCTACAAAAGCTACAGATGTCTAAAAAAATATCCATAAAGCCATCCAACATTCTTCTTTCTGATTTGCTGAAACCATGTTGTTGCTGTTTTTTTATATGAGGGTAGGCTGAAAAGTTCATAGGCTGACCAAGATACTCTCATGGAATGTGACCAAATGGGGATTATTTTTCAACATAGTCCCCCTTGCAGTTTACACTCTACTTCCATCGGTGTTGCAGTGCTTGGATCTATGTATGAGGGTTGGCTGAAAAGTTCAGCACATTCCCTTTTGCCTTAGGAAAGTCTGGTTCTTTATACCTGCTGCTTTATCATCTAAGCTACAAGAGCTAATGAAGTACTAAATAATACCTATAAACCCATCCAATACCATTCTCTCAGATTTACTGTTTTTATATAAGGGTTGGCTGAAAATTTCATAGGCTAACCAAGATACTCTTGTGGAATGTGAACAAATGAGGTTTATTTTTCAACATAGTCCTTCTTGCAGTCTCCACACTTCTTTCATCAGTGTTGCAGTGCTTGGATATATAAAAATATTACAAGTAATTTTCTTGGGAAAATAATTATTATCAGGTCCACAATTCCATTTCCAATGAGTTCAAATCCTGGACGAGAGTGGTTAACTCAATTGGTAGGACATTCACCTAGAAATTGCTAAGTTACAGTTTTGATACTGGCCTTTGCCAACTCAGTGTATGAGTACTACAGTTTGGGTAATCTGATCTGTGTGGTAGGTTTGGTGCTCTACCTCAGTAAACAATCTCTAGCATAAGCAAAAAGAGGATAGACTCCCTCACTTTGGCCAATACTGACAATAGGCCACTCCGTAAGCTTTAGTCCTATGTATTATGTATAAAGTAAATGCATTGTTGATTTTACTCTAGAAATGCATTGGAAATTTGATTGTCAGTGGTCAGGAATTAATGTAAGCATTATTGACAGAATGTAAATGCATTTAAAGTAAGGTTATGCATTGTAAATGAGAAAAATGTATTGTCAATAGCCAGGAATTAATGAGAGTATTACCGACTGAATGGGGTTATTATATCTATGATAATATAAGAATATGAAACCTTAAATATTGACAGCTTTAACTTAATGTTACTCTGAGTTAGTATCCCTGGGGTGGAAGGTCCTAAATACATAAGTAAATCAATGAACCACTTTATATATATATATATATATATATATATATATATATATATATATAAATAGAGAGAGAAAAAGAGAGATAAACCAAAGGGATAAGACAAATAGGAATATTTCTTTTGTACTATCTATTTTTGAATTGTTCCCAATTAACAGGGTGGTCTAAAAGATTTATCACCCCTACTTTCATTATTTTTTTAATATGAAATATAATATCATTAATTATGATATATTATAATTTTCTATTTCATTTCAGTAACTTATTTCATGTAATTATAGTTGATTAATTAGGAGTTATATTTTGGTAGGGGATGATCTCTCTCTCTCTCTCTCTCTCTCTATATATATATATATATATATATATATATATATATATATATATACATACACAGGGTGTTTATAAAAAATGTTATCATTTCTATGCCAGTTTCTTTATGATATCTTGATTTTAAAGTCTCCACCTGTTCACCATCCCTGTCAATATATTATTAGAATCTTCCTCAGATCTTTTCCTAATATCAGTTCTGTTTTTATAATAAATATACTCCCATAGAAATATTAGCATTTTTTAATAACTTGTGGGAGATTCCAAGAATGTATTAACAGAGATGTTGAAAATGTGGAGACTGTTTAAAATTATATTTTCCCCATAGAAATGGATTGGAAACTTGATTGTCAATGGTTAGAAATTAATGTAAGCATTATAGATCAATTTTATCTATAAGGGCTATTATATATACTAGTGAATTTGCCATGCATAGTACAGCTTTGTGCTGGGCCCTGCAATTAGCTTGATTTGGAAGTCACTCTCTTTAAGAAAGGATAGATACTATAAGTTTCACTTACCAATGCTTGTTCTTTGGTTAGCGTTGGCCTGCTTTTATTTCTAACCCATTATACATCTTTTACCTTAGAGAACTTAGATATTACTTTCTGCCAAATACATATTAACTTTTATATTAAAGATTCACATCATATATTGCATAATACATATTACCTATTATCGTTTACCTTTTACCTTATTATTCATCCATTCACTGTAGATGACCAGGCCATTAATAGAAAAAACTTAGAAAATTTTCCCTGAGAGAATGCACTGCTTTATATATATATATATAATGTAAAATGTATTATAGAAATGTATTGGAAACTTGATTATCAGTGGTCAGAAATGAATGTAAGTTTTATTGACAAGAATGTCTTATGTATAATAGAAATGCATTGGAAACTTGATTGTCAATGGTGAAGGAATTAATATAAGTATTATTGTTAGAATAGGCCTATTATCTATACTAGTGCATTTGTTGCTTTGTCCTGGGCCCTGAAGTTAGCTTGATTTGAAAGTCAGTAAGAAAGGATAGATACTATAGGTTTGTCTTACCCTGGCTTATTCATTTGGTTCAGCTTGCTTTTACCTGTAACCCATTATTCATTTTTTACTTAAGAGCACTTACATCTTACTTCCTGCCAAATACATATTAACTATTACATTATTATGGATTGTGTAATACCTATTATAACCCTTACCTATGATTGTTTACTTTTTACCTGATATCTAATATCTTTTTCACATCCCTCTTTACATTTTATTTTTATTAAGAGAAAAAACTTACAAAATTGCTCCTGGCAGAATAAGACACTTCATATAGAAATTATTAGGGGCTGGTTTATCACAATCAGTAAAGCATTCACCTAGGAATCATAGGGTTCTGAGTTCAATACCAGTCCCCACCGAGTAGCACAGCTTGGATAATCTGATCTATGAAGCATCTGGGATGCTTTACTTGAAAGCTGACAGTAGGTTTAAGACTTCAGCAAAAACTATCTCCCTAGTGAAAAGGTGATAGACTCCCTTGCTGTTCAGCTGATATCAACAATAGGTCAATCTGTAGACTTTACAATGTATACGGGCAGGTGTGATACAAGTAGAGTGAAGCAGGTTTATATTTATAATTTTCCTTCTCCTAATCTGGTTACCATACAATGGCTTAATAACCCAGTCTGTCCTACTATTTCTGCCAAAGCTGGTAGAAGAACAGATGGATTTATACCTTTTCTTAGAGTGAAACACAGTTTTGAAAAGGATTTGAATTCACAAATTTTCCTACAATGTATTGTCAATAGTCAGGAAATAATGCAAATATTACTGACTGAATGGGACTATTATATATATATATATATATATATATATATATATATATATATATGAAAATTTCAATATTGACTGCTTTGACTTTATGTCATTGTTATCCCCTTTTAGTAACTTTTATTTTCACTCTGAAAATATTCGAGTCTGATTTATAACTGTTTCTATTTCTAAGATTATAGTCTATTGTTGGACTTGATCGTTTTTATGAGTAGCCAAAATGTAATATCCTAGATCTTTTAATGGCAATACAGAAAGAAGGAAGTGAAAATATAATAAAAGTTTGGGTTTTTCTTTTCTTTATCCTATGACTTGAAAATATTTCTAGATGCCATAAAATAATATGAAAATAAACCAAAGAAGAAAAAAAATGGAGGGAACATTTTTTAGTGCTTTTTATCAAGATAAGAACACATAAAAGAAAAGAAAAAATGGAATCAATCTTCATATTAAAGTCTTGAATTAGAAAAATAGAAAAAAGAAATTCGGCTTTGATGCCGTACCTGAATTTGCCATTGATTTCAACTGTTTCAAATAACAAACATTTATTTCATAAATTTGGCTCTGATTCAAAATGGCTGATTTTTTATGTGTTATAATTATTCTACAGAAGATGTTACAATCTTTAACTGGTCAATGAAATTTCTTCTTTGCAATAAAACTGACACAATGTGAATGCTATGTTTATTCTGATTGGTTTATAAAAAAATTGAGAATCTCTCATTTTTGGCACCTGAAAATAAATTTGCTTTGTCATTGGTCAAATGTCTTGATAGGTGCAATGAGTTATAACTTGTTATTGGCAATTTCTTTCTTCTATATTGTTCTATATTTGTTTTTTTGTTTTTTTGTTTTTTTTTTTCTACTTTGTGTACTTCATCATCCTTTCCTGTCAGCTTGATAGATTCTACCAGGCCATTAAAATGTCTTTGCTATGCTTATTTATTTAATTGTTTTATGCTGCAGATTAAGAATATATACTAGCTATATATATTAGATGATGCCTCCAATCAATTTCATAAGCTTACCATTTAAAACTTATCAAAATTCACAGCACACTCAGTCAACAGAGATTAGAATACACTGATAATATCTCCTGTTGAAATGCCCTGAGTATGACATGAAACTACATCAGTTAGTGGGGCTCCAGTTCTTGAAATCTGGCAAGTGTAGAGTACCACTTTATTACCATTACTCCCAGGTTCACTCTGACCCAGAGTGGTAGTACCTGTTAGGGTCCCATCTATATTCATATTCATATTTGTGTAAAAACAAAAACAAAAAAAGCTCAAGAAACACCTACACACAAAATGTAAATATAAATGTACAATAAATGTGATTTCTTAACATCTAGGCATGAAATAACCCTAGATGGGTTGACATGCCATTAAAACCAATCAATCAAATATATACTAGCATTTATGGGATAATGTTTCCAGTCAACTTTTTAATCTTGCCATTTTAAACTTATCTAAATTCACAGCACGCCCTGTTGGCAGGGAAATGCTGACTGTATCTCCTGCAGAGAGGTAAGACCCAATCAAAAAGGAATGCCCTCGATATAACACTTAATTGCATTTGATAGGATTCAGTTCTGGAGATCTGGGGAGTGTAGAGTACTCCTTCATCAAAATTATGCCCAGGTTCACTCTGACCTGGAGAGTTATGGACTCTTAAATGATTTCTATTCAATAGAACTGTGTGCCAAAGAATAACTCTTAAAAAACAACTACATAAAAAATGTAAATATAAAATGAATGCAATTCCCTAACTTTTGATCATAAAATACCCCTAGATGGGTTGACATGCTGTTAAAATCAATCAATCATAAAAATATATACAAGCGTTTATGTGATGATCTCTCTGATCAACTTTATAAGCTTGCATTTTAAATTTATCTAATTTCACAGTATGCTATGCTGACTGCCCTCCTGTTGAGGGGTAAGACTTCATACAAAAGGGATCGATTTCCTAACCTCTAGGCATAAAATAACCCAAGATGAATTGACATGTCATTAAGATCAATCAGTCAATCATCAGAACATTGTTGTATACTGGATCCTACAGTATTCAGTATACTAGTACATTGAAACTACATGTACGCCAGACATATAATAACTCGCAACAGAGTGCTAAAACCTCAAGGTAGATGGTTCGCATAATGGTTCCTTAATCCTTGCAATCTCAGTAATCACTCAATGCTATTAGAGAGCTGTGTATATCACTTTTTGTGGTACATACACCAGGCTAGTCCACAACAAATTTACACTAGCATTAAACAAAATTAAATATTTTATTCATTATTATTTTACCTATTCTTTATTTACTAATAATTGAATATTTAAATATCACTATTTGACAGAAGTTTTAAAGAAATTTTATCTACCAGTCTATTTAAATACCAATATTTGGTTGAACAACAATAATTTTTGGTTATCAAATTTTATTAACCTAATAACCTAGTTATTTTTTAATTTTTTTTTTTAGAGAATTCCTATTTTAATAGTTGATATTTACCAAACTTTGTCAAGTTCATTTTCTAGATGATAACCATTACACTATGTGTCTCTAATATACACATATAACACATTATTTGTATAGTCTGTTGAGTCTCTTCTTTTTTTTTTTTAATGTGTGAGTTCATGTCATCATCATCCAAAAATTAGGTTTTTACATATAAAATTTGTACAGCCATTTCTGAGACATGGTTCTCCAAAGTGCATGTCATGACCCAGTACTGATTTACAAGATTTTTTTTTTTTCTCCTATTCACATGAAAAAAACAAAAAAAACATGCAGAGGACACAGCTGTGAAGGAAGAATCTCCAATTAGCTTACCTTTGTGTTTTTCACTTCTTTTGACATTTTTTCACATTTTTTTTCCCTTTAAGCAACAATGTTATTATTATATTGAGACTGCATGACATTGTGAAAATTGGAAGGAAGATACTTGATATATAACACCATGTTCAATATCTTGAACATCTGGAGTATTGAAAAATTGACAACATAAATTAATTATTTTTATAGTTTATCATATAATACCTAAATAATGAGAATGGAATCATCTGGTTTTCCTATAAATAATGTCTGACTAAACCTCGGAAGAGAGAAACGACTAGATCTTATGGGACTTGTTAATTCAACCTAGTAATTGTCTATTACTCTGTTCACCTTGTATCTTTGCTTAGTAAACCCTTTTCCCTATCCTAAATACTTGTTGTGTTTCTACCTATTATTTCTCTGTTTGCATCTTTTATTTAACCATTTTTGTATTTAGGTTTATTTGCCAAAACCTGAATATTTAAATTCAGTGTTTGAATGAAGTGAAGAAATAAAGTTTTTTATTTCCCTTCTTTTTTTTTTTTTTTTTTTTCACTTTGTCTTAGGGATCGTTTAGCTCAGTCGGTAGAGCATCAGACTAAGAAGTGCAATGTTCCGGTTCGATACCGGCCCACACCAACTCAGCAAATGAGTAGTGCAGTAAAGTGGGGAGCTGATAGTAGGTGTGGTGCTCAGATGCCAAAACAATCTCCTTGGTCTAGAGCTAGTAAAAAGGGATAGACTCCCTCACTGTCTGGTAAAAAAGTCATTGGGGGTGGCCTAAACCCCCAACAACTTTTTTTTCTTTGACTTAGTCTGAGTATTCAAATACCAGTATTTGACAGAATAATGATAATTCTTTTTAGACTGGTAAGCACCCCCACCCTCCACCCAAAAAAATATTTTGGGTATGACACTTAACTGAATCTGATGGTGAGTTTCTAGTTTAATCAGAAAGGTGTGAAGTACCACTTCATTGCCATTACACCCAATCTCTACTCTGACCCAGAGTGGGAGTATCTGTTATGGTCCCATCTATGGGTCAGATAGATCTGTTTAACAAATATTCGTATTTGATAGGACCATGTACAAAATTTTTAAAAACTTCAGAAACAACTACACAATAAAGGTAAATATTAGCATACAAACAACATAATTCCCTAATCACTTGGCATAAAATAACCCTAGATGGTTTGATATGCTCATCTATCAAACCGAACATGCACTAAACTACATCTGATGGTGAGGCTCCAGTTTTGGAGATCTATAGAATGTGCACTCAGACTCAGCTGGACCAGATTGATAGTAATTGTTAGGGTCCCTTTCTAGGGGTCAAATAGATCTTTTTTTTAAATATGCATATTTGATATGACCATATAACAACATGAACAACATGATTTCCTCAAGGCATAAAGTAATCCTAGGAAGGTTGCCATGCCATTAAAATCAATTACTTATCAATCAAACCTAACAGGTATTACCACTCCATGTCAGAGTGGACCTGGGAGTAATGATGATGAAGGAATACTCTACACTCCCCAGATCTTCAGAACTAGAGTTTCACCATCAGATGCAGTTTAGTGTCATACTCAGGACCCCCCCTTTTGTTTATGGTGGGGAGAAGAGGTTTTACCTCTCTGCAGGGGATACAGTCAGCATATTCTAAGCCTCACCCACTGGGCAAACTGTTGAAGATGATAGCAAAGTAATGTTATATGAACTGATGTAATTTTTTATATAAATAGAATTTTGAAAACTGAATATCAGTTTTCAAACTGCAAGATAAACTGTGCTACTTAGTGAACTTTAAAAAATGGATGAATGGGGAATGTTTAGATGGCGACTTTATCGTTATGTTTGTTTACTGAATGTTTTTTTGTGTGTATGGATGTTCATTATTGCAACAAAATATTTGTTTCATTAAGTTAAATGCATTGAAAAGAGAAAAAAAGAAGCTTATTGATAGAGACAAAAAAATGTCTTCTTTAGGAAATTAAGTTTATCTTGCCTTCCAAAAATGTCTACTTTATTTTGAAAATTGAATAAAGGAACGAACGAGTATTTTCTCATTGTTTGTTTGTTTGTTTTTGTTTTTTTATGGAACCTTAACCAAATTTGATTTGTTGAGAAATTTCAATCAATTTTTTTTTATTTTATTATTTTTTTATTTTTTCATTCTTAATTTTTTTTATTTTACCTTCTAAAAATGTCAGCTTAATTTTTTAAAAATGAATAAAGCATTCAGTATTTTCTTTTATTTATTTATTTGTTTCCTTTGCTATAGAACCTTAACCAAATCTGACTTGTTGAAAAATTTCAATCAATTTTTTTGTATTCTATTTTGTTTCTGTTAGCACTTCTGATTAGAAAGGAAAAGGTATAATTTAAAAATGTGTATTTATGAACACAATCCGTTGATTGATTTGATATAAGAGTTTCTCAATCAATAAAACTGTTACTACTTTCTAGGATTTTAAATTGAAGACAGACATTTTTTTTTCTTTTCTTATTATATTTTATTTTATTTTATTCTTTTTTATTTGACATTCTGCAAGTACTAATCAAGTACTGTCTCTCAGAAGAAATAAGGCTGTCAACAATGAATAAGAGTTATGTCTGCCTTTTCAAGAAATTTGTGCCACCTTTTAGACACACCTACCTATCAACCTATAAGTTTCTCGTTAACCTTTCTTGTTGTTGATATCTATGCTGAGGTCATTTACAAAAAAAACCCATGATACATATACAATGTGATTTTTTAAAGATAATGTTAACACCCTTATGGGATTACATTTTATATGATTTCAAACAGTTTCCACATGATCACTATTCCTGTCAACAAATTTTTGGAATCTTCCACCTTTTCCTTTACTATTATTATTATCATTACTAGCAAAATAAAAAAATAAAAACACCCTACAGGCTGTGTAAAAATTAATTTTTGAATGGTATTGTCTGAGGAGGTAGGAATTAAAAAATCTATGAGAGAGTTTGTATCATAAGTCAGTAAAATTATCAAATTTATTAAAGGAGTACAAAAAATAAAACAATTTGAAATGGAAACTTAGTTCTGTCCCTCCCAAATAAAATGTTGTGCACATCTATTAATTATTAATTCAATAATTATTTTGAATATTTTACACATAAATTTTACTCAAAATCATAAGCATTTATTTGTAAACTTTTAATATTTCTATAAGAGTATGTTTATTAGAAAAGTAGAACTGATATAACTGAGACAACCTGGAGAAGATTACAACATTGTGTTGACAGGGATAGTGAACAGGTGGAGACTTTAAAAACATTATAAAGAAATGTTAACCTTTTTTTTAAACACTCTGTGTGTGTGTGTATATATATATATATATATATATATATATATATATGCCAGAGAAAGTATATATACGAATATAAAGAATAAATTGTATTAAAAAAATGTCTTTTTTTAACCCTTAGACCCTCCCCCCTTGATATACAAATGTTAAAGAGTACAGTCTTCCCTTACTATTTACCCATTTTTGCAAGAATAGTTGGATCCATACCTTTCCCAATAAAAGTAAATTTTTGAAATATAGTTTACAAAAATGACATTTATCTCATAAGTTTTTCTTTTTTCTTTTGCAGGTGAGTAAAATTGTCAAGTTTTTCATTCTGATTTACCTGATAAAGGTAAGGTAACCTACTTAAATTTTGCACGTCTTTGGTTTTAATGATCAAGAATTTAAAATATTTTTGGGAAGCATCATACTAATATTAAGAAATGGTGTATCTGTATTTTTGAGATGAGGTTTAATAATTTATATTATTTAGATTTTCCAGTTTGATACATGGCGTAACAGATATAACTGTTAAGTTAATACGGTTCTAATCAGGGATGTGGAGTCTGAATACAAAACCTTTGACTCCTCTAATTTTGCCACCTCCAACTCTGATTCTTCTTTATGTAATTAAGTGATTATGTGCTACAAATAAATATAAAACCATGATTTTTTAAATAATCTATTCATAAGAAGTGTGCACAGTATAACTTAACAGACTAGACTAGGGCCATATAAATTTTGAATTCAACTGGAGTTGGAGTTTGTATAGTTTTAGCAAAGTGACAATCATCTGAAGGTTGCAGGTTCAATCCTGACTACAGATGAAAATAAGAGAATACTTAGCTTAAGACTCGTATCCAGTCATGGTCAATGGAATAAGAACAATTTAACTCAGTGGATTAAATAAAGGGTTTGTGTGAAGTTCCATGAAGGCTCCCAAATTCAACAAGAAACACCTGAAGAAGGATGGAGAGCACGTCAGCTGAAACATTGTGTGTATAACAATAAAGATGAGGATAATTATCCAAGAAATCTAAATAATACAGAATATTAAGACATTGAACATTGTCTGATAACTTTTTTTATTCTCCCCCCCCCCAAAAAAAAAAAAAAAAACTTAATGGATGTGTTCCTAGCAGCAGCAACAGGAAAATGTGAACCCCTATATTTTGTACTGATTCACATATCCCACTTATGTGGATTCATCATGAGGAAAACAAATATAGTAGCCTATCAGTTGTATTGTAGATTAGTATTGCCATTATTATGTGTTTATGAGATGTACTATTGTCCAGATTTGCCAGCACAAAAGTTGGGGGTATTTATTATTCATGAGAACTGTATAATTAACTTTTTTTCCAGCCACTTGTCTCAGCATATTTGGGGTGGGATGACCAAAAGTAAGTTATATCTATAGTCCAAACTATTAGCATTATTATTCATTGGAAGATGGATAAGAGCAGATAGATAGAAACAGACTGATATACAAGATAGATATGAAATGACTGAGATAGATAGGAACAGAGAGAGATACATATGAAATGACTGAGAAAGATAAATAGATAGATAGAACAGAGAGAGAGAGAGAGAGAGAGAGAGAGAGAGAGAGAGAGAGAGAGAGAGAGAGAGAGAGAGAGAGAGAGAGAGAGATATGAAATGACTGAGATACATAGGAACAGAGAGAGAGATATGAAATGACTGAGATACAGAGAGAGAGAGAGAGATGAAATTACTGAGATAGATAGAAACAGAGAGAGAGAGATATGAAATGACTGAGATTGATAGATAGATAGGAACAGAGAGAGACAGATACAGACTAGATAGTAACACATTGAAAAAGATAACTTCCAATTATAACTTCTCTTCAAAAAAGATCATATCAGCTTTTATTATTGCTGTCATTTGGTCGTACAAGAAATTTGTATATGTTACACAGTTCTATAAAAGTAGGTTAATGCTTGGTGCCTGGCATGAGATTGAGCTCACTATTACCAATAGATCCTTCACCAATTTTAATAGGTCTCACAGTTAAATCGAACTTAACAGACCTAAATTCCATCATCATATGTTACCCCGCTGAAAAAAAAAAAAATCAGGGAATTAACCAAATTTAATAAAATTTTCCATCTTAATATATTAATGTATATAAAATATAATGCACTAGTTATTTTATTTTTAAAATTTTATATTTTTTCAGGTTATTTTTAAACCAAATATCTTTGAGAATCTGTGTTATGCTTCAAAGATACTTGGTTCAAAGTTAACTGACCTGAAAAAATGTAAAAGTTCTTTTATTTTTTATTCATTAATATATCAACAAGAAAATTTTTTTTAAATTCGGTTAATTTCACGATTTTTGGTAAAAAAAAATTTTCTTTCGGCAGGGTGACATATGATGATGGAATTTAGGTCCATTAAGTTTGGTTTCACATATTAAATGGCAATACAGAGAATAAACTTTGTAAACTCACAAATGGTTGGGCAATGTCCCAAATTAATATCCAGTGTTCAGACAATCCTAGAGATCTTTCCTGCATGCAGACTTGGAATGAAATGGTTGACATTGGTCAGGTGCCTGTGGTGTAATGGTTATTGTCTTCAGAAATGGGCATAGCAACATGAGTTCAAATCCTGGACAAGGCTATTAGCATTTCACTTTGCCTTTTTTCCTTTTCCTTTCCTTTTTGAAGCCCATCGCAGATGATGATGTGTCACTCTATGTCTTCAACAGTTGTAGACCACTGGTGGCTAGTTAGTCCAATTTTGAACCCACAGATGCAGTCACACACATTGCAAAGGAAATTCCCATCTGCATTTGGTGGTTCATGATGACAAAGACTGCTGTTAATCTTGATATTGAGCCACTCAGCTCCTGTGTGGCATGAGTCTCACCAACCCTGTTAGTTGGATGCCAGACCTTCCAGGCTTGAAGGTGTGATGGTGCATTTCTTCAGCATTCTCTTAATATGCTCTTTGAATTGATTTTGTCCTTCACGTGCGAGTTCACCATAAAGTATTTTGTGGGGGAATCTGTCTGCAGACATGCGGATGGTGTGACCCAACCATTGCAGTTGGCGTTGTGATAGGATGCTCTCAATTGGATCAATGTGTGCTCTGCTTTGAATTTCTAAGTGGGGGATTTTGTGCCACCACTTTATGCATTGGAGGCAGTTTATGTGGAATGCCTACAGTGATACAACATCCATGACTCACTTCTGTACAAGAGTATGGATAGGCATACAGCTTTATATACAGAGATCTTAGTATTGATGTTGAGCACTAATGCTCTTGGGAAAGACATGATTCCATCTTATCTCTTCCCTAAGCAAATTTATCACCTGGTCATGTCATGCCCTAGCACATTGTGTCACCCCCAAATAAGATTTTTTAAATCCTTGCTAGAAGTCATATATCTAATCATTTTCCTTTTATGAACTTTAGTAAATTAATCTTTTCTATCAAGTTTTGTCAATAATACTTATATTGCAAGTAATTTAATTTATCATCTTATGCTATAAGTAATTTAATTCACCCCAACGAATATCAGGATTTAGGCAAGCTATCAAATATAATCAATTCTGACAGATTAAAGACATGATAAATAATGAGTTTATTCCTGATAGTTCTGGTCTTCCATAGTTTCTTCCCAAGGCAATGGAAATACAGTGTTACCTTTGACTTATGAGTGCCACAACTACAAGTTTTCAGAGTTGTCACTCAATTCTGTTTTTGCTTAAGAGCTAAAATTTGAGGTACAAGCGAGCTTCAGATATGCTAATGTTGATAAGTTTACTAAAAACATTTAAATTTCCAAATTCATTACACCAAAGAAAAATATTATTTATAAAAAAATAAACATTAAAACATTACCGTACATAATTCATTACTTTCTATTTTATTATGTTTTTATACAATGCAGTATTATTTTTCTTATTTAAAAAAATGTACCAAAAGAAATTCGGCTGTTTTTCGGGGTGGGCGGCTGGAATGGATTAATAGCAACAATTGTGCAACAAGTGAATCCTGGGACAAATGAATTTGAATTATTAACTTTTATGGGTTTTTTTTTTGTGTGCAGTAGGAATCTTTACAACAAAAACTAAATTTGAAGGATTTTAATTAGCATGTCATAGATAGTAGCTGTCCATGATGATATTGATGCTTCTATTTAGGAATATGTAAGGGATTTTTGTTAGCATTTGATAGTTATCTCCATTTTATTGAGAATTTGGATAAAGAATGATATTCTGAACAAATGCAAACAAATTCAAAATTATCCTTACATTGCAAATTAAACTGGAAATTGCTTTATTCTCTTAATATTCTTATTTATATAAGTTAGAATTGCTTAAATAAAAACCTTTTTTTATTTTTTTCCATAAATATAAACTCTGCATGGTTTTAAGTTGGTTTATAGAAAAAATTCTTCTAATCTCGCAAAAATATTTCTTTTGAGGCTAAACAAATGGTGGCAAATCCAAAAAAGTGCTCCAGGCTTGAACTGAGGTCTGTCATCAAATATTTGGTGGCTGAGAAGTACAAATCATGTGAAATTTACAGAAGAATGTGTGATGTGTATGGAGAAGCTAGTTTTAGTCAAAATATTTTTTTCAAATGATTTAAACAGGGGTTTGCCACTGAGCCGTAGTTGAAAAAAGTCCATGGAGTGGAAACACACTGACTCACCCGTAAAAAAAAAGTTCTACAGGCAGCAGTCGGTAAATTGTCTTTTGGATCATAAAAGGAACCATCACCATTGATTTCCTTAAAAAATGTGCAACTTTGAACAGTGCTTCCTATTGCTAACTCCTTTGGCAAATTTCACCTTATTTATTAAATAGCCCCCCCCCACACACACACACACATATATATATATATATATATATATATATTAGAATATCATCATTAGGTTGTGCTGACAGCACAGATAACCATGACTCTCTCTCACCAACTATTCCTATTGGTTATTGGTCCTGGCAGGTCCTCCGCACAGCATCCAGAATCTGCACAGATTAAATTGATGTAGTTTTTTGTTGTGTGTCTTTGTGTAAGTGCCTACAGGAGAAGGTCACTTATCAGTTCACCCTTGCTTTATTTGGAATGGTTTCTGTGATTGGAGGCAAGTGGCCATACAACTTTTTTGTTGAAATTCCTTAGTTTAATTAGTATTCATTGATATATTACTAAAATTCTAATTATATATATATATATATATATATATATATACTAAAGCTGAGACAATCACTTTTTAAATGCTTTTTTCATTTAAATTTCCAATTTTCGGTACTTATTTTCTACCGGAATTGCTCCCATCAATTTTTTTTCTTTTATTCACACTTTTGTTCTTTTGTCTTTTTATTTATACTCTGATTAGTTTCACCTTTGTATAACCCCACCAATATTTGGCACCCCCGAAATGAGGGAGGGGGTTAAAATTAAGTGACTTGGAAAGAATCAAAGTTTTGAAATAAAATAACTGATGCCTTGTAAAATTCATTCATTGATAAATCAACACTGAAAATTTCATTAAAATCAAATAATTTTCTGATTTTTGGTAATTTTTTTTTTCGATCATGAGGGGAGGGGTAAATTTATTTGGTAAAATACAAATTTGATGTCACATTTTGTTTATTTATTTATATATATATATATATATATATATATATATATATATATATATATATACTAATTAAATTGAAAACTTTAACAAAATGCCTGAAGAAAAAGGAATGACTAAATTACATGACACCATATAATTCCTTGCAAAAAAGTGAATCTAGCATTAAATAACCCAACAATGGTTGACATGCCATTATATCAGCCAACCAACCTAAAAAAAAACATATTTTACCAAAAATTTAGCATTGAGAAACACAAAACAACTAAATGCCTATATGATTATATATATATATATATATATATATATATTATTAATTTTTTTTTAAGTCAATTTATGATTTTTATTTAGTTACTTGAAATCATTTATCTGTTTTCCAAAAACAAATGTAACTTCAGCATTAAATAACTCAACAAGAATTGGCACGCCATTACATCAATGAACAGACCTAAAAAAAAAACATTTTACTAAAATATTCAGTATTAGATAACCCAACAAAGGTTCACCTGCCATAAAACCAACTTCTTTTTCTACTTCTCTTTTTTGTTCTTTTTCTCTTTCTCCCTTTTTCTCTTTCTATCTCATTTTGTCCCTTTCATCTTGTTAATATTAGAATCAATGTTTGATATTGATGTTGTCGTTTATCTTTTATCACTTGATTTAATGTCGGTGCATGCTTTTCACTTTATCTACTAAATGAGTCATACAATCAATCACACCAATGGCTATAACGGTAAGGGTGATCTCAGAATATCTAAATAAGTGCTATCACCAAGAATTGACTGTATATGATGTTAGTTAGTTGGATTTTACAGCTTGTCAACCCTTGTTGGGTTATTTTATGCCAAAGGCATTTTTGTTTTATTCATTCTTATTGGGTGGTTGGTTGGATTTACAGCATGTCAACCCTTGTTGGGTTATTTTATACCAAAGACCTTTTTGTTTTTAAACAGATTTTTTAATTCATTTAACCTACACTAACAGGTACTACCACTCCTAATCAGAGTGGACCTAGGAGTAATGGCAATAAAGGGGTACTCCTCACTCTCCAGAGCTCCAAAACATGAACCTCACCACTAGATGCTGTTTAATGTCATACCCAGGATATTAAGACCCTCAGCTACCACCTTTTTTTTTGAGGGGGGGTTGCCATAAGAGTAATAGTCAGAAAAATCATATAGGTGCTAGGGCTTGATGTGACCATGATTGATTGGATGAGAACTCTCTGATCATCTGTTTAGCCTAAATAAGGGCCAAAATGATAGATTGCTCAGCCACCAGGATTCCATCCTTAAGCATTACACATCATGACCTATGGCCAACAGGTGTGTCCCATTGGGGGAGGGACTGGTCTTACACCTCTGCAGAGGTGCAGTCAGCGTATTCTACTGCCCCAGGCAACAGGGCAGACATTGTTGTTTATCAAAAATGACCATTCTAATAACCAAATAAAAAAAAACACCAATCTCCTTGGTAGGAAGTAACATAATATAGTGTGTCTCAAGAGTCACCAGAAATTTAGAAATTAAGTTACTCTCAAGTCAAAAATAGTGAACACCTAATCAGTTTGTCATTTTCTGTTTTTACAATTTTCTTTTAGTAGAAAAAATAATCTTATTATATAACTTAGCTTAAAAGCCACCACTTTGGCATTAAATAAACCAACAAGGTTTGATATGCCATAAAAGTAAGCAGTCATCCAAATTGAGATTTTGTCTGCAAAACAGTATCTTACTTGTATTGATTTGTATGTGCAGATAACCTGTTATTTATTTTCTGAGAATATTTGGCAGGGCGTCAACTCAAAATGGACATGTGCAATCTTTCTTTGCAACTCTCTGCTTTTTGAATATTGATTGAAGCTACGCATTTCCCTGATCACTTGTCAAGATAGTAATTTGTCCCTCTTCCTGTTTTTCATTTCCATCATGGGATTTTCCAAGCTCATCTATTTTACCCAAATGTTCAATAGTGGTCAACTAGATGCACAATCATTCAATTCTTTCTTTCTATTCATCTCTTTCACTTCTTCTTTTTTCCTTCTCTTTCTCAATTCCTATTTATTCCAACAATATTTTTTTCTTTCTAATCAATTATTCATTTCTATCTTTATTCATCTCTCTCTCTCTCTCTCTCTCTCTTCCCTTCTCTCCCTCCTCCCTCCTCTCCACGTTTTCTTCTTGCTTTTTTCTTTTTCAGACTTACTTTTTTTTATATATTTGCCTTCTTATCTGTTTTCTCTCTCTCTCACACACAGTCTTTCTTTATCATGTTTTTGTTCCCTTTCTTTTTTTCTTGTTTTTTTTTAACATATTTGTCTACTGTTTGTCTTTTTAATCCATTATTCATTTTTTATCATTATTCTCTCTCTCACATTTTCTTCTCTCTTCTCTCACATTTTTTTCTCTCTCTCTCATTTTTCTTCTCTCTCTCTCACATTTTTCTTCTCTCTCTCTCTCTCTCTCACATTTTTCTTCTCTCTCTCACACATTTTTTCTTCTCTCTCTCTCACACATTTTTTCTTCTCTCTCTCTCACATTTTTTTCTTCTCTCTCTCTCTCACACATTTTTCTTCTCTCTCTCTCTCACACATTTTTCTTCTCTCTCTCACACATTTTTCTTCTCTCTCTCTCACACATTTCTCTCTCTCTCTCTTCTCTCTCTCACACACATTTTCTCTCTCTCTCTTTTCTCTCTCTCTCTCTCTCACACATTTTTCTTCTCTCTCTTTTTATTCTTTTTAACGTTTTCCTTCTCTTTCATTTTTCTTATTCACACCTATTTTATATATTTGTCTACTGTTTATCTTTTTAATCCATATTCATTTTTTAAAACTTTATCCTCTCTCCCTCACATTTTTCTTCTCTTTCTATTTTTATACATGTTTTCTTTCTTTACATATATATATACCTACTGTTTGCCTTTTTAATTCATTATTCATTTGTATCTCTATTTCTTTCTCATTCTCATTTTGTCTCTTTCTTTTTCATGTTTCCCTTCTTTTTTTTCTTATTCACATTTTCTTTCTATTTTTATGCATTTGTCTTTTAACCTATTCTCCATTTTTTCTTTATCTGACCTTCCACTTCTCTCTCTGTCTTTCTTTTTTTCTTTTCTTATTCATGTTTTCTTTCTTTTTGAATATGTTTTTTTGTTTAAGTCCATTATTCATTTAAGTTATCCTTTCTCTCTTATTCATTCAATTTTCTTCATATATTTATTTAATTTTCTCTTTCTCTATTTTTCTCTTCCATACTTCATTTCATATTTCTTTTATTATTTTTCTGTTCTTTCTCTCATAATTCAGTTTCACACTTTCTTTCTTTCTTTCTCTCTCTTTTTTCTTCATCTCCTTTTTTTGTTTTTCAAGCCACAATTTTCTTTCTCTTTTTTCTTTATTCTTTTTTTCTAACTACAATCATTTTGTTCATTCATTTTTTTTTTCTAACCATCTTTCTTTTTTCCCTTTCTCTATTTTTTCTTACCATAAGATTTTTTCTTTTCCTTCATATTTTTCTTTTTTCTAACCATATATTTAATACTTTTTTCTTCATACTTTTTCTAACCTCAAAGTTTTTTTCTCTTTTTTCCTTCATTATTTTTTCTAACCTCAATTTTTTTTCTCTTTCTTCATATATTTTCTCATCACAAACTTTTCTCTTTTCCTAAGCACAATATTTCTAATTCTTTTTTTTTTCATTCGTTTTCCTCTTTTCTAGCTCAATGTTTTTTTCCCTTTTTTTCCTTCATTCCTTTTTTTCTAACCCCAATCTTTTTCTCTTTATTCTTCATTACTTTTTCTTTTTTTCTAACCATCTTTCTTTCTCTTTTTTTCTTTACCCAGTATTTCTTTTACTTTTTTCCTTCAATCCTTTTTTTTTTTCAATCACAATCTTTCTTCCTCTTTTTTTCTTCGACCCTTTTTTTTTTTTCAAACCACAATGTTTTTATTCCTTCATTCCTTTTTTTGCCCTTTCATTTCTACCTCTCTGACCATTGTCATTTTTTCTCTCTCTACTCTATTTTTTCCTGTTCTTTTTCTCTTTCTCTAATAATTTCATTCTTTTCCACACACTCTCTTTCTCTCTCATATTAAAATCAATGTTCGTTATTCTTGTTTTTTCTCTCTCTACTCTATTTTTTCCTGTTCTTTTTCTCTTTCTCTTATAATTTCATTCTCTCTTCCACTCTATCTCTATCTATCTATCTATCTATCTCTTCCATCTCTTTCCTTCATTTCTTCCCTTTTCTCATTCTCTCACTCATATTACAATCAATGTTTATTATTGTTTATGTTTTCTCTTATATCTCAACCCCCAACTTAATATAAGTGCATTCCTTTATGACTAATGACTCAATATAATCAATCCATTTCAGTTAATAACTCTCACTTATTCAGATAAACTGCCAACCTGAGACCGATAACAGAAATACCCAGAGAATTTTAATATGCTCTTTTTTTTATCTGGCTTCATATATTAGGCATATTTTTTTCCCTTCAAATATTACTCTGTCCTCTTTGTTAATGCAAATGCATGAATATTTATACTTGTTGAGATGCCAGGACTTTTCAACCAAACTGCATATTTTAGTCTTTTTTTTTTTTATAAGTTTCTTGAATTAAAAAGATTTGGAAAGATATTATTTAGAGCTGCAGAGCGAATGGAATGACTTTTCCACTAAACTGCTTTCTCTATCACTTTGTATTTGTCATTTTTCTCTAACAAACTTGTAATAATATATTCAACCACACGGCTTGACCGAAGAGGTTTAGGGTTAGTTTTATCAAAGGTCATGTTTGGTAAAACGCCCTATTGGTGGGGCTTAGAATACACTGAGTGTATCCCCTGCAGAAGAGATCCTCACCCACCCCGCATACACACACACCAAAAAAGGAATATCTTGGGTATGACACTTAACAGCTTCTTGTGGTGAAAAGGGTTATGGATGATTTTATCAAAGGTCATGCTTTTAATATTTGTTAAACCGCCCTATTGGGGAGTGGGGGGGCGGGTAGTATACACTGACTATCTCAATTGCAGAAGAGAAGAAAACACCCAACCCACCAAAAAAAGAATATCCTGGGTATGACTCTAAACAGTATCTGGTGGTGAGGCTTCAGTTCTGGAACCCTGGGTAGTGTGGTTTACTCCTTGTCATTATTCCCTGGTCCACTCTGGGTTAAATCGAACTTAATGGACATAAATTCCACCATCATATGTCACCCTGCCGAGAAAAAAAAATCGGGGAATTAACCAAATTTAATGAAATTTTCAGTGTTGATATATTAGTAAATAAAATATATAATTCACTAATTATTTTATTTAAAAACTTTTACATCTTTTCAGGCCAGTTAACTTTATACCACGTATCTTTGAGAATCTGTGTTATACCTCAAAGATATGTGGTTCAAAGTTAACTGAGCTGAAAAAATGTAAAAGTTTTTAAATAAAATAACTGGTGCATTATATATTAATAAGTATATCAACACTGAAAATTTCATTAAATTCAGTTAATTCCCTGACTTTTTGGGTTTTTTTTTCTTTCAGCGGGGTGACATGATGGTGGAATTTAGGTCCATTAAGTTCAATTTAACCCCACTCTGACTCAGAATGGTAGTACCTGTTAGGGTCCCATCTATAGGTCAAATAAATCTACTTTAACATAGGACCATGTGCAAAAACTACCAGAAAAATATAGGAGTAAGACCCCTCCCCCATACACACACCAAAAATGTAATATCCTGGGCATGACACTAAATTGCATCTGGTGGTATGGTTCATGTTCTAGAGCCTTGGGTTGTGTGGAGTACCCCTTCATTAGCATTATTCACAGGTCCACTATGCGTCAAATTGATCTGAATGAAAATGTGTATTAGAAAAACTTCATATCATTAAATATGTGCAAATTATTTGTATTAAGCTACAATACTTGGAACCATATAACTGTCTGCAAACAAATGCTTATTATTGAATAGGAATAGTTACTTTAAATCATATAACTGTGTATAAATTATTTGTATTAGATAGGAACACTTGAAATCATACTACTGTGTACAAATTACTATAAAAATGCATTGGAAATGATTTCCACTATAAAAATGCATTGGAAATGTTTTCCACTATAAAAATGCATTGGAAATGTTTTCCACTATAAAAATGCATTGGAAAAGTTATTTTTCTATAAATTTGCCTACTTTTGTGCTGAGATGTAGAAGTTACTTGAAGTGTTTTTATTACTCAGTTCTTATTTGAAATAAATAATGGAATAGAAGTGAAGGACATTTGCTCCTTTGAGTACAATTTAATTTTTGCTGCATGATCTCCATAACCTTTTGCATAAAAGGGTCAGATTTCTCTTAAGGGATGTTTCCAAAAATGGTTTCTATCCATTCTAACATGTTCTCTTATGTTCTTGCTGAATTGATTGACATTAAATGGTAAAAGAAAGAGAAAAAAAAAAGTGAATTAAGGGATGCATTGAAAGTCAGGGCTCATCATTCACAAATCAAAAACTCAATTATTTATTTATCTACATTTTTATAGTAAATTGGATTGGATAAAACCTCATATAATAATTGTTGAAGAATTTTTTTTCATTTTCAATCATTCTTATGCAAAGAAGCTTTTAAATGCTCCATGTATTCTTTTTATGTGTGTGTATATATATATATATATATACACACACACACACACACACATGTGTGGGTATTTATATATATATATACACACACACACACACACAATATATATATATATATTATGTGTGTGTTTGTGCATATTTGTGGTTATATATATATATATATATATATATTATGTGTGTATGTGTTTGTGCATATATATGTGTGTGTTATGTGTGTGTATATATATATATATATATATATATATATATATATATATATATGTGTGTGTGCACACATATATATATATATATATATATGTATATATAATTGTGTGTGTGTATGTGCACACACACACATATATATATATATATATATATGTATATATAATGTGTGCATATATGTATGCATGTGTCTGTGTGTATATATGTGTACATATATATATATAACAACATTAGACATTTGATTTCTAAATGGAAGAAACTACTGCCTTTCTTATGTTTGTATTGTTAAAGCTGAACATCTTTTATCTTTTATTCATATCTTTCTGATATTTTAAGATATTTTAAAGATCATTCAAGTTGCATTCATTAATATAATCTGATGATAATTTAATTTTACATTCACTGTATTTAACTCATGCATGAAAAATATAATTTGTAAAGAAGCAGATGGGGTATCATTAATGGTCTGCCAACATTGTTTATCATGAAGTGTTTCAGGGGGTAGATGGAATGCTGTAGTGGCCAATGTGTAGTAACATTCACTTTCAGACTAATACCATAGGTTAAATAGTACTACTAGCATTAAAAAAACAAAAACTTCAGTGACCCATTATTAACAATTAAGGACCATGAAATTGCTGACAAAAAAAAAAATATGTAGAAGCAAGCACAGCCTCATAAGTATGCTCTCCAGTGGACACCTACACATGGACACACCAGTGTAGATCAACCAGCAAAAAGCTAGCTCTGTGCAAATTCTACTCAACTATACAAGTGCTCAACAGAATACACCACTTGTCCAAAAATAAAGAAATATTTTTTTGTTGGACCCCAAGCCACCTTGGTATACCTAGAAATGACAAGGCAGATTCAAAAGCAAAGAAAGATATGAAAGACGCAATAACAAAAACAAGAATGCCATATACTAATTATAAAACAGTTGAGAAAAAAAATGTCATTAAAAAATGGCAAAATCATTGGAATGCACTTATTAATAACAAACTCCAAAACATTAAACCTACACTTGAAGGATAGAACTTAAGATACAACAAAAATAGAAGAGAACAGAACAGGTTGTGCTGACCAGCCTTCACATAGGCCATACCTGCATCACCCATCATCATTTACTAGAGGGCCCAGAATCCCCAATATGCAATACATACCAAGAGAGATTTACAGGGAAACATATACTGCTAGAGTGTGTAGACTTTGATCTAGTGCGAACAAAATACTACCAAGCAAGTAATTTGAAAAAAGCTTTTCACAAAAATAATACCATCCAGGATTTTACATTTCCTAAAAGAAGTGGGATTGTACTCAAAAATATGAGTAATAGAACAATAGTTAAAATCTATACATATATATATATTTGTTTTCTACCAAACTATCACTAGTATGAATCCAAAACTTAGTCGGCATTAAATGATTCACTGATGTTAATATGCTGTAAAACAAACCAAACCAAACCAAACTAAACTAGTATCTGTTAGTGCCATTTTTGAGTCAAATAGTGTTCTTGGTATGACACTAAACTGAATCTGATGGTGATGATTTAGTTTTGAAGATCTGAGGAGTGTGAAGTACTCTTCATTGCCATTACTCCCAGGTCTACTTGGAGTGGTGGTACATCTATGGGTTAAATAGATCTGTTTAAAAATGATTTATATTTGATAGGACTGTATAAAAATATCTTAAGAAATAACTACATAAAAATATAAATATACATCTATCTTCATAATCATTTTAAAGGTGAGTCCCATGCATAATGGTTAATGTGCTGGTTGGCAGTATTTTAATGTTTCAACTTCAGTTATGCTATTATGTTCACTTTTGGAAAAATACGCTTGGGAAAGGTATGAACCCCCTTATTTGAAAAATCATTCCTACCTCTGTCTCATAATATTGACCTTGTGTCACATGCTACTCATGACAGAAAACAAAACCCCCCTGCTGATGTTGAGCCCTGTTAACAGTGCTTTGAATACACCAACTGCATCTCTTCCCCCCCCCCCCCACCACAAAATAGTAATATCCTTGGTATGAGACTAAACTGCATCCAGTGTACCTCTTCTTTGCCATTACTTTGATCATATCTCCTGACAAGTCTTCCATATGGCATTCAGAATTTGCACCGAGCTAGGTTTTTTTCTGGTTGATCTACACTGGTGTGTCCATGTGTAGGTGTCCACTGGAGAGCATACTTATGAGGTTGTGCTTGCTTCTACATATTTTTTTTTGTCAGCAATTTCATGGTCCTTAATTGTTCTACAAGAATGGTTTGTATATGCTCTGTGGTAAATCTGATAATGGAAAACTTCAGTGGTTGGCTGAATCATCATTCCCTTATTCTATTACTTGCTGTCCATCGTATCCAATGATGACACCATATGAATCCTTTTCCTCAAATTTATTTGGTCTCTGCTTGCGTCTTGCCGACTGCCTATGGGGATGTTCAAGTCCTTCAGGTTTCTCTTGATGCTGTCTTTGGACTACCGATTCCACATGATCCCTCTCTCAGTTGAAAGTACAGAATCTGCTTTGGTAGTCTGTCATCCCCAAAGCTGTTTAAGGGGCTGAATCAACCACTAAGCAAAATAAGCACAAGAGGGTTTCCTTCGTGTCCTAAGCATGTTTTTATTTGGCTTAATCATTGATCCAAGAAGGAAATAAATAACTTTAAAAAAAAAAAAAAAACATTATAACCATTACATAACAGACTGGAATTTGGAGGTAGTATGTGCTGGCCCTTGTTTCATGGCTTTGAGTTATTTCCTTCTTGGTCAACTTGAGAACTTTTCAGCATCTATTGTAGTTGGAATAGTGATATTCATTATTTAGGAGTGTCTTACAATTAGTTTTTTCATTTTTAATATTTTTCTATGATTCACTACTCCATAGATAGAATTATAAATGAGAATGAATATTCTTTTTTTTAAAATAATAATAATAACAACATAACAAATGGGTGTAATATTCATCTGTGAAAACCAACATAAGGTAGTAGTCTGAATAATTTATCAAAAGAAACTCCATTTTTGTATTGTGACTCCTGAGTGAACATCCGGTAACATTGGATATATATTTACCCACCCACCCCATCTGCCACAAGCAGAATGTGTGACAATGTGAAACAAGGTAAAAAAAAAAAACGTCCAGTTGCTTTGAATTCCAGTGGTCATAGTAACATCCAGTCTGTTCTACTATTTACCCAAGATGAATAATAATCATAAAAACACTATGATTATAATTATTATACTGATCTGGTAATATTCTTAAAATATTTTGGTTGCCCTGTCAGCTGGGGCGTTAGAATGCACCGACTGCACCTCTGCAGAGGGATAAGACTCCCCCAATGGGGCCAGCTGTTGGCCGTGGATGGCGACCCGTGATGCTTAAGGATAGAACCCAGGTGGTTGAGCAGTCCATGATTTGCAATACTCCACTTTGGCCCTATCTTAGGCTAGACAGGCAGTCAGAGAGGCCCCCTCCGGCCAATCAGCTGGTCACTGAAACTGAAACAAGGTCACAAATATGGGGTATTCCGTGAGAATCAAACTTGCAATCCAGTAGTAATGGATCTGCAAGACTAGCTTGCTAACCATTACACCGCAATGGGATGCCTTATTCTTGGGAAAGCTATGAATCCAACTATTCTCCCTTCTGCTATGGATAAGTAGTAGGGCAGATTTGGCCCTTTAACCTTGATATGGTAAACAATCTAGGAGAAGCAACACTCAGAATTCAAACCTGTTAAATTCTGTTTAAAATGACCTTGTGTTACATCCTGCTTGTGGGTAAATACATGTAAGAATCAAATGGGTTGTGTATATATAACACAAGTGATCCCAAAATGAACATGACACAAAGCGGTGTGAAACTTATTATTATTAGTATAATTGCTCATAGAGCAGGAGAAAGTCTTCCACCTTTCCACTGCATAAAGTATTTTAAACCCTCGGATAAAACATGGCATCTGCTTGTGAAGATTTGCAGTTGCATGTTCCTGGAAAAGTGGTTTCCGAGATAATTGCTACTTTTCTTATTTCCTTCATTTCCAACTAAACTGTTATTTTCTGAGGTCAAATTACTTCTTGAATTTTGTACATCTCGGCCGGGCTTCTTTTTTTTTTCTTTTTTTTTTTTTCCTTGCTCCTAATTTTCATTTTCACTCTATAATTAGTTTCTCCCATTTTGTTGTATTCTTAATTAGCAAGGATCTCGTTTGTTGGTTGATTAGCATGCATCCGCACACGCACGCATACATGTGGTAGGCATATATGTCCACATTGGGGCTAATAGCTGTTACGCATTGCACACAGACATGCATAGTGCATATAAATATACACTAACTCTATATACAGTTCCCTTTAATATACACGTGTGTGTGTGTAATTACAAATGTATATATATATATATATATACACACACACACGCACATATGAAAAATGTCAGCCTTGTGACTGAGATATATTTATAACTGATGCCAGAGATCACTTTGCACTGTTAGAGGCATACTTGATGCAACGGTTATCTTGTAGGAGTTCGAATCCTGGAAGAGGCTGTTTGTGTTTCACACACACATGAAAAGCAACAGCCCCGTGACTGAGATATATTTATAACTGATACCAGAGATCCCTTTGCCATGTTGATGGGGTGTGCTTATTTATGTGTTGCTTCATGTTAATGCTATCAGAATAAGCATGAATATATCTTTTTTGTTCACAGCTATGGGTAAATAGAACAAGTAGGGTTCTTTAGCCTTAGTAAGGTAACCAGTCACAGAGAAAGAAAAAACTCCAAATTCAAAGTAAGGGTGTGTGGGACTAACAACTCCATTTGTGTTGTGTCCTAAAAAGGGATACAATCAGACAAGGTTGTAGTTGAGTGGAAGGACCAGTCAACATGTTCATAGATTTAAGGTAGAATGTTTTATTGAAGAGAGATACAATAAGACAGACAAGGAATAATGAGGTATACTGTTAATCCTCAAAGCCAGCCCAGTATAATGCCATGCTCACTATATATAGAGTCAGACCACATGGGTGAGAGGGAGTGAAGACTATTACATTACAACAATTTGCAACAGAAATTCATAGAAAAAATTGTTATAAGTAAATTTAATATCTGTTCTTCAAGAAAGATAATAAAATTTACAATTTTTATATTTTTTTAATAAAAGTTTAAAGAAAGGTAGAGGTGCTGTCATATCAAAATTTTGGCCATATTAATTGCTTGAAACCAATAACTGTGTGCAAGCAAATGATTATTATTAAACAGAAATAGTTACTTGAAACCATATAATTGTATATAAATTATTTGTGTAGGATATAAATATTTGAAACCATGTAACTGTGTGCAAATTATCTATATTAGATAGGAATACTTGATATCATATAACTGTGTGCAAAAAAATCTCGAGAAACAACTACACAAAAAATGTAAATAAAAGTTTAAAGAAAGTGGGAGGTGCTGTATTACTGAAATTTTGTCCATCCCTGCCCCTCTACTTGTCTGGTGTGCACACACACATACACACACGTACACAAGTAAAGATTATCTTGTCTTTGAAATCCTCTGTTTGAATGTTGGCACCATGTGTTGTCCATTTCAAAAGATTGAGTAGAATTACACTATTGATTGTCCATTGTGACTGATTACTCAAATCCCTTCCCCCCACCCCTAATATCCTCCCCACTCCCCATTCTCTCTCACAACGTATTTTGGTGTTACTGCTACAGTTAGGGTTTTCTATTATGACTATCACCTTCATTATTAGCCTCTCTTCAAAGGATCCTAATTAACTGTAATGTCCAATGCTTGTTTCGAAATAGAAAACCCACACTTAATCTTTCTAAGAATTTTGTCTCAGCTAATCATAGAAAATTTTTTGTTTGATGATTTAAAAAAGATTTTAAAAAGAGCCACCACAGAAAAAAAAAGTAACTAATCTATACATATATAAAGGGCAGTTGTGTGTATGTATGTCCGGAGAAAATTACGAAAATAAAACAGTTAAAGACAAAGTAAATACATATACACATACACTGTTACTGAGTCTAGATTTTTATGCAACAATTATGAAGATTTGATTTATATTCATGAAGATATTTAAAAATTGAAATAGCAGTGAAATATTGCTTAAAAATGTCTGTGAATCTCAAACTTAAGCAAATCAATATGGAAACATCTTTTTTTTTTTTCAGGACAGTTTAACCTAAGATCTTTTATGTAACATCCAGCAAGGATTAAACTCATCTAAAGTAACAGATCTGCAAGACTAGCTTGCTAACCATTATACCACTTTGTTTTTTGGGGTTTTTTTTCTCTCCTCTACCAAGGTGATGCCGGGTAGACTCTTCTGGTATTATATATAACACTGGATGGATGCTAATACCTTATCCTAGCATTGGTAGAAATAGCGTACAGCATTGTTAGACCCTCATGGTATTGCTAGCTGCAAAAACAAAAAATGGTTGATACTGAATATTCATTGCTACCATGCCATTGTAAAGTCATTAAAAAAATCCTAATGGCCGTTGTAAATTGAGGAGCATCTGCACTTAACTGACTCCTTTTTTTTTGTTTAAATAACCAAAAGTTGCCGATATTTTATTTTTTGTTTATTTCTATGGGAAAAAAGAAAAAAAAAAAAAAAAAATGAATAAAGAAAATATCGAGCTTCATTTTTTTACTCAAAGAACCCAGTTCATTTTTCACTGATTATTCCTCTTTTTATTTTCATTTTACTTTGATAATTTCAGTTTCATCTCTCTTAACTTTTTTATTTTTCTTCTCTAACCTCTAGACATAAAATAACCCTAGACAGGTAGACATGCCATTAAAATCAAACAAGTCAATCTGCTCTACATCATTTTGGTCTACGTTAAATTCGCCTTTACATCATTTTTCTAAACTAAATAATTCACCTGAAATAAATCTTTTTTTTTTTTTAAATTCAAAATAAACATTGAATAAATACACTCAAAGTTTGAGCATGCAACCATAGATGTTCCCTTTCTTTTTTTTTTTTTTAAGTTTTAATAAATACATGCTCGGTATATATTTATATATAGTTTGTTTTATTTTAATATATATTTAAAGTTATCAGAACTAAGTTTCCATTTCAAATTGTTTTATTTATTTTACTCCTTTAATAAATTTGATGATTTTACTTACTTACAAACTATCTGACATTGAATTTTTAACTCCCAATCCCTCAGACAATATCTTTCAAAAATTAAATTTTACACTGCCCGGAGGTTGTTTTTTCTTTGCCAGTAGTAATAACTGTAAGAAATAAAATGAAATAAGAAAAGTGTATAGGAATTATTCAGTGTTAATAAAATAAATAAAATACATAAAAATTAACAATAAAAGATAAAAGAAACTAAAAAGAATTTACAAAAAAAACCAAAAACAAACACACACACACACACACAAATGTATATTTAAGACATTTGAAAAATTAAAAAAATTTTGTTTTCAAATTGAAATAGATCACTAAGTAGGTCTGAGTCTATTCTAGTAGTGACCAGGTTTAAATTCAGAGTTTTCTTCTCCTAGACTGGTTGCCTAACCAAGGTTATAAGAGCCTAGTCTGCCCTACTATTTACCCATAGCTGGAGGGAGAATAGTTGTATTCATACCTTTCCCAAGGTATTAGCACTATGTAAACTGTTGCTTCATCTAAGATTTGAACTCTGGTCGACGAGTCCATTTCCTACGACTCTAACCATGCACCTGCCCTAAGGGCGAATCACAAGGTAAATAACATGATTTTATCAAATGCTGATTTTTTTTTTATTTTTTTTTGGTATGGTGGCCATTCATACTACAACAATTGATATTTTTGCATTTAAAAATCTTGATATCTTGGATATAAGACACTGTTACAGGAAAGACAGCTAGGCAACTCAAAATTATCTTTTCTAATATCATTCTATCATGGTTAACAAGTTAGTCTCACAGATCCATTATTACTGAAAGTAAGTTCAATCCTTGCTGGATACACCATAAAAAGAAAAAAAAACTCATGTGATCTTGTGTTAATTCAGTCTGGTGGGAGGTCAAGAAAATAATAAGCTGAAAATAGAAATGATATGTTGAAAGGATAAATAAATAAAGGAAAGAAAATGTTGAATGGATAAAATTGATTTAATGTGAGTTTACTGACATGTGTTTCGGCCAGGAGTTTGTTTATGTACACATGTATTCTATTTATTATTATTTTAAATATAAAATAAAATAATAATAATAGAAAATTATAAGATATTTAAGCATACAAAGAAAAACGACCTTCATCAGGGTAAAATGTTTGATATTTGAAGTTAAAACGGTCAAAATACAAACATATATATATATATCAAGCCTTAGCACCTATATCATTGCCCCAACCCTATTGTCCTTAGAGCAAACCCCAACTCTTTTTATCATATATGTGCTAGATCATGGCTGAAGGTCTTCATGTCCTGGGAATGATGTTAAAATCTATCTGATGGTGAGGTTGCAGTTCTGGAGGTTTAGGGAATGTGGAGCACCGCTTTATCACCATTGCTCCTGGGTCCACTCTGACTTGGAGTGCTAGTGCCTGTTAGGGTCACATCTATGGGTTAAATAGAAAAATGTTTATAAAAGAAATTTGAGTATCCATTAAGAATGAATTTATTTCAAAATTTTGTCAGCATTAAATGAGCCACTGTGGTTGATATGCCATAAAACTAAACAAACCAGACAAGGTTGTTAACATAATTTATTTAATTGCTATGTAAAGTGAGTGTTATTTCTTTTTAGAAATTCATACTACAGCTCTAGACTTTTGCTATGCCAAAGTCAAACTTGGTTAATCATGAAATTGCAGTGCTGAGAGAAAGAGAGAGATATTTGAGCCTCTGCTTATTATATCCAAAAGGTATCCAATAGCAACTACCCGTGGTTTCTATGTTAACAGAATCAACTGGATTACCCTCCAGCATCAAACATTATCCAAGGGTAGATAATCAGATATTCGGTTATATCAAACTTAACAGACCTCAATTCCACCATCGTATGTCACACCGATGAAAGAAAAAAAATACCAAAAATCAGGGAGTTAACCGAATTTAATGAAATTTTCAGTGTTAATATATTAATGAATAAAAGATATAATGCACTAGTTATTTTATTAAAAAACTTTTACATTTTTTTTTCAGGTCAACTTTAAACCATGTATCTTTGAGGCATAACACAGATTCTCAAAGACACACGGTTCAAAGTTAACTGACCTGAAAAAATGTAAAAGTTTTTAGATAAAATACTAGTGCATTATATCTTTTATTCACTAGTATATTAACACTGAAAATTTCATTAAATTCGGTTAATTCCCTAATTTTTGGTATTTTTTTTTTGTTTCTGTGGGGTGACATACAATAGTGGAATTTAGGTCCGTTAAGATCGATTTAACCAGATATTCTAATCTGAAATGATTTATCAGGTTACTATAAACACAGTATCAACATTTCAACTCAGAAATTTCAATAAAAATTATTCAGATTTCAAGTAGAGTTTTACCTTGACTTATGAGTACCTCAGCTTATGAGTTTTCTGAATTAAGAACTGTTACTCAGTTGATTTTTTGCTTTGGGTTAAAAGTTTTTAAAATAAAATAACTGGTGCATTATATCTTATAAAGGAGTGGGTGACTTGGCCTGGATGATTTGGCATGGAATTACACATATTAATGTTATGAAATATATATTATATGATATATATAAATGTTATGAAATATTTTTTATATAATTCATATTTATATATACATATATATATACATACATATATATATATATATATATATATATATATATATATATATATATATATATCAATGTTATGAAATATATTTTATATGATATATATAAATGTTAAGAAATATTTTATATATAATTCATATATATATATATATATAGATAGATAGATAGATAGATAGATAGAGCTGTTGCGTATCTCACTCATTTACTGATATATATATATATATATATATATATATATATAATGTATGTAAAACAATAAAGTCTTCAGAAGGTTAATATTTTTAATCACATTGTTTTTTCCTTTTTATTTGCATTTTTCCTGATATATATATATATATATATATATATATATATATATATATATATATATGCTATACAATATTAACTTATATAATATTTATATTATAAATATAAAATATAAATATATATATAAATATATATATAACAATTTCTATTTTATATAAAGCTGAGATCTTACTTTTATTGATATATATGAGAATTAATATGTAGTAATAAAAATAAAATCTGATATATATATATATTTATATATATAATATAAAGTTGATTTAAGTATATTATAATATTTATTTGTAATATATTTTTCTAATATAATTTCTATCTTAAAGATTACCTCTTATTTTTATTGATATATACACACGCACACAAACTTCTATTTTTATTAAAGCATATATTTCTCTATATATAACATTGTTCTTACAATATATATTGTACATGTCTCTTATTTTTATTATGTATGTATTCATTCATACACACTCAACACAATAATATAGTGAATTAAACAGGGGTATACATTTATTTGATACACCCAACATATATGAAACTCCTGACATATTTCTTTTTTATATTTTACATTTGATATCACAAATTATATATGCAAGTCATATTATGAATATCAACTGTCTATTGTACAATGAATAATATTGTTCATATTTTTTATTTAAATTCCCTGTTGATAAAAGAATAAAAAAATTTAAAGAAGAAAAGCTTTTATTATTGTCCAATAATTTTGAAAATGGAAAACTGATAGTTGCAATCAATATTTTTGCTTTTAAAAATGTTAATATATATATATATATATATAGGGCACTGTTACAAGAAGGACAGCTAGGCAAATGGAAGTTATATTTTATAATAATATATATATATATACATACACACTAGTGAAAGGATAAGCTAAAGTGCAGAATATGAACAATAATATATTTTTGGAAAAAAAGATCCTTTTTGGACAAGGAAATTGAATTGGGTTTTTTTTTGTCATGAAAATGCAAGCAGATGGTCCATAGAGTTGGGATGGAAGTTCTTTTATCAACCAAAACTTTGGGACCACATTGACTTTTTCCCTTAAAAAAATGGATCAAGTTTGAGCTAAAAAGTTCATAGGCTGATTTTATATTTGTCATCTTTTTTACTAATGGTATCCAATCACTGTAATACTGATGTAATAAGTGTGTGCATCACAAGGGGAACTATGTTGAAAAATAAACCTCATTTGATAACAATACATAATAGTGTCTTGGTCAGCCTATGAACTTTTCAGCCAACTGATATATAAAGTGGTAATTTGACTTAGGAGTTTAATTTGTTCCACATGTAACTCAATTTCTGCATATGTCAAATCAATATTCCCCATTGAAATAAACTGAAATGCCATTAATCCGTTCCAGACTCACCCTCCAAAACACATCCCAATTTTTAAATAAGAAAATTAGAATTGTATTGTATAAAAACATAATAAAATATAATGTAATGAATGAAGTGCTGTAATATTTTTTAATATTTATTTTTTTGTAAATTAATATTTTTCTTTGGCGTAATAAATTTGGAAACTTTAGTGAACTTATTAACATAAGCGTATCTGAAGCTGGCTCATACCTCAAATTTTAGCTCTCAACACAAAGCAAAAGATTGACCATGTGACAGCCTGTAACTCAGAAAACTCTTAGGCTGGGGCACTCATGAGTCAAGGTACCACTGTATATATATATATATATATATATATATATATATATATATATATAATATAAATTTTGGCAGCATTCTTTCTTTAATGCAGACTCTATTTAAAAGGACATACATCTCCTGTCTGGCTAGTTTCTTTTTGGTTCATTTGAGTTTCCTGTCCAGTTTTTTAACATCAGGGTGGAATTTGTTAATGAGTGCATCAAAGTTTTCCAGAGTACTTTCAGCCCTACAAAGTGGCATCATCTGGTGTGGATGTAATTGAGTTTTGTCCCAGGTTCTATTGAAATATTGTACATACACACAATAATAACTTTACTACCCAGACAAATATGAAACACGTGTCGCAAATGGAAAATAATAATAAAATTTTTTTAAAAATATACATGATCCCTTTTGCAGACCTTCTTTTTTATAAAATATTTAATTTTCCCCCGTTGGACACATAACAACACTTTTTATATATATATATATATATATATATATATATATATATATATATATATAATTGTATTGCTCCTCACTACCAATCATTATATAAAATCAAAACTGACACTTGATGTTTGTTTGTTTGGGTTTGGTTAAGTAGTCCTTCATAAGGAGCTTACTGGAGATTTCAATCAAATTCTCTTGACTTTTATAGCTGACCTACAATAGTTTAAACTCAAGTGGAAATGTTTGCCACAAACCCAACATAATAATAAAAAGATTTGATGGAAGAGAAAAAAAAAGAAAAATTCTTTTTATTTCATCTTATTGAACAAAATCATTTAACCAACAATACATTATTTTTCTCTCTTTGATTTAAGAAAAACAGTGTGAAATGTTTTTTTATACAGGGTACTTCATAAAATAAGACAATGGAGTTAAGCCAAAAATTAATGATTTTCTAGGTAAACAGACCCTTTTGTAGGGGTACACACATAAATACACAAAGACAATGTTCTTTGTCAAATTATAAATACACTGTATATCTATATCATCATCATTAGGTTGTGCTGACACCTGACAGATGAATCAAACTTAACGAACCTAAATTCTACCATTGTATGTCACCCCGCCAAAAGAAAAAAAATTACGAAAAATCAGGGAATTAACCAAATTTAATGAAAATTTCAGTGTTAATATATTAATGAATAAGATATAATGCACCAGTTATTTTATTTAAAAAAACGTTTACATTTTTTCAGGTCAGTTAAGTTTGTACCATGTATCTTTGAGAATCTGTGTTATGCCTCAAAGATACATGGTTCAAAGTTAACTGACCTGAAAAAATGTAAAAGTTTTTGAATAAAATAATGGGTGCATTATATTTTTTATTCATTAATATATCTTCCCATCTAGCTTTTTTTTTCAGTTGATTTAGCGTACAGTTTGTTTCATAAGATTAACTCCAATATCTTAATTTTATCAAACACCCTGTATATTAAGAAACGAGTAAAACTCAAACCTGTTAAAGCTGTGTTTAAAAATTGACCTTGTGTTGTATCCTACTCATGCAGAAGGCTGGGGTAAATATATATATATATATATATATATATATATATATAATATTAAAAGACTAGTTTACCATTGTTGTCAAATGACAGCAGTATCTTATTGTAATTCCAAAGATGTCCATCCATTTTTAGCCTGATTTTTACCAGACTTTCTAGAATTGCTAAACTCATCACTGAAAATTATTCAAACTGAACGTATTTAACCAACTCCTCTAGCAGGATGTGACACAAGATCAGTTTTTAAGCAGTTTGAATTTTTTTTTTAATTCAGTTTTCCTTCTCTTAGACAGGTTGACATGCCAAGGTTAAAGAGAATAGTTGGATTCTTTTATTCTTTTTTTTCAATTGAAATAGATCACTAAGTAGGATTTGAGGCTATTCTAGTAGTGACCAGGTTTGAATTCAGAGCTTTCCTTCTCTAGACTGGTTGCCTAATCAAGGTTCAAGAGCCCAGTCTGCCCTACTATTTACCCATAGCTGGAGGGAGAATAGTTGTATTCATACGTTTCCCAAGGTTATTAGCGCTATGTGAAATACAAACAGCCTTTTTAACTCGGGTCACCATACCCATTTCCTATGACAATAACCATTACACCATGGGCACCTCCTAGTTTTAAATTGTATTTGGCCAAGATTATTTTATTTCTTTTATTTATAACCAAAAATCAAACTACTTCTTATGCCAAGTTTAAAATGTCAGAGAATTAATCATTATAAACAAGTAAATGTGAAAACATTTGCATTGGCTTGTCTTACTAGAATAATGGATTTTCTCATCAGTCTTTTCACCCATATTTTTATAATGGAATATTCCATTGATATAGAAAATTATTACAAACCGACTATATATAGTTATTTACTAAGCTTCAATTAGATGTAGTACAAAGCCAAATGTAAGGGGCACTCAGTGAGGCTCGAACTCACTAGTTATGGTTTGCCAGTCTACCTTACTAACCAATACACCATGAGAAGCAACCACACACACATATATATATATGTCATCCACAGACACAGTGTTTCGATGTTTACGTCTCATCAGTGTGGCTTGTCTTTTTAACAGCTGCTTCTAGCTGGGAGCAAAACTCGACTGAATTTTCGTCTGTCAAGTTCCTCACTCTCATGGCCATTGGAAACTGTCAGTCAGTTATTTGGTACATACTTACATTTATGTATGTTTTTACAATCACCAGAGTACTCAAGTCTGTAAACAGCAGGCGAGTAAATGCCTTACGCTAAACGGTGAAAGTTCAATTAATGTTTCCTCTACAGTGCTCTACTGGGATATTGGGAGCATAAATATATATATATATATATATATATATATATAGTTTGCTGTTTTTATCAATAAATAGTGCTCAATATCAGTGACAGAGCTTATATATATATATATATAGATAGATAGATAGATAGATAAAAGGATATGAAAACATACAATGTTGTTAAAGTGAAAATATTTTATATCATATTCATAGCTAATATTGAACAATATTTCGATTTCATCTTCAGATGACTTTTTGGAACATCAATGTTTTCGTTTTGAATTCAAATTATTTTCAGCTCCTCTCTCGATGAGTCTGGAGTAAAAACAAGCTTTGAAGATGATTTTTATAAATTGAAATATTGTTCAATATTAGCTATGAATATGATATAAAATATTTTCACTTTAACAGCATTGTTTGTTTTCATATCCTTTTATCTATACTTATACCGTCGGATTCATTTCCTTTCTCTTAACTTATATATATATATATATATAAGTCAGTGAATTGTAAACACAGAGCCAATGGCACTTAGTGACTATCAGTTTCTCACCTATGCAATATAAATACCCATTCCCAAAGTGGATTCTTTGTTCTACATAAATACACCATTCAAAAATTGAACTTGTGTCAGATCTTCCTCAGGACAGAGCATTTAGGTAAATACACAGACGCACAGATATATATATATATTTCCTATTTATAGAAATGCCCCATACTTGTGATCCTGTGTCACATACTACCCATGGGGAACAGATGTGTGAATACCTACCCTGAGTTAATGTATAAATATTTATTCCATCTAAACTATTGGTGGGTGGGAGGAACCTTTTCATGTCTAAAGGTCACATTAATATATCCTATTTAAAATCGCTCTGTTGGCTGGGGCTGTAGAATATGCAAACTGCACTTCTGCAGAGGGATAAGACCCAACACCCACCCACCAATGGGGCTACCTGTTAGTGACCCTGGTACTAAGTGGTCCTGTGTCACAGAACATGTGATTTAAGCCCTTACTTGAGCTAGGCAGGTGGTAGGAGAGGCCCCACCTGATCAATCGATTGGTTATATCATGTCAAACCCTAACATCTATATTATTTTCCTGACCATATTCTTCAAATTGCTCTTATTACCATATAGGTGGTAGAAGGTGGTGGCTGAGGGTCAACCACCAGTATTTATTGATACACATGAAGCTAATGAAAATTATTTCTATAAACAAATCATATATATATATATATATAGTTAATTTTTTGTTATTATTATTGGAGAAATGATTATAAAGTGCTCAATTACTTCTGTAAGAGCTGTATTTATTTATTTATTTATTTATTTATAGTCACCAATACAATTAAAAGTTTGTCTTACCATAAAGTGATGTTCCGAAACCATTGGTAAGACAAACTTTTAATTGTATTGGTGAATATAAATAAATAAATATATATATGGGTGTGGATGTGTGTTGAAAAATGGAAATGAATCCAACAATATGTTGAAAAGATAAATTAAGGAAAGAAAATGTTGAATGGATAAAAATGGATTAATAAAATGCCAACACGTGTTTTGGGCGAGAGTTTGTTCATGTACACATTGTATTCTATTTATTACTATTTTAAATATGAAATAAAATGATAATAATAATAATAGAAAAATATAAAATATTTTCGTATACAAAGAAAACGACCTTCCTCAGGGCAAGATGTTTGATATTTGAAGTTAAAATGGTCAAAATACAGAGAATTTATTTATTTATATTTTCAACATGTTTGTGTGTATATATATATATATATATATATATATATATATATATATATATATTTTTCCTCATCTATTATTAGACTCCTTTGAAGCATCAAGTTAATATAATTATTTTATAAGTTATTAGAGAAGATAAAATCCGTCTCTTATTTTTATATATATATATATATATATATGAGAGACGGATTTTATCTTCTCTAATAACTTATAAAATAATTATATTAACTTGATGCTTCAAAGGAGTCTAATAATAGATGAGGAAAACTTTCTATCAGGGACCACACTCTCAAAAAGTGTTTTAATACTTTGGAAAGAATTTTTCATTTATCCCCCTCATTTCATTCATTTTACCATTAATTTTTAACTATATATATATATATATGTTTACATACATACATACATACATACATATATGTATATATTATAATATATGTGGCATTAAATAACCCACAAGAATTGATATGCCATTAAACCAACCAACCTACTTAAAAGAAATGTAAAACCTTACTAACTTTTTAATGTTTCTCTTTGTGACTACTATTTTTAAGAAAACATTATGGTGTCAAGATTTTAATTGATCTTTTAACAAGGCCAAGAAAAGACGTACTTAATGGAAGGTTGAATGTGGCCTTAAGGCAAGAGTTTCCCTGAATGTGGCCTTTCTCACATATACACCCAACACTATTATACACACTACACACACCAATATATGTTGAAATACAAGTGCATAAAATACAAGAGAAACACAGGCTTATTTCTGATTGAATTGTTATTTTCGGTGATATTATTATTTAGTCATTAACAAATTAAAAGGAATAAAAAAGATTCCTCAATAAGAAATGAAATCAAACAAATAAATATCAAGATTAAATTAATGTTTTGAAACATTTTAGATGAAGTATTTTGACTGTTATTATTTTATTTCTAGTTTTAAACCATCTTATTATTGTTACTTTCCTTTGATCTTGATTTTCTATTTTATCTTCTTTCCCAATCTACTTTTCATAATTTTCTTTGCTATTAAATTTTTTGCAATTTTTCTTTCTTTCTTTCTTTTTTTTACTATTATTACTTTATTACTAGTTTTCTGCCATTTTGATATTGTTGCTTTTTAGGAGAAGCATTTTCACTATTATTATTTGATTACTTGTTTTCTACCATTTTTATAGTGTTGCTTTTTAGGAAAAACATTATTATTATTTTATTACTAGATTTCCACCATTTTAATATTGTTGCTTTCTAGAAGTATTTTAATTATTCAATCAATGGTTTTTATGCCATTGTAATGGTGTTGTTTTATAGAAGAAGCATTTTATCTATTATTATTTTATTATTAGTTTTACACCAACTTAATATTGTTGCTTTTTAGAAGAAATATTTAGTAGTAAGTTTGATCTTTACTGAGCACTCCATACTTGTAGACTTGTGCCAGAATCAAACTAAGATTTGTAATGAATAACTTTGTATGTCTTTTTCAGAATGTAATGTTGGTCTCCACTCAATACTAGTGAGTAGTGAGTTTGTATGCGTTCTATATTTATAGTCTTCATATCTACTTGCAAGTAGTTTCAGCTTTTATTTTATTTTGATTACGACCACAGATTATTCAGATGAATTATTTTCCTTTAGATGAATTTATTGTTTGTTAATTGTTGAAAAAATTATTGAGTAATCAAGAAATTCTTTAATGTCCTCTTTGTTGGTGAAATGGAAAAAATTATATTTGGCTGTTTTGAGTAGGTTAAATGAAAACATTTGACAGGTTCAAATCATTATTTATCTTTTGGTTGAAAATGGTTCTTTTTTTTCTTCTTTTTTTCTTTGTCTTTTTCCAAAGAAAAAAGAGAAAGAAATAAGCAAAAGGAAATAATCCTTCTTCTTTTCCTTTTTTATTTTCTCTTCTCCTTTTTTCTTCTTTCCTTCCCTTTTTCCTTCTGCTTATTGCTTTCTCCTTTTTTTTCTTTCCTTTTCTTTATTTCTTTGTCCTTTTATTTCTGTCTGCTTTTTTTTCTTTTCTCTCTCTCTTTTAGTTAGTTCTCCTTTTGATAATACCATGTTTGTATTTATGTATAGTTTTTTTCTTTTATTTTTTTCTTTCATTCTTTTTTTCCCCATTTTTGATCACCTATCTTCTCTTTTTCTTCAACTTTGCAATTTTTCTTTTCGTCTTCCTTTTTTTCTCTGTATGACCCACATCTATATCAGTATGCTCAGTTTTTTGTTTGTTTTTTTTTCTTTCATTTTTCTTTTTTAGCTCCCCTTTTTATTAATTTTTCTTTCTTTTTTTTTTTCATTTACTTTTCTTTTGCTCTGTCTTTTATTTTACACACCACCACCACCATCTATTTTCTTTTTCTTTCTTTTCTTCCATTTATTTTTCCCCTTTGTGCCTTGTCTTTTTTCTTTCATTTTTCTTCCTTCTTTTTATTCACTCTCTTTTATTTTTGTAATTTTTTTTATTTCTTCTCTTGATTTTTCTCTCTTTTACACTTGGTTTGGGTTTTTTGTTTTCTTTTTTCTTCATTTTTTCTTCTTTCACCTCACTGTCCTTTCTTATTCTTTTCTTTCTTTTCTTTATTTTTTGTTACTTTGTTCTTTATTTTTTTCTTTCCTCATTTCTCTTCTTTCCCAATTTTTCTTTTCATATTTCTCTTCACAGTTCTCTTCTTTTTCATCCATTTTTCCTCTTCTTTTCTCTTCCAGTTTTCCATTCTATCTGTCCTTTTGTTCCTTCCACCATTTTGTTCATTCTGTTTGTTCACTCTCGTCATTAACCATTCATTCATTTCCTTCTCCACTTATTCATTGTCATTCAATTATTCATTGTCCATTAGATGAAGTAGAACCTTCCCCCAAAATTCTCTACAAATTATAATTCACTGCAAATAGCATTTTTCTTTGGCTTTTTTTTTCTTTCTTATTTTTTTTTTCCACAAACATTGGCAACCATGTCTATTATCTGCCTGTTATGTACAGTCTACAAAAATATGGCAGCCATATGTCATCTCCAAACGGCACATGCTGCATCCGCCACCATCTTGCTGAATATTTCCCATCCACAAAGTAAATGGTTGGTTGTTAATTACATTGTGATGTAAATAATCTACCAGTAAAAATATTGATTTCAGAGTTGTTATTCAGTTAGAAGTCTTATAAACTCTCTGACTTTGTTTTTTTTAGTTTTTACTTTAATGTTCTATTACTAATACCAGTCAATAGACATTATGACTATACTGATAAAAGTCATAACTAAGTTCCAGGTTTGGGCTTTTTATCTCATTTTCATATACTATGAACCGTTTCCACAGAATAAAATTTGATTCTCGCTAATCTAGTTGACATAGACAGGAATTCATAAGAGGCTTTCGTATGATTCTTCGCATAAAAATTTGCATGCTCTGAATAAAATAAGTTTTCTCATTTATTGATTGATTTTAATGGGATGTCAACCCATCTATGGTTATTTTATGCTTAGAAGTTAGAAATTATTACATTTATATTTACATTTTTTGTTTAGTTGTTTCTTAAAAATTTTTTACACATAGTTATATGATATCAAGTATTTCAATCTAATATAGATAATTTGCACACAGTTGCATAGTCTCAAATATTCCTATCTAATACTAATAATTTATACACAATTATATGGTTTCAAGTATTCCTATCTAATACTAATAATTTATACACAATTATATGGTTTCAAGTATTCCTATCTAATACTAATAATTTATACACAATTATATGGTTTCAAGTATTCCTATCTAATACTAATAATTTATACACAATATATGGTTTCATGGGGTTTCAAGTAACTATTTTTATTTGATAGTAATCATTTGTTTGCACACAGTTATATGGTTTCTTTAAACTTTTATAAATAAAATAAAAAATTGTAAATTTTTGGAACGGAGCCTAAATTAACATATAAAGAGAAATTTATCAATTATAACAATGAAATAAATCATGTTAAAAAAAAAACACATCTTCACGAGAGAAAAGAACAGCAAAATGTTCAATTTTGACAGATATCTTAGTTTATAAAATTCTTCTATTTTAAAGACAAATAATTTTTACATGTGATTTTTTAAAACCTTTCTTTATAATACAGCCAAAATTACATTAATTCATTTTTTCCAAGTTGTGTTGAATTTTAATTCAGGGGTGGGGTAAAAAATTTTTAATGCAAATAATCTACAATTATATGGTATCAGTATTCCTACCTAATACAAATAATTTGCACAGTTGTATGGTTTCAAGTAACTAATAATAATCCTTAGTAAAGAAATCTGCCATTCCCACAGTTATGGGTTAAATACTAATGTTCTTCTACAAGATGGATTTGGCATTAAATAACCCAAGAAGATTGATATGCTATTGATAAAACAAACCTAACTAAACTAAACCAGTCAAAATGTGAACAAGAAAAAAGTAACAAATAATTTATTTGAATATTTTTTTGAATTTTAATGAAACTTTCCAAATTTGACAGTAAATTTAAATGATGTTTACAATAATTTCCTTAATGTTTGATACAAAATATAATTGACCCTGTTAGCTTGGGGTTGTAGAATATGTCAGCTGCACCTCTGCAAAGGAGTAAAATTGGAGTAAAATTCCCCCAATAGGGCCACCTGTTGGCTGTGGGTGGGACGGATTCCTGGTGGCTGAGCAGTCCATGATATGCAACACTCTACTTTGGCCCTTACTTAGGCTAAATGGACAATTGGCTATTCATGTCAAGCCCAAGCAGCTATATGATTGTCTTGACCCTATGCCCTTATTGCAAACCCCAACCCTTTTAATCATATATGTGCTAGAAGTCAGTGGATGAGGGTCTTCGTGTCCTGAGTATGATACTAAACTGCATCTAGTGGTGAGGTTCCCACTGTGGAGCTTTGGGGAGTATGGAGTACCTCTTCATCACCATTAATCCCAGGCCCACTCTGACCCGAAGTGGACCTGTTAGGGTCCCATCTATGGGTTAAATAGATTAAAAAATGAGTTTTAGAAAAAATTTGAGGTTGAAAAAAAAATCTAATACCCAACAAGAATGAATAAAACTAAACGTCTTCAGCATAAAATAACCCAAGCAATAACATGCCGTTTAGTCCAACCACCCAACCATTTTTTATATCTTTTTTCATTTTTCCTGGAGTTACTTAAATTGATATTACTTTTAAATAATGCACTTAAAATGCTTCCCATTTGAAGTATTTAATTGAACACCAATTAAAGCAGAAAGTTGTTCACAAATACTTAAAGAACAAAAAAAAAAAAATATTGTCTACACGAATACTTTACTTGTTCATAGCATTTTTTTCTGTTTAGAATTTAAAGTTTTTCTCCTATTTATTTTTAAATATATATATATATATATATATATATATATATATATTACCAAGTTTTCAGTTGAATTTACCTAAATGAAAAAGATTTTTTAATTTATTCATGTGTTGAAAACATTTAATATCTGATAAATATCTGACTCACCCTCAACATCAAATTTAAAAGAGCCAAAGATATAATATGTAACAGAAAACTTACATTTTATGAGGGATATTCAAAAATTATCTACACTTTTGTTTTATGGAAACCAAGCCAATCGTGGTTGATTTCATTGGCAGAACCATGACTTATCTGCAGAGAACATCATTGATAAGTTACCAGTTCACCATACCATCTCCCAAGCTTGCTGAATCATCAGTGGTGGAGGTTGTTCCTTCTTCATCCATTAAACTTATCTGGCCATTTTTAAACTTCTCTAACCACTCTACATAGTAGTGTATTGTAGTGTTAAAAGTTTCAAATGAATTTTACCCCCTGATACTCTTTCTGGCTAGAGAAATCAGGTCACTTCTTTGGTGCATACTGCTAGTAGTATGGCCATGTTTACCATAAAGGTATGTTAGGGTAAAAGTGCGGATAATTTTTGACTATCGCTCGTACAATTTTATCTTTTTACTTAAAACTTTCCACATACTACATTTACACAAGAAAATTTTAAAACAATGGAAATTTAAGGAATTCTAAGTTTTTAGTATATTATATCTTACAGTGAAATTTTTTCCGAGAGATTTTTGTTAATCTATTGTTCTACAGATTTCTTGGATCTTCTGTAAATCTGATTCCATTTTGTATTCTGTGATTTCCATTTATCATTTTCTTGTAATTCTTCAGATCACAGCATTGTCTGATTTTAATTTTTGTGCTATACCGCCTACATCCCATATATCAAGCATTCTCCCTGTAGGTAATACAACCTTTAAACACAATAATTTCTATATATAAAAAAAATCAAATGCTGGTCAGCACCTTTCTGTCCACTAAGGATGATGGCATAGTGTAAAAAAAATGAATAAATAAATAATTTGCATCTGTGCAAGTAACTGTACAGGCCAATTCCTGAGTGACAGTCTTTGGTGCACTGACTGCACACAAACTGTGATGCTTTGTGGGGCTGTTGTCTTTCTCCCTCTTTCTGGCTTCTCTATGCTGTCGAGGCTACTCTCCTCTCGGCCTCAACTCAAATGACAAATCACAAAAGCATTAATCTATTAAATAAATGTGAATGTCAGTGTGTCACATTTTTCATCTTTACTCCTAGAAGCCATAGCACAACATATAATACCATTTTAAAATCAGACCAATTTCATGAGCAAATTAAAAATATTCTGATTACTGTGATTTTTTTATGTGATATTTTTTTTACAAATTTTTTTGGTATGATAACAATTTTTATAACTTAGAAGTAAATTTTACTCAACGTATGAAGAAGTGTCATTTTTGGACTGAAGATTCAATTAAGAGCTATCTTAATTGCTGTCAAATAGGACAGGTTTTAAGCTAGAGAAGAATATTTTGACTCATAATGTTCTGATAAATAGCTATTAGGGTTCAATCTATGAGTCATATAGATCTGTTTAAGAATTATTCAAATTCAATAGGACTCTAGGCAAAGAAAAAGAAAACTCTTTGAAGAAAAATATGAATCTGAACATGTAGGAGAGAAAAATGGAAATCTGAACATGTAGGAGAGAGAAATGGAAATCTGAACATGTAGGAGGGAGAAATGGAAAATCTGAACATGTAGGAGAGGAAAATGAAAATCTGAACATGTAGGAGAGAAAAATGGAAATCTGAACATGTAGGAGAGGAAAATGGAAATCTGAACACGTAGGAGAGAAAAAATCTGAACACGTAGGAGAGAAAAATGGAAATGAATCCAATAGAATAAAAAGTGAGATTGAAAAATAGGAAATGTAAGGGTGTTGTATTGATATTTGAAAAATATATATTGTTGATAAAGCAAAAATACAATTTCAAAATGGTAGAAATAAATATTTATTTTGTTGATAGTAGAGATAATGAAACTAAGAAAAACAAAGTCAGAAAGAAAAAGGAAAATAACAGAAAATTGGGAATAGAAAGAAAAGAAAATGAGACACAGAAAAGAAAAAGGAAATATTTTGACACTTAGTGTTTTGATTGATAATGTACAGTATCAAACATATATGAAGAATAAATATATATCAGAGATGCATCTCCAATCTTCAGGACAAAACAAATATTGTCTTGATATTAGTTTTTGATGAACAAGTCATTTGAGAAGGAATTTACATATGCAAGAAATATGAGCATACAATCAATACAATTCTCTAATCTTAAGGCATAAAATAATCCAAGACAACTTGACATGCCATTAAAATTGATCAGTCTAATTAAACATGCCAATCTGATTTTCCAAAATGTCTTTTTTCCCTATTCCATTATCTAAAGTACCCAGTCTGCCCTACTATTTACTCATAGCTGGAGTAGGGGTGAGAAGAGATTCATGCCTTTCTCAAGGGCATTAACACAAAGTGAAATGCAAACAGCCTCATCCAGGATTAGAACTCAGGTTGCCAATTTCATTTCCTATGATGATAACCATTACACTAACTGCACCTTCTCTAATTTGAATTTAATAATTTTTTTTCAGTTTTTTTATTGGCTGTCTTTTTTCTTTGCTATTTTATTGTTTTTATAAAATTTGATTTATAAAAAAACAACACAATTATAAAATAGTTTTTTTTTTAAACTTAAATTCATTCTAATGAAGTCATCCATCAAATCAAATCATAGTTTGGCTTTACAAATGAAGATTTAGGATGACTTTTTTTTAGTTGTCTGCTTTATGTTCTCTCGAGACCAATGAGACCCAGAAGAGATAGAAACTGGATAGAAGCTTCTATTATACAGTGCCCTGTTGGCTGGGGTATTAGAATGCAACGACTGTACATCTGCAGAGGGGTAAGACTCCCTCAATGGGCCCACCTGTTGGCCGTGGGTGGTGACCAGTGATAATTAAGGATAGACCCCAGGTGGCTGAGCTGTCCATAATTTGCAATACTCCACTTTGGCTCTTCCTTGGGTTAGATGGGCGGTCAGAGAGGCCCCCACCGATCAATCAGCTGGTCACATCAAGCCCTAGCACCTATATGATTGTCCCAACCCTATTGCCCTTATGACAAGCCCCAACCCTTATTACCATATGGGTGCTAGAAGGTGGTGGCTGAGGGTCTACATGTCCTGGGAATGATGTTAAACTCTGATGGTGAGGCTCCAGTTCTGGAGGTTTGGGGAATGTGGAGCACCCCTTCATCACCATTGCTCCCTGGTTCCACTCTGACCCAGAGTGGTAGTACCTGTTAGGGTCCCATCTATGGGTTAAATAGAAAAATGTATTTATAAAAATTGAGTATCCATTAAGAATGAATTTATTTCAAAACTTTATCAGCATTAAATGACCCACTGAGGTTGATATGCCGTAAAACAAACCAAACCAATCCAATCCATTATACAGTGCCACCTCTTCTCTTTTATTTTAGTTTTATTTTCAAAAAGAGAAATTGCTTGATCAACTTTATATTGATATGTCTCCCTGTTGATTGTCTCGGTTTTCCACTGATAGAACTTGATACCACTGTGTTGTATAGCTGTATATACCCTTCTGCCATATTTAGGTATATGACAGAGAGTGAGACAGAGATATATTAGAGATATCTATCTACTGTTGATTTACGGTTGATTTCTTTCTTGTTTCTTCTTACTTCTTTGGGCTGGGTTGAACTGAACTGGTCATCGGCTTAATTATTCAACAAACACAAGACCTTATTTGTTCTTGGTCAAGTTTTATTAGCCCATATTGATTATTCCACTGCGGAGATGAGAATGGACCCAGGGAGAGCCAATAATCATGTCTCTCTCCTTCAAAAGCTGGGTCATCTGAATAACTCTGACTAAAACTATATCACATGTCTGTCATGGCACCCAAATCACATGCCTCTAAGGGGTCAAGGGTTATTAACAGTCACCGGTAATTTTCCATGGAGACTCCTTGATTCTAAAGTTAACGGTCCTTAATTTAAATATTTCTAGCTACAGGTCCGTTCATAAATCATGACTTCTCATCAATTGTAACAACTGGAGATTAGGTTCCTTTTTTAAGGAGTCATTTTAATCTCTTCTGTATCATCCCTAATGAATCTTAAATCAAAACAGAAAAGGTTTCAAAATTTAAAAAAATCATAAATTTCAAATCAAGAATTATATGAGTAAATACTTTTGAATGATTTACGTTTTTCAAAAATATTAAAAATTTACATTTAATTTTAACTTCATTGACGGGATTGAAAAACTGAATAAAAATAAAGAAAAAACTCATTTTTATTTAGCAAGATCACCTAATAAAGTCAGGGGGTAAAAAAACGGATATTTTGTTGTTAAAAAAACAGGACACTTCTAATTATTTAATTTATATTTATATTTAATTTATATTATTTATTAAATAATGATTTAGATTATAATTTTTGTTTTTCTTTTCTCTTTAATAAAAAAACGTTTTAATGCAAAGATCATTAACCAAAAAATAAAAATTAATCTGAAATCTGCTAACCAGAGACCAGTTTACCAAACAGAAGAATCTTTGAGAGAACATTCAATAAGAAAAGACAGACAACTCTCATGAACAATACACATATGAATGTTTAATAAACATAACATGTAATAACAAATGTAGTGATTGTCTGCCCCTGATGGGATGAACTTGGATCCAAAAGGGTTATCTTCCCTTACTGCAAGGGTTTTGCTAATAAGTAGCTGGGTATTTAAACAGCACCCCGAGAATTCTCACTCTCTTTTCTCTCGGTCCAGCATCTACTAAACATGGGCTAGACACTTGATGTCTTTGTCCATTAAGTGGATTAACAGATAGGACTACAGTTCTAAAGTGAGAAAGCGTTCATGAAGAATGAAGTGAGTCACTTACTGATAGTTGGGGGGCCAGCCGCCCCCAAATTATCAGTAAGTGACTCACTTCATTCTTCATGAACGCTTTCTCACTTTGGAACTGTAGTCCTATCTGTTTGTATCATATTGAATCTTGTCATGTATAATATCATATCCATGTGCTCAGACAATAAAGTCTGTATTTGTTATTATATGTAACCCTTTGTTCAGATTATTTTATGTACATATATGTACCTATGTTGGAAGGTTACTCTGAACCTTCTAGTGTATTATAAGAACACACTTCTATTCTTATTCAAATAACAATATATTCCAAACAAGTTAAATGTTCAATATATCCCATGAACACAAAGTTTAATAACGAAAAGGTTAGAAAATACTTACAGTGTCTTCTATGGATTTTCTGGTGTTGTATACCCACATTTGGTATATAAACGAGAGTGAGCGTTCAGAGATAGAGAGAGAGAGATACAGATTAGAGAGAGATCTTATTTGATTCTTGTTAACTTTATTACTGCTTCTTCTCTGTTCATTCTTCTTAATTCTTCTAACTAAGGATTTGTTTTCTTCTGGGTTAATTTTGTAATTAAAACAAGACTTCGGTTTTTTTCTTGATTAAGTTTATTATTTTATTAGCCCATGATTCCATCTTTTCCGCGCGGGTGAGATCGACCCCAGTAGAGAGAGACAAACACATCCGCTCTGCTTCCAATTCAGGTCGAATCTAATCTCTCAACTACCTATTCCCACGTTCTCTGTACCAGGGTCAGCTGGGGTCATAAAATACCAATCAAAACTCAATGGTTATGGAAATCTACCCGCCTATGCTTTTAATTCTAACAAACCTATTTTAAACTCTACAGGGTCTGCTAACAATTTATGACTCTGATAAATTGTAACACTAGTAAGTTGTGATAAATGCTATACTAAAGTTGGAGACAGATTGTCTCTATTTTGTTCTACGAACATTGCTTAGAAATATGTCCTTTTCACTCAATGAGTGAGGACTGAAAAGAGATAGGTGTTGTTCCTTTCAAGAAAGGAAACAAAAAAAGAAAGTTTGAAGAGGCTGAATTGTCATGTGACCAATGGAAAACATGGGAAACCACACCTACAATCCAAGGGAAGATAATTGTCTTTGTCTCCCAACAAGTCTATCAAATAACAGAGTACAGTAATCTTTGAAAAGTAAGTGTTGAGTTTCTGTTTTCATAATCTATGTTGAACAAACAAAGCATTTGAAATAAGAAAAATATGAAAAGGAGGAAAGAAAGAAGAATACACGAGTGTCTCGGTTAAATTTTATTTTTGAACTGAACATATACTGTTTAAAAAGGCATCAAAAACAATTTGGGTGCAAATGGGAGGAGCTTAAGTACCTCCTGATCTTTATTTTAAATACAGCATGAAAGAAAATGTAACCTTATAATAATTATAATAATTCAACAGTAAGATTCATTTTTATTTTATGTCCTATTGCTGAATGAAACAGACACAATCAAGACAATTATGGATAATTTGAAACACACCCTGCAAAAGCTTAGAAATATCTTCCAAATGGAAAGCTCAGTGCCAGGTGTCTACAAGAGATCATATAATAGTTAGTTGAAGACACTTGTATGATAATAAATGATTTCCATCAATGAATGGATATGAAATAAGCCTGGGAAAAGAAAACTTTGAATTCAAATCTATTAAACTCCATTTTAAAAAATGACCTTGTGTTGCATCCTTCTCATGCAGAGGGTCTTGGGTAAATCCATATATTATTCTATTTCCTACAACTATAACTGTTACACTACAAGTGCCTCCTTGAAAAGAATGATAGAGTAGATTTTGTGTCAGTCAATGGAACTACATAATTCAAGTAATGAATGGTAAAAAGCCCAACATTTTTTTTTTGTTTTCAACTGGCAACCATAAGTTTGATTTGGACTTATGCGGTTCCCCACAATAAAACGACCTTGTGTTTATTTCGGCTTAGTGTGAAGCTACAAAAATATCACCCCCAGTTGTAAAGAGTAAGTATATATTTAAAAAAAGATAGATAAAAAATAATCTCTAACACTGTCTTGTCTTTTTTTTGTTGGTTTGTTTTGTTTTTTAAATTTAAAATCACTCGTGGTAAGGAAAGTTTTAGCTTTTCAAGAAGAAGAAAAAAAGACACTTTTTTTTTAGAACATGATCATGTCATCTCGTGCAGCTTTTGTATTTTTCTTTTTTTTTCTAGTTTAGAAGGATCTTTGACTAGATCACCTTAAGCAACTAACAGTAGTTCACAACAAAAAGTTTTCAAATGATAGGTTTTTATTTATGGAATGTTTGTTTTGTCAGTGTTAACCATAGATCATATTGCTTCACTGAAGAAAAAAAAACTCTGAGTTCTGATAGAACAAAAGACAATAAAGGACACAGCAAGAAAGATCAACTTTGAGTGACAATACTCTTTTTTTTACCTTCCTTTGATTAAAAAGTTGTGTTTACATAATAATCATATATCAGGGGTGACCAAACTGAAGGTCATAAGCTATATAAAGCTCTTTGACATTTAATGTGAGATACATAGAAATATATTGACAGAGACACCCTCCCCCCACTTTTTTTTTATTAGATTCAATACAGAGTGGCTGAAATGTGACAAAAAAAAGATGAAGAATTTTTTTTTTAAATCAATGTGTAATAGCAACAATTCCATATATCAAAAATTTAAAATACAAAAGAGTCATCAAAATTTAGTAAATAACAATATGCATAAAAATAAAGAGATTCTTTGTTGATATAAAATAATGAAGATGACAAAATTAGTCTGAAACAATATATAATAAAAACAGAATTAAATATAATGAATATAGGCCACACATTAAATGTCTTCTTCGGCATTTTATCCTTGTGTAAAGGCAAATAAATTATTGCCTTTTCCATTTTGGTAATCACTTGTTATAATTTTATTATATTCCTCATGCTCAATCCAATATTCTCAGACTGAGTGTAAGAATGAACTTGAGTGAGTGAACCATTTCACTTAGGCTAAGGAGAACCAAAGTCAACCCAGGAACCCTGTGGAATTGAGTTCAATTCCCATTGGTTTTCATCAAAAAAAGCAAAAGTAATGACCCCCACTTGTGTGGATACAAGAATACACTCAAGTGAGTGAACTATTTCACTTGACTGAGTAGAAAAATTTATTCAAGTGAGTGATCTATTTCACCCAACTGAGCACATGAATACACTCGAGTGAGTAATTCATTTCACTTGACTGAGTGAGTGGAAGAATTCAATCAAGTGAGTGAACCATCTTACTTGAGTAAGTGCAGGAGAACAATCAAGAGAATGCAAAACACTTGAATGTGTGAAAAATTTCCCTTTGAATACACTCGAGTATGATTGTGAAAAACACACTCGAGTGAGTGATCATTTCATTTGAGTGTGCAATTATACACTCGAAATTTGTTTTTTTGGTTTATTTTTCTTATCTTTTATTTTTTTTTTTTTTCTAAATATTGGAAAGCAGGAAAATTCCAAGAATAAAATTTCACTTAGAATAAATTTAATTTTAGCTTTAACAATAATTTATGTGTTGTCTGCAAAACTAAAAAAAAAAATTTCCTTATCTTTTTTTTCTTTTTCTTTTAACTGGCATTCAGTAAACTGATAATGTTTTGTCATGAGTTTTGTTTTTGTCTCTGGAAAATGGACAATTGTTTTTTGTTTTTCTTCTTTTTCTACTGGATTCAGCTTTATTTATAATCATGTTTAGCCTAGATTGGTTTTAGATGTTTTATATTCGGTTATATTTTTCTTTTGAATTTGCAGGGACTAATGAGCTACTTTCTATGTGCATAAAAAAAAGTCCTTTTTCTAATGAAAAGGTAACAACCATCACACATTGTTTACACAATGGTTTAGGGGGGAGGTGATAATTTTCTTGGATTCACAATAAAATCATGGCTCCACCTTTTGTAATATTAAATGTGCACAAAGAATATAAATTGCACTAGAAGATTTGTTTTAAATCATTGGCTGCTTTTAAATAACCTAAATCTGAATGAATCCTCTATAAGATATAACAACAAAAAAAAAGAATTCTTTGTGTGTGTTTCTTAGGGAAAATTCATAAATTTTGTACAGCCAGAAACTGTTCTCAAATTCACTGGGTTTACTATTCTCTCTGGTGTCTCCTTCCTCAATCCTATTATGTAAGGATATTGATTTTAGCACAAGTGTAAAGTCCAGTGAAGATGGAAGAAATCATCTATCCAGTGGGTTAGGGTTGGATAAAATTCACTCTCTCTCTTTATTAGGTTGATTTATGAAATGGCTTCTCTTGAAGATGGAAAGGTCTTGGCAACCTTCCCTTCAGTTTTACTTTCTCTTTTTATTCTTTAATCTTCTTTCCTTCCTCATTTATTTTACACTTTTTATTTTTATTTCCCTGGGTTTTCTTCTTTTTTTTTTCTTTTTTTTATTTATTCCCCGAGTTTTCTTTCTTTTTTTACCTTCTATTATTCTTTTTCTTTTCCTTTTCAACATTCTTGCTTTTCTTTTTCTTTTTTTATTTCTTTATTTTTCTTTCCTACATTTTCATTTTCCTTTCTATCTTTCCTTTTTTTTAATATTTTTTTAACTTTATTTCTAGTATTTTAGCTTTTTCTTTTTCCTCTTCCTTTCTATCTTCCTTTGTTTTTTATATTTTTTAAAACTTTATTTCTAGTATTTTAGCTTTTTCTTTTTCCTCTTCCTTTCTATCTTTCCTTTTTTTTAATTCTTCCTTTCTATCCTTTTTTTTTCTGTTTTTTTTTTTTGTTTTCCAACATTCTTTCTTTTTCTTTTTCTTTCCTATTTTTCCTTTTTCTTTCACCCTTCCTGCCCCTTTTCTTATTTCTTTCCAAACTTGTTGTTTTTCCTTCATTTTTTCTCCCTCACTTCTTCACTACAATTTTTTAAAACTTTTATTTCTCTCCTTCTTTCCTTCTTTCCAACAACCCCCTATGTTTCTACTTAACTTTTTTCTTTCTTTATTTCTCACATTCTATTTGCTTACCTTTTTCTTTATTTCAAATATTCTTGTTTTTCCTTTATTTCAATTTTCCTTCATTTCTTCTCAAACTGTTTTTTCTTTTTCTTCTTATTCTCTCTTTTTCTTCTTTTCAACCTTATCTTTTTCTACTTCCCTTTTTTTTTCTTTCCAACCTTTTTGTTTTGTCCTTTATTTCTCTTCTTCACTTCTTTACTTTTACATTTTCTTCTATTTTTCTTTCTTTCTTTATCCTCTTTCTCTTTCTCATCTTTACATACTTGCATTTTCTTTTTTTCCTTTTCTCTCTCCATTATGTCTACCTTTCCTTCCTTCTTTCTCATTATTTTCACATTTTTCCATTGTTACTTTCCACTCATCTTATTTTTCACAATTTACTTCCTTAACAATTTTCATTTTTCTTTCATTCCTTGTCTTTTAAAAGTTTTCTTTCTTTATATTTACTTTGCCTCTATATTTTCTTTTTCATTTTTCTTTCTTTCAAAAATGTCTCCCTTCAGAATTTTCATAACATCCAGATTTTTTTACTGAAATATTTAATGCTATTTGGTTTCCCCCTATCCGAGTTTGGTTAAGCTGACCTATAACACTTGTGATAGTCAATTGATTTGCCATATTTCACTCTGGCCTCCTTGCAATTGTAAATTCAAAATGTTCATAGCAAATCTTGTAATATAGTTTATTTCATATTCAACAACAAGGGCAATAAAGGTTATTCTATAATTTATGGGGATGCCTGTCTTTGTTATACAAAGAATTCTATAGGGAATTCTATAGGACGTCTTTGTTAAGTAACAAAAGCTAAACTGCATTGAAATCCACATGGCTCTGACTTATGTATCAAGTTGATGCTTATTGATTCTTTCAATTCTTTCACATTCATTCTAATAAAAAGAATAACAGAAACTATAAGTTTAATTGTCTTAGAACAGCTATCTTTTCTTTCTTCTTTTAATAACTTGAAAATCTTTTAGTATTATTTGGATTATTCAGACTATTTTCCTCATCTTTATTGTTATCTGTACAACATTGCAGCCAATGTGCCCTCCAGCTTTCTTCGGGTATTTCTTGTCGGACTCGGGAACCTTCTTTTTTTTTTAACTCGGGAACCTTCTTTTAAAACTCGGGAACCTTCCCTTCATTTAATCCACGGGGGTATCCTATTCTCATTCCGCTAACCATTGCTGGGGTACTAGTGTTAAGCTGTGTTAATTCAGAGAAATTGAAAATCTTTTATTTACTTTTATTTTTAACCTAGACGATCCATCAACACGTTGGGTTCTCCTTGTAACAGTTGTTCAAAATGATAGTGATGCTTCTATCTTGTAAAGATTGAAGGTATAAGAATTAGTAGGTATTACTTTAAAACTAAGTCCTTATGATGCATTAGTGTATTCATATATACGCTAATTCTAAACATTCAATAAGAAAAGACAGACATGAACAATGCACATACGAATGTTTATTTAACCTAGATGATCCATGAACACATTCGGTTCCCCCTTGTGTGTATTTACCCAACCCCTCGACACAAGCAGGATGTGACAGAAGGTCAATTTTTAAGCAAAGTTTAGCAGGTCTGAAATCAGACTTTTCTTTTCCTAGACCGGTTGCCATACCAAGGTTAAAGAGCCCAGTCTGCCCTACTATTTACCCAGAGTTGGAAGGAGAATAAATGGATTCATGCATGCATGTATTAACAGAACAGGTGCATCCGACTTTATACATAACACACTATTTACCTAGAGTCGGAAGGAGAATAGATGGATTCATACCTTCCTCAAGGGTATTAGCACTATGTTAAATCAAACAGCTTTATCCAGGATTTGAACTTGAATCGACATATCCATTTCCTACTACAATAACCATTACACAACCAGCACCTCCTGTAACATTCCCCTTGTAACAGTAGTTCATAATGATTGAGGGCTTCTATTTACCAATCACTCTGCACAGATACATGGTCAATTTTTAAACAAAGTTTAACAGATATGAGTTTAGAGTTTTTCATCTCTTAGACCAGTTGCCATACCAAGATTAAAAAAGAGCCCAGTCTGTCCTACAATTTACCCATAGCTGATAGTGATGTTTCTATTGAGGAAAGAGTGAAAGGTTCTAATTAGCAAGTATTTATTCAACCCGTTCGCACAAGGTTGCAAGTATGGGGCATCCAGCAAAGATTGGAACAAAGATTCAGTGGTCATGGATCTGCAAAATTAATTTGCTAACAATTTTTGCATTTTAGAAAGATAGAATAGAAAGAGCGGATATGAAATTTTTCAGCATATTTTATTTGTGCTTGAGAAGAAATTGTCAAAATTGAATAGTTGGATTTTAATTCAATATTATTAATTCTAACTTCATCTGATTATTGAAATATTTCACTGGAATTCTAAATTTTTAGAGAGTCTGGGTGGATGAAGAAGATGACTGTTCATTGATTATTCAAGTGTCAGAAAAGATGAATGTTAAAATACAAAATTTCTTGTGCCCTGTTCCACTAGGATGGCACCATTATTTGAGAATAGAATTCAGATAATAAAAAAAAATAAAATCATTGCCTTAGTGGACTTGATATACAATTACCTATGAAAGAATTGCAAATACAAGGCTGGTTCTATTCATTACTCAAAAGAATGGAAGGTTACTTTGAATGATATATATATATATATATATACATCACAATATAAACACATTACATAATATGGTCATTACATGCACACATAAATGTTATTATTATCATTATTATTATACTATGTACATACTAATAATATACTCTAATAATCACACAAAATCTCATACATCAGCAAACATGAACATCAAACACAAATAATTCATACACACATACACGCTTAGATGTGATCATGATGTTGCGCTTCTTATGTGTGTTCATGTGTGCATGCATGCCAACATACATGCATATATTAACAGAACAGGTGCATCTGACTTTATACATAACACACAAAAACACATAAACAAACAAGTGAAATGCAAATACAGTTAATTAAATGCACATATTTGACCATGTTTATATTATTTTTTAAAATATTTTTTGCTGCCTGATGATTGCTCCGCTTGAAAAATTAAGCTTACTTGGCAAGAAATCAATGGTAGCAGACTTATTCCCATGTAAATAAATATATACTAAAATATTCATTTATTTATCTATTTATCTATATATATCATATCTGGGGAGATAATTTTTGCTGTTAGTCACATGAAAGAATTTCAAATACAGGGCTGATCCTATTCAGTACTTAAAAACATAGAAGGTTATTTTGAATGATATATATGAAACATGAGTAGATCATTTCTGCTATTTGTCGGTTTTCTAAACCAGCTCTACATATGTATTGAGCACTTTTATATATTTATTATTCCAACTCATTTGGTTTCTTTCTTTTTTTTCCCCTGACAATCAAATTTGTGGCTCTCTTAGTTTTTTTCTTCTTGTTTCTTCCTCTCTTCACAAACATAAACACAAAAACTATTTTGTGTGTGTCAATGGATTTTGAAAGAGTTACACTATTAACCATAAAAAAATGCTAAGAACTGTTTTCATCATTTCATTTGAAAATTATTTTCAGATGAAGCATTATAACATCACCTTGAGAATGGTTTAATAAAACAAAATATCAAATGTTGCTATAACAATCATTTATAGATAAATACATCCCCTTAGTATTTTTTTAACTCATATTTTTACACACACACACACATATATATATATATATATATGTTTGAATTGTGTATATTTTGGCAGCAACATATTATTTCTTATATCAAGGTCTAACTACAACCAATGATCCTCTTGTATGTATCAACTTGCACACTCATTCATACTAACACAGACTCACTAGAAAAATATTCATTGTTAATAAGGTATTCTCAAATTGCCCACCTTGAAAATCAAATTCCCCCACCCCTCACATTAGGAACTACAGGTTAGGTCCTGTAGAAGCCTTATGAAGCACAGGGTCAAAGTGACGCCATGTTTGTGGTTCCTTGGTTTCAGTGGCAAATATATTTTTATGAGATGGACTTGCTAGCATCACGCTTCATATATAACATTAGTAGAATTTAAATGTAGATTTTATGACCATAGAAATTAGTTTAGTTTTTATTTTTGTTTGTAAGACAGATTGTAATTTTCTGAGAGTCCGGTTTAAATTTATGACCTTCAGTTCTATACTTTAACTCTGCAGCTATTTTTGAAATTGTTTTCTTTCCATAAGAAAAAGAGTGTCTCTTCTGTGTACCCTGATCTTAATCCCAAGTTTAAAATTATAATCAGATCTACAGATCTATATAAGAAACCTTTTAAAAGCTCAAAGTGAATTTCTGCTTTCTTTTTTCTTTTTCCTTCTAGATTTTCTGTTTCTAGTTTCTCTTTCCCAATTTTTCTTTCTAGTCTGTCTTTGTTTTAGTTTGCTTATTTTTGTTTTAAATTTCTTTCTAGCTTCCATCTTTCTCCTTTTCTTGTTTGTTTTTCTTGCTTCTTAGTTCTCTTTCCACTTTTCATTTTAGCTTTTCTTTTTCTTACTTTCTAATGTTAGACTTTCTGGCTTTAAAGCTTTTCTCTTTTAGATTTTCTTATTTTCTCACTTTTTCTTTCTTTCTTTCTTTCTTTCTAGTTTACTTTTTTTTAAAATTTTTGCCTACATCTTTCTTTGTCTGTTTTTAGTTTTTCTCTTGCTTTCTAGCTTTTTTTTTCTTTCTAGTTCTCAACTTTTTGACTTTCAAGCTTTTCTCTTTTTCTAGATTTCTTGATACCTTTTCTTTTGAGCTTTTCTTTTTCTTGCTTTCAAAATGTTTCTTTCTTTCTTTCTTGATTTTCCCATTCTCATTTTCTAGCTTTCTCACTTTATAGCTGTCTTTGTTTTTAATCTTTTTTTAAATATCATTCTAGCTTTTATCTTTCTTTCTAGATTATCTTTTCTATCTTTCTGGTTTTTTATCTTTTCTTTTTTTTAGTATTATTTGGCTTATTCGGACTATTGTCCTCATTTTCATTGTTATCTGTACAACATAGTATTTCTTGTCGGACTCTGGAACTTTCTCTAGTTTTTTCTAGTTTTTTTTTCTTGCTTTCTAGAAAAGAAGGTTCCCGAGTTTGAGAAAGTTCTCGAGTCCAAAAAGAAATGCCTGAAGAAGGCGGAGGGCACATCAGCTGAAACGTTGTACAGATAACAATGAAAACGAGGACAATAGTTCAAATAAGCCAAATAATACTAATTATCAAGCCTCATCTAAAAAATTCCAAGAAATAGTTTTCTCTTTTTGTTTTTGTTTTTTTCTGGATTTTCACATTTTACTTTCTCTCCTATCTTTTTTTTTCTTCCTTTTCAGCTTTTTCTTCTTTTTTCTAACTTTTCTCTTTCTTTAATTCTAGCTTTTCTCATTCCAACTTTTTTTGTTTTTCTTTATTTTCTTTCTTTCTAACTTTCCACTGTCTTTCTTTTAGTTCTTTCTCTTCATTTCCAGCTTCCTTTTTCTTTTCTTTACTCTATTCCCATTTATTTTTTTATTTTTTCTACTCTTCTTCCCTTCCTACGTGCTTTTCATTTTTGTCTATTCTTTTCTTCTATCGATTCCTTTAATTATTTTTAACTTGAACAAATTTCCATCATCGCCTTCAACTGTCATGTCATTTTTGTAAACACGATTCTTCAACAAGATTTAATAAATAATATTCCTTACCAATTGCATACCTTCATTAAATGAACTAGAAACTTCCTTTTAGCAATTTATCATGTCTCATACCTTCTGATAATGTTTTTTTGTTATTTGAATCCTGTCAACAACAGCAACAAAAAAATTATTTCAAAAAAAAAAAAGAAGAAAAAAAACATCAAATGATAAAATTTGATTATGTTTTACTCTAAGGGACCATTTTTTTTTTTACTTTTTGACTGACTGGAGGTAAAAATAAAATAATTTAATTAACTATTTAATTAAAATAATTAAATTTTGGTGTTCATAAATAAGTAAACGTTAAGGTTATCTTGAGAATTTGGACAAAAAATATGAGAAAATACATGCTTATTAGTGTATTATCTTATTAATGTGTTTAAAGTATTATTATCATACTCACTACTTATTATCATAAATAGAATTTATTACATAAATTTTCATTTACATGACATATAGAGTATTGCTTATGAAGGTGCTTGTGGTATAATGGTTAGAAAATGGACAGAGTATCCTGAGTTCAAATCCAGGACAAATCTGTTTGCATTTCATATAGCACTAATACGAAAGGTACGAATCCAACTATTCTCCCTATGTGTAAATAGTAGAGCAGACTGGGCTCATTAACCTCATATATATAAGTTTAAAGAGCCTAGTCTGCTCTAAGCATCTGCTTAGGTACCACAAGGGTCTGGGTTCAATACCAACCTTTGTCAACTCAGCACAAGAGTAGCACAGTTTGGATCTGTGCAGTAAAGTGGGCAGCTAATAGTAGGTGTGGCACTCCTAGTGAAAAGGGGGTAGACTCACTCGCTGTTTGACTGATACCAAGAATAGGCCACTCCACCTACTTTACTTTATGTGTGTGTGTGTGTATGTATGTATGTGTATATATATATATATATATATAAAGAAAAAAGGCTGTTCTCTTTACAAACAATATATAGGAAATATATGTTCTACTCTTCTCTTTACAATTAAAAATGCTTGTCACCTAACCTCTCTCACTATCTCTCTCTCTCTCTCTCTCTCTCTCTCTCTCTCTCTATATATATATATATATATATATATATATATATATATATATATAAGCACTTGTGATAGAATGGTCTTTGTTGAAGGAAATGGCAGAATTCTCATTATAGCTCAATAAAAGAATTCTTGTAGGCGGATATTTTTATTTAGATTTTGAAATGAATATTACATAAAGTTTTCATTTCTTTCAATCACTATGTATTTCGCATCCTACAATATCATTTCCATTATTTATACAAATGATATAATGATGCTCTAGCAATGGTACGCTCACCTAATGGTGACACAGATTTCTTTGAGACAGTTGCTGGATTCCTACAAGGAGAAATGTTAGCATCATATATATTATAATATGCCTAGGCTATGTACTTCAAACATTATTAGATTCCATAAAAGAAAAATGCCTTACACTAAAAAGGGCAAGAAGCAGGTGAAATCCCACACAGATTATTACTTATGCAGACTACGCATATGATCTAGTATTTCTGCACAAGCCAAAATTCTGCTGTATAGTCTAAAGAAGGCATGACAGAACATCGTTTTCTATGTGAACTCCGATGTTACCTTCAGGGTTTGGATAAAAACTTTGAGAAAATACATGCTTATTATTAATGTTTAGAAATATTATTATTATTATACTATATATGTAATCATTAATATCATGAATATAATCTATCAAACAAATATATGCAAATTTTCAGGGGTGTCTCCATTGTATAGTGGCTAATCTGCTGGAATATGAACTTCCTTATCCCCCACTCAGCTATGGATTAAATAGTACCACTACTGTTCCTCTAAAATCATGGCTAGAGGGTTGATATACAATTGATCAAAAGAATCATACCAACCTAATTTTCATTCATTCTAATACCATTTACTGTATTGCTTATGGAGGTGTGTGTTGTGTAAATGGTTATCAAAGAAGAAAATGAATACAATTGTTGCATAGGGATGTCGGGTCGTAGTAGTAGTCGTTAGTTCAGAAACAACATACACAAGTTATATAGTCACAAAGGGATTGTTTATTTCTTACTAGGCTCATGGGTTCTTTTTCAGAGAGAAGGAGAGTGAGAGTAAGGTTGAGCTGTTCATGTTCATGCACACTGTTTGTTGCTCCCCTAGATTGGTCACAACTGAGCTCCAACAAACACGTCCTTGGGTCTGGTGAAAAAAGAGGCCAAATTTTCTTTACTTCCATTTGTGGTCCCGGGGGTGGGGCAACCTTTGTCAACTCAGCACAAGAGTAGCACAGTTTGGATCTGTGCAGTAAAGTGGGCAGCTAATAGTAGGTGTGGCACTCCTAGTGAAAAGGGGGTAGACTCACTCGCTGTTTGACTGATACCAAGAATAGGCCACTCCACCTACTTTACTTTATGTGTGTGTGTGTGTATGTATGTATGTGTATATATATATATATATATATAAAGAAAAAAGGCTGTTCTCTTTACAAACAATATATAGGAAAATATATGTTCTACTCTTCTCTTTACAATTAAAAATGCTTGTCACCTAACCCTCTCTCACTATCTCTCTCTCTCTCTCTCTCTCTCTCTCTCTCTCTCTCTATATATATATATATATATATATATATATATATATATATATATAAGCACTTGTGATAGAATGGTCTTTGTTGAAGGAAATGGCAGAATTCTCATTATAGCCCAATAAAAGAATTCTTGTAGCGATATTTTTTTATTTAGATTTTGAAAATGAATATTACATAAAGTTTTCATTCTTTCAATCACTATGTATTTCGCATCCTACAATATCATTTCCATTATTTATACAAATGATATAATGATGCTCTAGCAATGGTACGCTCACCTAATGGTGACACAGATTTCTTTGAGACAGTTGCTGGATTCCTACAAGGAGAAATGTTAGCATCATATATATTTATAATATGCCTAGGCTATGTACTTCAAACATTATTAGATTCCATAAAAGAAAAATGCCTTACACTAAAAAGGGCAAGAAGCAGGTGAAATCCCACACAGATTATTACTTATGCAGACTACGCATATGATCTAGTATTTCTGCACAAGCCAAAATTCTGCTGTATAGTCTAAAGAAGGCATGACAGAACATCGTTTTCTATGTGAACTCCGATGGTTACCTTCAGGGTTTGGATAAAAACTTTGAGAAAATACATGCTTATTATTAATGTTTAGAATATTATTATTATTATACTATATATGTAATCATTAATATCATGAATATAATCTATCAAACAAATATATGCAAATTTTCAGGGGGTGTCTCCATTGTATAGTGGCTAATCTGCTGGAATATGAACTTCCTTATCCCCCACTCAGCTATGGATTAAATAGTACCACTACTGTTCCTCTAAAATCATGGCTAGAGGGTTGATATACAATTGATCAAAGAAATCATACCAACCTAATTTTCATTCATTCTAATACCATTTACTGTATTGCTTATGGAGGTGTGTGTTGTGTAATGGTTATCAAAGAAGAAAATGAATACAATTGTTGCATAGGGATGTCGGGTCGTAGTAGTAGTCGTTAGTTCAGAAACAACATACACAAGTTATATAGTCACAAAGGGATTGTTTATTTCTTACTAGGCTCATGGGTTCTTTTTCAGAGAGAAGGAGAGTGAGAGTAAGGTTGAGCTGTTCATGTTCATGCACACTGTTTGTTGCTCCCCTAGATTGGTCACAACTGAGCTCCAACAAACACGTCCTTGGGTCTGGTGAAAAAAGAGGCCAAATTTTCTTTACTTCCATTTGTGGTCCCGGGGGTGGGGCAAGGTCACATCCACTTCAGCTCCTCCACAGAAACCTGGACTTCCATTTTTATTTTTTTAAACTCTAGTTCCGGTGTCATTGGTCGGTCAATGGCTGATCCCCCCCCCCCCCCCGTTGAGTGTTTACTGTTCCAAACTTTAACCTCTCTTTGTTCTTATTTCTTTTTCTTCTCTTTCTCCAGAAATCCAATTACCATTTTCTTTTCAATCTCCAAATTCCCTGTAGACCATAATAATTATGCTACAACAATGATGACAAGTTCAAATCTGGGTTGAGGGTGTTTACATTTCATATATAATACCCTTGGGAAAGGTATGAATCCAACTATTCTACCTATGTGTAAATAGTCTGGCAGACTGTGCTCTTTAACCCTGTAATGGCATCCAGTCTAGAAAAAGGAAAACTCTGAATTTAAACTGTTAAACTCCACTTAAAAATGAATCTTGTGTTGCATCCTGCTCATGCAGAGGGGTTGGGATAATACATATACAATATTGCTTATAAGTAAACCTCCAAAGAATTTTTCATGAAATGATAATTTTCTTCTAAACCAAAGATATCAATGTCTAGGCTATAACATCTGATAGTGAGGTTCCAGTTCTTGAGATCTGGGAGTGTAGATTACACCTTATTTGCCATTACTCCCAAGTCCACTCTTACTTGACATTGTACTATCTGTTTTTTATTTCCGAATTTCTTCCATAATTATGAACTCTGCATTGTTTGAAATTGGTAAATAGCAAAAAGTATTTTAATCTTGCAAAAAAAATTTTTTTTAAGTTATTTAAAATATTGGCGAATCAGATCTGAACAGAGTACTGACATCAAATCTTTGGTGGATGACAAGTGCAAGCCATGTAAAATTTACAGAAGAATAGGTGATGGGTACAGAGAAGCATGTTTTTTTAAATAGAATGTTTTTCAAATGGCCTTAAAATGAGCCCAATTCAAAAAGATAGTTGATGGAGTTAAAACATACTGACTCTCTAGTAAAGAAAAAGTTCTGGGCACAGCAGTCAATAAAAAGGATGATACTGACAGTCTTCTGTGACATGAAAGGACCCATTACTATTGATTTCCTTGACAAAGGTCAACCCTAAACAGTGCTTTCTATTGCCAAATCCTTCAGCAAATTCACCTTATTTATTGAATAACCCTTGTGTGTGTGTGTGTGTGTGTGTGTGTATATGCACACACATGCATATATATATATATATATATATATATATATATATATATATATATATATAATTCATCTTGTATGGTTATTTTGCTTCTTTCTTTTTTTTTCAACAATGATTTTTCCCACAAATAAAACCAATTTTCAAAGAATATGTATGCATAAGCCATAAAAAATCTTTTTAGTAAACTTCAAAGTTCCATTTAAGATGTATTTATTCCCCCATAAATCGCAGGGTGAACTTTTATATCTACCTAATAGATGACATCAATGATGATCGATTTTATTCAATATTGAAACCAACTGTTAGATGGGTGGGATGGGGGTAATCAGATGGAATTGATAACCTGAGGTCAAATCTTGGATGAGGCTGTTTGCATTCTACTTTGCACTAATGCATTTTGGGAAAGGTATGATCTCCTCACAGTTGACTGTAGCATAGACTGGGTTCTTTAGCCTTGGTAATGCAACCAGTCTAGGAGAAAGAAAACTGAATTCAAACCAGTTTTACTCCACTTCAAAATTATAGGGCTATTGTATGTTTATGGTTACCCATAGCTGGAGGGAGAATAGTTGGATTCATATCTTTCCCAAGGCTATTAGCGCTATGTGAACTGTAGCTTCATACCACCTTGGTTCATAAGAGCTATATAAAGTTCTATTCATAAATATTTGAACAAGCATAGAATCTGTTTTTATTGCCCAAGACTGCAGGGTTCAATAGGTATTTTGAGTTGGGGGTGTGGGTACATATTAATTTATAAGTTTAGTATCCTTTTCCAAATAGCGATGTGACCAATTCTGAACAGGATTTTAGAAGGGCAGAATTTTTTTTTTCCTTTTACCATTTAATTCTGTTGTTGGGGTGTGTGCATAGAAATTAATTTACAAGTTAGGTATTACTTTCCAAATAGCAATGTGAGCTCATTTGTTTTCTATTTTGTTACAGATTCTGAACAGGATTTTACAAGTGCAGAATTCTTTTTTTTCCTTTTACCATTTAATTCTATCTTAAAAAATAGTTATCATCATAGGAAATGGAATTGGCAACCAGAGTTCAAATCCTGGATGAGGCTGTTGTTGTTTCACTTTCCATTAATGTCCTTGGGGGGGACATGAATCCATCTATTCTTCTTCCCAGCTATGAGTAAATAACAGAGCAGACTAGATTCTTTAGCCTTGGTAAGGCAACCAGTCTAGGAGAAGGAAAACTCCACTTTCAAATTATAGAATAGGGCTATTGTATGTTTATGGTTAGAAGGTTGCACTTAGCGTAACAGTTATCATCATCAGAACTGGAATCAGCAATCTGAGTTCAAATCCTGAACAAGGGTCTTTGTGTTTCACTTCATGCTAATGCCCTTGGGAAAGGCATGAATCAATCTCTTCACTTCACCCCCTAGCTATGGGTAAATAGTAGGGGAAAACTGGGCCCTTTAACTTTTTTAAAGAAATCAGTGTAGGAGAAAGAAAACTCTAAATGTAAACCTGCTTTACTCCACTTGAAAATTGATCTTCTGTTCCATCCTGCCCATGTTTACTAGCTTATAAGTGTAGAATAAACATACTAAGTTCCAATTACTGTCAAATTGGTAAGACAACGCAACAAAGAGCCATAACTTAATACGGATCTAACCTTGTTGCAATCCTACTGCAGAATGCCAGAGTATTTATGAACATCATAGAAACCAAGTAGCCAATCAGGACTCAAGGAATGGAATCACCCAAATACATGAATGGACTATTCTCGAGTTCCATAAATACCAGCTGTTTTGGGCACCAATGGGTAGTGCTTAGTTGCTCAACAGCATACTCAGCTCACCACACATTTGGATGCTAATCACCCACCAAATCTCTACAATAAGAGACATGCATATAATAGTATTATCAGATGAGCAATTTGCTTACCTCTTTTAGGTCATATATCTTGATTAAGCCTGTCAAAATTTGGGAAGACATCCAACTTTAGACAACACAATAAGACCTTATTTCAATTTGATTCTCTTCATTCAATGAAAGCAGCTGTTGTCAAAATTTATTGTATGAAAGTACACTAAGAAATATATCTAATTTCTATGGCACACTATCTCTTGGCTCTATTTAAATATGACTATCCCTGTTGGTATGCTTGATGGCTAGGAAGATGTTTAGTTGAGGGGGAAGTATAGTGGTGTACTGGTTAGACTCGCATTGATGCTTAGGAAGATGTTTAGTTGAGGGGAAGCGCGTGGTGTACTGGTTAGACTCGCAGGAAATGGACTCGTCGATCTAAGTTCAATTCCTGGACGAAGCTACAGTTCACATAGCACTAATACTCTTGGGAAAGGTATGAATCCAACTATTCTCCCTCCAACTATGGGTAAATAGTAGAGCAGACTTATATCTTTAACCTTGGTTAGGCAACCAGTCTAGGAGAAGGAAAACTCCAAATTCTCACCTCTTAAATCTCCACTTGGTGTGGTCACTACTAGAATAGGCTCAGGCCTACTTAGTGATCTATTTCAATTTCATTTATTTATTTTATCTGCTATTTTTACTAGTTTATAAGAGCACTATCACATGAGCAATTTGCTTTCCTCTTTTGGGTTATGTATATTTTAATTAAGCCTGTCAAAATTTGGGAATGCATCCAACTTTAGACAATACAACCATAGGAAAGGTATGAACCCCTCATCCCCCAGCTATGGGCTAAATATTAGTATTACTATTCTTCTACAAAGATGGCTTTGGCGTGAAATACCCACAAAGGTTGATATGCCATTAAACAAAGAAACCAAATCAATGAAAATTTGATGGTGAGGCACCGGTTCAGGAAATCTGGGAAACCATTCATTGCTTTTACTCCTAGGTCCCTCTGACCCAGAGTTAGGGTCCCATGTATGGGTCAAATAGATCTCTCAGAAAATTATCCAAAAAAATACAAATGATCATTATTAAATATTTATATTATTTTAGTTTGATAGGAATACTTGATATCATATATGCATGGGCAAATATTTGATATCCTATATGTGTGGGCAAATATTTGATATCCTATATGTGTGGGCAAATATTTGATATCATATATGTGTGGGCAAATATTTGATATCATATATGTGTGGGCAAATATTTGATATCATGTGATAACCATAGGCAAATTATTTGCAGAATAGTTACTTGAAGCTATCACTATATGCTAAGGATTATAAAGTGAAAATTTTTCCAATGCCATGACAAAGAATTGTGTCATCAGAGTTTTATCAAATTTTGTTTGCCCCTGCCCCAAGAACATTTATCTTGGTTACAACCCTGAGACCCCCCAGTAATGTTACATAGCCACCAGTTGAGAATCTTTGGTCTAGAGTCCGGTCTGTTTCAAAGCATGCCATAAGTAAAAACAGCAAATGAGACTTTTGCACGGTGTTCTAATTAGTTGAGCTCTTTTAGTCCAGGCTTTGACTATGCCACCTAGGGGTCATTAGCAGTAAGTCTTTGGTAGACAAGGGAGGTAATATCATAGTGAGACTGTTAGCAAAAGCTGACATTGATTTAGATACGATACAATGGCAGTCAGTTTTATTGGGGACAGGCACAAAGTAGCACAAGCATTGCTAGCCTGAATAAAATTTAAATTTTTCTTTTTTCCTTTTTTTTAAATTGAAATAGATCATTAAGTAGGCTGAGCCTATTCTAGTAGTGACCAGGTTTTGAATTCAAAGTTTTTCTTACTCCTAGACTGGTTGCCTAACCAAGGTTAAAGAGCCCATTCTGCCCTACTATTTACCCATAGCTGGAGGGAGAATAGTTAGATTCATATCTTTGAGGAGGGTGGTTAGACACCCCTGCAGGACAAAAAACAAGGGCAGAGGAAGCTATTGTCTCAACGGCCATCTAGAACATTATTTCTGGGAAAGTTGGATCCCTTATTCCTCGTTAGGTTATCCAACTAGGAGAAGGACAATTCTGATTCAACACCTGTGATTGACATGATTACCGGTTACCTTGCTTAGGTTTGTCACTGGATAATAATCATGAAAATTTAGAGAGTGGTATTTGTGTTGTACAAGCTTTGACCATTATGATACCATGATGTATAAATATTCCCTTACTTTCTTTTCATCTATCAACCTTAGATTGTGAAGGACGGCAGTGATATGTAAAGTTTATGTTATTGCTATATCTTTGTCAAGAGTAATTAGCACTATGTGAACTGTGGCTTCGTCCAGGAATTGAACTCTGGTCATCAAGTCCATTTCCTGCAACTCTAACCAGTACACCACCACACTTCCCATAGATTCATGTAGATGTCATTCATATTCGTATTTGTTGTTTTCCTGCTACTGTGGTCTGTCATTGGTGTAAATCGTAAATTAGCTGTATCTTTGAACATTTTCACAAACCAGACGAATGTCACTTTAGTCTAAAATAAATGTTATTCAGTTTATCTGAAAAGAAAAAAAAAATGTCAGATTTATGTGCCCATTTTAAAAACTTTTATTTTACTACCTTTTTTTTTTGTTTAAAGCAGTAGAATAATGATTTGTTATAGATTTGTTATTTGTGCCTCTGCCAGTCTGTCTGTGTGTCTTTGTTACATTCGGCAAACAAATTCCTAAATTGACTTTGATAACAACATGATAAGTACAAAGAGTTTGTCAGGCAATTGAGTTGATTCGGCTTCTTGTTCCTTCTTTCTTCCTCGCAGCAGTTCACATGTTTATTTCTCATTCTGAAGAATTCATTTGAAAATTTCCCTGGAGGGAAAAAATGTCAGATAATTTCTTGTCTGAAAGTTAGAAAAAGGAAATAAAGAATTTGGTAAAAATATAAATAAAAAAATACATAGACACATATTGAAAATATTTGTACATGTGTATGTATATATATATATATATATATATATATATATATATATATATATATGTGTGTGTGTGTATATGTGTGTGTGTATATATATATATATATATATATAGAGGGAGAGAAATATATATATATATATATAGGGAGAGAGGGAGAGAATATATATATATATATATATATATATTTATGGAGAGAGAGAGAATTATATTAATATTGATAATATAGTGTGCTATATTTATAAATAAATAGTGCTCAATAGCCTGGACATGAAGTCAGTGGTGCTTGATTACTGACCATTTCTTACCTATGTGATTTTCAAACCAGGTTTGGGACAATCATATAATTGCTAAGGCCTGATATGACCCACAATTTGATTGAATGGAGTCTCTCTGACTGCCGTCTAGCCCAAGTAAGAGCCTAAATGGAGTATTCCATGTCGCAAGACCGCTTGGTATTCTGATCACTGACCACTCAGCCACCATAATCCTGCCCTCAGGCATTATGGGTTACCATCTATGGCCAACAGATGGCCCTATTGAGGAAGGGGGGTCTTACTCCTCTGCAGAGGTACAGTTGGCATATTCACACACACACACTTTTCAGTTTGTGTGTGTGTGTATATAATATATATATATACACACACATTTTCAGTATGTATATATGTATATACATATATACAGGATGTGGCTGAAATACATATCACATTTTAAACTGTCACCTGTGTGGTGCAAGTGAGGTTGGGAAAGGGGTGATGGTTGCTCCATATAGCTAATATCTCACCATTTATATATATATATATATATATATATAAGGTCAGTTACAATCATGTCTTGGGTTTACTATTGAAACATTTTTAGAACTGGTGAAAATGTAATTGCTACACAGAGATTTCAGGCTCATATCATGTTATACCAGAATGATACTGTTTTGGATAGAAAATTGATATCCAGAACAGCATCATTCCAATATAAGATGAAATGAGGCAGAAAATCTATGTATTTAAAAGCTATTTATGCTGAAACTGTATTTTTAAAGACAGAAAAACAATGAATGAAATATTAATCTCCTTCAAAATAGATGCTAAGGAATTCAATACAGTTTTTAAAATGGCTAATTACCTGTAGAATTTCCTCTATACGGAATTGGTTTTGTTTAGTTTGGTTTCTTTATTTAATGGCACATCAACCATCATGGGTTATTTAATGCTAAAGCCACATTTGGAGAAGAACAGTAGTGGTACTATTTAACACATAGCTGATGGGATGAGGAGGTTCATACCTTACCCAAGGGTATTACCCCAAAAGTGAATGTAATATCATGACTAGAGTTTGAACTCACTTACTAAGACATCACAGATCAATATGTTAGCACACTCCACTGATATGGTATCAATAATTGTCATTGTATTTCTTTTAATATCCTTTATGTCTTCAAATCTTTAAGATGAATTTCCTCTTTAAGAAACAAGAGAAAGTCATAGAGAATGAGAATGGAAAGTGCTGCACTTGCACAATCCTGTGTTTCAATATACCTATTTCACACAAAAAGTATTGAGACTGACTTTTTAATTAAAAAAAGAAAATTGGCACTGATATGTCCAGATAAATTTTCTTTTTTATCTAATTTGCTCTGCTATCTTCATTCAAATTTTAAGTAAAAAAATTTAAACTACAGTCTCTCACACTTTGTGTACTTATATATATATAAATGTGTGCATGTATGTGCATATATATGTGTGTGTGGGTGTGTGTATATGCATATATATATGTGTATGTGTGTATATATATGTGTGTGTGCATATATATGTATATAAGTTTGAATGTATGCCTCATACATATATGTATGTGTGTGTATATATATATTGAAAATATGTCTAAGTTGGTCTATATGTATGCCTCTCTCTCTCATATATATATATATATATATATATATATATATATGCACACATATACTTGTATATGGAATATAAAGACCTCTATTCAATGATAATGCCAAATTCTAAAAGAATATAAATCAAAATGTAAAAACAAAAGATAGAAAATATTCTTTTGACTCCTTTAAAGAATTTTTTTTGCCAAAGACGAAAAGAAACACAAAAAGAAAATTCTTTATTTTTCTTTTCTTTTCTTTTCTTTTTCGTTTTTTCTTGTCTTTCTATAATTTTCAGATGAGAAGTGAAGAAAAATTGATTTTCAATCCATTGAACGTATTTTTCTACAGTTTCTTTGTTTTCTTTTTGTTGTTTTATCTTTTTTTCTTTCTGCAGTTTGGAGATTAAAAAAAACAAAAGATAAATATTCTTTTTGTTCTGATTTATCAATTATTCAATTCTAATGCATTAATAGTGCATATTTCAACATTGAAACTTGTGTTGATTACCTATTGACGATGATAGGCACCATTCCTAAAGGTGATATATTGACTGAAATATGTGACTATTGTTGTAAAAGTCTAAATGTACTGATCTATAACATTGTACCGGTGCATATAAATATCTATTTATTATGCATATACACAGTGGCGTGCAATGTCAGGATCCAGAGAGGGAGGGGGGGCAAGGGCTTGGCTTGGTGCGCCCCCCTCCAGTAGCCAATAAATAGTGATTCAGATTTTTCAAAGCTTCACCTACCCTCCCACTTTCAAATTCTACATATTCATAATTTAGGAGGCAAAAGTTAGGAAATATATTTCAATGTTACAACAATGTAAAAGCATTTAGGTTAGGGCAATTTTGAAGGTGCACTCCAGGGCAGCTGTCCCTCTCTGATCTCCCTTTGTTCTACTATTGTATATACACACACAAGATTAAGCAAACCATAGTCCATAAATAAATGAATATATATATATATATATATATATATATGGCATGTACTAAAAAGTTCTTAACCCAAACTAGAAAGAAACTTAACTTTTTATATATATATATATATATATATATATATACACCAAACCCTCAACATGAGTAGGATATGATATGAGATCAATTTCTTAAGTGGGGTTTAACAGGTTTGAATTCAGTGTTTTTCTTCTCCTAGACAGGTTGCCTAAGGTTAGAGAGCCCAGTCTGATCTACTATTTACCTATAACTATAGGGTGAATAGGATTTGAATTTGTATTGCTGTGTCCATTTCCTATGATGATGACTATTGCACCAAATGCCTTGCTGCATATAAGTATGTATACACACAAGATTAAGAAAAGCATAATAGAAATAATTATATATAAATATACATACATGGTGTATACTGAAAAGTTCTTAACCCAACCAAGAAGGAAATTAACTTTTGGGTAATTCCATATCAAATCATCCAGGCCATGTCACCAAACCCCTTCAATTTTGTCTAAGTGTGGATTATGATAAAGTTAGACAATCCCCAAAATTTGAGATCCAATTAAAAAAATTGGTGTAGTTATGTTGATTTTTAGCTCTGCAAATTTGAGGGATTAACTTGCTCAGAAAATTGATCAGATCAGGTCTCTCTAACTATTCCTCTTGTCCTAGTAAGGGCTGAAGTGAAGTGTTACTGGACATGTGACCAATTATTACCCTGATCAGGGACTGCTCAGCTAACAGGATCCTGTCCTCAGGTATTATGGCTCACCATCCATGGCCAAAAGTTAGCCTCATTGGAGGAGTATCTCACTCTGCAGATGTACAGTCAGCATAATCTACTGCCCAAATTGATAGGATGTATAAGACATTGTTGATATATATTAACATGCATTAATGTAGGTATTTTCCCAACCCATTTGATTATGGTCAAGTCCGCTGAATGCACCAGTCCAACTAGGTCACCAAAGTTAAGCAGTGATGATCCTCTTCAATACTTAATTGGGTGTCCACTTAAGCAACAGCAGGTTCTGTAAGCTACCTGAGTCCTTTGTATATCAAAATAACTTGTATTGAAGTCAGTTAGTCTACTGTTCGTTTGAATAACAGCAGCTAACTAAGTACCACTCCAGCAGTGTCCAAGACAATTGGTATATATAGAAATCAAGAATGATCCATTCATGAATTTGGGTGATTCCATTCCTTGAGTTCTGATTGACTGCTTGATTTGAATGATACTGTGTAGTTTTATAAATAACCTCTCATTCTGCTGTAGACTTGGTGACTATTCGGGTTTGTATTGAGTTACAACCGTTTGTTGCCTTGTCTTTCCAATTCGACGGTAATTGGAAATTTGATTATTCTTCAACTTGATTCAGCATTAAATGATCTGAAAAGAGTTGATATGCCGTAAAACATCAACCAACCCATTTGATATGAGTAGGATGTGACACATGGTCACAAGAATGGGTTTTCCAGTGAGGATCAAACATTCCGTTGTAATGGATATGCGAGACTAGCTTGCTAACCATTACATTATGATGGGATGCCCTAACATATTTAAATATAAAAACCAAATCCTACTAGTGACTTGTTAGGAATTGAACCTGAGACCTTCTCATAACAAATTTTAGGTTGGTTTAATTTGAATAAAACTATTTCAGCCAATCAGAAGCAGGTTTGGGATTGTAGCAGGCACTACTTAAGACACACAAATTTGGTCAGTGTTAAAAAGTTATTTGCATGGGGAGGTGCTAACTGTCTGGGCTATTGGATTTACTGTGTCAGTGCAAATTACCATGACTCCCAATTTCACTCTGACCTGGAGTGGTAGTACCCACAAAACCAAAACTACTATGACAAATTCAGATTGGATATTTCAATACTTATATAAGTATTGTTGAAATATACTTAAACTCAAAATGTCCATTAGAACTCATATTATTTATTGTAATCTTCAGGAATATATGCCATACCCCTGACCAGATGTTGGCAAATGTCCTTTTCAACTTTAGACAATTGAAACCATTGATAATGCCAAAAAGCCTTGTATATTGCCATATGCTGGCAAGATACAATTATGTTTTGGCAACAGATAAAAAAGGATATACAAGATGTAATTTCAAAATTCAGATAATCATAGAAGTATTGTTACGCCAAATGTTACCAGATGTACTTTCCAAACTCGGATAATTGTTAACCCACTGATAATATAAAATCATATATACCAAACTCTTGCCAGATATGGTAAAATATTGTATCCAGATGTTTTTTTTTTCCAAATATAAATTAAGGCCAGATGTTGTTGTTATAAATATTGCAAACTATATATATATATATATATATATGAATGAAAAAACTTTGAATTAGGTTCATGTAATAATTTATTTCAACTGCAACAAGCTTAGTATCTTCAAACAGAGCAAACATGAAGCAAATTTAATGTTTTTCCTTCATTTATTTATCTATATTGCTCTGTTCATTCACACACTTGAAACAATGTACACTGAGCTGTCATTACAGATGACCTCCACATGGAATGATTCTCATAACAAACAATATATATAGATATATATATAGATAGATGAATAATATAATGAAGGACATATAAAAGCAAATAAAAAGGTATTTGCATTGAAAGAGTGCTCATTACTATCCTAGCAGAGCAAATATAAAAACTAAGATTATAAAATTATGAATAAAAGATTTCTGTTACTCTGGTTCCTGTGTTTCCCACAATCTTCAGATGGGTGTGGAGTAAAAAGTAGCCAGTCAAGCATTTGTATATTGAGAGGTGTGTTCATGTGGTGAAATCCTCTTTCACAAGACATTTACTTGAAAAAATATATAATGTGCTTAGGTATTAATGCATGTGACATTCAAAATGAGAAAGAGAAAATAATGAATAAATAAATAAATTAACATTTGTAGAATATATATATATATATATATATATATATATATATTATATATCCTAAAAGGTTAATTACTGTCAAATGATGCTGAAAGTACCAGTTCCCAGTAGATCACTAAAGTTAAACAATGATGAGCCTGTTTAAATAGATAATTGGGTGATCACTTAAGTAACAGCAGGTACATTAAACAACCCGAGTTCTTTGTTTATCAAAATGACTTGATTCAGCATTAAATAACCCAAAATGGGTTGATATGCTGTAAAACAAAATAACCAAATTTAAAAGGTTAAAATGTTCATAGTTAGTCAGAATACATAACTAAAAGTTTCACTTAAAGTGAATCAGGAATATCAGACAGCAAAGAAAGAAATAAACAAAAGATAGAGTAACTACAATAATGTCCAAGCTGAATGTTTACGAATCGAAATGTTGAGATTAATTAATTAATATAGTCAGGCAGACTGATATCTTTAACCAGTATAGGAGAAGGAAAACTCTGAATTCAAACCTGTTAGATTCTGCTTAAGAAATTTACAAGTGTTACATCCTACTCATATGGAGGGATTGGTAAATATATACTAGGGACTGGCAAACGGAGCCTAAAATTCGTTTTTGACAAAATGACTTTAGCCCCCCTACAGAAAATAATTTACCAAAAATCAGGAAATTATCGGATTTTAATGAAATTTTCAGTGTTTATGTATCAATGAATGATCTTTATAATACATTATTTATTTTATTTCAAAACTTTCTAATTTTTTTCAGGTCACTTAATTTTGACCCCCCTTATGTTGGGGACGTAAAATTGTTTTAAGTTGGTCCTTACCTGATACTAATTACAGTATGAATAAAGAGATAAAAGACCGAAGTTATGAATAGAAACAAAAAAAATTTTTTTACGGTGGCTTTTCTATGAGAAAATAAGTACCGAAAATCGAAAAATAGAATGTAAAAAATAATAAATAATTAATTTTTTGGAGATTTCTTTTTTACTCATTTCGATAATTATTTAATTGGCTATTATTTTATAAAAGAAAAAAATTATACATCGATGTTTTTTCTGCTTCAATCGAGTTTTTCTTCAAAACTTATTACTTTTGGCGCCTAAAATAAGGTTTGCATTAAGTAGATATTTATTTTTAGAATCTAAAAATATAACATTTTAAACTTAACATCAGGATTTTCATATTTTAAATGAATTTTATATATTAATTTTTCATAGCAAAATACTAAATTAAAGTTTTGAAATAAAATAACTGATGCATTATAAAATTCATTAATTGTTAAATCAATACTGAAAATTTCATTAAAATCAGATAATTACCTGATTTTTGGTACAATTTTTTTGCAATCGCGATTGTTACGGCAAAATTGTAAACAAGCACTTAAAATCATCGAAAACGAGGCTAAATGGCGGATCGAGTCGAAATTGACCAAAACAAATGGTTTTAAATCTTTTAAAAATAAACTGCATATGTAATGATATTTTTCTTTTTTAATGATGGTCAGTATGTTACTACTTATCGATTTAGACAAAGTTTGACCTTAAATAATAGATTTAATTATTATTAATTCGCTTTTAAAACTCCTAGCAGACAAAATTATTGCTACTGCCTAATATATACCATATGTTGCTAGTTAAATAGCAAAATGTTTGTTCATATTG
>CM042174.1:18563548-18566048 GCA_023376005.1 Doryteuthis pealeii
TCACTTTACTACACAGATCCCTGTGCTACTCATACGCTGAGTTGGCGAGGGCTGGTATCGAACCATTAACCTTGTGATTTCTAGCCAGATGCTCTACCAACGGAGCTAAACCCGCCCTCTTTTTTATTTATTTGAAATAAAATCTCTCCTTTTATTACTTCTTATTTAAAAAAATTTGTTAAAATCACATTATTAGTTTATTTTTGTTGATTATATTAAGAATTTCCTGTGATCCCTACTATCGACAGGTGTGTGAATTTGTTCATACCTATGAGTGTGTATATATATATATATATATATATATATATATATATATATATATATATATATATATAGGGCCGGGATAGCTCGGTAGAGCATTCGGCTAGAAATCACAAGGTTCCTAGTTGGATACTGGCCCTCGCCAACTCAGCATATGAGTAGCACAGGTAAAGTAAGGAGCTGATGGTAGGTGTGGTTCTCCACCTCAAATGCAAAAACAATATCCTTGGTCTAGTGATAGTGAAATGGGGATAGACTCCCTCACTGATTGACTGATACTGACTTTAGGCCACCTCGATGACTTTACTTTTTTTTTTACTTATATATATATATATATGTTTGTGTGTATTTGTATGAAAAATTTGTACTTTTATAGCTTTTCTGATATAGACCAAAAAGATATGAAAATGTAGATATGTTATATAATGTTGCTTCAAAGAACGTCAATTTTGGCTGAAGATCAGAAATAAGCATTCATATAAAAAGCAAAATCGGGTGAAAGATTTCTTTTTTTCTTTTTTTTTTTTTTTTTTTGTTGCTGTTGTTGAGAGCAGCAGGTTGAGTCCAAAAGAGATTTTGAAAGAGTCCTCCTCCTCGTCCTCATCCTCCAAGAGGACACCCCAGAGCTGCGGTGTGGTGAATTTAAAATGGCAACTGCTTAAGAGGCTTGTCTAAATCAGCAGGCAGAAAATTACAAAGACAGAATGGAAAGAAATAAATTTTTAGAGAAAAAGATGTGCAAGCCAGCATGAAAAACGTGGGGGGCAGGACAGGGCCTGGTGGGGGTGAGAGAAAAAAAAAGCTGATTCTCTAATCTGATCAAGAACGTCTTTGAGTACTTTTAGCATTTAGATAGGAAGAATTTTAACAGGATGTTTGATTATTATTTTGTCAGTAACTAGATTAGGTCATATATATATATATATATATATATAGAGAGAGAGAGAGAGAGAGAGAGAGGGGGGTACTTTGACTTATGAGAGCCACCATTAGGGATTTTCTGAGTTACAATCTGTCACTTGGTTGATTTTTTTTGCTTTGCAGTGAGAATTAAATTTAAGCTTAAGATACACTTATTTTAATAAGTTCACTCAAAACATTTTAGTTTTTGAGAAAAATGATATTTATAAAAAATAAACTTAAAAAAATATTACAGCACATAATTCAATACATTTTATTTTATTATACTTTTATACAATAACCTGCTAATTTTCTAATTTAAAAAAAGTAACAAAAAAGATTAGGGTATTTGGCAGTGGAGGGTAGGTGGAATGGATTAATGGCATTTCAGTTAATTTCAGTGGGAAAATTGATTTGATATATGAAGAAATTGAGGTACAAGTTGAACGAATTAAACTCATAAATAAAGGAACCACTGTATATATATATAAAGGGTTTCATAATTTGCTTGAAGCACACACGCATGACAACATACACACACGTACAAACAAAAAAGCGCATTCACGTAAACATGCAACACGAGAATACAGTTATTAAAAAAATACCATCTGTAACATTTAAAAAAAAAAATTTTCATTTAACTAAAAATGCCATAGCAAGACAACAATTACTTCAATTCCAGTGTTCTTCTGAAGAAGAGATTTTATCTCGAAATATTAAGAATAAATCATAGGTTAACAAACAACACCATTGTTACCTTATTTTTTCACCTGCAATATGATAGCCTTTAAAACCAACCACCAAACCAATATATATATATATATATATATATATATATATCAGCAGAAAGTTATTATTTGAACAGATTTTTTAAAAACCATGCAATATTTTATTCTTGAGGATTTTCAAGTGCTTACGTTCAAGCCTTCTTGTCGTTTTTTCTTATATCAGTCCAGATGGTAGAAAAGGTGCCTCATATCTTGTTCCTAAGCGCTTTCAATTATGTCCATGATGATCTTCAATGGGATTATTTTTTGTAGTATATCTTTGTTTTTTGTTTTTGTTATTTAACTGGGATGGTTTATTGCTGCTCCTTTTTTTATGCAGGTTTATTCAGTTTAGAGGGTTTGTTGTAGTTCTATGGTTGGTGCATTAGTTATTAAAGACAATATGGTTAGGGCTAGTTTAGCTTAGTCGGTTGAGGTTCAATATCGGTCCTCGCCAACTCAGTGTATGAATAGCACAGGGATCTGTTGTGAGGGGCTGATAGTAGGTGTGGTGCTCCACCTCAAATGCTAAAAAAACAATCTCCTTGGTCTAGCACTAGTGGAAATGATAA
>CM042174.1:18571048-18598548 GCA_023376005.1 Doryteuthis pealeii
TATATATATATATATATTATTGCCTTTTTCCATTTGCATGTTAATATATTTTTCAGGTCATATTAACCACTATATGTTTATCATTTATATATATATATATATATATATATATATATATATATATATATATATATTACACACCCACACTGATATAACTTTCTGTCTGTGTCAGTCTCTATATATAAAGGGTTTTATATATATATATATATATATATATATATATATATATATATATATATGCACACACACAAAATGTATAGTCATATCACCATTTATATATATGTATACACACACACACATATATAGTCATATTACCTTTTTATATATATATATACACACACATATAGTCATATTACCTTTTCTATATATATATATACACACACACACACATATATAGTCATATTTCGTTATTATATATATATATATATATATATATATATATATATACACACACACACACACATATTATATATATATACACACAACACACATATAGTCATATTACCTTTTTTCTCTATATATATATACACACACACACATATATAGTCATATTTCGTTTTTATATATATAATATATATATATATATATATATATATACACACACACACACACACATATAGTCATATTACCTTTTCTCTATATATATATATATATACCACACACACACATATACTCATATTACCTTTTCTCTCTATATATATACACACACACACACATATATAGTCATATTTCGTTTTATATATATATATATATACACACAGTCATATTTCCTTATATATATATATATATATATATATATATATATATATATATAAGGAAATATGACTTTTTTCCCCCTTAGATGTTAATATATTTTCCATGTCCTATTAACCATTATCTATTTATTATTTCTTTACTCTTACTTATCAAAACTTATCATTATCTTATATTTTTTTTTCCTTTTCTTCTGTCACTTTCAATTCAAATCTTTATATGTTTAATATTTCACTCTTACACATTAACCAGATCTGCATGAGGATCAATATCTTCATGAATACATGCACAGATTTTGATAAATCTGTTTTATTCTAATATTACCTTCTTGTAGCCCCCCCCATTCACCGAGTGATATTACCTAAAGTGTGTATGAACCTTTGACCTGTACTTTTTCACACATTGATGAAAAATAGTCAAATATCGGTCAATTGGGGAAAAAAAACGAAAAAGAAAAAAAAACTATTGATTTCCTAAATTTATCCAGACACATTTTCTGTTTTACTCTTCACACAAAAGAGTATTTCCTAAAATGTTTCTTATCATTATTCATCAAGTTTAGCTGTGGCACAAAGCCAGAAGAATTGAGCACACAGTGAGAATCAAATTCACTTAAAATGATCTGCTAATCCAAATTGGTTACAATTATACTACTAAAAAGTTACCTTTACTTGCACTCCGTTTGCTGCATTCACTTATGAGATTGACCATTTCATTTCTGTCTCCACACATCATACACTTACTATTCTGTTGTGTATTAACAATTTTCACTTTGTTATGATTGATTTTATGCTGCTATAAAAAAAAAAGAAAATTAGTTTTTCTCTTTTACAATCTTTACTTTTCAAATAACCACAACACATCAAATATGGGTAATTCCATGTCAAATCATCCAGGCTATGTCACCCACCCTCTTCAATTTTTCTGAAATTTTGTCCAAGCGTGGATTATGTTAACATTAGACAATCCCCAAAATTTGAGCTTCCAATTCCAAAAATCAACATAACTCCACCAATTTTTGGAATTGGAAGCTCAAATTTTGGGGATTGTCTAACGTTAACATAGTCCACACCTGGAAAAAAATTCAGAAAAATTGAAGTGGGTGGGTGTCAATTTTATTTTTTTCTGGATAATTTGACATGGAAATATCCATATGTATTCAAATTTTGAACTCCTTATTTTTTTGTTGTTCATACAACATTCCAAACTCTATGCTCTATCAGTTGTTTTTTGATTTCAAATCTTCTTCAGATGTACTATGCATTTCTATAGGCAAAGACATCCATGTTATTGTACCTTTCTGCAGCAATCCTAACAAAAAATGCCATCAAATAATTTTCTTTCAGGTTTTTTTAAGCCAAAAAGGAAAATTTGGAAACATTTGGAAATTAATGTTTAAAACAAGAAGAAAAATTTCAGTTCTTGTTGAACTAGACTTTGCTGATTATATTTTCTTCATTGATATTGTTATGATGTTACAAAGTTATTCTGTTTCAAGCTTGTGCTTCAATGTCCTCTTTTTCTATATAGTTATCTACTAAGCTTAGCTTAAATGTGACCCCAAACCAAAAGTATAGGGCGCCCATTGAGAATCAAACTCATTAATAAGTTTGCTAATCTAGCTATGCTAACAATTACACTATATGAGGTACCTTTCATTTTCTATCTATTCTTCCAATAAAATGACTATATATCTATCTCATTCCTTCATATACAAATTACAAATAACTACTGTCCAAAATAACAACACCTCCATTGAACCAAAGCAGTTTTGGTACACCTCATCAATCTTGAAATTTTGTATATTTTATTTTCTATCTTTCTTTGATTTCATTCTCTCTCCCTTTCTTTTGATCTCCATTAATTTTTCTTTATGGGAAAATGTTGGGTCTGGTGAAATACCATCTTTTTATATTGTTTGGTATTTCTGAAAATTGTCTTTTTAGAAAAGTATAACGTTTTACTACAACTAAAAGAAATTTTATAACAATAATTACTTCCTATATGTGTCTAAGCCATTGAGGTTTCATTAAAATTTGTGGGAATAATAAAAAAATGGTTCAGTGTTTTTACTCTCATTTTGTTTTTTTTTCCTATACTGTATTTACACCACTGTCTAATATCATACTTAAATTTTATGTTTCTCTATTATTATTTTATTTTATTTTATATTTAAAATAATACTAAATAGAATACAAGGAGAAACTCTTGGTTGAAACACATGTCGGCATTTCAATAAATAATTTTTATCCATACAACATTTTCTTTCCATTTATCTTTCAACACACACACACACACAATATATATATATAATATATATATATATATATATATAAGTACAAAAAGACCAACACTTCATGGAAACATGGCTAAAAACCTGACACATTAAATTGACAGCAAATACTGGTAACAACAATATATATATATATATATATATATATATATATATATATATAATATGTGTGTAGCTAATTGTGAGTTTCTTCTATGTGTTGTTTAATTTTCTTTGAACTTCTCCCCCTCAGCTGATTACATTTTGATGAACTAAGCTTTGCTGATTATGTAAAAAGCAAAGCCTAGTTCAGCAAAATGTAATCAGCAAAGTCTATATCAGCAAAAATGCTATCAAACTGAAAATTTATCTTTCCTTTGTTTTTTAAGTATTGCTTTATACAGGGAGAGAAGGAGATGAAAGAATCCTAGAAAATATTGTGCCATCACTCTCACTTTTCATTGACAAATGATCTTATTGGAATTTAAACCAATTACAAAGCTGACATTTTTTTTTTTCAAGGAAATACTTTTCTCTTCCAGAATTTGTCAGTTCCAATCAGCAAAGATAAAAATCTTTGCAGTAGAGAATCATAATTGCTTTTCATCTCTTTAATAATTTCTTAATACAATTTATCACAAAAATGTTATAGTGTTAATGCTAAATGACTCATGGAGATGTCATTGTGCCAAATTAAATCCATTGTTTCTCACCTAATTTCTCAAAATAAATTGTGATGACATTAGAGATGACAATCTGGAAGGATAGGTGCTATCAAGTAAACCTTGCTGTTCAGTAAAATACAATTAAAAGAAAAGGCAAATTATTTTTCTGCACAATTTGGTTTTCTAATTCTAAACATGAAATTTCTATAGATAGAAAAAGATATTTCAAGACTTTTAAAATCTTCTGGTGGTAAGCAAGTAATTTTGGATGAAAGCAGATGAGAACAACAGTTGAAATTTAAAGAAACATATATTCAAAAAGTACAAAAGGGGTTGCAAATTTAGTGGCATTTGCTAGCCAGACTTGTTGAGGTTGAATGTAGGTAGCACTGGAATATCTTTCCACTCACTGGTTGACAAGTTGAAGGGCGCTGGTTGAAACCACTTGCTTTTTTACAAGTAAAGGTGAGCGCTAGAATACTATTCTACTCACTGGTGACAGGTATAGGGAGTGCTTGAAAAATGCGACTCGCCTGGTGAAAGCTCATATTATAAGTGACTTTTGTCAAATAGTTTAATTTTGGCGCCAATATCCTATATTGGCGATTCGTTCTCTGGTGCCAGGGGGAGATAATTCAACTATAATTTTTCTAACAATAAAGAAATGTAAGGTTATCAGTGATTATGTCGGCTCTGACTTAAGATGAATATCAAATTAAACTAGCATAAAACCTGCTTTCTAGGTAGGATTTTAACTCTTAACATCTTGTTGAGAATTTCAGAGCCCCATTTCTATAAAAATTTATCAAAAAATGGCCTTTAAAGTTACCTGAGTTATTTCCCTTAAATTAAAGACTCTAAATATGTTTAATGTTAGATTTAAACAAAGGCTATTGTTTGGGGTAGATTAGGAAAACAAATGTGACTTCTGTCCGGCAGAATGAGGTGGTATAGGACATTAAGAGTTAAAGATAAACAAAAATTATTTTTTTCTGACATTAATACAGTAATCTAATTTTAATATATATATATATATATATATATATATATATGTGTATAAGATGCCCTATTTTTCCAGATTTTTCTTTACAAGCAAAACTGTCAAATTTTTAGCTTAGTATCTCCATTTTACTTAGTAAAATAAACACATATTTTCAAATATCTAAGACATATAGCATATTCTTACCTACTTTCAAAAAAATAGTTTTCCTTCAGCCAACTTCTCAGTAGAAATATATTTAGTAACTGATTTTTTTTCCATCCTTCTATTTTATTTATATATATATATATATATATATATATATATATATATATAATTTTAAACTCACTATATTATATTTTTCCTAGAAATAATTTTTGGTACAAATTCATTGACATTCTGATGATACAAGACAACTTGCAAAAATCTGATTCTGCAAACTCTTTTTAAAATTTTTACTCAGTTTCATTAAAAAGCAACAGAAAATTTTGTCAGTTTAATGTCTTTGTATTTTTCTTGTTTTCAAATGTGATGTCCTGTTGTAGAATAAACATACTAAGTTCCAATTACCGTTGAATTGGTAAGACAAAGCAACTAGTAGCCGTAACAATACAGATCTAACCTTGTTGCAATCCTACTGCAGAATGCCAGAGTATTTATGAAGTCTCATAACTTCATAGAAACCAAGCAGGACTCAAGAATGGAATCACCCAAATACATGAATAGATTATTTTTAAGTTCCATAAATACCAGCTGTTTTGGACACTAATCAGTAGTGCTTAGTTGCTGTTGTTCAAACTAACAGCAAACTCAGCTCACAACACCTGTGTATTAAAATTAGTAAATCTTTGCAACAACTACTTTGCAGTAATTGGAAGTTTGTCTAGTCAACCATAACTACTAGAATTTGATATTCACTGAGTGTTCCACACTTATAGCCTTGTGCCAAACTTAGCAAAGCTTAACAAAAAATGATACACCCTGGAACCTATATAAATCACTTGTTCACCAAAAAAAAAAAAAAAAAAAGAATCTCTTCCTGAATTGGAGTTGTCTGACTCTCATGCCCTTTCCTTTATCCTTTCATACATTCATTGCTAACATTTACCACCTTTCCACTATAAACTGCTAATGGGCATAAAGAAACTGTCTAAATTTTGTTATTTTATTTCTTGAATACTTTTGAGTAGGCTTACTCATTATCAAGTTCAATGATAGTAATATTTTAACAGGTTGTTTATTGTGTGGGTGTCTAGCCCAGATAACTAATATTGTTGCTTTGCTACAGGCATTTCAAAAAAGCCCACTCCTACATCATAGCTGATCTTATTAATGGCAGCCTGTTTGGCCTTCATGAAGAATTGCCTCAAGAATATGTAATCTTTTCTTGTGTGCAGAGTTACTTAAGATTTCCATATAATCTATGAGAACTTTCTTGATACTTAATGGAGGAAATTTATATTATATATATATATATATATATATATATATACATACAAACATGCTACCACTAGGTTCATGTATTTTCAACTTTTTTTTCATCTGATGAGTGTATTTTTTGTATTAAAATATAAAAATCTAATGAGACTGTCATGAGGAAAGTAGACATTTGTTTTAGGTTTTAGCCTGCTCTACTCGCCAGTACTGAGCACTTTTCTGATTAATGAGAAAGTATTTTTTAGAGTGATTTCATTATTCCATTATATATATATATATATATATATATATATATATAACAGACTTAAAAACTCTGATAAAATGTGAAGAATATACCAGAAAAGTGAATAACAAACAATTCAATTAATATTTTATCTATGTTAGCTCAAAGACTTCTTCAGAATGACTTTATTAGTTTATACAGATTGGTAGAAGTGAGTACCTCTTAATTGCCATTAATCCCAGGTCCCCTCTGCACCAGTGTGGTAGTACCTGTTAAGGTTCCATCTATAGGTTAAATAGATTTTTAAAAGATGTGTTAAAAAATTGAATTTGAAAGAAAAATTGAATACCAAACAAAAATGAATAAAACAAAAACGTCTTCAGCCTAAAATAACCCAAGGGCTGACATTCCGTAAAATCCAACCCACCAACCAGCCAACCCTTTCCTCATTAGTATGAGGCAACACTAGGTCAATTTCTTAAGCAGAGTTTAACAGGTTTCAATTCAGAGTTGCCATACCAACATTAAAGAGCTCAGTTTGCTCTACTATTTACCCATAGCTGGACGAAGAATAATTGGATTCATAGCTTTCACAAGGATATTAGCACTATGTGAAATGCAAACAGCTTCATCCAGGATTTAAACTCACTGTATCCATTTCCTACAATGATAACCATTGAACAACAAGTGCATCCATTAATGGTATATATATATATATATATATATATATATTTCTGAGGGTTTCTGGTTTACCTCAGTTGGTAGAGTATCCACCAAGAAGTCCCAAGGCTGCAAGTTGATACTGGTCCCTGCCAATTCAGCACATGAGTAGCACAGCTTGGCTAATGTGTGGTAAAACTTCTGGAAGCTGACAGTAGGTGTGGTGCTTCAGCTCAGAAAACAATCTGCCTGGTTTAGTGCTAGCTAAAAAAAGGATAGACTCCCTTGCTGTTTGGATGATACAACTATAGGACACTCTGAAGACTTTGCTATGTTTTGTGTGTATGTAGATATTGTGTATGATTATTCATGTGTATGTGTAAAATATCTATGAATCAGAAAGAAGGGTTGGTTTGAAAATATCTACATGATATAGAACAACATTTATCTTAGTTTATCTGGTTTTTATAAGTTGCTCTGGGCTGAGACATAGATGTATGTACAATAGATAATTATTTCCTGGTATTTTGACTTTCTAACTTCCTCTTATGTTATTATACTGATAGTAAAAGTAAGATATAATCGGTAGTTTGCCTGCACATATGTATACACCTACTCATCAGATTAAAGTCACCCCTACAATATATATATATATATATATAAATATAAAGAAACATTTGGATACATGCATCACTCTCTCTTTGTTATATAAGACTAAAGAAGTGCATATATATATATATATAGAGAGAGAGGGAGAGAAAGAGAGAGAGACACCCACATATCCGATTAAAGATATAAGCATAAAAGTACATTTGAGCTTCTGAAAATTGCATTATGTGGAACTGCTCATCTACTAAAGGAGAAGGTGTATTATCAGTGAAAAGAAAATATAAACAATGTATATGTTAAGTATCACTTAACAGCAGAATTTGTGCAAACAGAATGCATATATTCACAACCTTCACTTATCACAGGTCTCGGCTAATGAACAGGTATGAGATTGTAATGAAAAGAAAACAAAAGAAAATAATAACAATCATAATGATGATTATCAATTTAATCATTATCATCATCATGATTAAAAGTTGAACGATCATAAATGTATAGTCTCAGAACCAAGGTAGTTCCTATAGTCATTGGTGTACTGAACTCATTCTGGGTTTCAAGTAATGAACTGGGACGGTTTAGCTCAGTCGGTAGAGCATTGGACTAGGAACCACAAGGTTCCAGGTTCGATACCGGCCCATCGCCGACTCAGCGTATGGTAAAGTGAGAAGCTGATGGTAGATGTGCCGCTCCACCTCAGATGCCCAAAACAATCTCCTTGATCTAGTTCTAGTGAAAATGGCTGATACCAATTTTAAGCCACCCGACGACTTTTTTTACTTTTTACTTTACAGAAAATAAAAAATGAAGATAATAATAATATGATTAAGAACTATCCCAAATATGGGGTCTCAGCACCAAGGTACTTGCCATAATCATTGGTGCACTGAGCTTATTGTAAGTCTCAACTAATGAACATTTGTGGGATTGTATTAAACAGAAAACAAAAGATGAAGGTAATAATAATGTTGACCAAAAGTTGAACTATCACAAATGTTGGGGCTTAGCAGTCTTTGAGAAATATACTTAGAATTTAAAATCATTAACCAGATGCCAAGTCATGAACAGAAGTATCACAAGTTGAGATGGACACGGTTCAAAATAGATGATGATTATATTACTACTATCATTTTTTTCTTTTTATCTGGATATTTTCACTTCTTCTCTTGGACCTCTAATTCTTCCAAGGTTTTTGCATGGTTCTTCAGGACTCTTCTAAACACTCTTATAATAATTGGCACCTATTCTATTTCACCAAATTTTTTTGTGTGTGTCTTGTTGGCAAAGTTTTGATATTCTAAATTTTTTTACTTTCAGTTTCACTTTCACTTTGTTGGAATATTGAGATCATTTTCTTTTGTTTTATTATATTTTAACTTTTTTCTTAGTGGTATATTATTTTAATTAAAAAGTCAAGGATTCTGTAAAGGGGTTAGCATTCATCGTGTTGGGGGTTCCCTGCTTTAAGTAAATTTGATATTTTTTTTTGTCCTTCAAGTACCTAATAGCTTTCTTGGCTGGAGAGCATGAATAGAAATCTTGTCAAAAAATCTATTATTTGCTGTCACATCACTCTTATCCACTATTACTCTCTCTCTCTCACATTGATATTTATTGATATAATACAGATAGAAGTAGGAAGACTGGTAAGAAATATATAATTGCTACCATCACCAGACAGATATCTTACATTAGCTTGGTAGAACACAATGAAGCTTTCAGTGAGAATGTAACTTTGGCAAAAAAAAATCTGGAAACCATTTCTAATGCTTAATAACTATGTTGTGTGTGTTTGTCCCTGTGTGTGTGTATGTATGTTGGTGTTTGTCCCTGTGTTGTGTGTGTATGTTGGTGTTTGTCCCTGTGTGTCAATCACACATTCCTATATAGATGTATAGAGAAATTTCTCGAGTACTTACTACCAAAAATTGCCCTGTCCGTTGAGCTTAGAATATGCTAACTGTATCCCCTGTAGAGAAGTACAGCCCCCTCCAAAGGGCTGTGTTGGGTTTGATACTAAATTGCATCAGATGGTGAGGCTCCGGTTCTGGAGATGAGGTCCAAAAAGGATCCAGCCATCTTATACCAACAAAGCCTACCTAGGGAAATGGCACTTTATGTATTTACCCAACCCCTTCACCATAAGCAGGGTGTGACTGACAAAGTTCAATTTTTAAGCAGAGTAAAGTTGGTTTGAATACAGAGTTTACCTTCTCTTAGACTGGTTGCTTAGCCAAGGTTATAGAACCCAGTCTGCCCAACTATTTACCCATAGTTAAGGGTAGAACAGATTGATTCTTGCTTTTTCCCAAGGGTATTAGCATGAAGTGAAATACAAACAGCCTTGTCCCGGATTTTAACTCCAGTCACTGATTCAATTTCCTATTAGAATAACTGTTACACTAACCACTCCTCCTAAAATGGTACCTTAGTTTCTTCAAAGTGCTTCCCTTGGAAATTGAAATACTTATCCCAACAATCTGCGAAATTCTCCTTTGGGATCACCATCAGCTGCACTCTTAATCTTGTTAATGGTATCTGAATGAAAATTTTAGCTTTGAAAAAAACCCAAAAGTTTCAGGTAACGAAATATGGTCTGTGGGTGAGTGATAGATCTGATTGTACCAGTCTAAGCCATGATTGTAAGTGAAAATAAAATGAGCACAAAAAGCTCTCTGTATAGCATCCTGCATGAAAAAAATAATAGGTAATGTTTTTGTGAAAATGGGCCTAATCAGGGCTGGTGCCAGATGATTTGGCAGCCTAGGCAAGCCTTGAGATATGCAAACCCTTGAAAGTTTTGATAAACTAATGTAGGTACAGTAACTTATTACTTTGTAAAAATGGTTCTAATCAAAGCAGAAAATAGATTATTGATCCAAAGAAATGAATAAATTATAGTAACATCTTCTTTCTGACAAGCACCAAAAAAAAAAAAAAGCAAGAATCTTTCTTCTTTCACCTTTTTGACATTGTTGAACTTTGACCAATGCCTTCAAGTTTTGGATAGTTGTCATGAGAATAACAAATAAATCAAAACAACTTGTCAACCTCATGACAGATCAATAACTTTGTTACATGCTATTTTCAGCTTCATTATCACAACAAAATAAATATCTACGATTGGAATCATGATTGCAAAACACGCAATGATAACATTCCTGTCGACAGCAATACCAGGCCGCCATTTTAAGAAACGATGTTGCTGTTTGGAATACAAATCTCTTTTTAGTTTTCTTGAGACAAAAACATCCTTCATTTCCTCAATCGGAAGCAAGCCTGAGATTTTTTTTTTATTTTAGTTCATTTTATTTTTTTTATTTTATCTTATTTCATTCTTTTTTTTTTATTCTTCCAAATTATTATGTGATTTTTACAAGTGTATTTGAAGATGAATTTCTTTTCTTTCTTTTTCTGTTCACTGTCCGAATGTTGGTTTCCACTAAAGTGAAATTAATTTCTTATTTTTTTTAATACTGTCAGTTTGTTTAATTCAGCATTAGAAATAAATTTCCATGCAAATTTCATAAAAGCATTTATTATTACTAGATGACTTGTCATCCTGCTGGGTTCCATGTTCTAACAAGGGTCCATGATTATATTGGTGCTTCAATTTAAGAAAAAGTAAAGGTTCCTAATTTTAAAAAAAGAGCAGCTCAGAATTGAAAATGCAAAAAATACTAATCAAAATTAATAGTACCATAACTGTTGGCTGTCAACTCATGCTTGAGTGAGACCATTTCCTGTTTTGTTTTTTTTTTTGTTGTTATTTTGTTTTTTTCATAGTTGAGTGCCAGTAGTATTTGACACTATATCCTTGTGTTTTCTCAGATGACTCACCAGGCCAGTCCTGGAGAGACATACTCTTCCACATAAACTACATGTTGGAACTTCTCCACTTTGAATGTTGCTGGACTGAAAATTACCAATTCTAATAGCCCACTTCAATTTTAGTACCATCCCTATTAGTGTATAAGCAGTGCAGAACTTACCTACTTTGTGTGTCAGGTGAAGAGCCTGTTAGTTAAAGGTGTACATCATACATGAAAATTATATAATTAACTTTTATTTTAGTCACATGCCTCACCATATTTGGGATGAGATAATCTAAAATGATAGTCTATAATATCTATAGTCCAAACTAATATGTTTTACACCATTACAAAGAAATATCCACTTAAATGTGTTATTGTTTATAATGTTAATTAATGAAGGTTCATTGACTATCATTTCCTCAAATGGTATAAATATATATAGAAACCAAATCCCGAACTTACCTACTTTGTGTGTCAGGTGAAGAGCCTGTTAGTTAGGGGTGTACATCATACATGAAAATGGTATAAATATATATAGAAACCAAATCCCGAACTTACCTACTTTGTGTGTCAGGTGAAGAGCCTGTTAGTTAGGGGTGTACATCATACATGAAAATGGTATAAATATATATAGAAACCAAATCCCGAACTTACCTACTTTGTGTGTCAGGTGAAGAGCCTGTTAGTTAGGGGTGTACATCATACATGAAAATGGTATAAATATATATAGAAACCAAATCCCGAACTTACCTACTTTGTGTGTCAGGTGAAGAGCCTGTTAGTTAGGGGTGTACATCATACATGAAAATGGTATAAATATATATAGAAACCAAATCCCGAACTTACCTACTTTGTGTGTCAGGTGAAGAGCCTGTTAGTTAGGGGTGTACATCATACATGAAAATGGTATAAATATATATAGAAACCAAATCCCAACAAAAGTGATAACAAGACTTTATTATTTGAGCAAACTCAACAGAAACAATACTTTTTTTATTTTTTTTTTAATCGAAATAGATCACTAAGTAGGCCTGAGCCTATTCTAGTAGTGACCAGGTTTGAATTCACAGTTTTTCTTCTCCTAGACTGGTTTCCTAACCAAGGTTAGAGCCCAGTCTGTCCTACTATTTACCCATAGCTGGAGGGAGAATAGTTGTATTCATACCTTTCCCAATGGTATTAGCGCTATGTGAACTGTGGCTTCATCCAGTAATTGAACTTGGGTTGACGAGTCCATTTCCTATGACTCTAACCAGTACACCACCGCATTTCCAAAACAGGATAGCAGAATTCCAAGAATATATGTTTATAGAATAAATGTCCTAATAAGAAAAGAGTCTTTGTAGATAATCTTGAGGCTATTGAATAAAAAATAAAGTATCTACTTATTGGTTTGGAAAGGCTCTTGAGTAGCAGATACATGAAGTGCTTGTAAGGGGTGAAGTCCCCTTGTCCTAATGGACTGGAGACATACTTGTGTGTTACTTCCAATAGCTGGAGAGTCTAAGAGAAAATAGAATTTGATTTTATCAGTGCTGCCTTTTATACAACCGATTGCAATGTTACCTAGTTGCCTAACGGACAACCATTAGCAAGTAAGGGAAATAATCCCAACAATAATTTTGACTTTTAAAAAGAAAGGAGTTGGGTGCTGCCGAGTAATTAATTGCTTTAGATGTACTTGACAACTGCATAACAACATCCACAATAAACTCTTCCTAATCAAACCCACTTTGGGAGACTGGAGACCAGCTTTAAGAGAGTTTAGAAAGGAACAAGTCATTGTGTCCCAGTTACACATTGGTCACACAAGATTACTGCACTCCTATATACTCAAACAAGAACAACAACCATAGTGTGAAACATGTCAAACACCTTTGAGTGTTAAACACTTATTCATAGAATACAGGGGTTTTGCTCTTATCAGAAACTGTTATTTTAATGCAAACAATATGAAAGATCTATTTGAAAAAGTCAACATGGAGGACATTCTGTCCTTTTTTAGGGAAATAAAATTATACCATAGAATATAGACATGAACTTAATCAATACCATACAACATGATCCCCAATGGTGCTAACACACTGTTAAAAACAATTGCTACTAAAACGTAAATATAGATACACAACGTATATTACTTCCTAACCATTAGGTATGACATAACCCCAGACGAGTTGATATGCCATTAAAATCAATCAACCAACCATTGACAACTGCAAATGGTTTTATGATGCTGTCAGGAATCCACTGAGAGAAATAATTTCAATTTCCAAGATACCTTTGATGATAAAGAGCCAACAGAGGGAAATAAAAATGTCCCTGAGGGTGCTTCATGGTTAAAATATTTAATCTCCTCAGTTAATCACTATTATTAATTCATAATATAATCTTAAATTCTTTAAGATCCAAGAATTCACTTTGTTAAAATAAACAACAACAAAAAAAATCTTTGATCTGATTGTATGAAAGTCACTTTTGAGAATTAAAATAAATTCATTACATTTTATAAACAATTAACAGTAAAATTTTGGAATAAGCACTCATGCCTCTAAATTTCAAATGGTGAGGCTCCACTTCTGGGGAGTATGGAATACCAGGTCCATTCTGACCCAGAGTGGTAGTACCTATTAGAGTCCCATCTATGTGTCAAAAAGATCTATTTAAAAATGATTTATATTCGATAGAACTGTGTAAAAAACACAACAAAAAAATCTTAAGAAAAAGCTACAAAAAACATGTAAATATGCAAATGTAATTTTATAAAAAATGAAAAAAACACAAATTTCATTGATGAGTTATTTTTAATAAGCTACAGTGTTTCAGTTTGTTTAACAAACCTTTGTCAGGACCTTTATTTGCTTAAAGAAAAGTCCTTGTATGAAGGACATTTCTTTAGACGTGAAACTTGTGTTTTTTTTTTTTTTTCATTTTTTATAAAATTATAAATATGAATGTACAATGAATATAATTCCTGAACCTCTAGGCATGAAATAAACCCTAGATGGGTTGACATGCCGTTAAAATTAATAAAATCTAAATTTCTGGCTTTTATGTCCCATGAGTACTTACAATGTTACAATGCTTAAATCTGACATTAGACACAAAGTCAGGGACAATTTTAGAGTAAAAATAATAATAATAATAATAATAATAATAATATGCAGACCTTTCCGAGAGTTAAAAATCCACGAAAAAAAAAATTGGAAGAAAAACTTTTTAGAAGACAAATTGAAGACATTGCTGATAATATGAACAACAAATTAAATCTTCCACTAAAAATAACTATTTAATTTTTTTTTTTTACATAATTATTTGATTCATTATTTCATAACTTTTGAAAAAAAACTCACTTATTAAAGATTTAGAGGACAGGAAACTTATTTCAAAACATTTCTCTATTAATATTTATTAGCAAGTGATTGAATTGCCATTGATTTGTTCTGATAATTCAAATATAAAGTACATATTTGGTGGTGTATAAGATGTACCTAAATTTGGGCAGGTATTGAAAAAAAATAAACATGTTTAAACCAAAAATGTCACTTGAAGGGTTTTCACCCGAGATTCATAGCCCTCCTAACTATCAAGACATTTTTAAGGTTTCAGATTTAATTGTTTAATTTTTGTGATTTGTTTGTCACTTTGTTTACATTTTAAGAGATGTTTACAGTTTATTTTAAGGGACACTGCAGTACTAGAACTTCACTAGCCAGTAACCCAAATCTGACCCTTGACCTTATAAGATGCAGAATGATTTTAAAAATATTATTGAGTTGCCTGAAATCTGTTTTTTTTTTTCTAATTTTGTTGCTAGATGACATTAGGATAATTTAGTTTTTAATAAATCCATTCAAATCAGTGGTTTTTGTTTGAATTATGACATATCATATAAATTCTATACTATCCCTCTCTTATATATATATATATATATATTCTATCCTATCTGTCTCATGCTTAATATATGTATGTATATCCTATCTATCTCTTTTTTGTATCATACATATACATATTCTATCCTATCTACCTCTTGTATAATATATATATATATATATAAAGTTGACAGAATGGCCTATTGTCGGTATCAGGCCAGACAGTGAAGAAGTCTATCCCCTTTTTGCTAGTGCTAGACCAGAGAGATTGTTTTGGCCGAGGTGGAGTGCCATCCCCACTTTACATATGCATATACATGCAGATGTTGGCATGTCAGCATACACCGGTAATGCATATTATGCAGTAAAATCTTCAGTTTATAACAATACATACAAGATTGTGAACTCCTTGATACATCTCTCTATTTTCCCCTGTGTGTGTGTGTGTGTATGTGTATATATATATATATATAATTTCCTTCCTTCTTTCCTTTATCTCTTCCTCTTTATATATTTGAAAAATGAAAAGAGTTGCCATTGTTGGTGTAGAAGCCAGTAACCCAAAACTGACTCTTGTCCTTATAAGATACAGGGTGATTTTCTGTGACATATTCTTTGGAAAAAAAGTGTCTTATAGACCGTAAAATATGAGGATTTAATGCAAAATGTATAACAAGTTATGAGCAAGAATAATAAACATTTTCTTCTTGAAAATATTTAATAAAATGTTCACTTCTCTGAATCTGAAAAGCATTTTCTTTTTTTTTTTCTTTACTGAAAAACTTAGAATTAAAGTTCCCTCCCACCTCAAAAAAAAAGAAAAAAAAAGAAAGGAAACCTTGCTCCTTGTTTGTGTGTTCTGCTGATCCATAGAGTTATATTGGAAGGAAGGATCAAGTTTTCCTGGTAGATTCAACCAAGCAAGACTGATATCAAATCAATAGATAAAGGCCAGATGAAAATTTGATCTCTATTTGAATCAATTGTTATCTACAAAAGACCAAATGCATTGATAACAGATTTTTTTAATAATTGGAACTTATATTGATTGTTACAGCTTTCTTATTACACATATTGTATACATTCTCTTTAAATTTGCTTGGCAATAAAATTGTTCTTGTTAATTTTTCATGAATTGTTTTTGCATATATAAGTCGACAGGGCGGCCTAAAGTCGGTATCAACCAGTCAGCAAGGGAGTCTATCCCCTTTTCAATATTGCTAGACCAAGGAGATTGTTTTTTTTTAGCATCTGAGGTGGAGCGCCACACCTACTATCAGCTCCTTACTTTACTGCACAGATCCCTGTGCTACTCATACGCTGAGTTGGCGAGGACTGGTATCGAACTAGGAACCTTGTGGTTTCTAGCCGAACGCTCTACCGACTGAGCTAACCCAGCCCCTATAATATATGTCTAGGTTTGTTCCATCTTAACTAATAATGTTTGTAGTGAGGTGTGCTACACAAAATGATAAACATGATGGAAAGAATCAACAAATGTAGTAATGATCAGAGTACAAAATTTATTACCAAACTCTGTGCTGAGCTGGCTATGAATCCGGAACATGGTAACTCCCACTTTGGGGGTGAACAATTCTACTTTTAAGACCAACCTTCAGTCATCAATACCATAGCCCATCCACTACAATATAAATCTAATTTATATATTTATTCACCCAATCCTTTTACCATAAGAAAGTTGTGACACAAGGTCAATCTTTTAATTTTTTTTTAAATTCTAAATTTTTTTGTAAGTGAACACATATGATTTAGTGCTTCTTGCAAATACACCTGCACAAGGTGAGTGACTACTGAATAGTCTTGAGAAGGCACCAATAAACATTGGCCTCTATGTGAACTACACACAGGCCTATTCTAAAAAGTTTCCTGGTTTGAACTACACACAGGCCTATTCTAAAAAGTGTCTTGATTTAAACTACACACAGGCCTATTCTAAAAAGTGTCTTGATTTAAACTACACATAGGCCTATTCTAAAAAAATGTCCTGGTTTGTTCAATCTCATCTAATAATGTTAGTGGCAAGTTGAACTCAAAATGACAAACATTTGATAAAACTATTTTTATGCAATTGAAGAAAATTATTAAAACAAAACAATAAAATATTTTTTTTAGATTGAAATTTTCTATATTCATAGGAATATCTATGTATCTTTTATAGGAAGGATATAAGTAAATGCTATTTTTTTTTCAATGAAATACATTTTCATAGATCAACATTAGTTGAATCTTGCATATCAAATGAAACTCTGTCTGAAAAATTATATATATATATATATTATATATATATATATGAGTGAAAAATATAAATAGGTAGAATTGATGAAACCTGATGAAGTAAATAAGAAATTATTTATTCTAATGAAGCCTTTTAATAAATAAAGACAAAATCAATTGTTTGCATTGATTTATCTACCTTTCCATTTATATTTTTCACATTTTTACGGATTTTTTTCCAAACTATGGTTTCAGCATCATCATAACAACAACATATATAAAGAAAATATATAATAAAGATAATCCAATGCAAAAAATGTATATATCAATAAGAAACATGTAAATATACAAAGACAAACATTGTGTCATCAATCCCCTAGCTTATCTGCTACAATTTTCACTGCTCTCTGTCTATGTTAAACGTAAATATTTATAATTTCTCTTCTCAATTTGTATTTCATGAACCCTCGCTTTAATTCCCATGATCATAAAATGAAGGTGGAGTTTCTTCTTTTTTACATGTGTTTATTGAATAAAAACTTTTACTGACTTTATTATCTGAGAACATTCAGCTAAGAGGGGGTTAATTTCTTAAGTTTGTTTAATGGGATAACTTAGTCTCTTGAGGAGACAATTTTCTTAGTCTTCCTAGAAAACTGGAAGGTAGTTAGATTCTCTAATGGAACAGTCAAGCATGCAATTGCTCCCTAGAGGAGATTCAAGTCACAAACACCAACAACTCTGTAGATGCAGCAACATCTTTTTTATATCTCAGTCTTTTTATATATATATATATATATCCATCTCAGACTTTTCATATCTATCTCAGTCTTTTCACAACTATATATTTATCTATCCCAGTCCTTTTCTGTTTATCTATTGATCTATCCCAGTCTTTTCATATCCCAGACTTTTCATTATCTATCTATTGATTTATTCCACTCTTTTCATATCAATCTATCAGTCTATCCATATCTATCACTAAAATTCTCATTATATACATAACCATAATCCAGCAAAAATTGCACATCACATTGTACAGAGTTTTAGTGGCACTTAAAATTCTCCAACTTAGACAATAAAGCAATTTCCAATCTAATTTTCTCCTGAATTTATAGGGACTTCATTCACAGTGAACATCATTTTACTCATCCAAGTTTTTGATAGTTTCCTATGAAATGCCAATTAGAATTCTTTACTCTTTCCTAATTAGAAGCAACAAGAGAAATAATGAAGAGATAAAAGTGAAGAATAAAATTATGAAATATGGGAAAAACAAAACTGGTGGATTGGAAAAGTCAGAACAAATTAGAATAAAATTCTGGATTTGTTGACTATTCCAAAGAATATTTGAATTGAACTTGGAATATTGACCAGATTCACAGAAGATTCTTCAAGAAGAAATCTAACCTCATTTTGAAATTATTGATTCATAAAGACAATTCTTCTATAACTCTTTAATTCATGGCTCGAGGAAGAAATTTAAAAAAAAACATTGAATGTCTTCGATTTAAAAAAAAAAATTCAAATGTCAAGATGTGATCAATGATTGCAGATAAAGAACAGTGAAGAAAATATCTGGGACAATTGTTGATCTACAGAGCAACTTTAGACAGGTCAATGAATAGGGATCACATACAGATTTGATCACTTTAGGAAGAGTCATGCTTACTGTATTTATTGATAGAAAAGCTGATATCACTTGAACTCATTTCCAGCCAAGAAAAAGTAATGAAGGAATTTGTAATTATAATCAAATGATTCATTGTTTTTCATGGCATGTCAATCCCTGTTGGGTTATTTTATGCTAAAGTTCGTTTAGCAATTATTGTCTCTAGTTTTTGAGATTAAATAATCCAACAACTGCTGACATACCATAAAACCAACCAATCATATAACAGTTTACAAATAAAGGATTATTATTATTTGAAACCATATAATTGTGTATAAGTTATTGATAGAAAGGAATATTTGAAACCATATAACTGTGTGTAGTAATAAGTGAACACACACAGTCGGACTTGAGTAAGCTTTATTCTACTTAGAATACAGTTGCAGTTTTCTTGGGAGTTTATATAGTTCCAGAAAGCTGAAGAGTTACACAATTACTTATTACACTGTTTAAATAAATGCTTATTATTAAATGAGAATAGTTACTTGAAATCTTATAATTATATATGGATTATTAGTATTAGATAGGAATACTTGAAATACTTGAAACCATTTAACTGGGTGTAAACAAATGATTATTATTAAATAGGAATAGTTACTTGAAACCATATTGCTTGCAAATTATTAGTATTATCTAGGAATGCATGAAACCATACAATTGTGTACAAACTATTAAGAATAGTTTTTGGAACTATAATTGTTTACTGCTGTACAGCTGCACCACTTGGACCCTAACGAGTGCCTAGAGAATAAACTAGATGGGAGCTGCCAAGAATGCTGCTTGCAATCCTAAACAAAACGTGGAAACAACACCCCATGAGCTGTACGGTCACTTGCCCCATATCACCCAAACTATCCAAGTAAGACAGGCAAGACATGCAGGACACTGCTGAAGAAGCAAGAACGAACTCATAAGTGACATCCTCCTGTGGAAGCCAGCACATGGGCATGCCAGCTCTGGATGCAGAGGACCTCCCGAGAACAATGAGTGATAGACAGTGTTGGAGAGAGATTGTCATGGATATCCATGCTAATAGCACAACATGATGATTATTATTATTAGTTATTTAGGGTTTCCTCTGTGTGTCAAATAGATCTGTTTTAAAATTATTAGTAATATATAGGAATACTAGAGACCATGGAACTGTGTGTAAATTATTCAATTAAGAATAGATATATGAAGCTATAATTCTTTACAAATGATTATTATCATTAATTACTTAAAACCATATAATTGTGTACAAGTTATTAGTAATAGATAGGAATAATTGAAACCATATAACCGTGTGCAAATTATTTGTATTAAGAATAGTTACTTTAAGCTATACATGTTTTCAAATGGTAATTATCATTAGTTTCTTGAAATGATATAATCACTTGGCAAAAAAGAAAAGACTAACTTCATCATTAAATAACCTAACAAGGTTTAACATGCAATAAAACCAACCAACCAACATGTATGTATGCACCTTTGAATATATAAACTTAATCTGGCACCAACCCACAAATAAAGGGGCATCCAGTAAGGTTTGAACTCATTACAAAGTTATAATTATCTGCTCCACTGGCAAAGCACCAGAATTAATATTTTCAATGGCCTCTGAGAATGGTGCATGCCCAAGGAGACAATAGAAAATAGCTGTTTGTAATTTCTTTTATGTAATCAAATTCATTGAATGTTGCTATCATCACATGCACAGGCACACACACATATATAATATATATATATATATATATATATATATATATATATATATATATATTATTTTTTTCTCTACTGGTGTGGAAAAAAGCCCAGATAATTCAGTTTTTCAAAATAAAAATAAAAAAATTTCAAACTGACATCTGGGAAAAAAATGTAAGAAAAAGAAAAGACCAGCACATCTGTACTTTCTAAAATAATCATCAGTACCATATGTAATGGCAAAAAAAAAAAAAAAAAACACTGGAGGAGTTTTCTAAGTTTATATATTAAAAAGTGCTCAATACATTAAGTAGAGCATGATTATAAGGACCTACATGAGTCAGACACTATCTACCTAGTTTCACCCAAATGGTTCTTCAGGATAATTCTATTATATATTGACTTTATATATATATATAGGTGAGTCCCTGTAGTTTAATGCCAAAGGTACTGAAGAACATTGTAGTGTGTTCAAACTCTAGTCATGCTATTATGTTCTCCTTTCAGATTAATACCCTTGGAAAAGGTATAAATCTCCTCCTCATCCCTCCTACTATGGGTTGAATAGTACCACTACTGTTCTTCTACAAGGATGGCTTTGGCATTAAATAACCCATGAAAATTGATACACCATTAAACAATTAATAACCAAACTATATATATATGTTGTGTGTGTGTGTGATTGATAAAAGAAAGGCTTAAATATTGGTCATTTTGGTGGTTATAAATTTATTTCAACTAAAATTCCCATTTTTGAGAATCCTAGCCTTCTTCAGACAGCCATACAAGATAATTATTTTGGATATTTTTAATGTAGATTTGCCTTTGGGAAGTTCAGATGTTATATCTTTCTCAGAAGGGGTCAAGTCACATTTGCAACCCATAATTGCACAATTATTTACAGCTTCAAGTTTCATTCCCGACAAAGAATATTGGGAAACAACCTTTGATTGACTCTAATTGGCCCTCTTACATACATTCATAGAAGGAAGACTTTTATATCATGTTAACATTCCAAATGGCTACCATTTGTTTCCTGTTGTGCAGAACAATACAGTTTTTATACAGCCTACATATATATCTATACCCATTATACTGTGAAAGTTTCATTAAATTCTGCCTGGTAGTTTTTTAACATATATATATATATATATATATATGAATAATATAGTTTGCTATATTTATAAAGATGGCGATTGCTCAATATCAATGATAGAGCATATTATCTATGTTAAGATAGCATATACATAGTTAATATATAGTAACTGTCAGTTTCTCACTGATCATAAAACCAGGTGAAAAACTGACAGTTGTGCTGTTGACTTAACGTCTACACTATCCTAGCATATATATATATATATGGTGATCTGAAAGTCATTACTTTTACACCACCTTGTTTATTATTGTTAAAAATATCAGGGAGTTCATTTGTTAGTCTGTTCCCATTTATATATCTAGATCTGTTCATGTCTTTATTTGATTTTCATATACAAGATGGTGAAAAAGTCATAATCTTTTGGACCAATTGTATGCACACACATATATATATATACTCCAACCCCTCTGTATGAATAGGATGCAACACATGATCAATTTCTTTAGCAGAATTTAACAGGTTTGAATTTAGAGTTTTCCTTCTAGACTGGTTGCCTAGCCAAAGTTAAAAAACCCAGTCTGACCTACTATTTACTCATAACTGGAGAAGAATAGTTGGATTCATATCTTTTTCCAGAGTATTAGCACTATGTGAAATGCAAACAGCTTCATCCAGGATTTGAACTCATCTTGTCGTATCTATTCCTACAACAGTAACCATTACACCATATGTTATTATTATACTAAAGCTGAGTTAATCAACTTTATCTTCCTAAAGGCTTTTTTACTGTTTAGTTAAATGACATGAAAATTATACTAAATTATTCCTTACTTTTAGGATTGAATTATGTTTGAAAAAATTCTTGTTTAATTCTAGCTGATACTGACTTTAGGCCACCCCGATTACTTTTTTATGTATATATAAAAAAGATTAGTATTATTTGTATTATTTGGACTATTGTCCTCATCTTCATTGTTATCTGTGCAACGTTTCAGCCAATATGCCCTCCGGCCTTCTTCAGGTATTTCTTGTCAGACTCGGAAACCTTCTGAGGACAATAGTCCGAATAATACAAATAATACTAATTATCAAGCCTCATCTCAAAAATTCAGAGAAATAGTATAAAAAAGATGTGTAAAAGTTCTTGAAAAGTCTTTTAGGCATTATAAAAGTCATTCTGTCTGATGTATAATATATATATATATATATATAGTTTCTGTCCTTAACCATTAACATTTTGGATCTTGACAATACTGAAATGAATGGCCAAAAGCAGTCAATTTAAAACTTTTGGACAATTCCGACAGACTCTAACTACAGTCTTCAATGGAAACCAGAAAGTTTAGGTAAAAAGAAAAAATGTAAATCCTTGTCTGCTGGCTTTAATCAAATATCTGTATATATGCACACACACACACACACACACACACACACACACACACACATACACACAGAAGATAGATAGATAGATAGATATGCATATATTGATAGATAGATGCCGACCATGACCAAAAGGCACTATTGAAAATGAAAAAGTAACACAATGATGAAAAAAAAGATAGAATTACAATAAAAAAGATTATAGAATCGCCCAATAAAATGATGAAAAGTGATAAACAAAGATTATAGTAAAAAAAAAAGAGAAAAAAAGAGATCATAAAATATTCTGTACTTTAATGATATAAAGATGATAATAAAAATATTAGGAAATATATTAACAAAATGATAAAAAGTTATAAACCTTGTAGAATTAACTAAGAAAATACTAAACATTTATTATTACTATTTATACAGAAGTGGGTAAATTAAAAGGACAAAACTATGAGAATTTGTGTCAGAACAAAACCTATTTGTAAGTTAATATTGATCTGTGTGTATGTGGTATATTTTTATATATATATATATATATATATATATATATATATATATAATATCTGTATGTATATTTATATATATATATGTGCATCTGTATGTATGTTTATATATATATATATATATAATGTGTGCATCTGTATGTATGTTTATATATATATATATATATAGTAGTATGTTTATATATATATATATATAATGTGTGCATCTGTATGTATGTTTATATGTATATATATATATGTGTGTGTGAATATTGGTGGAAAAAATGTGTAAATAAATCCGATTGTATGTGGAATTATAAATAAGAAAAAAATAAAGTATTCTAAAGGATGAATTTATTAGTAGATGGAAAAAAAATTTCAAACACCAATTATGTCAGAATTTTTAAACAGAACAAAAAGAAAAACATTTTTCTATAATACTTTCTTATCTTCATTTTCATTTTGAACCAAAATCAACTCAAGTTTGATAACATCATCGGATTGTCCAGATGAAAAAAAATGAAACGTTTTAAAGTTGACTAACTTTCCATCTACTAATTCATCATTTTGAATACTATTTACATTTCTACATACATGCATACGCCCCCCCCCCCAGACACACATATATATACTATATATATATATATATACACATGTTTTTGAATATATATATAAGCATACAGGGTATATCAAAATTATGTTAGCACATAATTGTCAAAATATGACATAGGAATATATTGTTATTTTCGACAACGAGGTTTTATTTTTCTGCTGTCATATTTCTTCACCACATTGTCAGGTGTCATTATCCAAAACATTTACCATATATATATATATATATATATATATAATATATATATTAAGAAAAATGAAAAAAACAGGTTTAAATGGGTTAAGTGGTGAGTTTATTGGCCAATGCTGCAGTGTTTTGATCTATTAATTAGATCATCTTCAGGGCATTTGTTGGTATATGGAAGGTGATAAGAAATGTTTATCACAGAATAACGAGAAAAGCAAGTGATAGTCCTTGTTATTCAGTCTGTTTAAACATTTTTGAGGTTTGAAATATGACGTCAAATATTCTATTTTACGGCGTGAGTATGGGACGGTGTAAGTGTGTGTATCGAAAGGAAACATTGTGCATTTTTAGGTGTGTGGTACGCGTGTGTTGTGTGTGTGTATAAATCTTTTGCGATAAACGACAGTGGAAATAAACCTTAAGGTTGTGTGTGTGTGTACATTTAAATTTTTGCATAATTTTGACAGAAATACACACACACATACATACACATATATATATATACATAAACCAGAGTTTTTTTAATTTTTCCCTTAATTATTTGTGTGTGTGTGTGTGTGTGTGTCACATTAAAAGTTTAAAAATTATTAAAGAAAATCATTTGATTAATTAAAGGAAAAACAAGAGATTATTGGCAATATATATTTTGGAAAGCATTTGAGTATGTGCAAATAAGAAATAAATATTGAATAAGTTAATTACCAATTGAATTTACCTCATGTCATAAATTATTACTCCCTTGTGTCTATATATATATATATATATATATATATATATATATATATATATATATACAAACATGCACACATGTATATATTGATTACTTACAAATTATATGATTATCATTTCTTTTCTCTTCACATTGGCCATAAATGATTAAAATGAAACTCACTGTGAATTTTTTAATGTATTGTTTTTGTCCAAATTTCTTTCTTTTATTTTTGATATGAGGTTTTAAATCTCCCCAGGGATCTTGCTGTCAAAGTACATATTTTCTTCAAAAATTGAGATCTCAATTTTATTTTAGTACAGCTTGATTTGTAGCTTACAAAACTACCAAAGGAATTGGTCAATTTGAAAAATTGTCAGAGACTTGAGGCTTTTAAACACCCTGATTTAGTGCTTTTCATAGTATGTATTTTTGGCAAAAATTAACATCTTTATTATGTATGCATAAACCACAGTTTATTACAATGTTACCAAAAAAAGTGGTCAATTCAATTTTATTTTTGTACTATCCTCACAAAGTTTCAATATAGGTCTATATTAACACTGTGTAGGCACTTGTTGTGTAATGGTTATAATTGTAGAAAATTCACTCAGTGACACAATTTCAAATACTGTATGAGGCTGTTTGCCTTTCACATAATAAACCTTGTTTCTGTGGCTTGAGACATTGAGTCATCTTTCAGTAAATCAAAAATAGTCAATGGAACTAAATTTCTGGCAGTTGAATATGGCTTACCCCATTATTATTTTAGAAAATGGAATTAGTGTTGTACCGGCCGTTCCTACAGTGGAGAACATGCACCGGTTCTCACTATAAATAGTGAGACACCGAGTGTAAAGGGACCACTGTTCCCGTTAACAACAAGCTAGTTGTACATGTACCATGATTGTAAATACACTTGTCTTATTTTACCCTATCTCGACTTGACTTCTTTTTACTGTTGGGACTAACATCACAACAATTAGTAACTTGAATCCAACTATTCTTAATTCAAACCTTTTAAACTCTGCTTTGAAGAATTGGCCTTGTGTCACATCCTGCTCATATGGAGGTGTTCAGTCAATACACACACACACACATATATATATATATATGTTGTGTGTGTAACAGAGAGAGAAACCCGTTCTTTCTTTTTGCAGACAATATATAGGAAATGCTTCATACATAAAAAGTTAAAAAAATTCTGTACTTTTACACTCTGCTTAAAAAATTGACCTTGTGTCACATACTGCTCATATGGAGGGGTTCAGTCAATACATACACACACACATATATGTGTTTGTATATGTGTGACAGAGAGAGAAACCTGTTCTTTCTTTTGGCAAACAATATATAAAGAAGCCTTCAAGAATACATCATTGGTAAAAAGAAATCTGTACTTCTAAACTCTGCTTAAAAAATTGACCTTGTGTCACATCCTGTTGGTGTGTAAGGTTTAGGTAAACACATATATTAACACTGTGTGGAGATTTTTGTTTTTTTCAACAAGTGAATAACTGAGCCTTATAGGCAGTTCTTTTCTTGGTAACAAGTAAACAATGATTGTATTGATTTCAAATTACTCTTTTTTTCTCTTCTTACCTTTGTTTTTTTTTTAACTAAACCTTTTGTTGAATTTCTTGATAACACTGTGATTAGATTAGTTTGTCTATTTTTTTGTTTCACTCTTTGCTCCAGAAATCACACATACCAACAACATTGTTAATTTCCTCCTTTTAACTAATACAATATCTTGGTTAATATATATATAACCCTACAGGTATTGAGATCAGTAATTAAATTATATGTTAGAGGAAGTAATATTCTATATGTGTCTCTGTGTAAATAGGACACAACAGAAGCAATATTCTGTGTAATTATACAAGGGTAATTCCAAAGGTAAGGTCTCCAAAATATTTAGAAATCACAGAAACGTTTATTGTCAATGATATTTACATCATTTTAAAATTTCAACATGTTTCTATTTTTCTACATAATTGCCATTTTGGTTGATGCATTTTTGTGGTAGTATTTTTATGCCCATGTCCTTCTAGCTCGCTGCATTGTCATTGAGGAAGCACTCAACCTCATGGTTGTTGTAAAATCCGTACACCACTTGTGGACATTTTTAACATTCATGCATGACTTGCCATTAATTTGAGATGAATTTCAAA
>CM042174.1:18601048-18613548 GCA_023376005.1 Doryteuthis pealeii
TTAATCAAGGAATTTAATTTGAAATTTACATATTAAATTGTCAATTCTCGTTTCTTGACTTTAATTTATTTGCCAATTTTTATCCGACGCTGCAATTTTAAGGACTAATATTTTTATTTTTTTTTAATTTTTTATTGCAAATTTGATGCCATTGATAACGTTTTCTGTCTCATTTATTTTAATTATCTCTATCTTCATTTTATGAAAAGCTATCAAAGTCTGTGTAGCCTATTTTGTGGTTTACATTATTATGTTCCATTAGTACCAGGGAGCAGAGTTCAAGCCTATATATATATTTACCAAACCCTCTGCACGATCAGAATATGACACAAGGTCAATTTATTACGTGGAGTTTAACAGTTTTCCTTCTACTAGGCCGGTAACCTAATCAAGGTTAAAGAGCCCAGTCAGCCCTACTATTTACCTATAGGATTCATACCTTTTCCATAGGTATTAGCGCTAAGTGAAATACAGTTACTTCATCCAGGATTTGAACTCTGGAGCAACGAGTCCATTTCCCATGACTTTAACCATTACACTATGTGCTTCCAAGTCTATAAATATATTTACACAACCTCTTCACATGAGTGGGCAATCACATAAGATCAATTTTTAAATAGAGTTTAACAGGATTGATGTTTTCCTAGACCGGTTGACATACCAAAGTTAATGAGTCTGTGATCCTATGCTCATTATGGTACTTGATGAAGTGACTTAGTTCCATGACTACCACATGTGTTTCTGGCTAGTTTCTCAGTCAATTGTTTGGTATCCACGCTGTATTTTTGAAGAACTTGAAATTGATACAACTTTGTTGGACACTACTTTCCACCTGTTGGCAACTCAAAAGATAAGAAAAACTCTCCTAAATTGAATTCTATACCAAAGTTATAGCCCAGTTAGTATACTATTTATCCATACCTGGAGAGGGAATAGTTGGATGTATATCTTTCCCAATATTATTAGTTTAATGTTTATTTCATCACTGCCAATCATCTGTGTGAAAATAACAAATAAAATAAACATTAATTGCTTTATAGCAACAAATTTATCATCAGTTTCAGATAAACTTTGCTTAGCACAGATATTTCTTATAATTAATCATGTCAATTTTAGAATAAAACTTAATGAAACTTTTCTAATAAAATAGTCTTCTTATTGAAATGACTTGCAGAAAGTCCTGGCATTGCCTGGAACAAAAGACTTAAGACATAGATAATGATGGTATTACTGTTAAGTCTATCTATCTATACATATATAAAGGACAGTTGTGTGTATGTGTATGTCCGGAGGAAACTTGGAAAATAAAACAATTAACAATGAAGTAAATATGTATACACATTAAATATCACCAGAGCTTGGTTTTTGAGCAAAAATAATGGAGATTTGATTTATATTCATAAAGATAATTAAAAAATAAAATTTAAATGATAACAGCATGGATGTTTTTTCATTTAATATTTTATATAGTAGACATTATTTTTTTTCAGAATAGTTGGATCATTGCAAGGTCTATTTTTTTACAAAGGGATTTAAATGGGGCATCCTATGAGGATTCAACTCACGATTCAGTAATAATGGATCTGCGGGACTAACATTTTAAAAAAAACCTTTACCCAGGCGACACCGGGTAGCTGCTGCTAGTTATAAATAAAAGAAAGTGCTCAGTGTTGGTGGGGATCTAAGATACAACACCAACAACAACTGGGTTACAATCAGAGTGCTGACAGGTGCCACTACCCTGAAATAGACATTGTTTTAATTGATTCTGAATAATTGAGCGTCCGATTAATCTTAGCAACATACTAATTTGAACCAAATATTTATAAAACCAAAACAAATACAATATATTCTTATCCCTGTAAGTTTTTCCCACCAGCATTAGTTGATGGTCTTTCACTGGAATCTGAGTGACAACAAGTCTTCTCAGATCTCCAGGACTTTTCTCCTTTTTCACATCAACCTTAGCTGGTGGGAACTGGAGTGACAGCAAATCACCTCAAGTCTCCATGACTCTTCTGAGTATTCTAGCTGATTTTAACAATGCTGTTATTTGGATGGTCTTGATTCTTCCACTAATTTCTAATTCATGCAGACTTTTTTCCAAACCATTATTATTATGTGAAATGCAACCAGCCTTACCCAGGATTTGAACTCCTGTCACAGTCTATTACACCACAGGTGCCTCCTTAAGCCTCTATGAAAGCCAGAATTTTAAATTCAAGTAGACAATCCCCCATTTGGAAGATTGGTGCAACACAATCTTCTTACTCATCATTATACCTCTTTGACTACTAACCTTGATAAAAGATAAAGTTTTTAAACTCGTTTTTTCTATTTAATCCATAAATAATAGGTCCTACCACTCCGAGTCAGGGTGACCCTGGGTATAATGTCAATAAAAGGGTACCCCTGGGTATAATGTCAATAAAAGGGTACCCCACACTCTCCAGTGCTGTAGAATTGGAACCTCACCACTAGATGGAGTTTAGCATCTCATATCCAGGACACAGTAATGGGTTTAAACTTTAATGATAGAAGTAGAGAGAACTTTCTTTTTGTTCAAATGAAAGTCAATTGTTTATGATAGTTATTCAAGAAAACTATTTAAAAAGAGTTTAATCCTAAAACCCAATAACATATATTTCAGTTGATATGCCAAAAGAAAGAAAAACAAATTCTATGGAAATATTTTTGTCAAAATCTAAAGTGACAGTCTTGTTTGCAGTGAAATAGTTATTCAGCAAAACTATTATTACAAAAAAATCCTTGTGACATATATATATATATAAGTTGATATGCTAAAAGAAAAGAAAACAAAGACATATGGTAAAAAAATGCTTTTGCCTAGATTATTGTGAAAGCTAAAGTGACAGTTTTGTTCACAATAAAATAGTTTTAAAGAAATCTTCTATTGCAAAAAGTGCTTATCTTGAAACCTATTGACACATTCATAAGTTGATGTACCAAAAGAAAAAAATAATGAGACAACAAAAAATATCTTTTTGGACCAAATTACCGTAAAAGCTAATAAAGAATGTCTTGTTCATAATAAAAAGTTATTCCAAAAGACCCTGCAATTACAAAAAAGGAAATTATCCTTGAAGCTAAATAAGTTATATACTTGCTGATATGACTAAAAAGAAAAAAAGTAAAGACATCTAAAACTCCAAATCTTATTTACAAAGTTGATGGAATTTAGATCGCACAGTCATCTTGATAGACTCCATTTTTTTTTTCTTGTCTCCTACCTTTTTTCAAAAAGTTTTACCTTTGTTTTTCCCTAATGGATTGACAACTTTCTCTTAAGTGTTTTTTTTGTTTTTTGTTTTTTATCTGAAAAATTCATGCTTAAAATAAATTGAACGTCTGACTTGTGTTATCAGTTATTTTCCAGAAGAGAATTATACAGAAATTTAAGCTTATCATTTTTCATTAGAAATTTTTATAACCCCCCCAGGTGAATTGAAAATTTTAATTTGAAATTCATCAAAATTTCAATACTACATTAATATAAAAATATTTCATTTTTAAAACTTGAACACACAAATTTATGATCTGCTATAATCTACTTGCAAATAAGTTTTTATTACTATAGACACAAAAATAAATTTTATCACCGACCTAACAAAGAGATTGTCATTTATTCTTCATATTCAAGAAAGGGTCAGTCACTGTGGCATGGCAGATGCACTGTGACATTATAATCAGTATAGTAAAGGAAAGGTGTGAAGCCTCTCATCCCCTCAGCTATAGGTTAAATAGTACCACTACTGTTCTTCTACAAGGATGGATTTGGCATTAAGTAATCCCTTTGGCCCTTACTTAGGCTAGACAGGTGGTTGGAGAGGCCCTCCCTCTAAACTATCAGCTGGTCACATCAAGCCTTAGTATCTATATGATTGCCCTAACCCTATTGCCCTTATGGCAAGCCCCAACCCTTTTTATCATATGGGTGCTAGAAGGCAGTGGGTGAGGGTCTTCATGTCATGCCTTGAGAATGACGTTAAACTTCCTCTGATGGCGAGGTTCCAGTTCTGGAGGTTTGGGGAATGTGGAGTACCCCTTGATCACCATTGCTCCCAGGTCCACTCTGACCCGGAGTGGTAGTAACTGTTAGGGTCCTATCTATGGGTTAAATAGAACAATGTGTTTATTAAAAAAAAATTGAGTATCCATTAAGAATGAATTTATTTCAAAACTTTATCGGCATTAAATGACCCACTGAGGTTGATATGCCGTAAACCAAACCAAAACAATTATAAATAACACATGAAGGATTATATGCCATTCAACAAAGAAAGGAAAGACAAATTTATAAATTTATGACCTACTTACAAATAAGTTTTATTTTTACAGAAAGATCATTATCATTATGTCACAATCACAGCACCGATTCCCATGACTCTCTCTCACCACCTGTCCCTAAGTAAGATGAACAAGACATGCTGAATGCAGCTGGAGAAGCAAGTGATGTTATCTTGTGGACACCTACATATGGACACACCAGTGTAGACCAACCAGCAAACACACATCAATCAGTTCTGTGCAAATTCTACAGACACAAAAATAAAGATTATCCCTGATTTGAATACAAAGAGGTTGTCACTTATTCTATGTTTAAGAAAGAAATGACATGTGTGATCACAAAAAAATTGCCAAGTATTAAGTGAGGTTCTGTCTCTTTTAATATTTGAAATACTTATAGCCCTTTATTTCCTTCACTATCATCTTTGTTCATTATTTAAAAGACCTACACATTAGGGTAGGTCAATTTTTCACTTTTTTAAGATATCAAATTGTCCATCTATGCAAAATTATTAGTATACTGAATACTGATACCAAAAATTAAATGTTTTACTTGTACCATTGTTTGAGGAACTAGCATAAAAAAATTCTCTACTAAAATGCACTATAAATCCTCGTTTTTGCAAAATTAGCCTTTAGAAAACAAAGATTTTTAATGCATTTTAATAGACGATCTTTGATGTTATTTTCTCAAACAATGGTGCAAGTAAAAGATTTTTTAATTTTTGGTATTAGAATTCAGTTTATAAAGACACAACTTTTGCATAGATGGACAATTAGATATTTTTAAAAAGTGAAAAATCAACCTAGCCTATTACACATGGATACACCTGAGTGGGCTAACTAGCAAAGATTTACATTGATTAGCTGTGTTCAGATACTAGATGTTGTGAGGTCGACTTGCCAGGAGTGATGACTTATAGGGTTGGGTGGCAAGTGAGTGTTATAGGAATCCTGGCTGTCAGTATGACATGAAGATGATAAATTACAATGAAGGAGATTTTAAACAAATTATAGAAGAAAGTAATTAACTTTGCAATGGATACATGTTCTAGTATTCAATGAAGTAGTACCTTGTGTTGCATCCTGCACGAAATAGTACCTTGTGTTGCATCTTGCTTGTGCAGAGGGTTGGGTAAATAAATACTTTATGATAATTGTTTTTCTAACCAACCTTGATTTTTTTCTTTTGAGTAATAAGACATTTATTATAATCTCCAGAGTGTACAATATTCAAGAGTCTCAGATTGCAAAAAGTAATATTTGCTATGAATTAGGACCATGATGCTTCACTTAAAACCAGCTGTACTCTGCTTAGAAATTGACCTAAAAATTGGTGGTAATGGGTAAATATTGTAATTATTTGTGCATGTAAGCAAAACTCTCTGACTTCAAAACTATTAAATTCTGTTTCTCTGAATTTTTGAGATGAGGCTTGATAATTAGTATTATTTGGATTATTCGGACTGTTGTTCTCATCTTCATTGTTATCTGTAGAAAGTTTCGACCGATGTGCCCTCTGGCCTTCTTCAGGCATTCAATCCTGGCCAAGGGCAGCAGTAACATAGAATAATAATTAACACAGCTTAACACCTGTACCCCAGTTATGGTTAGCAGAATGAGAACAGGATACCCCCGTGGACTGAATAAAGGGTTAGGTATAAACTTCTATGATGGCTCCTGATTACAACAAGAAGGTTCTTGAGTCCGACATGAAATACCTGAAGAAGGCCAGAGGGCCGAAACATTGTACAGATAAAAATGAAAATGAGGACAATATTCCGAATAATCCAAATAAACTCTGCTTAAAAAGAATTAATCTTGTGTGACATCCTGCTCATATGGAGGGGTTGGGTAAATAAATACTTTATTTTTATAATCAATATGTTGTTTTTTTTTTTTTTTGAGTAATAAGACATTTATTGGAATCTCTTGAAAGTCCAATATTCCAAGAGTCTCAAATGACAACAAATGATATTTGCAATAAATTTAATACCATGATGCTTTAGTTAAAAGTCATGTTTAGTACTGAAAAGTAAGTTCACTTCAAATTACTTTCTATTGTCCACATTTTTAAGCTTGACCTTTTGCCAAAATGACTCTTGGCAAAATGCCCTTTTCAATTGGAACACTTTAATATGGCATCCTCAATTTGGGAGGGGGAGGGACAGCAAAAAAAAAATCACCAATATTACCTCAGATAGAAATGTTTTTTATATTTTTATTTTTTATAACACAGTAAGACTAAAAACTATCTAGAATGGTTTGTTTCACAAAACTTTCAGTATATTCAATACAACTTGTAAACAAATGAGTTATTTTTATTGTCTTAACTTTATGGGCTTAAAACTTTTATTTTTTTTATATATATACTGCATTTGTGTTTTTGTCCATTTTTTTCCCTTAAGATACTCTATTTTATATGAATATACTTGAGGGAGTCTGTCTTGTTTTTTACCAAAATCAATATTGAATATTTAGATTATCTATCTCTATAATGAACAATGCAAATTTTTTTTCAGTTTATTTATTTCTTTATTTCTTTCTTTATTTGTTTGTCCATAACTTTAGTTGGGATGAAAGCTTAATAGTTTTGCACCATACTTAGAATCAAAGTATTGCTCCCCAGTACTTCTGCCTAAGATTAGTGTGTAGTATCTGTACCTGTAATGATAAACATTTTTTTTTTATTGAATAGTATTAAGTAGGTGAGGTGACCTATTGTTGGTATCAGGTGGATAGCAAGGAAGTCTATCATCTTTTCACAAGCACTAGACCAGGGAAATTGTTTTTGCATCTAAGGTGGAATGCCACTCCTACAATCAGCTTTCTGCTTTACTGCACAAATTCAAACTGTGCTACTCATGCACTGAGTTGGCAAGGATTGATATTGAAACTGGATCCTTGTACTTCCAATATGGATTCTCTACTAACTGAGTTAAACTGTCCCCTATTTTGAAGAGTAATACACTGATTTTTTACTAAATAGAAATAACATACAGATCTTTTGACTAAAATAAAATTTATTTTCTTAAATTGAAATGGATCACTAAGTAGGCCTGAGCCTATTCTAGTAGTGACCAGGTTTAAATTCAGAGTTTTTCTTCTCTTAGACTGGTTAAAGAGCCCAGTCTGTCCTACTATTTACCCATAGCTTGAGGGAGAATAATTGAATTCATACCTTTCCTAAGGGTATTAGCACTATGTAAAATGTGGCTTCGTCCGGGAATTGAACTCAGGACGACAAGTACATTTCTTATGACTCTAACCAGTACACCACCATGCTTCCCTAACTGACTAAATAGTAATAACATTGACTAAATAGTAAAGTAAATTGATTTTTTGACTAAATATACTAAATAGTAATAATAAACTGATTATTTTACTAAATAGTAATAATAAACTGATTCTTTTACTAAATAATAATAAACTGATTCTTTACTAAATAGTAATGGCACACTGATATTTTTCTGTATAGTAATATTAAACTGATTTTTTTACTAAATAATAATAACCGATTGATATTGACTAAATATTGAAGTAAACTGTTTGATTAACATAGTATGAACTAAAATATCAATGCTGTCACAATTTAATTTCTTTTTAGGGGTTGAAAGTTAATACTATTATAACTATGTTCTCGGTTAATACTAATATTTCCTACTAAGCAACTTGTTAAGAAAGTTTTCTTTCAATGATCTACTCTTTGTAAAAGTGCTTGTGAAATCTCAATTTTACCAATTTAATACTTGAGCATAATCTTATCTATTCATGCTATATAGACATCGTTAACATTGTAGCCCTCAGCGGAAATTCTTTCTCCCCATCTAGACAGACTTAATCAACTCACTAAATGACTCTATCCACTTTGATATTCTCTGACAGTTTTATGATTGACTATTGAATCAGGAAATCTCATTTGTTTGTATGTTTGCCATATTGGTGGGCAAAATGTAATTTGTGAGGCCAATTTAGCAAGGACTTCTTGCCTCCTGCTGTTTTGAAACAATTGCCATCTTGATAGATCACCAAGTTTGGCACTGTCTCTCTATAAGCTACAATTCTTCTTGATTTTGTTTTCTCTCTCTCTCTCATTTATATCTTCTTCATCTGATTTCAGCCTATTATTCATCCAAAATCTTGTCCTTCTAAATATGTTCAGATATTAGATTGCTTCATAAACTGTCCACATTTTTGATTCTTTCCAAAAATGTCTCAATAATAAGACTCCTAAAACTGTCCAGATGTTAGATTTCTTTCAGGAACTGTCTAGATGTTAAATCTATTTCATGAACTGTACAGATGGTAAGTTTCTTTCATGAACTGTCCAGATGTTAGATTCCTTTAAAGAACTATCCATGTGTTAGATTTCTTTCAAGAACTGTAAATCTAGATTTCTTTCAAGAACTGTACACATGTTAGATTTCTTTCAAGAACTGTAAATATGTTAGATTTCTTTCAAGAACTGTAAACATGTTAGATTTCTTTCAAGAACTGTAATATGTTAGATTTCTTTTTCAAGAACTGTACACATGTTCGATTTCTTTCAAGAACTGTACACATGTGTTGTTCGATTTCTTTCAAGAACTGTACACATGTTCGATTTCTTTCAAGAACTGTACACATGTTTTTCTTTCAAGAACTGTACACATGTTCGATTTCTTTCAAGAACTGTACACATGTTAGATTTCTTTCATGAACTGTACACATGTTCGATTTCTTTCAAGAACTGTAAATATGTTAGATTCTTTCAAGAACTATACACGTTAGATTTCTTTCAAGAACTGTAAATATGTTAGATTTTTTTTCAAGTACTGTCTAGGTATTGTATTTCAGATTTTAGATTTCTTTCATGAACTGTAAAGATGTTAGATTTCTTTCATGAATAAAACTACAAATTCAGTGAAGATAAACATTACTCTACAGTAGTACTTGTCTGCTCTACTATCTAGTTTACCATTATTCCTTGCCACAGTGAATTGGAGGGAAGTATAGGGATATATATATATATATATATATATATATATATATAAGAAATATTTTGTATGTCTATATGTTTGTACAATGACTGAGTGCATGTCATTTTATAAAGAACATTTTTAGCCCTCATTTTCCATAAGAAAAGCTAAATTAAAAAATTAATGGTATAAATCAATTATATATTAAAAATATAATTTAAAATATTATTAAAAAAATAAAATTAATAAAGGATAATAAAGAAAAAAATGGTGACAAGAAGAAGAATAAAAATAAACAACTTAAAAACAAGAATATATACAGAATAAAAGATAATAAAACAAATATATAGAAAAATGATTTTTATTAATCTATATATAGATATAGATAAGAGATTTATTTTTAACTTTTCAAATCCTGGGCAATTCCAAGTAGCTTTAATAGTGTATATATGTGTGTATATATAATATATATATATATATATATATATAATGGAATGAAAAACATGTTGTTAAATTGAATTTATTTTTACAACTTTTGTAATTTTTTTATTTTTTTTGTAATTTAACAAAACGGATTCATTTCCTTACTCTTAACTAATATATATATATATATTATTCAATGATGCTGATAGCTTTTTTATTTAGTGCAACCTGGAACAGTCATATATGTTTTAAATGGGTCTCCAGGAAAATTTATAGGTCCCAACTAAAACTGTCTAACTCCTACCCTGTAACCTATCCTGTGTAATTCATTTCTAAAAAAACTACTGAAATGTATTTAGCTTGATAGTGAGGGAAGAAAAATGAAAAACACTGGGATGCATGGATACGATTTTACTGTCCTTTTAGATTTTTGTGCGTCAGGAACACAGGATGTGTACCTATCAGCATCTCTGTATATTATATATATAGGTGTGTCTGTGTATATGATTATTATCATTTTCTGCATAAACCCAGAAAGCTTCCAAACATATATCTGTTTTCATAAAACCTCTATTTTATCATGTCTTGCTAATTTTTCCACTGTGAGCAGAAGTTATTTTGTGTCTTCTTTTATTAGGTCACTCCAACACTTTGAAATTTGTTCTCTGTTAGTAAACCATTCTTATGTATATATGTGTATGCCAAGGGAGTAAACCCTGATAACAAATCCAGAGCTGGAGTCCCTAAGGTGGAGTAATGCTGAATTTCAATGTTATACAGCAACTCCTGTGACACTGCTATTGCCAAACTGCATAGGTTTCTTACCTTTCCTTTGAACCTCAGCGGCAGTGTGAAGAGGGGGTATCTGCTGCTTGGGCAACAGCATATCCTCCAAAACAACCTGCCCAGGCTACGTAGTTTAAAAAATTAAAAAATTGGACACTACTCCATCGTTTTTCACTGGCAGAAGGATGCCAACACAACATGGATGGCATAGTCTTTAGTACATACCTTATGATCAAACCAATTCAATCTTTACTTTATGATAATATTAGCAATTTTATTTGCTATTCCAAGGTTACTCTTTATATTATCCATTTTGATGCAATTCATGCAAGAAACACCCACTATATTCCTGAGGAAATCATTCTCAAATGCGCTATTTTCTGTCATCTTTCTTTTTCAAACTCCAAGTTTCTCTAGCATATTGCTATTGGGACTATTAATGAATAGAATAGATAAACCTTGATTTGCCTTTGGAAGATCTCTTTGCTTCCAAATATTTTCTATAAGCCTATCAAAAGCTAAACAAGTTTGAGTTATCCTCCTTCTTACATCAGTATATAACCTTTGGTTTGTATAAATTTAGCATGTAAATATTGCCAGTAGAAAATAAAAGAACGTTTGGTGGACATGCGCCACAAATGAATCTAGTTGCATACTTCTTAGTATCAGATGTTGGTGTTCAAAACCAGTCAAAAGTTTGGCTCTTAAATGCTGATTTTCAAGGCAAACAAGTTCTTCTCACTCAAGAATGGAAAAATGAAACTCTATTATCTTATTATAATGGAGTTTCTGCATTTTTCTGCTTGAAACTACACCATCATTGACGTTCCTAGTCCGATACGGTCCTCGCCAACTCAGCGTATGAGTAGCACAGGGATCTGTGTGGTAAAGTAAGGAGCTGATGGTAGGTGTGGTGCTCCACCTCAGATGCTAAAAAAACAATCTCCTTGGTCTAACGCTATTGAAAAGGGGATAGACTCCCTCGCTGACTGGCTGATACCAACTTTAGGCCGCCCCGACGACTTTTTTTATTTAATCTTAATTAGCATCTTATTTATTAAAGATGTTTCACTTAAAGTCTAACAATCCCCATGTTATTAATGTGTTTAGAATCTTGCAATATGTTACAATTGATCCTAGAAATGTGAATTCAGTCACCTTTTTAACTATAGTGTCATTTATAGTAATGTTATCATTGTCACCAAAGATTATCTTAGACTTTTTAGTATTTATTTTCATACTCCATTTTATATATATATATATATATATATATATATATATATATAAGTAAGTAAAGTGTTGGGGTGGCCTAAAGTCGGTATCAGCCAGACAGTGAGGGAGTGTATCTCCTATTCACTAGCACTAGACCAAGGAGATTGTTTTGGCATCTGAGGTGGAGCACCACACCTACCATCAGCTCCTCACTTTACCGCACAGATCCCTATATTAAGTTCACATTATCATGGCATTTTTCAGTTTTCCTTTTGTTTTCTATTGTTTTCCTTCTTCAAACTTGAAATTTTCCCAACAGATGACTTTTGGGACTAATATTGCTAAAATTATGTTCTCCTAAGGACACACCAGTATAAGCTGACCAGCAGAAACCTACATCAATTAATTATGTGCAGATTCTGGATGCTGCATAAAGCACCTGCCAGGGACAGTTGGTGAGAGAGAGTCATGGGTATCCATGTTGTCAGCATAACCTGATGATGATGAGTAGGGACATGTGAAACAATAACTGAAAAATCAAACTTCAGCCGATTTATGCTGAACCATTTTTTATTATTGCTACAAATTTTAATGAAACTTCAATGACATATAGGAAGTGATTATTTTCCATGATTATTGTTGATTACTTTTGCTTCCAAATATTTTCCTTAAGTCTATGAAAGGCTAAAAAAAAGCTAGAGTTATCCTCCTTCTACATCAGATAAGCTACCTGGTACCGTTGATTCTAAAAGTGTTGTTGTTGAATCAAGTCATTTTCATAAACAAAGGACTCAGGTTGCTTACAGTTGCTGT
>CM042174.1:18616048-18631048 GCA_023376005.1 Doryteuthis pealeii
AGTTTCACCATAAGGATCTTCAGGGTTAAATCCATTGAATTAATCGAGGTACTGATTAATTCAGTGGATTTAAACCTTAAGATCCTTATGGTGAAAATCGAGTAGGTTATCTCTTGTCTTGTATTTTATAATAAATTTGCTCTACTTCGTCTTGAGCACTTTGTATTTGTTATATCACTGACTTACCCCCTGAATTTTGCACCTCCCAACCATCGTGCCCATATTCACTGGTAAGTCATTTTTTATCTTTATGTATATATATATATATTGAAGAACTACAAATAAGAAAAGTGTTTGCATTAAAAGAGTGCTCAATGCTATTATAGCAGAGTAGTATAAAGTCTATAAATTATAAGATTATGGACACTGTAAAAAGTAGCTGGACAAGAATTTGAAGGTGTATTCATGTGAGAAGATATTATTTTGTGAGACATTTGCAATATATATATATATATATATATATAGAAAAAAATAAATAAAGGAAAGAAAATATAGAATGGATAAAATATTATTATTCAAGCTATTATTATTTTTAAATAACCAAATGAAATGAAATAATAATAATAGAAAAAATGTTCCGCACACAAAGAAAACTGACTTTCATCAGAGTAAATCCTTATTTGAAATGAAATTCATTGAAAAAAGCTGAAGGTCGAATTTTCTCTGTGTGCGGAACATTTCTACATTTTTTCTTTTATTATTATTTCATTTCATTTGGTTATTTAAAAATAATAATAGTTTGAATAATGTACACATGGATAAACTCCTGAGCGAAACACGTGTAAGTAAAATTGATTAAAATATCCTATTTTATCCATTCTATACTTTCTTTCATTTATTTATTTTTTCAACATACTGTCAGATTCACTTCCAGTTTCATTTTACATATATATATATATATATATATATATAATGAGCTTAGGTATTTGTGCATATTACATTCAAACAAGAGAGAGAAAAAATCTATTCTGACTAGCAGTTTAAAATAGAGTGATATAAAGTATGGGATTAATTAGGGCTAGGTGATAAATGACACAAGAGAAATCTGTTAATATGTCTACACTTAGAAACTAATTTATTTCTTTTGTTTAGCAAATTGTTGCCAGTATGTTATAGAGTGTATAATTCTTCTTCTAGACACAATCTGCAGTTATATTCACCTCCTTCTTAAAGTTATTGTTTTGAGTAATAAATAATAAAAGTGGAGATAATTGTAGAGACGATGTCTTCTTAAATTCTGAAATAGACATGTATATACAAAATACATAATTTTCTATGCTTTGATTTTTCACTTATAGACAACTGTAATCATTTACATTGTTGCTTCCACTACAGGTTTGGAGGCATCTGGTGTAATGTTTATTGCCAAAATGAAATAGACTCTGTGACACAAGTTCAAATTCTGGATGAGGCTGTTTGCATTTCATACAGCACTAATAAGCTTAGGAAATGTATGAATCCAATTATTCCCTCTCCAACTTTGTGTTGATAATAGTGTGGTCTGGCCCCTTTAACCTTGGTTAGGCAACTAGTCTTGAGGGAAGAAAACTCTAAATTCAAAATTGACTGTGTATCACATCCTTCTAATGTGGATGGGTTGGTAAATACATAAAGACAGGTGTAGCACAAGGTATTTTTTTCTTTAAAGAGGTGTAACTCCCTGTCATTCTATATTCTGGTGCTGGCCAAAAATATCTAAGGTCCGTTGGCATTGATTAGTCTTCATGGCATACTTGCTAACATGCTGGACTATAACATTGTAGTGAGTTTGAACTCCAGTCACACTATTACATTCAGTTTTGGACTAATATCCTTGGGAAAGGTATGAACCACCTCATCCTTTAGCAATGGGTTAAATAGTACCATTACTGTTCTTCTAAAAGAATGGCTTAGGCATTAAATAACCCATTAAGATTGATATGCCATTAAACAAAGAAACGAAACCAAGCCATCCATTGGCATATCCCTTTTTGAGGACACCTTCTCAGCAGCGCCTAGAATATGTCAAGTGTTATTTGTGCTCCCTTTATCTGTTGTAGTTTCCATAGAAATAAATAGGAGGCATTACTTTTGGATCAACTATTTTTGGAGCATTACATGCAGTCGGTTGTTCATCACCAACAAAAATAAAAAGCCAGTGGTGGTAAATGAAAAATTGCTCTATCCAACAGTGTTATTGTGTTCCTTTATCTGTTGTAGTTTCCGTGGAAATAAATAGGAAGCATTACAACAAAAATGTCCACTAAAGACCATTTCATCCTGTGTGCTGCCAGTCTTTCCACTGTAAACAGAGATAGTTTTATGTTCTCTCTTATTAGGTCACTCTATCTTCTGTTTGTAAAACCATTCTTATATGAATGGTAGACATAACTAGCATTATCTTTGCACACTATGTGACCAGACCACTTCAATCTTTTCTTTTTGATAATGTCAGTAATTTTATTTGCTATTCCAAGGTCACTCCTTATATTGTCCATTTTGATGCAAGAAACTCCCACTATAGTCCTGAGGCAATCAATCTTAAATGTACTCAGTTTTCCTTCTTCAAAGTCTAAGTTTCTCCAGCAAATATGGCGATTGGAACTATTAGTGCATAATAAAGATGAACCTTGATTGCCTTTGAAGTACCTTCTTTTCTACATCCATTTTATTCCTTAAGTCTACTGAAGCATGAGATATCCTTTTTATTACATGAGTTTCCTGGTATCAATTGTGAATTCATTGACCTTATATATATATATATATATATATATATATATACATTGACCTTATATATATATATATATATATATATATATTATATATCATTGACCTTATATATATATATATATATATATATATATATATCCTTATATATATATATATATATATATATATATATATCAATGAATTCACAATTGTGGACTTAAGGATACCAGGAAGCTCATGTAATAAAAAGGATATCTCATTCTTCAGTAGACTTAAGGAATAAAATGGATGTAGAAAGGAAGGTACTTCAAAGGCAATCAAGGTTCATCTTTTTTATGACAGCATGTATTTCCCTGACTCTCTCTCACTACCTGTCTCTATTGATCATCACGCCTAGGAGGTCCTCCTCACAGCATCAAGTGCTTGGTTTGAACAATCACATAGGCAAGAAACTGTCAGTAACCAAGCATCATTGACTCCATGTCCATGCTACCATAACTTAGAAATGATATTGAGCGCTGTTTACTCATAAATATAGCAGCTGTATTATCAATCAGTCGGTAGAGCATTCAGCTAGAAACCACAAGGTTCCTAGTTCGATACCGGCCCTCGCCAACTCAGCATATGAGTAGCACAGGGATCTGGGTGGTAAAATAAGGAGCTGACGGTATGTGTGGCGCTCCACCTCAGATACGAAAACAATTTTCTTGGTCAGAGCTAGTAAAAAGGGATAGACTCCCTCGCTGATTGGCAGATATCGACTTTAGGCCACCCCGATGACTTAACTTTATATATATATATATATATATATATATATATATATATGGAGGTGCCTGGGCTAGTGGTTAGAGTCATGGAAAATGGACTCGTTGATTCGAGTTCAATTCCTAGACGAAGCTGTTGGCATTTCACATAGCGCTAATACCCTTGGGAAAGGTATGAATCCATATATTCTCCCTCCAGCTATGGGTTAAATAGTAGGACAGACTGGGCTCTTCAGCCTTGGGTAGGTAACCAGTCTAGGAGATTGATAACTCTGAATTCAAAATTCCTGAGGTCAGTCATTGATTGGGTTTGTGGCAACCCTTGATGCACCAATTCTTTCCTATCGACTGTGCCAAAAAGTGTGGATGGTCCAACACAAGCCTTCCCCACTATAAACAAATCAGTGTGGGTGTTCATTGTGTGTGTGAATCCTCATGCGTTGAAAATCGACAAGAGAGTCCATTAATTATATATATATATATATATATATATATATATATATATATATGCATTTTTCAGTCTTCAGAGTCTGAAGAATGCATAGGCAAGATACTGTCCATAACATTGACTCCATGTCCACGCTACCTTATATATATATATATATATATATATATATATATATATGTTTGTGTGTGTGTGTGTGTGTGTGTGTTTTGGAATAAAGATACATATGTAAAGGACCCAGTGAGGCTCAGACTCGCTATACAGTTGTAATATGGGATCAATAGTATCTTTCTAATGAATATAAGTATATCTCATCTACAGAAAGCAATGTCAATACATGCATAGGAATGGTATAGTGAAAATCTTTCCCAGCTGTAACATGGCTGCATTACTTGGACTAATGAAGTACTTAGAGGAAAAGCTAGATGAGAACTACACAAGGATGCTGCATGCTGTCTTGAACAAATCCTAGAAGCAGTATCCCATAAAGAAGTAGATGTATGGCCACTTACCTGCTATCACACAAACCATCCAGGTGAGACAAAAAAGACTTGCTGAACACTACTGGAGAAGCAAGGTCGATGTTATTTTGTGGGCACCAACACATGAGCGTCAGTCAGCCCAAAAAACCTACAATGATGTCCATCTCTTGAAATACTATTTTGGTGGATGTATTCCCATCATCCAATGTATGAAAAATATGGATTATCCTCCTCTGACAGAGCCCAGAATTGGGTACTAGCAGGGGTTGAAATCCTTAGAATAGAAAAATAGTCAAAGAGGGCAGACGTCTCTACTGGGAGAACAGAACCAGACAGCATCAGAGACAGTTGAAAACCACAACAAAAAGCAAAGACTATACCCCAACTTTGGGTGAACAAACATAGCAGTACCTCTAACAATGAAAGAGCTTACAACCAGAATTCTTTACAAACACAAGAACCCTACAAAAAGATAAGCATGTTCATGAATTGTTACTTATATGTGTTATGAGACCGCTAAAGCAATAAGTTTTAGCAACCCTTTCACACAACATTAAACCCCTTTTAAAATATACAAATCTTGTCTTTTACTCCTTTCTTATAATAGTTTTCCCATTAAATGTCTTGTTTTACCTCAGAACAATTTGCCTAGTTGTTTCATAAAACAATTATCAGTCCATCTCTCAAAAGTATCATTTATTCTTCTGGATTCATTCATAACATAGAACTAACATCTTATTTTATATCATAACAATGTGCCTATTAAAAAAATAATTAAAAAAAACCAAACTTATAGGAGTAGTGTGATTATTTTATGTTCCTTCTTATAAATAAAACAAAAGTTTGAGAAAATACTATAAATCTTTTTTAGAAAAGTAAGGTTCTCTTCATTTAATAGCCTGTGCAATTACTCTATCTTATACAAAATACACAAGTACTCATTCCGGTAATGTGATCTAATGTATCTACTTATATTCCAAGGGACAGATAAAAAGCCAAACTATTTCAAATGAAAAAGAGAGAAGGCTGGAAAATTTCGTGTTTGCGTCTTGAAAAGGTTCTTGTTGAGAAAGAAAATAATTTTTGTCAAATAATTAGAAAAAATAAATAAATGAAATAAAAATAGTGCTTGCAACTGAATACGATAAACTAACAATCGCCCCCCCCCTCCACGCTGTCCTTTTTTTTTTTTGCTTCTTTTATTTTCTCAGCTGGATCATTAAATCAATATTGCACGGTGACTTGAGCTGTGTTTATCTTTCTATCTCATTAGTTGTCAACAGTCACTAATGAAGTACAGCGACTCAGGCTCAGCAGACGAGACCCACTTACTGCAGCATCGTTGGAATCAAGATTCGGATGCAGAAAGATCAAACCAAAACAAACATTGGCAAAAGAAAAAAATGAAGAGAAATAAAAATTCATTGGACAAAGAAAATAATGATTGAGTCTTTGTAGAGAAGCATAATGAAAGAGAACAGACAAGGGAGGAATTATTTCTTATTTTGTCAGCCATTGTACATACAAAACTATTTTATAATATTACAACTCTAGAACTGCAATCTTTTGTTCAACACTAATAAGCAAAGAAATGAAGTTAAAAGAAAAAAAAAGGGGTAGCATTAGAGGAACATCCTAACTTAGATGATTGATAAAGAGATAATAGTGAGCTTGATCCTTACTAGGTGCCACCCACATGTGGCCTTGATCCAGACTTAGTCTGTTTCAGCAAATATAAATATGATGCTATACTTATGAACATAGGAATATTGTTACATGATCACATCCAAAGTGAGGTAATTTCAGAGTGGAGCATTTGAGGAACATCCTATCTTAGATAATTGATGAATATGTAACAGCAAACCTGATTCTCACTGGGTGCCACCCACATGTGGCCTTGATCCAAACTAAGTTTGTTTCAGTGAATATACATAAATTTTTGATGCTTGACAAAGGGATAACAGCCAGCACGATCCTCACTGGGTGCCACCCACATGTAGACATCATTCAGACTCAGCTAAACTTATTCCATTTCAGTGAATATAAATATAACACTATATTTATGAACATGGGAATATCAATGTATTAACACATCCAAAAGTGAGATAATTTGTTGAGTCGACTTACAAAGAGAGATAGCCAATAGGGACAGATGCTGAGAGAGAGTCAAGGGAATAAGTGCTATTAGAAAATAAAGAACTTTTTTTTCCTAACAAACAAATACATTAATTGACTATTGTTTTTGAATCACTCCTTTTTGAAGAAATTATTTTATTATAAATTATTTTTGTCTGAATTAATTGAAATGACTTTAATTTAAATAGGAAAAATTGTTTTGACTTGCATTGGTTAGTGCCACTCCTTATTGTCAATTAGTCACATAGGTCAAGGTAGCACTCTGTCTGTGTCTCTGTGTGTATGTGTGTATATATATATATATATAAAAGAAGGTCTGCAAAATGGATTTTTTAAATTTTTTTTTTATTATTTTACATTTGCGACAAGTGTTTCAGATTTTCTATCTTCTTCAGGCATTAATTAACCATATTCTGTTCAAATATGAATATGTACATGTAAATATATATATATATATATATATATATATATATACCTAACCCCTCCTTTCCTGTTTGGTGAGAGTGTAGAGAGAAATTTTATTTGTAACATCTGTGTTTTTGCAGGTGTGTGTTTCTGTGTGGTAGGTTTTAAATTTTAAGATCTTGAAATTTTTATAGTTGTCTATTTGTTTATATATTTAGGTTGCATTTGTGCTCGTACAACATAGCTTTAATTTCAGCAATGCATCCATGATCGCATATATCCACAACAAAAGATTACGACTTATATATTTAGGTATATGAACTGGTCTACTAATTTCAGAAGTTTACCATCCAGTGTAAAGATGCCTCTAACTTGTTTAAGAAACATGAACTCAGATTTATCTGAGTTCACATAGAGGCTGATGCCTCTTGACAACTTTTCTATACTATGCAGCTATGATAAGGCTTATGAAGTGCTAGATCATCTGCATAATCTTCATCTGTAATAGTCTCTGCAGTATATCCCCAGCTTGATATTTTTAGCGTGAAACATTTTTCTTTTATGAGATTCAAAGTACATGTTGTAAATTTTATAAATATATGGATAAAGCGTCTGACATAAGGAAAGAGAAATAAGAAATGGAAACCAATTTCAGGCATTATTATTATATATTTTCAGTTGTTTTTGTTGTTGTTATAGCTATTGAATGGTTATAATAACATAAACTTAACCACACCATATACCTCATTTTAGTGCACTATTTGATTATAATTTATTATCAACGATATTTCGCTGCGACACAGCAGTAATAATGTTTTGAAATAATTTAATTCATAATTTAAATAATGGCCATAAGCACAATTTTGAATGTTTTTTCATCTCTTTTATATTTTCATAAAGACATTTCCTTATCATGTTGCCATGACAATTCCAGAGACAGTTGAAATTTTCCTGAATGTTTTCCTAAAATTTGCCAAACCATTAGCTGAAAAAGTTCTTAGAGGCAACAATCATATGTAATAATAAGTATATGAATACATGATATATACATAATAATAAATATATCAAAATATACATATTATATATATATAATAAGTATATACACACATAAGAATGATAAGTACATAAACATATATATAAGTATATAACATATACATAATAATAAGTATATCAAAATATACATACTAATAAGTATATAAACATATAAGCATATGAATAAAATAGATATGTATATGAATATATATAAAATAAGTATATAACACATAACATATACACAATAATAAAAAAAGTATAACAAATATACATACAAATACGTATATATATAAAATTGATAATATGTATATAAATATATATAAAATAAATATATAAACACATAACATATACATAAGAATAAGTATATAAACACGTAAGTGTATAAACACTCCACAAAATTGGTTTTACATCTTATTTCTCTAATAACTTTATACAATAAATCATAAAATCAATAAAAAAAAACTTTCCTGTCAGGGAAGGAGATTAGGGTGACTGTGTCTTTTTTTTCTCTTTATCAATCTTTTCTCAATCTAACATGTTGAGTTCACACTAGAAACACCAGGTGAGCTTGGTGATTGATTTGGATAATCGAAAACTTTGATGTTTTAATTTTAAGAAGTTTTTTTTTCTTTCACTTTGTGTCAAGCAACGATTCCTGGTAGAAATTGACATCTTTTTTAATTGGTCATACTGTTGGCAAAACTTTGAATATACTGACTGAATCTTCAGCAGAAGATTAAGACTTATTGGATTTATAACTTTCATAAGGGTATTAGTTATGTGTGAAATGCAAACAGCCTCATCCAGGATTTGAAATTATTAGAATGAGTAGGAATACTTGAAACCATATAACTGTGCAAATTAATTTTTTAAGAATAGTTACTTGGAGTTATAATTGTTCCAAAATGATTATTATTATTAGTTACTTGGTGTAATGTTTATAATCGTAGGGAATAGATATGGTGAGAAGAGTTCAAATCCTGAACAAGTCTGTTTGCATTTCATATAATGCTAATACCTTTGGGAAAGGTATGCAATCTAATTATTCTCCCTCCAGCTATGGGTAAATAGCAGGGAAAACTGGGCTTTTTTATCTTGCTTAGGCAACCAGTCTAGCAGAAGGAAAACTGAATTCAAACATGTTTAATTTCACTTAAGAAATTGTCTTTGTGTCATATCCTGCTCATGTTAAGGGGTTGGTATAAATATGTGTATATATACACATATATTTAAACCTTTCAACCCCCCAAAATAGGTTTAATTTATTACAAGCTGAGGTCTCTTGTACTTATGTTCAGTGCACCTATTATTGTCTTATTCATAATTTGAAGTATCTTCTTGCTGATAACGTAGTTAACAAAAGATGCAAAATATGATTTTCAGCTGGCCTATTTCGTTTTTTTTGGGGGGGGTGCACATAGATGTGTAAGCATGTATAAATATACATATCTTTCAGTTTTGAGTGTTTTCCTCAACATCCCTTTCAATGATTACAGGGTAGGTAACTTCTGTTACAGATTCAGTTATCTAAACCGCCTCTATGTATTGAACACTTTTTCAATATTTGTTGTTATTGTGACTCATTTGAGTTTTTTTTCTTCTTTTCCCAACAAATTCTTTTTTCTGAAGAGTTATTCTCTCTTTAAAAAAAGTGTGTGTGTGTGTGTGTATATATATATATATATATATATATATATATATATAGTATCCAATTGCCGTTTTAACTTTTCCATTGCTGTGGCATCAGTAAATAATCCAAAAGTACTCAATATATTAAAAACATAGACCAATAATAATAATAATGATATTAGTAGTCTACCATGGTTTCAATGAAAATTATTTCATCACGACCCTACCCTATGCTTAACTGTCAATGTAATTCCTTAGTTAAACTCAGATATATTTTGGATAATAATGGTTGAATGCTACTTATTTTTCCCTCAATATTCTTTTTCCTCTATTGATATTATATATATAATTAGGCAGCATTTTTTCTTTCAAACATATTTGGTTGAACTGTTGATGATATAGCATGCTAGATTTATAAGTGAATAGTGCTCAATATCATTGATAAAGCTTGTATATCTAAGTTAGGATAGCGAAGACATGAAGTCAACAGTGCTTGATCACTGACAGTTTTTCACTTTTGCAATTTTCAAACAAAATTACATATGAGAAACTGTCAGTTACCAAGCATCGTTGACTTCATGTCCATGCTACCCTATATATTTATAAACTCCTTCATTCCTGTGTGATGGCTCAAGTAACAATCAATAAAAATTGTTATACAAAATAATTTGTCAAAAAAAAATAATGTAAAAAATCCCTGAATTCAATTGCAATAATTAAAACTTGGGAAACTAAAATTTCAGGATTGTGGGACCAGATTCAGATCAGAATGTTTTCAATATGCTCACAGGGTCAGGCTGATTTCAAAGTGGTATAAAATTCTGGACTACAGCCTCTAGGAGTAAAGTTGAAAAAAGACATCTATACTTACACACACACACACACACACATATGTATATATATATATATATATATATATATACTTTGAGCACCTCACGTGGTGTAATGGTTAGTGAGTTAGATTCACAGAACATTGTTAATGAGTTCAATTCTCATTGGACGCCCCATACTTCTGGGCTTGTGCCACATCTAAGCTAAGCTTAGTAAATAATTTTATATATATACTTATATAAGTATATAGTCTAATGATGACAAAACGATTTTACAAGTATATTTATTTTTCAACCTTGTCTTTTTTGTAAATGCAATTAATTAAGTGGAAAATATTAAATCTTATACATTAGAGATCAAAAATTTCAAATCATAATTTAGTTAATGATTATGTGACAGGCAACAAACTTATTGATCCACCCACAGATTTCTCTCACATCTTCTTCCTCCTCCTCTTTCTCATCTTAATATTTTTATCAAACACAGAATATCTAATAACTATTTTTATCCTTTCAGCAACAGTTCTCTAATGAACACAATTTCTAACTGCTATTTGTTAGCAAAATGTACACATACATATATATTTATGTGCATACATACAGACACATATATGTATATACATATGCACTCATAAATCTACACATATGTCCATGCACATGCATATATATATATATATATATATATATGCCCACAGAAGCACACACGCACACATATACATACATATACATATACACAGATTATACATACATGTACACACACCCTCTCTCTCACACACACACACACATATATATATATATATATATATATATATATATACACACACACATGTATGTATATATTAACTGTTATTGACTTCTTTGGCCTTTAAGAAGGCCACGTGCCGAGTTAATCTTCTCGTCTTTTTCCCCACTGAATATATTATGTATTCTTTATTACATGACTGGACAATGTGTCCTTACTTTTAGCTTAAAACTATTTTATTCTTTGTTCTGGCTCTTTGTATTTAGTAGTCTGGTTCGGCTCTGTATGCTTTTATTACATAAAACTTATTCTTGAACCTGGCTACACCTTTTATACACAGTGTTGAATCTATAGGTAAAAACTCCTTATAAGACATTCAAAAGGAAACTGTATGGGTCCTGGCTATTATTGCCTTTGTTATATGTTCTACCTTCAAGAGAGAAATGCCAGTGTAATCTGGTCACATATTTCAGTTGAAGTACCCTCTTTCTTATTGATTGGTGTTCTCATTAGAACACTGTTTGGAAATCAACTTGAGCCGTTGGTTGAAAAGTCTGCATTCAGACAATGGAGCAAATTTAAAATGCCATGCACTTAAATACTTGTTGAGATTTTCAGACTTTTCTCTATCTACACAGCTGGGTGTTTCTGCACATAGTTCATCACCAATCATTTTTATTTGTTTAATTTCTATAATCAGATAAACGTTTGATTTACCAATCATAAGGAAAAATATTTCCATTGAATGTTTTACCTGATGACCTAATTGGCTGTTTAATTAGTTTCTACAGGTGTTTTAAGAAATGACCCTTTTAGATTTAGGTGCATTTATTCCTGTTGAAATACATTGATATTTTGATGAAAGTTAATAAGCAGTTTTTTTCTAGTCACAGTTTTTTTCCCAGTCCCCCCCCGTTTTGGTATTTTTCTGAAAGTGAACATAATTTTTCAACTGGTGTTTGAACTCACTTACTAAGTATGTAATATATCAAATTCATTTTCTATGTTTTGATTAAAGAAATTCCAAAATCGGATTCATTTATGTAAAATGCAAACAGGCTTGTCCAGGATTTAAACTCAACTCACATGGGCATTTCCTATGATGATAACCATTACACAATGAATGCCCCCCCCCTCTCTCTATATATATATATATATATATATATATATATATATATTTCCTTTTTAAAAGTAAATGCCATAACTAGAGTGCTTCAGTTCCAGCGATCTTTTGAAAAAGAGATATTATCTCGAAAATTTGAGAATTAAATACAGGTTAACACACAACATCATTGTTACTGTATTATTATTTTTTTTCTTTACACCTGCATTGTGATAGCCTTCTAAATCAACCTCCTAACCAATATATATATATATATATATATATATATATATATATATAATCACTTTTTAGCTGCTCAGTTCTTGCATTGAGCACTTTTATCCTCCATTATAAAACAAGTTATTAATCTTTTTATTAATCTTCATCTAAATCTAAATGCAAAGTTTAAAGAGAAAAATTAATGTTTTCTATTTACTTAAGACAACTGGAAAATAACACTTTCTAATCAAGAAAAAGTAAAAATTTTGTTAAATAGTGACCCCCTACACACACATACATATATATATATATATATATATATATAGTAAACTTGAAAATTACATTACCCAAGTCACAAAACAAAGGTTTGACTTTACGTTAGACATAAGCAATTGGGAAATAACACTTCCTAACTAAGAACAAAAAAAGTAAAAAATTTGTTACATAGTATAATCAGATTAGTTTATGTATATACTAGAAGCGGCTACCCAGCATCACCTGGGTAGAGGATGGGAGAAACCCTGGTGTTTTGATTTGTTTACTGTTGAAATTTACAAATGCTGGACATTTTGAAGTAGATTTTCAATGCTCATTCTATGTATATTTTAATTTTTAAACATCTTTGAATATAAATAAAATCTTCATAATTTTTGGACAAAAACCAAGAACCAGTGATATTTAATGTATATATATATTTACTTTGTCGTTAATTGTTTTGTTTTTATTGTTTCATCTGGACATACATATATGCATACACACCAACTGTCCTTTATATATGTACTAGAAGCGGCTACCCGGCGTTGCCTGGGTAGAGGGGGATTTTTTAAGTTAGTCTCGCAGATCCATTATTACTTAATCGGGATTTGAATCCTCATGGGATGCCCCATTTAAATCCCTATGTAAAAAAAAAAATAGACCTTGCATTGATCCAGCTACTTGAAAAGAAATGTTAATGTCTATTATCTAAAATATTAAATGGAAAAAAAAATCCATGCTGTTATCATTCAAATTTTATTTTTTAATTATCTTCACAAATATAAATAAAATTATTATTTTTACTCAAAAACCAAGCCCTGGTGATATTTAATGTGTATATATATATTTACTTTAATCGTTAATTGTTTTATTTTTGAAGTTTCCTCTGGACATACATATACACACAACTGGCCTTTATATATGTATAGATAGATAGATGATGATGGTATTACTGTTAAGTCCTTTGTTCCAGGCAATGCCAGGACTTTCTGCAAGTCATTTCAATAAGAAGACTATATTTATTAGAAAAGTTTCATTAAGTTTTATTCTAAAATTGACATGATTAATTATAAGAAATATCTGTGCTAAGCAAAGTTTATCTGAAACTGATGATAAATTTGTTGCTATAAAGCAATTAATGTTTATTTTATTTGCTATTTTCCCTTTTTCTTTTCACTTGTACAATATTCGGTTTTATTACTTTCCTGAAAAGAATCCTTTTAATTTTGTGTCTATTGAGTTAAGTGAAAACATATTTATGAAGTCTTTTCTTTTGTTTGCAAAAAGAAAGAACCAGTTGAGTCAAATGAAACTGTTTTCTACACAAAGATTTACTATTTCATTTTCAAAGATGAATGTGTTTAAGAATATGTATTAATAGGTTTATTGTATTATAAGTACAGAATTCTTTTTATAAATGATGTGTGTAAAAAATCATAAGGATATGTTGGTCTATATAACAAACTGAGATAAAAAAAAATATATCTTATTAAATTGAATAAGATATATATATATATATATATATAATATTATTTTTAATTTTATTTCTAAACTCCAACAGTATAAAAAAAACTTCCGGCTTTATAGCTTGTAATTACACAATACAAACTTTTACCTGAAGAAAAAATATATAAAAAAAGAAAAGACCAAATCAGATGGTACTATAATATATATATATATATATATATATATATATATGCACACAAATAGATGCAAAAACAAAATTTAGAACATAGTCACTTTCATGAAAATGACTATCCTTTCTCCATTGTTGTGTATGTGTCTTCTCTCTCTCTCTCTCTCTCTCTCTATATATATATATATATATATATATATATATATAACAATCGTATGGCCCATAAATTTAAATAATGTAAATGAAAGAAAATGTTGAAAAAAGTAAAATGTACTTACTATTGAAGGCTGTAGAAGATGAAGTGTGATAAAAGATAATAACTGTAGGTATGTGCAATATTTTCATATTTTTGGTGAGGAAAATAAAATCAAAATGAAATGGTCGCTTTAAACAAGAAGTAAATCCCTTTTGAGATTTTGTCACTGTCACCGCCTGGAGATATTTGGGTTGGCAACTGTATTCAAAAAAAAGTAACCATCTCATTTCCTTCATTTTGTTCTATGTATATTGTCTGGAGTTGTTAGTAGCTAAAAGGGGTTTGTGACTATTAAAGGAAGTATAGTCATTTTAAATCTAAATTAAGTTTGTCTTCAATAGGTACACACACACATATATGGAGAGAGAGAGAGACGTGA
>CM042174.1:18633548-18653548 GCA_023376005.1 Doryteuthis pealeii
ATGCTTCATACTAAATAATGATATATATTAAAGACACACACACACACACACATATATATATATATATATAGTAATCCACAGACATGTTTTGATTTATCAAGTCTCTTCAGAGTGGCTAGACATTTTTGTGCTACCTATAGCTGGGATAGAAACCCTTATCAATTCAGCACCAGGCGGATAGCTTAACCGCTCAGCTATCGTCACCCACAGAATGTGAAGGGGATTTTAATTGTTTTAATACTAACATCTGTATGTATGTATGTATGTATGTACAGCTGATGGAACTACTAAAAAAATTGTATTAAGCACTAATCATTTGCTTTTTTCTGTTCAATGTATTTACTATTTTGTATAATAGAAATACTAAAATGATCATTTGTTGAAATTAGTCTTTTTGTTCACCAACATAATTTTCTAATTAAATTTGATGAATATAAGCATGCATATATAATACTTATATATATATATATATATATATATATATATATATTATTGTTAACAGTAGTCTTTATTGTGACAGGCTTGATATCTGTTGATAGAGATACTAACAAAATTGTATTAATCACAAATTAATAAATTGTAACTAAAGTTTCACATTCTGCAGTGATCACCATGCAATCTCTCTCTCTCTCTCTCTCTCTCTATATATATATATATATATATATATATAAAATATAGTAAAGAGTGTTCAATATCACTTATAGAGCATGTATTAGTTTGAAAATCAAATAGGCAAGAAACTGTCAGTTACCAAGCACCACTGACATTAGGTCTTCACTACCTTAGCTTATATATATATATATATATATATATATATATACCACATTCCGCAACTTTTAATCACACACACACACACACAACACACACACATATATATATATATTTATATATACACACATTCCTCAACTTTTAATCACACTCATATTTACACACACACACACACACACACACATATATATATATATATATATATATATATATATAAACATTCCTCAACTTTTAATCTCTCACACACACACACACTATATATATATATATATATAAGTGGTCATGAGGTGCAAATAGATAGTTTATAAAATAAAAAGCCAGGAGTTCTCTTAAATTTAGGCTTTTGGTTTGTAAATCAACCAGTTCTTCTTATTACATTTTCAAACCCTTCTAGAATCTTCTTGATGCCCCTGTGGATTGTTGAGGCCTTGACCTGTAGCCTAAATCTGGCACTAACCAAAGCCTTTTTTTTTTTTAGATAAAATCCATTTTCACTATGATTATTCTATATATTATTGTTATCTCTGTGGGAAGCAATGATGTTACTAATTTAGAGTTGAAAACTAGTAATAATCTATCATTACTGATGAAAAGAGAAGACTACAGAATTACCATAACAATAACATATAAGTTTATTACTGATATATTTCTAAATGTATTGATAGGAATGGTCTATCTTTTGGGTGAGATGTTGTGATCGTGTATCAACTTGCATTTGTGATAGGTGCATACTTTGGTCAAGGTGATGTACATGGTTCATGTCAGAGTTCAAGTATGGGTCAGCACAACCTAATATTAGAATTGTGGGTTGACAAAGCCCACATGAAAAGAATTGCCAGAGACAGCTGGGAAAGATGTCAATGTTTGAGTAGGATGACTAAAACAACTGGTGGAAATATATGATGTGCCATTTACAGACGTTTACTGACAACTATCAATTTTGGAATCTATTTTGTTTCTTTTTATATGGTGATAGAGTAGATCTCAAAATGAGTGATGTGATTGGTTAGAAAATGTTCTTCTCTACTACATTCTGATTGGTCAAAAATTGTTCTTCTCTACCAAGTTCTGATTGGCCAGAACAGTAATGCACTAAGATCTACTGATGTGATTGGTTAGAAAATGTTCTTCTCTACTACATTCTGATTGGTCAAAAATTGTTCTTCTCTACCATTGGCCAGAACAGTAATGCACTAAGATCTACTGATGAAACTGTTTTGGGATTGACTTACTTTTTTTTTTCTTATCTTGGTTGTGATTGCCATAAATTCAGTTATATTATAAGAATAGTGGGTATAAGTTTATAAGTAACACTAAGTTCTTATAATGCATTGATGGATACACTAACACTGAACATTCAGTAAAGAAAGTTAAACAACTAACTCACATGAAGAATGCACATAAAAATGTTTAATTTACATAACATGTAACAACAAAATAACACAATACATATGTTCCAAATGGGCTAATTGTACAATAATTTCCATGAACAAAGTGTAATAAGTTTGAGTTTTGCTTAATGGCATTTCAACCTCTGTGGGTCATTTAATGCCAAAAAAGGTTATTTTGGATTTCAGTCTTTAAAGTAGTGGTTATATTGAGATATTAGATTAATAAAGTGTAATAAATTGGAGACTAATTTTCTCTGTTCTGTTCTGTGAAAAATGTGTCCTTTTCTCTCAATAAAGACCAGGAACAAAAGAGAAAGATTTAAGGGGCTAAATTACCATGAGACCAATGGACACATGACATGGGAAGCCATACCTACAATCCAAGGGAAGATTATCATTTTTGACTCCCTACAGTGTGATTGGTTAGAAAATGGTCTTGTCTACTGAGTTCTGATTGGTCAGAACAGTGGTGCACTAGGGTCTACTCAAGTGACAAAACTCTTTTGAGACTGACATAATTTTTTTAAAGAGTTCTCTACATTATCAAACGCTGGTGTATTTTGACTAGTATCCCAATCTTGGTTGTGATAGTCATAAATACAGTTAAGTGGGGAAAGTAGACAAGACTATCACAAAAACAAGATTTCATTTACATAATGAAAGGGTTAACAAATATGAGATATCCACTAATATCCTCCTTATTACCATTTGTGCTGACAGCACGGCTTCTCATAACTGTCTCTCACCATCTGTCCCTATTGGTCATCACTCCTGGCAACTTCTTCACACAGCATCCAGTATCTGCACAGAGTTGATCACTGTAAGTTGATGCTAGTCATCTAACACTGGTGTGTCCATATATAGGCATCCAAAGGAGAACATTACTTATGAGTTTATCCTTACTTCTCCAACAGTGTCCAGCATGATCCTTGTGTAGTTTGCCAGGGATTGGATATATACATATATATGTAAGAGTTTTACGCAATTGTCAGATGAAAAGAGGCATAAAGTGGCTAGGCAACCATGATTTGATCTCATGAGCAGGTGCCCATTATGCCCCCTGAAAACAAAACAAAGAAAAAAACATGTAGGTGTCCACAAGTGAACTTCATTTATAAATTCATCCTTGCTTCTCCAGAAGTGATCAGCATGTTTTGTTTCATCTTACTTGGATGATTTGTGTGATAGGAAGTTTTGTAGAGTGATAGCAATACCTGAAAACATATAACTTTGTAAAATTAATTTTTGATAAGAACATTTAAAAACCATATCACAGTGTGCAAATTGTTAGTATTATATGGGAACACTTAAAACCATATAACAGTGCAAATTATTAGTATTCGAGAAGAATCCTTGAAACCATATTAGTGTGTACAAATTATTCGTGTCTCTAAATGAATTGAAAGGTAAATATAAATACCACTACAAAATTCTTCATAAAATTACGCCCTAGAAAATTATTGTTTAATCTTGGTACAATGCTTTGTTTTGAATTTCATCCTCAGACAGATAGAGATGCCACACATATAGTATATCAAAGTCATAAACACCAAGCCCTATATAGCTTGCTTGCCATATGAAGGTTGAATTCTCTGAAGTTGGACCTAGTGACTTGGACAGAATTGTGCAGAGTACTCTGCATGTTCTTCTTGGACTGCACCCTGATCACTGCCAATGTCAACAACTACATAACTTTGTGCACCTTATTAAGGTGTATCTTTAAACAAGATTTCAACTCTGTAGCTAAGTTATGGGTGTACATACAAATACACAAATTATCTTCCAAGATTTGTTCAGGACAGCATATAGCATCCTTGTTTAGTTCCCATCAAGCTTGGATGTTGTTGTTTTTTTATCAGGTACAAATGGGACACCATTAACAGCAAAGAAAATTTTCTTTTTTTTTTTTGTTTGATTTTTTTGTTTTGATTGCTGTATTTTTGATTCATTGTATTTAAATTGAAGTCTTTTGAAAAATGTTTTTGACTTTAACTCCGCAGAAAGGTTGTCTTTTAAACTTGTGCTCGTCTCTAAAATCTGTTTGTTACTTTTGTTTTTCTTCATTGCTGTAATTTCTAAATATACTCGTTGATCTGTTGAAAGAAACTAACAGCCTCACTTTGTAAACACAAACCTGATAATTATATCAACAGTGGCAATGTAATTAATTAGCTTAAGTCTCATGTAATTTAATTTTCTTTCCATTTACTAATGATTTTCTGGATAATTGATCAGAAATCTTTTATTTTATTTTTTCTATTTTGTTTATTATCGAGGTCATCAGTCACAATTGGTAGTCAGATAAAACCCTTCAGTTTAACCTGTAAATTATCATTAGTTCAGGGGTTTTTTTTTTTTTGCAAATAAGAAAAGTTTTTTTTGTTTTTTAGAGGGGGCTTGTTCTCTACAGTAACCAGAAAGATCTGATATTTTTTTTGTTTTTTTAATGGCATATCAACACCTTATGGGTTATTTAAAGCTTAAATTTGATCTGGTTTAGCTCTGTCAGTAGAGCATCCAACTGCAAACCACAAGGCTTTGGGTTGATACTGGCCCTTACCAACTCAGCGCATGAATAGCACAGCTTCAATCTGTATGGTAAAGTGATGGTAGATGTGGCACTCTACCTCAGATGCAAAACAATTATTTCTGTTTCATGGAAGGCTTTTGCTGGATTTCGTAATTAGTTTTGTTTGTTCCAAAATTTATTTCCAAGTTATACACAAAGCCAGATTATAGTATGGTATGATATGTTGGACTATAGCCTTTTAGAGTAAAGTAGAAAAAATGTTACACACAGAAACACTGACATTCGCATTTATTATTTGATATGTGTGCGTGTGTGTATGTAAACTTCTCTCTTGTATTTCTCCTTCACTTGGTCATAAAAATGGGCAATTACCATGACTTGGAGAAAAAAGAAATTTGTCTGGAAAACCTAATATTTGCAATATTATAAGCAACAACCTTTGAATAAAACTGTTTACAGTAAATTTGTTTCGAAAAGTAATAACTTTCACACAAATAATCTCTATACAGTGAATTCTGCAAAGTTCTTTGTAGTTATGAAAAGTGGTCGACCATCATCATTTTGGGGGAAAACCTTTTTAAGGGTGTTTATGTGTCATATAATACCTAAATAATGACAATGGATTTGTCTGTTTATCCTATAATGTCTGACAAAACCTCGGAAGTGAGAAACGACAAGATCTCACGGACTTTTTAATTCAATCCAACAACTGCTAATTACTGTGTTCACCTTGTATCGTTGCTTAGTAAATTCTTTTTTTTTAGTATTCAGTAGTAAGAGCAATTACTATTTGTCAGATTCATTTTTATTTTTCTCACCTACATACATATGTGTGTGTGTGTGTGTGTTAGAGTAGTGAAGATAGAGTCAACAACTCTCAGTAACTGACAGTTTCTTGCCTATGCAATTTTCAAACCAAACTTGGTTTGAAAATTGAATAGGTGAGAAAATGTCAGTTACCGTTAACTTCATCTCTTTGCTACCCTAACTTAGTTATGCATGGTCTATTAATGATAGTCAGCAATCTTTACTTATAGATATAGCAAACAATATTATCTATATTGATATATGTATGTGTCATATATATATGTATATATATAGTCTGACTATATCTCACATATCCTATTAATGTGTTGCTTTTATCTGTATAGCTTAGTGTCATAATTCTTATATATATATATATGTATAGTTGGTTGCTTTTTTATCTAAATGTCCTAAGACATTTGCTTATAAGATGAAGTTGTTTGGATTTAATGTCTAGTTATTATTGACTGAAATTTAATTATATTTTCTCTGATATATTGTCACTCATCTTCAGGTGGTATTTTTGTCAAAGACATTTTGAAGAATAGTGTTTCTCTTTGAATATTTAGAATTTTCAATGAAAAACGACAGACAGAGAAAGACATAGTTCAGCCATCTTAAAAATGAAATGAAGCAATAAGTTACAAAACATCAAAGATAAGTTTTCATGAAGCATACATACATACATACATATATACATATATATATATATATATATATATAACTAATTATTTACTTTGCCTTCTGCTATAGGCAGGTTCAATGCAAGGTCGTTTTTATAGTTGATTATTTAGTATGCTTTGCTTAGTCTGACATATATATCTCAGGTTGCTTATATTATGTACTCTTCATAAATAGTCATTTATCTAACTTCTGAACTGGTTCATGAATGATTAACTTGAGTGATCTAACAAGAAGCTCATGTTAAAAACTTGCAAGGAATACTAATAAATGTTTTTATTTAAAAGATCACACTACAAATTATAGTAATTTTAAAGGGAATATGGTCTTACCTTACAAGGTAATCTCCAACCCAAATTCTCAAAATACCAAATACAAAAACACATGATACAAATATATGATGTGAAATATACATACATACATACATATTCGACAAGACATGACCCATTGGGTCACCGAGTAGATAATTGGGTTTAAGAAAAGTGAGATTGCAAAACGATTAAAATTTTTTTTTTAATAAATAAATACGGTAGGAGAATTTTTTAAAAAAAACATTAAAATCATTTTTAAAATTTCTAAGAAATGGAAAGTTTAAATTTAGGAAAAGCCAAGATGTTGAAGCTACTGGCTTGCTACTTATGAAATTTGACATACAAATATGTTTCACACACTCTCTCACACTTTACTCTCAATGAGAAACTAACATATATAACAAGGAGGTAATCAAGATATATGCAGAGAGGGGAGAATGTAGGGAGAATGTTAAGTTAGAGAGGAGTCAGTTTTTGATTTAATTGAAAATTATGAAAATTAGATTGGATTTTTTATTTCAAACATAACTCAATCTTAAAACTAAGGAATAATTTAGTATAACTTTGGTGTCATTAAACTTAACAGTAAAAAAAGGCTTTAGGAGACAAACATTGATTCACTCAGCTTTTGTATAATATATATATATATATATATATATATATGTGGGGTGTATTTAGGCAGAACATTTTCTTGTAGACATATTTTATTAAAGGTGACAGACAAGAATTTTGTGTTGATTTTTTTATTGGCTTTTCTTATTGGCAAGCAAGATGCTGCAACTGTGGATGAAGTCAGTTTAAAAATAGTCCAAAATCTTAATGTTATAATCTGAGAACATGTACTTTAAACCATCATTGATCATTTCTGTCGACGTGGGTATGAATATGCTCTGGAGTTAAGGATGTTTTCTGTGATCAATGAAGTTTTTTTGAATAGGAGTTTTCATTATGTGCATATCTAGATACATGTATATACACACAAAATATATAAAATCCTGAACATGTCTAGTTACATTTCACATAGCCCTAATACTCTTGGAAAAGGTATGAATCCAAATATTTACTCTTAGGATTTTGATAAATAGTAGGGCAGACTAGCCTTGGTATGACATTCAATTTAGTCGAAGGAAAACTCTGAATTGTAACCTGTTAAACTCTGTTAAAAATTGATCTTGTATTACATTCTGCTAGGGTGGTGAGGTTTGCTAGATGTGTATATATGTGTGAGTATCTATAAATCATATATATGTGTGTGTGTGTGTGTCACATATATATATATATATATATATATGAGACTCACTGCTAACAAGCTTGACATATGAAGGCTCAATACTTTAATTAAAGATGTAAACTACCTACACACCTTGTCTAGGAGAAGGAAAACTCTGAATTGAAACCTGTTAAATTCCACTTAAAAATTGACTTTGTGTCACAACCTGCTCATGGGAGACATTGATAAATGCATATGTATATATAGAATTGAGAAAAATATATTATTTATTGATAGCATGCTCTATGTGAATGTATGTATATATATATATATATATATAAAGTTTGTTGATTTCTAGCATAAAAATAGATTGCTCTCACACTTAGTTTCTACCATCTCCTTCAAAGTAATCCCTTACCTCATGTTTGCAATTAGTTCCCAAAGGGTTTGTACTACATTTTGTTTGTATGCAGAGTTTAAATTTCTCAAGCTGTTTATTAGCACCTCTGTATGTTTATATATACATGTGTGTGTGTGTGTACGCATATACATGTGTATGTATATATATATATATATATATATATATATATATACCACAGAAGATTATTTTTTTGTTTTTTTCTCTAACATTCATGTTAATTTTCTTTTTATGTCAGGGTCTAAATGATAGAGAAGATTTGCCAAATTTTGCTTCCAAGTGCTTTCAATCATATACATTGATCATCTTAGGAGGGTTATTTATTTTATGCCTATCAAATTGAGCCTGATGTAAGAAGAAACTAGCACAAAGGCTAGAGGAAAAAAAACAAAGAAAGATCATGATCATCAAAAAGAAATGTCCCCTTGTCTTAAACCAAACATCTTTAAACTATATATATTGTGTGTGTGTGTGTGTGTGTATAAAGTGAGAGAGAGAGGGTTGGAAGCCCTTTTAACACTCTGGGTCAGAGTGGAACTGGAAGTAATGACAATAAAGGGGTACTCTATACTCAGTAGTGGAACCTCACCATCAAATTCAGTTTAGTGTCATATCTAGAATACATTATTGTTCAGGTTCATATTTTTGCTGATCAGATCTGGCATGGTCTTAAATCAAACATGTTTAAACATATATATATATATATATATATATATATATAGAGAGAGAGAAGAGAGAATTGGTGAGACATGTACAAAGACAGACAGACACTGTTATTCACAAAATCTAAATAACTGAAATGATATAGATGTAAAAGACTGTTTTAGAATAATATTTCTCTCTTCTCTCTCTCTCTCTCTCTCTCTCAATAAATATATATATATATATATATATAGTCATAGAATGAGAAACTAGTTACGTGACAAAGTGACAAATAAATTCTTTTAGTACTTTAAGCTTCATTCAGATCAATTCACAACACACTTGTTTTTACATTTGATACATTTAGTAAAGTTGCGTTCAAAAAAACGTTTCACTTTTATCTTCTTCTTTTTTTTTTGCATTGGTAAAAAAATAAAAATACAATGCATTAAATCCTTAGAAACAATTTCTTTTCTTTTTTCATCCTGATAGAGAAGGGGTAGACTATGGTGACTGACTCTGATCAATTATTTATCTACATAGGTTCAAAAAGAAACTTGTCTGTGTAAGGATGCTAAGAAGTGCATTGGAGTTAAAAAGAAAGGAGATGATCTCTTTGTAAACACGGCCTTTGTGCCATGGCTGCTGACCTCAAATGATTCGTGTATGGAATAGTCACAGATGGTAGCACTGAACGGACATTGAGTGTCCAGACAACTTATCATTAACCATTGTGCCACAAGCAAATAATGGAACCATTACGTTTTCATACTCTATTGACTACACAAGTGGACAGTGGTCAAAGGTTGCAAATAATGACTTGTTTGCCTGTTTAAGATGCTTTGCCCAAAACAGAATGATGGACACAATATTAACTTTTCTTATATAAAAGGGGTCACAATATATTGTTGTAGTTTTCTTCATACATGGAAACAGGCATATATATATATATATATGTGTGTGTGTGTATATATATATGTGTATGTGTATATATGTGTGTGTGTGTGTGTGTATATATATGTGTATATATATGTGTGTGTATATATATGTGTATGTGTGTGTGTGTGTATATATATATGTATATATATGTGTGTGTGTATATATATATATATATATATATGTGTGTGTGTGTGTGTGTATATATATATATATATATATATGTGTGTGTGTGTGTGTGTATATATACATATATGTGTGGCTGTATATTTCCAGACTTTGTTAAAAACCATGGATTTTTTCTTGATGATCTTTAAGTGCTTACATTCAAGCCTTGTTTCATTTTTCTTATATCAGTGTCCAGATGATACAGAAAGTGCCCCATATTTTGTTTTCAAGCACTTTCAACCACACCCATGGTTTTCTTCATGAGGATCATGTGTTATAGTTATTCCGTGTTTGTTGTGTTGTGAGTTTAATCTACTTGGGAGGGTTCATTGCAGTTTGATTTTTTTTTGTGGCTGCAAATTTATTCCATTAGGAGGGTTTAATGTAGATGGTGTTTCTATGATTGGTTCATTAGTTATTAAAGTATATTGGTGCTAGTGTTAAATTCTATTTCATTTATATAAGGTTTTTATGCAAATTGCTTCTAGGATTTTTAGGCATTTTTTATTGTTATTTTTATGAATTATTTTTAATATATATATATATATATATATATATATTGACCAGCATGTCTATTTCATCTTATTTGGATGGTTTGAGTAATATGAAGCAAGTGACCATACCACTGCTTTTTGTGGGGTGCTGCTACCAAGATTTATTCAAGACAGCACACAGCATGCTTGTGTAGTTACCATCTAGCTTTTTTTTCTAAGTGTTTCATCAGAGTCCAAGTGGTGCAGCCATACAGTTGCAATGACATAGCTACAACTTTTGAGGATGACTAAAACTTTCAGAAGAATTTATCTTATCAGATAGATCAGAAAATGTGAAACTCTCCAGGATTTTGAAATTCAAGAGGGATTGCTTAATCCGTCTCAAGAGATTGGATCTGGTCATTTTGAACAAAGAGGAGAGTAATCCGAAAGTGGATGTCAGTGTTTCAATAGATCACAAAGCAAAAACTGAAAGAAAGTGAAAAAGCAGGAAAAATATGTGGACATTGCCAGAAAAGAGAAAACATTGTTAATTATTAAAGGTGACAGTTACATCCGTTAATGTCATTTCACTTGGAACTATTCCAAATGGTTTTTGCAAAACAATTGCAAGTTCAACAAAGAATTAAACCCAACCTCTTGATAGTATTACTAAAACCAGAAAGAAGATACTGGAAATTTCTATAGGCTGCTACAATTAACCCAATACCCACCAGAATCATTGGGGGGGGGGTGAACAAAGTCCATGACAAAACAACAGCTGTATGGCCATTTACCTCTTATTGGGTAGGAGGAGAATGGCATAGTGGCTAACATAGCATGACGGAAGTTTGAACTCACTTACTATGATGTTATAGTAAGTGAGTTCAAACTTCCGTCATGCTATTCTCTTCATTTTCAGACTAATAACACATCACTCAATAAGTCCTGGGCCTAACTAATAAAACAACAACTTTTAGGCAAAATTTGATTTTAGTCATCATCATAGTCTCTTTCTAGGGTGATACACTGACTCCAACACTTCTCTAATAATTCGATGCCTTTTTTGTAAAACAATTTGTCTTTGGCCTCAAAATACGCCTCAGTTTCTGACATGACTTCTACATTGGAGCTAAATCTCTTTCACTGGAACATTCTTTTAAGGTCTGCAAACAGCCAGCTGGGGCCAGATCTGGAGAATAGGTTGGGTGTGGAAGCAATTTAAAGTGCAATTCATGTAGTTTTGCCATTGTTGCAATTGACTTGTGATACAGTGCATTGTCTTGGTGAAAAAGTACTTTTTCTTCATTTGTGGCTGTGTTTTGGCAATTTCTTCCCTCAAATGCACCAATAATGCTATATTATATTTGCTATTGGTGGTTCTTCTTTTATCAAGGTAATGAACAAACAAAATACCTTGTGCATCCCAAAATACGGAGGCCAAAACCTTGCCTGCTGATGTTTGCATTTTTGGTCACTTTGGACGACTTTCACCTGCTGCTGTCTACTCAGCTGACTACCAATTTGACTCCAGAGTGAAGTGGTGGATCCATATTTTATCCATTGTTACATATTTATACAAAGACTCTTTTTTGTTGCATTGAAACAGTTGCAAATAACACTCTGAATCATAGATGCGTTGTTGTTTTTTATCAACTGTGAGCAGACACAGCACCCACTTTGAACACAGCTTTCTCATTGACAAATGTTCATGCAAAATGGTGAATATACTGCCTTCTGATATCTTCAACTCCTCTGCTATCTCACGCAACTTCAATTTACGACTGGCCAAAATGAGTTTGTGGAGTTTTTTGGTGTTTTCTGGAACAACTGCTGAATTTGAGCAACGTGATCATTCAGTATTGTTTGTGTCTGTATAACCGCGTTTAAAGTCAGCATACCACCTCTTAACCGTTGTTTCTGACAGAGCAGAGTCCAAATAACACTTATCAAGCCATTACTTTGCTTGAACAATATTTTTTCCTATCAGAAAGCAATGCTTTATCAACACAGGAAATTCAGATTTTTCCATTGTTTTGAAAATTTGCAACAGTAGCTTCACTTAAATAACTGTAATTTGTATACTAATAATCCGATTGGGCTCAAATTTTGACACATGCCATTTGAAGGTTAGTACTTTATAAAAATCATATGGATTTTTTATTAGTGGTGCTATCTATATTTTAGGCCCAGAACCTATTTAGTGATATGTTATATATATATATATATATATATATATATATATATATGCCAGAGAATATAGAGAATAAATTTTATCAAAAATGTATTTTGTTAACCTTAGACACCCTGCTGCCATCATCCACCCCCCAAGGCTTCTGCCTGAAAATTTGCTGAAAATGTAAATTGTTGTAATTTATGTATTTACCCAACCCTTCCACCACATACAGAATTTGAATTTTTTTAAGCAGAGTTTAACAGGATTGAATTCAGAGTTTTCCTTCTCCTTGACCAGTTGCCATACAAGTGTTAAAGAATCCAGTCTGCCCTTAATATTTACCTATTGTTGGGAGATAAATAGTTGAATCCATACCTTTCCCAATAAAAGTGATTTTTTGAAATATAGTTTACAAAATTCATGCATATCTAATAAGTTTTTCTTTTTTCTTTTGCAGGTGAGTAAAATTGTCGAGTTTTTCATTCTAATTTACCTGATAAAGGTAAGGTAATGCACTTAAATTTTGCATGTCTTTGATTTTAGTGATCAAGAATTTGAAATATTTTTTTGGAAGCATAGTACTAATAGCAGAGTCTGATTAACACTTATCAAGCAATTTCTTTGCTTGAACAGTATTTTTCCTATCAGAAAGCAATGCTTTATCAACACGGGAAATTCAGATTTTTCCATTGTTTTGAAAATTTGCAACAGTAGCTTCACTTAAATAACTGTAATTTCTATACTAATAATCCAATTGGGCTCAAATTTTGACACATGCCATTTGAAGGTTAATACTTGATAAAAAATTATGTTACTCTCGGGAAAGGTATGAACTTCCTCATCCCCGAGTTATAGACTAGATTGTGCAACTACTAATCTTCTACAAGGATAGCTTTGGCATTATATAATTCATGAGGGTTGATAAGTCATTAAACCAAGACAGTGAAAATGAAACCTCTTTTCTTGCAAACTATCTAAGAAAGTCAAGATGTGCTGAGCTCTGCTGGTGAAGTAAGGATTAACTCATAAGTGATGTTCTGCAATGGACTCCAACACATGGATACACCATTGTTGCCTGATCAGCAAAAACTTACATTCATCAGCTCTGTGTGGACACTGAATGTAATCTAGAGAACTAACTAAATGTAATTGCTGATAGGGACAGATTGCAAAAGAGAATCAAAGGAATATGTGCTGTTGGCATAACTTGATGATAATGATTTAAGACTGATGCAAGTATCCATTTTATAGACATACTGTTTTTGTTGATCCAGTCAGCACCTTGTAGAACATTCAGCCACAGCCATAGCATTTAAATGATGGTGCTGTAGTTTATAGAAAAAGTATCGTATTTGACAACATATAGGATGCACTTTTTTTCCAAAATTTTGGCTCAAAAACATGCCTTGCATCTTATACATTGTAGCTGAAGTTTGAGACCTCCCGTAGGCCTAGGCTAATCTTCTCAATGATGCTCACTACCCCAGCTTATGCTCAGTACTTTTACCTACCCTAAACTCCTTATTTTATTGCTGGTATTGTTATAATCAAGATTAACAGCAGCATATGGTAGACTATTTTCAACAATATATGCTTAAATACACTAAAAACTTTTTTTCCTTAATCTGACCTGCTGAAATGGGGGTGCGTTTTATATGCTGCCAAATACAGTAAGATTTTGTGGGGGAAGTTGCTAGTTTCAACCACACCTTACTTTTGAAATCAGTTTCACCTTCTCCAAGACCAGTTTTGCCTACCTATTAAGTTAGAGAACCAAATCTGTCTTACTATTTACTCTTAGCCTAACAGGATTGTAGACCTGAGTTTAATTCATGGACAAGGCTGTTTATATTTCACTTGACAATGCCCTTGGGCAAGAGTTGAATCAATTCATATCCTTATTACAAAAATCAAAATCTTCTTATGTTTAGTCATCTTTCAATAACATACAAAAAAATTAGAATTTTATTTGTGCCATTTTAGCCATCTTTTGATAACATACAAAATTATGAAGATTAGTATGTGCCATTTTAGTTGTATTTCAATACCATAAAAAATAGAATATCATTTGCACCGTTTTACCTGTCTTTCGATAACATAGAAAAATTAGAATGTTATCTTGTGCAATTTTAACCATTTTTCAATAACATATAAAAATTAGAATATTATTATATGGATAATAACAGAGTTGTGATTTGGTTAATATTTTCATTTCCTCTGATTTCAATTCTCTCCTGAAACTTAAAAATCTCCCAAATATGATTTATTTTAGTTGGTGATTTTTTCTTCTAACTTCATCTCTTCAATTTTGTTTTTTATACAACAGATTTTCTAAATTGTCTTTTTTGCATTTAGGATTGTCTTGTGCAGTTGTCTTGTTCATTACATTTTAAGGACACATAATTATATTTTCTATTCAAATACAATGAATTCAATTTCAAAATATCTCTTCATAATTTTTTATCATTTTTTAAATCTTTTTTATTTCCTTCCTTTTGTTTTTTTATATTTTTTTTCAAATCAACTCTGCAAACTCTTAACTTTTTTTATTATTATTATCAAATTATTATTTTTAACAAAAATATTATACTTTACCAGTTTTTCAGTTATGGCTAAATTTACAAAATAAAAAATAGAATCTTTACAACTTGGAAATTAAGACTTTTTTTTTTTTCATTATTCAATTTTTTTGCATTAGCAAAAAATCTCATTTTTATTAGCTTGAGATTTTGTCAATCATAACAAAAAGTTTTTAAGAAAACATTTTTTAAAAATTGGATGAAGTTTTTTAAAAGTCCTTTAAACTATGGTGTAGTGGCTAATGTACTGGACTGCAACATCATGCAAGTTTAAACTCCAATTGTGCTAATACCATTGGGAAAGGTATACACCAACTGAAAAGTTCATAGGCTGACCAAGATATTCTCATGGAATGTGACCAAATGAGATTCATTTTTCAACATAATCTCCCTTGTCATTCACACACTTCTTTCATCAGTATTGCAGTGCTTGGAACCCATTGGTAAAAAAAAAGTCATCAAAAGTAAATATAAACTTTTCATTGCACAGACATGAAATTGCAATGAGTTCATATTTGTAGGGTGTCTTCAGTATGACACTTAACTACATCCAGTACTCAGGCTCTAGTTCTGGAGTACTGGATAGTGTGATGTCACCATTTTATTGCCATTACTCTCAGGTCCACTTATTATACATTTTTATACATACATATACACACACACACACCCATATACATGTGTGTGTGTGTGTGTGCACATTCATGCTCTCACACACACACAAATAAATATATATATATATTTGTGTGTATGTGTGACTGAGTCAAATCAATTTGTTAAATAGATCTGTTTAAAATGTATCAGCATTAGATAGGAATATTTGAAACAATATAATTTTGTGCAAATTATTAGCATTATCTAAAAATAATTGAAACCATATAACTCTGTGTAAATAAATTATTATTATTATTAGATACAATACTTGAAACTATATAACTGCAAAGAAATTATTAGTATTAAATAGGAATAGTTACTTGAAAATATATAATTGAATATAAATTATTTGGTTTGGATAGGAATAGTTGAAACTATATAACTGTGTAAACAAATGATGATCATTAAAAAACAAATATTTGAAACCATATAATTGTATATAATGTTTTATTATTAGGTAGTAATATTTGAAATCATTTAATTATATACAAACAAAATATTATCAATTAGGAATAGTTACTTGAAACCATATCATTGTATACAAATTATTAGTATTAGATAGGAATAATTGAAACCCTGTAACTGTGTGAAATTTATTGTACTAAAAATAGTTACTTGAAGCTATAGTTGTTATTCCTAAATCATTCTTATTATTAGCTACTTGAAACCATATAATTGTTTGAAATACTTGAAGTCATATAATTGTGATTGAATTACTAGAATAAGATAGAAGTATATGAAACTATATAACTGTGTGCAGATTATTTGTTCACAAGCAAATTATCATAGAACAGGAATAGTTGCTTGAGAGATCAACAAGACATTCTGGGCACTTCTGGAGAAGTAAGGATGAATTCATAAGTGACATTCTCCTATGGACTCCAATGCATGGATACACCAGGGTTGACCAGCCAGTAAAAACTTACTTTCATCAGCTTTCTGTAGACACTGGACATTAAACTTTCCAAAAAATTAACAATTTTCATCAAAACAATCATATAGTTTGTTTATTTGGAAATTATTGCAAAGCTAGCTGCATGATAAACAACATTTTTGGCTTTCCCATTTGGGGTCAGTAAAAATTACTGCTATTTCATGGGAGGTTTTCACTGGATTTTGCAATTGATTTTGATTATTCTGAAATTTATTTCCTTGTTATAAAAATTTTCATTGTACTAAAAAAATTTATCGCAAAAAAAAAATCGCATAAAAGATCATCAAAAACAATCACAGTAATTAAAACTTATGTATCCAAATTTTTGGGATTGTTGGTTCAAATTCAGTCCAGAATGTTTTTAATTCGCTCATGGACTTGGTCTGATTCCAAAATGGTATGATATGTTGGGCTCTAGAAATAAAGTTGGAAAAAATGTGACACACTGACATACACATTTATCATTAAAGATATATATTATAACAATAATTATCATAGATCAGGAATAGTTGCTTGAGAGATCAACAAGACATGCTGGGCACTTCTGGAGAAGTAAGGATGAATTCATAAGTGACATTCTCCTATGGACTTCAATGCATGGATACACCAGGGTTGACCAGCCAGTAAAAACTTACTTTCATCAGCTTTCTGTAGACACTATAAGGTTATGTCTTTTTAATTCATAGAAAAATGTTTAGTTCCATGCAAATAATGTCTTTCCTCTTGAAATCTTATGATTTTCTATGTTAATCTTCAACTTTGTTTCTTCTGACACTTTTCAACTTCTGAGATGTTAATCCAAATGTGATCGTCACCTGCAAAATTGTTTGAAAATTCCATTCAATAAATTGATCAGTTGATCAATGACCAATCCTTCATTGATTTATCTCCCTTGCTTTAGAAATTCATCACCTCCAACTTCTCTGCCAAACTTCTAAGAAGTCTTTGTCTTCTTCTTTCCAATGCTCCCTACCTACAATGTCTTAACCTTTTCCTCCCTCTCTCATGACCTTCCACACCTTGTCGGATATCTTACGCAATCCTGTAACTTGGAAAATGGTGGCTTTCTCACAACTGTCTCGCTTTAAAAAGAAGTCATTTGATATCTTTCTTTCGTGAGATGAACACAAATGCCATGATATCAGGGAAGTTGTATACATCACTTTCATTATTGACATGTAATTTAAACCCGATCACACGGGATGACTAAAACCGTCTTCTTTAAACTTTTCAAAATCCACTTATTGTTGATTCTTAAATAAATTGAGAGAAGCAATCCTGTTTTCTAACAAAAACATTGAATCAGTATTCTGCTAAAACAGAATGATATATGTGTGTGTGCATGTGTGGGTATATATATATATATGCGTGTGCATGTGTGGCTATATATATATATTCTTTTGTGGGTATATATATATATATATATATATATATATATATATGTGTGTGTGTGTATTTGTATGTGTTTATATATATGTGTGTGTGTGTGTGTATTTGTAGGTGTTTATATATATATATGTGTGTGTGTGCATGTATATATATATATATATATATATATATATATATATAGATATGTGTATATATCCAGATGCCTCACCCAGATATTTCATGACTGGTTAGGCTTCTGTTTTGTCCATTTTTAGATTTATCACAAACACCCCACCTTTATATAGACCTCACCTGCACAGAAATTAAGACAAAAATCAATTTTCTAGTTTTATAACCAGTGGCTCAGAACTTTTTGAATGACCCTCATATATATATATAGAGAGAGAGAGAGTGTGTGTGTGTTTGTGTGTGCATACATAGAGAAAAGTATGGATTCCATGTATGCTTCTAGTGTATATAAAAGACAGCCAAATAGCCTATGAATTAAACTAACATAAATGAAAGAAAATGTTGAAAAAATAAAATTAGAATTTATTTACTATTAAAGATCGTGGAAGATATAAGCATGAAAAAAATTAAAGTATGTTGATGAGATATTTCTGAATGAATCTCACTCTTTCATTAATCAAAAAAACAATGAATTCAAAAGTATAGACAGTTGCTTGAAACAAGAAGTAAATTACTATTGTATGTTGGGTTAGAAAATGTATCTACCATTTCCTTTATGTTGTATTTTGAGAGATGTGTCATTGTCTGAGGATATTTGTATATATATATATATATATATATATAGATAGATAGATAGATAGATATGTTATTCACAAGTGATTATGTGGGCATGCATCCGACTTTATACATAACACACACAAGCACACAAGTGACACACAAAGACAATCAAATGCACATATTTGACCATATTTTTATCATTTTCAAACATTTTTTGCTGCCCAATGATTGCTCCACTTAAAAAAGTAAACTTACATAGCATGAAATCAATGGTAGCAGATTTGTTCCCATCCAAATAAATATATACTAAAATATCTATCTATCTCTCTCTCTCCATCTATATATATATATATATATATAGAGAGAGAGAGAGAGAGTATTTTCCATTCAGCATGTTTCTTCATAAAGTATTTTGGCCTTTTTCAAAAGATCAAATATAATTTAACTACAAAATATAAAGATATATGTATTAACCCAACCCCTTTGTCATGAGCAGGATGTAACACAAGGTTAATATTTTTAAGCACAGTAAAATATTCTTTGACTTCTCACCTAGCTGAAATAGACACAATGTCATTTCAAGTGTGGTGCCCCTCAGGAAGTAAGCCTCCCATAGCAACAGGTTTAGAAATTAAGATTCCATCAACATTCACCTTGAGGGATACCTCAAGCACCAAGCGATAAACTCAGCCCTTGCCTCTTTTAGATGGAGTAAAGCTGGTTTGAATTCAAATTTTTTTCTCTTCTAGACTGAAGCCCCTTAAGCCAGTAGAACAATTCACATACCTAGGTAGTAATATCTTATCCACAGAAAGCGATGTAAATACACGAATAGGAAAAGCGTGGTCGGCCACAAACAAATTATCAGTAATATGGAAATCCGATCTCACTGACAAGCTAAAGCGACATTTCTTCCAGGCAGTGGTTGTATCAGTGTTGCTGTACGGATGCACCACTTGAACCCTAACGAGGCGCCTTGAGAATAAGCTGGACGGGAGCTGCACAAGAATGCTGCGTGCAGTCCTGAATAAATCGTGGAAGCAGCACCCCACGAGGAAACAGCTATATGGCCACCTGCCCCCCATCTCACAAACCATACAAGTGAGACGAACAAGAAATGCCGGGCACTGCTGGAGAAGCAAGGATGAGCTCATAAGTGACGTTCTCCTGTGGAAGCCAACACACGGACATGCTAGTGTGGGCCGCCCAGCAA
>CM042174.1:18658548-18668548 GCA_023376005.1 Doryteuthis pealeii
AGAAACTTCTACAGAAGATCTTTTAAGCTGAAATTAAGCAATGAGAGACAAGATACATCACTTCCCACCCAGTCACATCCATATAATTGTGTATGAGAGCTGCCCAGCTTGAGGCAGGTGGTAGCTGTCCAGTGACATGAAGACATCTTCCCTGGCACCCATCTCTATGCCAAATGGGAAAGGGCTTATAACTGGTAACTGCTGAACTCCTGTGCTGTACTCTCACAGCACAGTGTAGAAGGAGTTTCCCCTTCAGGGCACAAAAAAGAAGAGCCTGGGCAAGATGTATGGAGAACCTGGGTTGCCCAAGCGACAGGGCCCCCTCTCTGTATTGCTGGCGGGATTTGAAGGAACGGTGAACCAATACATTCAGCATCAGTTTGGCTGTAGGAGTTGCTAGATTGTGTCAGGGTTTTCTCCCTTAGCTTTTTCCTATTCAGAGGATACCCACAATACAGCGGGGGTTATTTAGACTATCATGTGCCTGGATAATTGTGTATAAATTATTAGTATTAGATAGGAATACTTGAAATGATATAACTGTATGCAAATTATTTGTATTAAATTTTGATATTAAAAAAGCAATGAGTGGCTGTTAAATTTAAATTAATTATTTGAACTTTACTTTTGTTTTTAACTAAATCAATCAAAATTCCTTTTTCATTGTAAATTAAATTGTTAATATATAAACAAACATAAGACCTTTTTTTTTCTTTAGCATTGAAATGACTTACAGACATTGATTCATTCCCAATAAATTTCTGAGTTTGTATTTTAATAATTCTTTGATGCTCATTTATTTTCTCCTTTAAGATGTGTATATATATATATATATATATATATATATTATCTAACAATCAAAAATTATAGAAGGATTCCTTTTCTTCTTTTATTTTCAACTTTAATTCTTTTAGTTGTTGTTTACCAACTCTTTGACAATTTTGAGGCATTAAGATAAATTTGAAAGTATCTAAAGAAAATTAATAAAGCCATTCAATTTTATTGGCAAACAGCCGGAATCTTTCTCAAAATAAATTCTTATAACATTACCAAAAAGAATCAGTCATTGTCTACATTTCTTTGACATTTCTATGATTTCTATTGTGAGTTTATCATCGTGTAAGTTTCTCTGTGCATCTTAAGTGCTTTTTCAGGACAAGTCTTGTGTTTTATCTTAGGGCTTTATAAGATTAGTTTTGCTATTTCTATCAACTCTAAGCTTTCATTCCTAGAAATAATTGAATGCTCAACTAGGAACATTTTAGTTTAAATCCTTGTTTTTAGATAATTGTTATATTGCATATGCACTAAAGTATTTCTGTAGATAACTTATGCATATATAACTTATTATATATATATATATATATATATATATATATATATGATGTGCATTAAACTATCTATGTAGTTTTTATGTATTGATGGATATGTGTGATATATAGATATATATGTATACATGATGTGCATTAAGTATCTATATAGCTTTTATCTATCTATGAATATGTGTGTAATATATATATATATATATATATATATATAATATGCATTAAGTATCTATATTGTTTTTACTGATCTCTGGATAGGATATACACACACACACACACACACATATATATATATATATATATATATATATATATATATGTTTGTGTATGGGGGATGTATGTATATGTAATGTGTATTAAAGTTTCTATATAGCTTTTATGTATCTATGAATATATATATAGAGAGAAAATGAAAGAAGAGATATGCATGCATAAATATATTTGGTTTGGTTTCTTCCTTTAATGGCATATGGATCTTCATGGGTTATTTAATGCCAAAGCCATCCTTCTAGACCAATAGTAGTATTACTATTAACCCTTTGCTGGGGGAGGACAATTGTGTCCATACCTTTCTGAAGAGTATTAGTTTGGCTGGAGTTTGAACTTACTAAGATGTTACAGTCCAGCACATCAGTCACTGAGATTCCCCCAAAGATATATTTTTTAATTAAAATATCTACATAGTTTATATATATATATATATATATACTTTTGAAAATCAACTCACCTGAGGATCAAAAACCTGAAACTCTAAGTTGTGAGTTTTTCTCCTTTTTTATTATCTATTGCTCTGTAATGTAAAGCTTTTATAGATTAAAAACATCTTTAGAATTTGATTTTAATCATAATTGTGTGTGCATATATATATATATATATATATATATATATATATATATATATATATATATATATAAAGTCATCGGGGTGGCCTTACGTTGGTATCAGCCAGTCAGCGAGGGAGTCTATCCGCTTTTCACTAGCACTAGACCAAGGAGATTGTTTTTGTGTCTGAGGTGGAGCGGCACACATATCAGCTCCTTACTTTACTGCACAGATCACTGTGCTACTCATATGCTGAGTTGGTGAGGGCCGGTATCGAACTAGGAACCTGTTTTGTTGAGCTCGACAGACAATTCTTGTCTGCCGAGTTTCTTTTCTATTCTTTCTCATTGTCTGGTCATCTTTTATATGTCTGGGTGGAATTGGTGGATGAATCCACAAAAGGTTCTTACATGAGTACTTTCTGCCCTACTTAGTGCCATCATCAGGTGTGAACTGGTGAGATGCTTCCATTGTTTCTTTTTAAACAAACAGTAGTAGTAGGAATAAGTAGGAACAAATTTATAAGAATGTTATGGGGAATGGTGGGAAGAGAATAGGTCGGAAATTATAGGCATTTGAGAATATGTTGGCTGGTTTCAAAGTTGATCTTGTTTAAAACCCACTTTAAACAATTTACTATTGTCATTTACTGAGAAGAAGCAACAATAATTATATACATGTATGTATATATAACTCACATACCGTCTATGTATATATACAATGTAAATATTGGAGGCATTTGTGGTGTAATGGTTATCATCATAGGAAATGGAAAAATTCAAATTCTGTTCTAGGAAGTTACATATTGGTACTAAAACAATAGTAAGTCAAGTCTGTAGAGTGACCTATTGTTGGTATCAGCCAGACAGTGAGGGAGTCTAACCTCCTTTCAATAGTGCTAGACCAGGGAGATTGATTTGGCATCAGAAGTTGAGCACCACACTACCGTCAGCTCCCCACTTTACTGCTCAGATTCAAGCTGTGCTACTCAAGCGCTGAGTTGGCAAGGGTTTGTATCAAACCCAGAACAATGTGGTTCCTTGGCAGATTTTCTAATAAAAAGTATTTTTTCTATAATACATATTTGAAATTTTGATTGTGTAAAGAAGTCAGCGAGACATATTATGTAAAAGTTGCCTTTTGTAGCATAATTATTATGGTCTACGAGGAATTTGAGGATTGAAAAGAAAATGGTAATCGGATTTCTGGAGAAAGAGAAGAAAAAGAAATAAGAACAAAAAGAGGTTAAAGTTTTGGAAGGGTAAACACTCAACGGGGGCCAGCTATTGACCAATCAATGACCCCGAAACTAGATTTAAAAATAAAAACGGAAGTTCCGAGTATTGGGTGGAAGCAGATGTGACCTTCCCCACCTCCAGGACCACAGACAGAAAGAAAAAAATTCAGCCTCTTTTTCACTGGACCCAAGAAGGGTCTCCGTCGTGACATATCTAGGGTAGCAACGAACAGTGCACACAAACGTGATTTAAGATAGAACAACTTGACCTTACACTCTTTCTCTCTCTCCCTGAAAAAGAACCCACAGGCCTAGGAAGAAATAAACAACCCCTTTTTGGCTATACGACTTTCATGTTTTGTTCCTTCGAGCTAATGACAACCACTACTACAACCCGACTGGCCCCTACGCAACACCCTTTTTCCTCATAAAAATCCCCAACTTTTAATCCTGCAATCTTATATAGTTCCCATCTTACTTTTTCTCCAGACATTTCATTAGAGTGCAACTATGAATAATTATCTTGAACTTTAACAAAAGCGATTCTACATCGTCTATTTTTAATAATGACTACCTTACAACCTGCGGTAAATAAATGATAAAAAGAAACAAAACTTCCTTTAGATATGAATAATTATCTGAAACTTTAATAAAAGTCACTCTACAATCTTTCTTTAGTATGTGATATGGCTAAGTACAACTAGTAATGATAATTCCTCACCTCGGAAAATACAGCCAAAACTCTGAACGCTGTACTTTAATAATAAGGTAGCAGGTAATTATGGGAATGCATTTGCAGATAATCAATATTTAATAAACAAGCCAGGAGTGGGTCTTGATAAACACAATCCATTTTGTCTTTCTTGTTTGTTCAACAAATATTGATTATTTGCTTGCTTCTTTCGAATTAACTTTCTTTCTTTTGTTTTAAAACTCTTTCTAGTAATTGTCAGTATGAGAAAAGTGAAACTCGCCCTTTTAAATTCTTTCTTCTTTTTCTTCTTTTTCTTTTTCATTCCTTAGAGAAACAAAACTTAAAAGTACAAATTAAAATAAAAAGAAAGAAGTTTTGCTTAAATTAAAAACTGCATTTGAAACAGATCAAGATGTATATATATAAAACAATAAAAATTGATTAAATTCCTGAACCACAATAAGAAAAAAAATATATATATATGTTAACCATATATGTATTATTTTGGCAGTTGTATATTATGTATGTATGTATGCTGGAAAATTGTAATTTGTAAAAGTATTAATGTGCATAAATACAGTATGTGTGTTTGGGGTCATATAATGTGTGTATATATATATAATATATATATATATATATATATATATATAGATATCAAGTTATATATAGAAGGTAAATGATATGTAATTAGGTATACACATTATTATCTCTGTGTCATATCTTTGTTTGTGTGTGAGTATATATAATATATATATACACTTGAGTATATATGCATACAATATGTATATAAATATATATATATATATAATATATATGTGTGTGTGTGTGCACACAACATAGATATATTTAGCAATATATATATATATATATATATATATATATATATATATAGAGAGAGAGAGAGAGAGAGAGAGAGATATGCACACACAACATAGATATACTTAGCAATATACATACATACATACATACATATATATATATATATATATATATATATATATATATATATGTTAGAATAACATAGACACAGAGACAATGGCAATTACCAGTTACTTATGTATAAAATCATCAAACCAAGTCTATGTATAAATATATAATAATATATATATATATATATATATATATATATCCACACATGTGGATTACTAGCTCACCTGATGATTAAAAACATGAAACTCAGGTATTATTACTCTGCCTTACATTTTTTATATTATTGTTGATATCTTCTGTGCATATATGTATATATAGACACATACATGAAGAATACATTTTACACACATATGTATTAATATAGATAATAAAGTTTACTATATTTATAAGTAAAGAATATTCAATATTATTGATAGAGTATGTCTATCTTTGTTAGTGTAGTGAATACATGAAGCCAACAGCATTTGATAACTGAAAGTTTTTTGCCTATGCAATTTTCAAACCAAAATGTTTTGAAAATTGTATAGGCAAAAATATATATATATATATCCCAACCCAACCAGTCTAAGTGAAGAAAAAAATTGAATTCAATCCAGGTAAATCTACTTGAAAAATTGACCTTGTGTCACATCCTGCTCCTTCAGAGGGGTTGGGTAAATACTTATATAACACCAACCCTGTCCCTAAAAACAAATAATTCATCCTCTCACCTCACTTTGCTTTTTAAGCCCTGTTGGCTGGGGCTTTAAAATACACCAACTGCACCTCTCCAGAAGGGTAAGACTCCCCCCCAATGACATGCAACACTCCACTTAGACCCTTGAATCAATCGTCTGGTTTTGTCAAGCCCTAGCACCTATATGATTGCCCCAACCCTATTACTCTTATGGCAAGCCCCCAACCCTTTTTATCATAGAAGGTGATGGCTGAGTGTCTTCATGTCCTGGGATTGACATTAAACTACCACTCTGACCCAGAGTGGTAGTACCTGTTAGGGTCCCAGCTATGGGTTAAATAGAAAAATGTATTTATAAAAACTTTATCGGCATTAAATGACCCACTGAGGTTGATATGTCGTAAAACAAACCAAGCCAAACCCACTTTGCTTTGTTTTGTTTTTGTTTTTATGTTTGACTTTAAGATTTTGTTTAGGAACTAAAAATCTAAAAATACTTTAACTCTTTATTTGGAAATTTTCCTTTTAAAATAAAAAAATATTTTCTTTTTTTTTTCGTTTAGGCTCAGCACATCCTCCCTTCCTTCTTTCCTTTCTCTCCCTGTTTTTTTTTTTTTTATATAAGAAAATGATAATGTCAGATGCATATTATTGTCTCTTGCATTGAAAATCCTTCATTCAAAGATGAACAAATGTTTTCTTTTTAATCATGTTTCGTATATAGAATTTCACTTTTTGGTTTGTTTAATCCCCAATACAGAAGAGGCAGTAAGATACAAGTCATTTCACTTCTATATATGTAGATAAAACGCATTCTTTTCCAATGTTTTTTTGTTTTGTTTTTGGGTTTGTTTGTTTGTTTTTGTTTTTGTTTTTTGTTTTTTTTGTTTTGGTCTTCGTAATCCAAAGACATAATTTAATCACAAGTCAAATAAGTTTTATATCTTGCTTTATTTTCAAGATTCAAATTTATACAATATTTAGCCTCCAACAGTTTCTTTTATTCTATAGAAACAGTCTCTCAATACACTTAACATTTATATGAAAGAAACACATTAATGATTGAATTTATTGAAAATAAAATAGAAAATCTTTTATAAAATTAATCTCAATCATTCTTTTAAAAATCTGAAATTAAAGTACGAAATCAGTTGAGAATTTTTCTTAATGCATTAATCTGTTTATGCCTAAATATATATATTTCATTTTCTGGTACATTAACATCTACATGGGTCATGTGATGTGAAGCATAACATCTTTTGTGCTGAAAAAAGGTCAATGATTTCCCACCCAACCCCACCAAAAAAGGGATGGCTTGGGTATGACGCTAAGCTTAATCTTATGGTGAGGCTCCAGTTCTGGGGAGTGTGGAGTACCCCTTCATTGTCATTAATTCCAAGTCAACTTTGATTTCTTTTTCTGGTACAGTGATATCTTCATGGGCCAAGCATAACATCTTTTGTGTTACAAAATCACCTGATTGTATCCCTTCAGAGGGGTAAGACCCACCTCCACTAAAACAGAGGTATCCTGGGTATGATATTAAACTGAATCTGATGGTAAAGCTCCAGTTCAAGAGCTCTAGGAAGTGTAGAGTACCCCTTCATTGTCATAATTCCTAAGTCCATGTAGATTTCATTTTTTTGCACATTGACATCTGCATGGGTCTTAGGATATGAAACATAACATCTTTTGTGCAGACAAAAGAACAATTGCCTCACTGTATCTTATGCAGAGGGGTAAGAGCCCCAATGCATCCCCAAAAAGGGGTGTTCTACGTATGACACTAAACTGAATCTGATGGTGAGAATCTGGTTCTAGAGCTCTGGAGAGTATGGAGTACCCCTTCATTGTTCAGTAAAATATTCAAGTTTCCAAATTTATTATGCCAAAAAAATATATTATTTATAAAAATAAATAAATATTAAAACATATTGCAATGCAACATGTAATCCATTACATTCTATTTTATTATTTTATACAATACAGTGGTATTTTTCTTAGTTAAAATTTATGTAACAAAAAGAAATTAGGATGTTTTTTGGTTTGCTTTTGGTGGGGTGTGAAATGGATTAATGGCATTTCAGTTTATTTCAGTGGGGAAAATTGATTTGATATACAAGAAAATTGTGTTATAAGTGAAACAAATTAAACTCATAACTCAAGGTACACTTTTATCTATTGAGTTTGATACCAGCCCTTGCCAACTCAGCACATGAGTAGCACAGCTTTGATCTGTGCAGTAAAGTGGTGAGCTGATTTTAGGTCTGGCACTCCAACTCTGATGCAAAAAAAAATGATCTAGTGTTAGTGAATAGGAGATAGACTTCCTCATTGTCTTGCTGATACTGACAATAGGCTGCTCTGCTTACTTAATGTTTTTACTTATATATATAACAACAACCCAACCAGTCTAGGAGAAGGAAAACTGAATTAAAACCAGGTAAACTCTATTTAAAAAACTGAGTTTGTGTTGCATCCTACTCATGAAGAGAGGTTGGGTAAATACCAACACCAGTCTATAAAAAGAAATTGGTAATCTTGAACTCTAACTGACTAAATTGCTACCATAAAATTGTAAGTCGACGGGGTGGCCTAAAGTTGGTATCAGCCAGTCAGCGAGGGAGTTTATCCCCTTTTCAATAGCGCTAGACCAAGGAGATTGTTTTAGCATCTGAGGTGGAGTGCCACACCTACCATCAGCTCCTTACTTTACCACACAGATCCCTGTGCTACTCATATGTTGAGTTGGCAAGGACTGGTATCGAACTAGGAACCTTGTGGTTTCTAGCCGAACGCTCTATCGACTGAGCTAACCCGGCCCCTATAAAATTGTACTTGCGCATTATTTAAAATTTAGTCAATTAAAATTCAAGATTACCAAAAATTTGACCTTGAGTCACATCCTGCTCATGTGGAGAGGGTTGGTACATGAAAAAGAACATGCCACACAGTAAACTTTTATTCCTGTACTTGAACTTTGAAAGTTTCAGAAAACGAAAAGGTTCAGTGATAAAATTAAGTGCTCTCTCCCCCCCTCCCAAAAAAAAGCAATCATCATTTTATTCTTGCTCTGATCTTTGTTTCTTCCAAATGAAGAAAAAAAAGCTGATCTTAAAAGTAGAACTATTTCTTTCTCATATCAATTTTTCAATCGCTCAAGGGCTTTTTTTGGTACCACATAGACTATCAACAAATTAAGGTAAATTGATGTTAGTGTAGGTTTTTTTTTTCCTGATCCTATTCCTTGAATTTTGGGGTTGAACCTCCTACTTTATTTTTGCAAAATGTCTGAATGTCCAGTAATTTCTATATTATTACATTTTTTTACTTTTATATCATTTTCTATAGAATTTTTTTCTGTAACCTTTTTTTTTTTTTGGGTCTAAATCATGAGATTGTTTTATTTGATAATGTTTATCAAGATTCGTTATTCTTGGCTTGTTTGTTATTCAATTGTTAAAAGTCTAATAGTTTTTGCCACTTCTTGGGTGTGAACTTAAAATGAACAATCCTAAAGTACTTTTGTCACTTCAAGAATTTGAGGAATATATACAGTTCTATAGGAGACACACATGGTTTAAGAGTTATTGTCATAGGAAGTGGACTCATCTAAACAAGTTCAAATTCTGAACAAGGAAGTTTTCATTTCACATAGTGCTAATAACATTGGGAAAGGTATGAATCCAATTATTCTTTTTGCAGCTTGGCTTTTTAAACTTAGTATGGTAACCAGACTAGGAGAATGTACAATCCTTTTAACTTAATAAACCAACAACCATGAAAAAAAATACCCTGCACTAAACCCTTCCAAACGAATAAAACTCGCACCAAAGAAAAAATCACTTCTGCGCTTGGTTGAAAAATACGAAACACTTTCTCTTCCGTCTTGATCTCAATATATAGAAAACAAGAACAAAACTTGAACATCTTCACTTGAAAATCATAAAGAAGATATATTCTGTGGTCTTTAACAAAACTTGTTTAAATAATAACTTGCTACCAAAATGCACTTTCTCCTTCAACTTTCATATGCAAGTTAATAATATATTTACGAAAATTCAAAATTCCCTTTTTTCAAATGTCACTCATCACTGAATATTCTTTATTCTCAAACTGTCATTGTCACTAAATATTTCTTTATTCTCCAACCATAAGCATCTCAAAAGATATTTTTCTTAAATTATTTTTTCAAACATTTCCAAATTCTCTGTATTTTGACCGTTTTAACTTCTAATATCAAATATCTTGCCCTTCTTGAAGGCCGTTTATCTGTATACTTAAAAATTTTATATTTTTCTATTATTATTATTTTA
>CM042174.1:18673548-18698548 GCA_023376005.1 Doryteuthis pealeii
GGTGCTTTGTTGCCACTGCTTTCTTCTGGACATCTTGGCTTCATGGTGTTGTGCCAGGGTAGCTTCAGACATGAACAGTCTGCTATGGAGAGCCTGCTGCCACTAAGGGCGGTCCTGAGCCAAATTTTCCCAGCTGGAAGGGGTAATGCCAAAGCATCTGTGATCAGTTTTACAGATATGTTATAACTTGAAAAATATCAAATGCAACATCAATGATCATCTCAATTTTCTGTCTTGTCCAATTTTTCCTTCTTAGAGGCTTTTTTCACTTTGCTTAGGGTAAAATGATAAAAAAAAAGAAAAAAAGACACAAATTAACAATAAAGAATAGCAAAAATACTACAATAACCTGAAAGATTTATTTTTAGCATAAATAAAACACAATTTGTATTGCATATTGTTGTAAAAGATTCTACAACATCAAATATACAAGGTGGGTAAAAAAAGTATCAAGATATTTTGTACTTTTTGACACACCTTGTATTCTGAAAAAAATGTTCTATTCATTCTTCATTTCTGTTTTGGTAAATACAGCTTTAAACTTGGTACTTTTTTTGAGACACCTTGTATTCTGAAAAAAATTAATAAATGGAAGTTTTGTTTTTTTGGGTTTTTTTCAGAATACAAGGTGTGTCAAAAAGTACTAAAATGTTCTCTTACCAGCTTTGTGTAATTTTTTTTTTTAAAATTAAAAAAATTAAGAGAAATAGCAATGTAAATATGTTTTCAGAGATACAATCTCTAAAGGACATTTAAACTGATATATGATGTTTGATTTTTGCAAAATTCTAGTCAAGGGTTGGTTGATTGGTTACTTGGATTTTACAGCATGTCAACTCTTGTTGGGTTATTTCATGCCAAAAGAATTTTTGTTTGTTTTTCTTCTTTGTGGGGTATGAAATGAGCATTTCTGCCGCGATTTATATATCAAGTATTTATGAGGTTAATTTTGTAGGTCTGTGTTGTATATTCACATATACCCACATTATATGTCAGATAGGGCCAGTTTAGTTCAGTCGGTATAGAGTTTGGCTAGGAATCACAAGGTTCCTGGTTTGATATGTATTTGGTCCCTGTTTTAACATCTTATCTTATGAAGTATCTTCAAGGTTGTTGAATATTATGTTTTCAATGTATAGAATAGAGAAATGCTTAAATAAAAATGGATTTGGACATAATTTAATAATTTAATGACTTTTGATCAGAATGATAGTTAAAACCAACAAAAAACTCAAAATTATAGAAAAACACTCAAAACAACAAAATCTCATCCATATAACTCAGCAAAAATATGAAATTCCAATTTCCCATAAATATCAATAAGTCCAATTACATTTCCTGTCACAATTTTATTACACTTGAAAGATTTGACAAAATTATTGCTGGGGTAAGATTCACTTGCTTCCTAATTAATCTTAATGATTAATTAGAAAATAAGCGAATACTGCAACAATTTTCATAGTTTTGCAATGTTATGTGGAAATAAAAAAAGGTAAACAGACTTTACCACTTTTTTAATAACGTTATAATATATATATATATATATATAGGCAATTCAATGACTGGAAGGTAAGGGATAATTCTGTTTAAGATCATCAGATCTCACTCATATATATATATATATATGTATATATATATATATATATATATATATATATATATATATATATATATATATATGTTTATGCCTTTAATTTGAACTGATATGCTCGCCTAATTCATTAATTATCAACTAATTAATTTTCAATTAGGTATGACTTCAAAAATGTAGTATATATCAGTTTAAAAACAAAACGAGAAATTTGGGAAAACCAGCTTGTGTAACGGTTAGAATCCCCACCTGCCAGCCTGGTAGTCAGGGTTCGAATCACACACAGAGCAGTCTCCTGTCTATAACTCTGCTGATGAGGCGTAATATGCCGAAATGTACATACAGAGATCGACTTTTCTCAATTTGTTTATGCCTTTACATTTGAACTGATATATTCGCCTAATTCATTAATTATCAACTAATTATTTTTCATTTTGGTATGACTTCAATTAAGCTCTTATTCTCCCAAATTATCGGCTATCGTCATCTCAAACAGACTCTAAGCCTGTTTGTTTACTTTCATATATATATATATATATATATATAACAGATTAAATATTATGGTGTTAATATTCCGTAACTGCAGTTTCATGCAATCTTCAGACAGTCAAAAATATTAAAATGGTGACTTGTTCAGCATTTATATAACATGAAGTGTGCTCATGCAATTATGGAATATTAACACCATAATATTTAATCTCTGATTTTAAACTGTTCTGCTATTTTAGCATTGAGCACCTTCATATACAAATACTTTTCACATTCATTCTGAATTATATATATATATATATATTCATCCCAAAATCTTAAAGTGATGTACATATGTTAGGACAAACTATTCTAAGAATAACCTGAATTTTTAAAAAGTTGATTTCACAAAAAATACATTCATATTTTTGCAATTCAACTATTATTTTATCTAACTCAACAATAAATAATAAGGATAAAATATCATTATAATTACTGTTACTTGAAACTTATTGTTTTAATTAAGTTCATTTCATCGTTAGAATGTGAAGTCATTGCTTTTTCATTTTTATAATTGTTTTTGTAATGAGCTTCAAGATTATAGTTCCATGCATACAAATTACATATAAGACATACAAATTTACATATTCATTCTCTTGGAACCTTTATTTAATACTGTAACAATAGTTTTGCCAAATTATGTTGAAATAAAAAAAGGGAAACAGACTTCATCACTTATCTGAATGGCATCATATATATATATATATATATATATATATATATATATATTTAATTTGTTGAGTTTTTAAAGATAAATGTTTATTATAGACAGCTACCCAGGTTTCTTGCTAGGTCGCAATAAAAAAATGCAATTTTTGAAAAAATTGAATTTTTAATAAATCCGAAGCGCACTAGCATCCGTAAAACCAACCAACGTTATTTGCAGTCCAGAATGTGACATTAAAAAAAGATCTTCAATAAACACCATGGGATCTAATTTGACAACTGATGATTGCGACCTAGCAAGAAACCTGGGTAGCTGTCTATAATAAACATTTATCTTTAAAAACTCAACAAATTAAATAAATATTAGCTCTCACAATTTGTGATTGAGCACTGTATTTTCTTTGTTTCATCACAAAAAAAATTTGTTTTTATATATACCTATATATATTATATATATATATATATATATATATATATATATATAAAAGCAATTGGTAATTTGCTTGAAGCATTGTTAAGTATGTTATAATATATTAATATTTTGAAGCCAATACAATGCGTATTGTATTGGCCTTCAAAATATTAATGTATTATAATATATATATATACTTTCATACAAAAATCTTTTTAAAAAATGCTAATAAGGTGATTTAGGAAATACACATATGGTCAGACAAACTTCAACCTGGACACAATTATTTTGTTGGTACATGGATTTTTTATTGTCTCGGTAAGAATATCTTTGTATGGATAAAAGTATGAGCATTGATGTTGGGATGAATAATATTTCTTATTACTTTTGTGGCATGTTTATATTCGTTCTCTTGGAACATTTATTTCACCATAAAGAATAGGAAATAGTTTCTTCTTTAGACTTCTCAATTAAGACAATAATCACCATACATTACTGTAGATAACATTAGTTTTCAGATTGAATAAACATTAAAATGTTATTTTTCTGTGCTTTAAAGAGTTATTAATGTGGTTTGAGAATAGATTAAAGTGTGGCTATAACAACATAGCTAAATTCAATTGATATTTCACCACATTGTTGGATGACGCTTCTTCAGAACTTTATTGACATAAATACTTGTACATTCTGCTTTTATAGTGAAAAGGTAGATGGGTGATGGAAAGTTGGGTAATGTTGATGTGTAGGGAATAAACTTTAAAGTTTTTAAGCTGAAAGTTTTACTGAGTCCCTTTTAGTCTCAACTAGATTAATCCAAAAATAGTCGCATCCAGTTTCTAGCAGGAATTCTATAGACACTTGTCTGATCTTAAAGTATCCTTGTCTTTCTTTGCAATGTTGAGTTGTGCCTACAACTAAAGACATTTGAATATAAATTATGTTTTCATCGAGATAAAAATAAGTGTAAAGACAAGATATTTCATAACAGCAATTGTTTTTCTCAACTCTTTCTAGAATTTGTCCGTAAACAACGAGTTACATTCTTTCTTTTTTCAGTGTTATTGATGGACTGAAATATTATCTTTAAAAAACTTGCCAGCCAGTTGGTGTTTTACATCTTGTAAATATTTTTGCTATAAATAATAAATTAATATAAACTTTTACATATTTACCAACCCCTCCACATGAGTAGGATGTTGCACAAGGTCAATTTCTCAATCAGTTTAACAGGTTTGAATTACAACTTTTCCTTCTCCTAGACTGTTTGCCTAACCAAGGTTAAAGAAACCAGTCTACCCTATTATTTACCCATGCATACATTTCTCAAGGGTATTAGCAATATATATTTATCTTAATTCATTTTTTATAATTTTTTTTTTTTTAAATCTAATAAAATAAAAATACTATATATATATATATATATATATATATATATATAATAATGTAGTTTTCTTTATTCATAAATAAAGAGTGCTCAATATCAGTAATAGAGTATCTATTTTTAAGTTTGGATAGTGTAGACAAAGAGTCAACACCACTGTTTCTGGTCTATGCGATATTAAGATTATTCATTATATAGAGATTTGAAATTCAATCAAAATACAATGAAAAAACTTTCAATTAAATTTTTTTGGATTTTTATTTTTTATCTTTTTATATATGAAATATATGACTTTTTTATATTTTGTATATAACTATTATATATTAAATCTTATTATATATGAAAAAAATTTATTGATCCCATTTTTGTCCAGACTAGATTAATCCCAAAATACCTGAATCCAATATTTCACCATAAATTGGCCAGACATGTTACTGATCTTAAAGGAAAGAAGTGTCCTCACCTCATCGCTGCCTGCAAGTTCAGATATGGAAAGAATATAAATGATTCTTTCATCAAGATAAAAATAGTGTGAAAACATTATATTTATTAACAGCAGTTCTTTTCATTTTGCCAATGTTTCTAGAATTTCACTGTAGACAAATATTTAGATTCTTCTTACTTCCTCTCTCTTTAATCGGTCAAATGTTGACGTTTTAAAAGTTACTAGTTTATATGTGTGTGTGTATTATATATATATATATATATATATATATATATATATATATATATATATTACCTGGAACACAAAAAGCTGTGTACTAAAAAAATTATTTTTTAAAAAGATGGTGTAGGACTACCATCTAAGCTTTTCATTTTGCAGTAATTTTAAACATCAATTTTTTTTCACACTATGAGATTCATCCATGTTTTTTTTATATGAATTTCTTCCTCCATTTCTTTATTCATTCCTTCCATTCTCATTTCTCTCTTTCTCTGTATATATACATATATATAAAAAAAAGTGGATGATATCAAGTGTTACTTCGATAGGATTCAACCAAAATTGAGAACTCAAACATACATATAAATATTTGTGTATATATTTTTACATATATGGAGTATGATAAATAAATAATAAGGAAAAATACCTTCAGAAGATAAAATTTATTTCAATTTTTGTCGTCTCACCAGTTATGTTTTTTTTAAAGATTATTTCAGTCAATTTTACTGGTGTATTGTCCCATTTCTTTATTTTTTTGTTTTTTTCCCTTTTTTTCAAATTCTGTGTTTGTTAGGTCTGCATATTCAATATGCAAAACATGAAAATTATAAAAATTGTGACTTTGCACGTGCCCATAAACTGACAGACTTAACAAACAAAGTAAAAAAAGGGAATAAAAAAACGGGAAGTAAAATCAAGGGTGAAATAATTTTAAAAAACAGAACTGAAGAGATGACAAAAGTCAAAATAAGTTTATCTTCTGAAGGTATATATATATATATATATATATATATACCAACCCCTCCACACAAGTATGATTGACACAAGCTCAATTTCTTAAGCAGATTTTAACAAATTTGAATTCAGAGTTTTCTCTCTCTTAGACTGGTTGCCTAACGAAGGTTAAAGAGCCCAGTCGACCCTACTATTTATCCATAGCTGGAGGGAGAATAGTTGGATGTGTACCTTTCCCAAGGGTATAGCACTATGTGAAATACAAAATGTATACAACTGTAAGTAATATTTCTCTGAATGTTTGAGATGAGGCTTGATGATTAGTATTATCTGTGTTATTCGGACTATTGTCCTCATCTTCATTGTTATCTATACAACGTTTTGGCCGATGTGAAATACCTGAAGAATGCCGAGGGCACATCAGCCAAAACGTTGTACAGATAACAATGAAGATGAGGACAATAGTCCGAATAACAAAGATAATACTAACTGTAAGTAAGTTTTGTGTCTGTGGGTCATTTCCTTCTTGGTCTGGCCAAGAACTTTTCAGCATTTCTTTTTTATGTTGTGTTGTAAATACTAATGATGTTGTAACACACAAAGTTGTTTGTCATATTTTTATAGAATGTGAAGTTTGGAGCTTATCTGTGAATAGCAAGAAAATGAAAGTGCCCCAATATTCTATGAATGTAAACAAAAGTAGCGAAGCATACTCAATTGATACCCAGATTATTTGTGGTCATACGAATCATCTCCACAATTTGGAAACCTTCCAGTTCTTGGCCTTCACTGCTTCCTTATAAGACAGAAATATTTTTAGAAAGAGAAAGTGTTTTTCAGAGTTCCTGGCTTTGAATTTGACAACTTTCTCTCAAAATGAAACCGTTTCTATTTCTTGGAGATAAGTAGAAATGGTTTCATTATAACTTATTGATTTTTATTCCAATTTCCTTTTTCTGGTGGATTTGACAGTTATAAGATGGATTTCAAGAGAAAGGGAACTTTGACAAAGAATCTAGTGAAAGTATGAGGGGGGGGGGTATTGAAAAGTTCTCAGCTTAACTAAGAAAGAAATTGTTGAAGTGAGTTAGTGTACTGTTGGTTTGAGCAACAAGCTAAGCACAACTGAACCAGTGCCAAGACAATTGGTACTTATGGAAATCCAGAATAGTCCACTCATGCATTTGGGTGATTCCATTCCTTGAGTCCTGATTGGCTGCTTGGTTTCCATGATGTTATGAGGCTTCATAAATAACCTGGCATTTTGCAGCAAGAAAGATTTGTATTAAGTTACGACTACTTGCTGCCTTGTCTTAGCAATTTGACAGTAATTGGATCTAGTATGATTATTCTACAGAAATGATCTTGTTCTAGTGTTAAATATTAGACAGGCTGAATCTTTTATTAGGCATTTGGTGTAGTTAACTTCTAAAAGATTTTAAACATAATTTCAAGTGCGCCTCCCATGAACATGAAACATATTGGTTATTGATAGAAGATGATATGAGAAGACAAAGAACAGCCCCCCAAAAAATGGCAGAAAGAGAAGAACACAAGGTTAAAGACTTCTTTTGAGACTAGAGTTACCTTTTCTTATTTCTTGGACAAAGAATCTAATGAAAGTATGAGGAGGGTATTGAAAAGTTCTCAGCCTGACTAAGAAAGAAATGATCTTGTTCTAGTGTTAAATAATAGACTGGCTGAATCTTTTATTAGGCATCAATTTATGGTCAGTTGAAAAATTGACTTTTATTGGATGAGTTAAAATCAAGTAACTAAAATTATAGAAGTTAGAAGTTAACTTTAATTTAGTTATCAAATCTAATTCCCACCTATGTTCCAATAATTGAATCCCAAGAATTCACAAGAAGAAGAAAAAGAAAAAGCTTATGAAGAAAAATAATAATAAAGTTATATGTACAGAAAACTGTCATTGTCCTTCATTCTACCAGTAAGAATGTGGCCAACTAGTGAAGACTTAAATTCATCAGATCAGTATAGACACTGGATGCCATCTAAAGGACTTGCCAAGACCAATGACCCATTGGAACAGATGTGTGGTATGTTCTTTTTCATGCAGACACACAACTTATAGAGAACTGTGCTTTTTTCTAAGGAATAATATCCTTATATATAAATGATTACTCTCAGGTCCACTCTGCCCATGAGTGGTAGTACCTGTTAAGCTCCTATCTATGGATCAGATAGATCTCTTTAAAAATCATTAGTATCTTATAGAAATAGTTAAAACCATGTAACTGTTTGCAGATCATTACGGTCAAGCTACACTGAAAGTACTGGTTCTCACTAGAGCACCAAAGTTAAGCAATGATTAGCATGTTCAATACTTAATTGGGTGACCACTTAAGAAATAGCTGGTACTGTAAGCAACTTGAGTCCTTTGTCTATCAAAATGACTTGATTCAGCATTAAATGACCCAAAAAGGGTTGATATGCTATAAAACAAAACAATCAACCTATTTGCAAATTATCTGATTTTTTCTCAACAATATTCTTTTTCTCTGAATTTTGGAAATGAGGCTTGATAATTAGTATTATTTAGACTATTGTCCTCATCTTCATTGTTAGCTGTACAATGTTTTGGCCAATGTGCCCTCTGGCCTTCTTCAGGTATTTCTTGTCGGGCTTGGGAACCTTCTTGTTGTAATCAGGAACCTTCTTGTCATAATCAGGAGCCATCACGGAACTTTGAACCCAACCCTTTATTCAGTCCAAGGAGGTATCCTGTTCTCATTCCGCTAACCATTGCTGAGGTACAGGTGTTAAGTTGTGTTAATTATTATTCTATGTTACTGCTGCCCCTGACCAGAATTGAACCTGCAGTCTAGAGATAACTGTCACTTAGAATTGTCTTAACCTAACTCCTTTATCCACTAGGCTATGTGTTCAATATCCTTTTTATTCTTCAAGCACCTGTTTACCATAACATTTAGTTAAGATATCAAAACATTTTATGGTAATTTAAAGGTTTGAAAGTGACATTTTCTTAAAAGAGTTTTTATTTTTTGTTTTTTTGTTTTTTTTACTGGGAAATGTTGCACTGGCGTAAGCGATTGAAAAATGTATCCGTGAAAGGGTTAAACAACACGTTTGTTTCTTTTTATTGTTATTTGTAAAGTTGTTCAAATCAGAAATGAAATATGGCCATCATTATCTCTTTTATGTCCAACATCTTTGAAAAATGTGTCATTATTCCGGTCTTAGGTTTTAAATTGTCTTCATTTTCTGCAAAAATCTTTTTTCTTTTTTTTCGTTTTGATAGAGATAAGTATCAAACCTTTGATGTATGTTATATACATCCTCTTATAAAACTCTCCTTTTTTAAAAAGATCTTTTTTCCCCTTGGTAACATTATTCTCAAATGCTATCTTATTCTTAATTTTATTTTGTTTTATTTCGATGAATAAATCCAACAGATTTTTATGTTTTATTTCTATTTCGTATTTAAATCCTTTTAAAGATTTCTACCCAGTTTAAGCAAAGTTAAATCTCCTCACATGACTATATCATTACTTATCTGTTTCTTCACAGTATATTATTTGTTTATTATCTAGTGTGTATCTATTTACTATCTAGTAGAGCATACAACTAGGTTCTGGGTTCGATACCAGCCCCTGCCAACATGTGTAGCATAGATTGGGTAATCAGATCTGTGCAGTAAAGCATCTGGGAGTTGACATTAGGTATGGCACTCCTCCCAACTCCTGGTCTAGCACTAGCAATAAGAAAGACTCACTCACTGTCCAGCTGATACCAACATTAGGTCACCCACAGACTTGACTCTAATTGCATCAGTAGTAGTAGCAGCATATATAATAGGTTTGATTCATTCTAATTTTCAAACAGATCTATTTGACTCATAAATGGGACTGTAAAAGTTACTACCACTCTGGGTCTAAGAGTAATTTATACACAATTATATGGTAATAAGTTTTATGGCTGGTTTAGCTCAGTTGGTAGAGTATCCAACTAGGAACCACAAGGTTCTAATTTCAATACCAGCCCTCGCAAACTCAGCACATGAGTAACACAGATTGGATCTGTGCAGTAAAGTGGGGAGCTGATAGTAGGTGTGGTGCTCCACCTCAGATGCAGAAACAATCTCCCTAGTCTTGTGTTGTTGAAAAGGGGATAGACTCCCTCACTGTCCAAGTGATACTGACATTAAGTCATTCCACCATGACTATATGGTTTCAAGTGTTTCTTTCTCATCATCATCAAGTCATGCTGACAGCTTGGATTCCATTGACTCTCTGTTGTTATCTGTTCCTATCGATCATCCCTACTGGCAAGTCCTCTGCACAACATCCAGTGTCTGTACAGAGGTAATGAATGTTAGTTTTTGCTGTTTGGCCAACACTGGTGTGTTCATACTTCAAGGGACAAACTAGAGAAATTGCACATGAGAAAATCTGGAGATGGCTAAGAAAGGCAAACCTCAAGAGAGAAAATGACACTCTTATAATAGCAGCACAAAATAATGCCATAAGGACTAATTATATCAAAGCCGGTTTAGTTGGTAGACTGTACGGCTAGGAATCACAAGGTTCCTGGTTCGATACTGGCCCTCGACAACTCAGCCTATGAGTAACACAGAGATATGTGGTAAAGTGAGGAGCTGCTGGTATGTGTTGCATTCCACCTCAGATACTAAAATAATCTCGTTGGTCTAGTACTAGTGAAAAGGGGATAGACTCCCTCGCTGTCTGGCTGATATTGACATTAGGCCGCCCTGCCGACTTTTTTTTATATCAAAGCAAAAATAGATAATATTCAATGGAATATCAAGTGTAGGTTATTTGGAGACAGAAAAAAACAGTTAATCCCTTAATAAACAAATGCAACAAACTGCCACAAAAGAAGTACAAGAGTAGGCATGAGTGGGTGGGAAAGGTGATCCACTAGAAATTGTACAAGAGATTAAAATTTGACCATACTACTAAAGTCTCATCTAAAATAGAAAAACACTAGTTGAAAATATTATCCATTAAGAATTGAGCATGGAATGCTGTTTTTTTGCTCACATCAGAAATTTAATACAAATAACATGAAATAATTTGAAAATGTCAGCATAGAAGACATTCTGTCCTTTTTGTAGGAAATAAAATTATACCATCGAATAGACATGAAGTTAATCAATACCATACAACATGATCCCCAATGATGCTAATACATTGTTAAAACCAATTACTATAAAAGTATAAATATAAATACACAACATATATTAATTCCTAACCATTAGGCATGACATAACCTCGGACAGGTTGATATGCCATTAAAATCAACCAAACCAACTAAATACTATATGCACAAACCAGAATCCATCCTAGAAAATGAGACGCATTCTCTGAGATTTAGAGATATGAATGAGTCACCAAATCCCAGTCAGAAGACTAGGCATAGTGTTATCAAGAAAAAATGTATCATCTAGTATATATTGCTATTCCAATGAGCCACAGGGTGAAAATGAAAGAAAGTGAAAAGATAGACAAATACTTGGACCTTGCTAGAGAACATTTTTTAAAAATGTACCACATGAGGGTGATAGTCATACCAATTGCTTTCTTAGCACCTTAGAAAAATCTTTTTACTCTGATTTTCCCATCCAAATAATTTTAGGTAATATACTAAATTTCACCCTAATTATAGAACTAAGGCTTCAAAAATTCACCCCTAAGAATGTATTATTAGGAATTGATTTAGAAGATAAAAGCATTCAGTATCGATTTGGCTTGTGACATTTAGTCGTTAGTTTTATCCCCAGACTGGTCGATTCGTTTATTTGTTTACTTAGCGAATATTGAAGAACGCCATCTCTATCTCAAGAAATTACTGTCACCGACTTATTATTTATGAAGTCTACTGTGAAAATTCTGTCGGTATTATTAGTGCCAAATGAATATGTGTGCACTTTAGTTAAACTAGAATTAAGCCGAAATTTCTTAAACGAATCAATCTCAGTTATCAATTTTGGATAATTTAGCATTCATTTTAATTTTGTAGTGGGATAAGTATAATAATCCATAATGATAATAAGATATAAGTAATAATCTTAACCTGTCAACTTAATATCTCAAGCTAAGTGATAATTTACTATACACTATAAGCCCAAGATTTCAGAATCATGTCAAATACTGATAATAAAATGCTTTGTAGTGAGAAGATAAATAATTATCTCCCTTAGAGAATGGAGATGTCTGTTGCGTACTTTGTAGGGTGTCACACGACAGTTCCAGAAAACCATTCTCAATCTCTTTTTGCCTCTGTTCTTTGAACAGGAGAGATGAATCTTGGATCCTGCCAGGAAATGATAACTTGGTTGCTGTCAGTTTCTTGCCTATATATCATCAGGCCAGGATCACATAGACGAGAAACTGACAATCACCTCATACCACTGACTATGTCGATACTCTCATCACATTTATACTTATACAGTATTGCCTATAGACAAAAATTTCTTAGAATTTGTTTTTTTTATAAAAACAATTTACTTGTAGACTAAAGATACCAGGATTTTATAATTTTTGTTACAATGTTCCCTATGTATTTACAACCCCTCTACACAAGCAGGATGTGACACAAAGTCAATTTCTGAAGTGAAGTTTAACAGGTTTGAATTCAAAGTTTTCTATTTCCTAGCCCAGTCTGCCCTACTATTTTAATTGAAAAATTGTAATCAAATAATAAAATTGCAACTTGATCAATCTTAAAAAGGGTAAAAAATCTTCCTTCATTTTTTTTCTTCTCTTTTGTAACTCTTGTATCATCAATAATATGAGACGAAATACTCAGTCGATATTGTTTTTGGACAAAGGCCACATTATTTTGGGGAAAAAGCCATCAGATGTGTTAAGTGAAACAAAATCCATTGAGATTCAAAGAACAAGAAATAATGCTAAGACAAAAATATTTGGGTGTGAGTTTCAGTTTAGGAACTTCAATCAAATATTGTCTTGTAGCTTCTTAAGAAGTTTTAATGTGTTTCTCTTCATATGTTAGGGTGAGTCAAAAGTATTGCAATATTTTAATAACCTGAGGCACAATTTGGCAGCTCTGGATTCTTTTGGTGATGAACTACACTGAACTCTGAAATGCCAATATGTACTAGTGAATTAACCATGCATAGTGCAGCTTTGTACTGGGCCCTGCAATTAGCTTGATTTGGAAGTCACCTCTCATTAAGAAAGGATAGATTATATAAGTTTCACTTACCAACGCTTGTTCGTTTAGTTAGCATTGGCCTGCTTTTATTTCTAACCCATTATACATCTCTTACCTTAAAGAACTTTTAAGTTATTAATTATTTCTGTTTTGCAAAACTTTAACTGATGTTTTAGCTTTGGTTCTGTGCAAATATCAAACAATCTTTTTGGTAAAAATAATGTTCAATATATGTGAAATAATAATAGAAAAAATTGTTGTCATAGACGTAGTGTCACATCGTGATATTGATCTTGCTAGAAAAAAATCAGAAATGATCAATAACTTAAAATTAGTTGACTTTAAAACTTTTTTGACTTTTAAAACTTTTATAAACCAATTTTTAGTTGTAGGGAATCTCTAAAATTCATTTACAGACAAAAATAGGTTACAAAAAGTTGCCATTTTTCGTGCTACCCACCTTAAATTTGGAGAGCTAAAAATCAATATAACTCCACCAATTTTTGGAATTGGAAGCTCAAATTTTGAGGATTTGCTAATTTTATCATAATCCACACTTTCAGAAAAATTGAAGAGGGTGGGTGACATGCCTGTATGGTTTGACATGGAATTACCCTATTACCTAATATTGTTTACATTTTACCTTTTATCTTTTACCTTTTACACAGCATCCTTTACCTTTTACTTCTTTTTTTATCATTCACTGTCGATGATCGGTCCATTAAGAGAAAAAAAGTCACAAAATTTTCCTTAATGGAATAAGATGCTTTATATATAGATTATGTATAATGTAAAGGATTTAACTATAGAAATGCATTGTAAACTTGATTATCAGTGGTTAGATATGAATATAAGTAATATTGACAAGAAAGGGCTATTATATGTCTTATGTATAATATAAATGCATTTCAGAGGATTTTACAATAGAAATGCATTGGAAACTTGATTATCAATGGTGAAGAAATTAATGTAAGCATTATTGTTAGAATAGACCTATTATAATATATACTAGTGGATTTGTTGCTTTGTGCTGTGCCCTGAAGTTAGATTGATTTAGAAGTCAGTAAGAAAGGATAGATACCATTGGTTTGACTTACCAAGGTTTGTTCATTTGGTTAGCGTTGGCCTGTTTTTACTTGTAACCCATTATACATCTTTTACATTAGAATACTTACATCTTGCTTATAAATGCCAAATACAAATATATTGACAGGGATAGTGAACTTGTGGAGACTGTTTGAAATTATATCATAAAGGTGCTTTCATAGGGGTGTTAACATTTCTTTTAATCACCCTGTATATTGAAATAAGATTCTTTTTCTTCTTTTTTTTGTATATATTTACTTAAACATGCAACTCGCTACAAACCTAGTTTTGCAAATAATCCACCACAGACCTATTTTCAAAGAGCAAATAATCATTGCATATTACATTGTAATTGTAATTGTTTTTTCAAGTGAAATATTGATTTTGTTTGTTCTTTAGATTCCTAAATCTAAAAACCAAAAATTCTTAAATTGTAAACAACTGATAGTAAGTAGATAAGATTGTTTGATTTTAAATGTTGGAAAAATCCAACAGAGATTTATGTCAGTTATACATATTGTAAATATGTTAGATCTCTCCATCTATAGATTTATCTATCTACCTATATCTATCTATCTATTTCTCTCTCTCTCTCTCTATATATATATATATATATAGATAGATAGATAGATAGATAGATATAGGTAGATAAATCTATAGATGGAGAGATCGAATATATTTACAATATGTATAACTGACATAAATATATATATATAAACATATATATATATATATATATATATAACCTACATTGCATATTTATAGAATATATATATATATATTCTATAAATATGCAATGTAGGTTTATATATATATATATATATATTCTATAAATATGCAATGTAGGTTTATATATATATATATATTCTATAAATATGCAATGTAAGTTTATATATATATATATACATATATATATTCTATAAATATGCAATTTAAGTTTATATATATATATATATTTTTGTGAAAAGTACAACATTGGCATTAGATTCCCCAACAAGTGTTGACATGCCATAAAATCAACCAATCATATTACATAACTTTATTTTATACATAAAAATACTTCATTATCTGTATATTCCTAGCCTTGTATTGTATTCAACTAAATTTAAGTACACATTTTAAATCTCATATTGCTCACCATTGGATAGCAGTACCTATCACTCAATATGCTTATTGTGAAAATGTTGCAACAAAAATTTCTGCATGTTAACTTCTATTACCAATAATGCGATAATAATTCTCATTAGAAGGGAATGATATGCAATCTCAACATTGTTATCATTAATGCAAAGGGGTCCTAATGACCAGAATGCTCGATATGGAAATTCATTAAATTTGCTAATTTATCAGAGTTATTCCATTTAGCCTATTTTTTCCCTATTTTCTTATACTAAAGCCAATATTTGGGTCCCTTCCAGTTTAGCTCAGTTGGTAGAGAGTTTGGCTGGGAACCTCAAGGTTCCAGGTTTGATACCAGCCCTCGCCAACTCAACGTATGAGTAGCACAGAAGGCTCTGCAGTAAAGCGAGGAGCTGATCGTAGGTGTTGCACTCTGCCTCAGATGCTAAACCAAAAAAGTAATCTCCTTGGTCTAGCGCCAGTGAAAAAAGGATAGACTCCCTCACTGTATGGTTGATACTGACTATAGACCACCCCGACTACTTTTTAGTGATACCAAATGAATTCAGGGGTAAGTATAAATACCTCTACTGGATTCCTCAAAAAATTTTAGCCTTGAAAAGTTTTGTTTGATCTTGCTTTGTTTTCTATTGCATATCCGGACAGACAGAGACATCAGAAATATACTATTTCTACATTGGAATAAAACTGCAACGTCTGCTTATTTTATTTATAGACATACCAAATATATATATATATATATATATATATATTATATAATACAGAATTGTTTTTTGTATGTTATTGATTTATATTACTAAAATGCCTATTCAAATGGGGTTATTTGTTTTTTATACGTTTTACACCAGAAATATAGTATAAGATTTCTACATATTATAAAACTGCAGCATCAGCTTATTTTATTTATAAACATGCCGACTATATATATATTATATAATACCGAATAGTTTTTTGTATGTTATTGATTTATATTATTGAAATGCCTATTTAAATGGGATTGTTGTTTTTTTATACGTTTATTTTATTACTGAAGTGGATAACTGTTTCAAAATAAAATTTTAAATTAATGATTTCCTTTGTTGGTACATGGAATATCCATGGAATATTTTCAAGAAAATCATTATTCAATTAACTCCATTATTTTGTTTTACTTTGATTTAATTAGCTTTGCTTCAACTGGTTGAGGATTGAGGGGGAATAAGATTAATCAAGATATTGGTTTTGTTAAACATTTGTGACAGGGTATACACACACACACATAATATATATATATACACTCTTGCATACAAAAGTTTGTGTGGGTGTGTATATATATATATATATATATATATATATGGGAGTAAAAAGATGAAATCAATTTGACAGTATGTGGAGAAAAGTAGACAAACATGAGATATAGTACTGGATGGATGAGAACAGCATCCTTCAACACAAGAATTTAGTCCACTGTCCTGAAGAAGGTCTAAATAACCAAAACATTATAACATCAACATTACCAGCTATAATGAACATCCATCCAGTATTACATCCCTTGTTTCTCTACTTTTCTCCACACACATACATACAAATATATATATATATAAACATGCATGCAGACTATATTATCTTTATATAAAGTATATTTTACACACATATAAACATGCAAAAATATGTATAAGTCGGTAGAGCATCTGCCTAGGAACTACAATGTTCCATGTTTGATATCGGCCTTCACCAACTCAGCCTGCCTATAAGTAGCATGGCTTGTATCTGTGTTGTAAAGTGGGGAGCTGATGGTAGGTGTGGTGCTCCCTAGTATAGTGCTAGTGTAAAGGAAATAGACTACCTCAGTATCTAGTTGATACCAACAAGTGGTGCAGTCTTGTACTCTGCCAACTTTACTTTTTACTTACTTACCTATATATATATATGTATATATGTCAATGGCACTTGGTAACTGACAATTTTCAAACCAACTCTTGCTTTGAAATTTGCACCGGTGAGAAATTGTCTAAAACAACCCAAACCAAACCAACCTTGGTTAATATCTACAGCTATGCAGATATTCAAGGGGAGATAACTCTTATCTTAACACCTGGGGTCAAAATCTAACTCTGCACCCAACTGTGTCTAATGATAATGATCCTTAACAAATAATTATAGCTTCAAGTAATTACTCTTGATACAAATAATTAAAGTTATATGACATCAAGTATTCCTATCTCATACAAATATTTTTTAAGCAGCTTTATTTGACCCATAGATGGAACCCTAACAGGTAATATCACTTCACAGAATATAATAATAATACAGACTCTAGTGAAATACCATCAGCTGCCTGTTTCGTGCTGCCTTCTCTAGGAAATGCAGTAGCGATTCAGCCTGAACAGGTGTATCTGCAAGAAGCACCAGATCATCTGCATAGTCTGCATCTGTAATAGTCTGCATGGGATATTGCCTGCTTTTGTGAGGTTTTTTTTCTCTTGTGGAATCTAATGATGTTCGAAGTACATAGTCTAGGCATATTATGAATATTTACGGTGCTAGGGTATCTTCTTGTAGGACTCCAGTTACTATGTCAAAGAAGTCAGTTTCACTGTCTGGTGACCACATTATTGCTCTAGTTTCTTTGTAGAGCATCATTATAGCTGTAAGTTTCTTTGGGGAGACCATATGCTAGTAGTATTTGCTCCATTTTCCCTCTGTGTATGGAGTCAAATAGTAATGTTGCCTCAAGATTTTTTGCTTGTACCCCTTTACAGTTTGACATGCTAATCACAACTGTCTGTCTTCTACCCGAATGTCTGATTCTATCGGTGAGAGAAATAGAGAGAATAAATATAATAGAGAATGTGGGATGTCACAGTAATCAATTCTTGATGTCTTTTTCTTCAGTTCTTTGAACAGGAGATTCATGTCTCAAACCCTTCCAGGGAATGGTAAAGCTATGTGGTTATTTTACTTTCCATTTTTGTACCCCTTTCACATACTACTTGTTCATGGAACAACATGTGCATATTTCTAGCTGTTAGGACATGCTTTTTAATATGATTGGTATGTATATTATGTATATAAAAGGTAAAATGTTCTTGTATATACAAATGCATTTATCTTGTTCTACCTTCTGTTATGTTCAGCATTAGTATATCATGGATATATGATTGCTAATATTGATCCTTGGTGAGTTCAGACAACTGAACTACTACCCTACAACCAACAATACTAATAGATGTAATACCTTTTCAAAATATGTCTAGTATTCTTAAATGCAATAGCCTTTTTTTCAAATTCACATTACTCTTTCATAACTGTTAGATTTTTTTTTTTTGGGGGGGGGGGTCCAAAAGTTTTCAGCATTTTTATGTTTTTAAATGGTGTTCAATATGAAGTTTTTCAAAAAAAAGAAAGCGCTGAGAACTTTTGTGCACACCTCACGATTTGTGTTTCGTAGCTTATGGCTTTTCTATAATTATCTCATTTTCCAAATAAATGGAATCATTTACTGATAATGAAATCAAAAGAAAATAGAAAAAAATGTCCGACTGACTGATGAGACAAGGAACAAAAGAATAAAATACGAAAGATGAAGAATTTTACATAGAAAACATAAAATAGTTAATATTATTTGCCAGCGTTTTGCAAAAAGATTTCGCAAGGTGTCTTAGAAGTTAAAGATAAAATAACAATACAAAAAAAAGTCAAATTTATAAATATTTTTAAGAATTTGTTTTGCTTTGTCAGGATGTTATTTTTTTTTTTTTAATTTGTTTTTTAAATTTTGTTTTTATTTATGAATAAGTTTCAAAATATCTAAAAAAAAAAAATTTGATGTTGCGGAAAATAAAATAAAAATAGATACGCCAAATCAGATTAAGAAAAGAAGCTGATAAAGAAAATCTTGTGCAGTGGGATAAAAGATTGACACTGGTTTCTTTCAAGCTACCATCTTGTCAGCGGGGCTTAGAATACACCAACTGCCCCTTGGTTGAGGGCTAAGACAACTTCACCCTGTTAGGAGGTCTACCTACTAATGAACAGTAAAAAAATAAAATAAAGATGGCAAAATGGCCTATTATCGGTATCAGCTGGACTATCCCCTTTTCTATCCCCTTTTCACTTGCGTTAGACCAGGGAGATTATTTTTGCATCATCTTCCCACTTTGCTTAGTTCGCGAGGACCAGTATCGAATCTGGAACTTTGTGGTTCCTACATGGATGCTCTACTGACTGAAACAAAAATAAATAAATAAATCTAAAATCTTCTATTTGCAGACTATGCAGATGATTTAACACTTCTCACAAATATAACCCACCTGTTTAGAGGACTACTTCCTATCAAACAATAAATAAAACTACTATTTAGAAACTACACAGATGATCTATGGGGCAGGGAATTCCTCTCTGCAGAGAATGCAGGTGGCATATTCTAAGCCCCACTGGTAGTGCAATTTAATCTAATTTCTCTGATAAGATGAAGTGAAAATTCTTCCAAGCTGTAGCTGTATCAGTGCTACTGTATGGCTGTACCACTTGGACCCTAATGAAAAAATGCAGTGACAATCCAACTACAATATCAGAGCTCAGACATTCATTCACATTTCTAAATCTTAATTCCCATAATTCTAAACAGGATCCCATCTGCACCTATAACCTTTTAGTTCATCACTCACCTAGCAGGTGCTTGACCCTGGGGCCAAAAATTGTTCTCAGTGCCCACCTGTTTTACAATGACGTGCAGAATGAAGAAAGTTTAAATCTGCTATGAAGTTCTGACTTTTATGTTTAAAAATCTTTTTAAAAGTTTGCTTATTAGGAATGAATACTTATGTAAATTTTGCATGCATGCATGTATATGTATATGTGTGTGTGTGTGTGTGTGTGTGTATATATATATATATATATATATATATATATATATATTGTATTTTAGGTGTTCTCCATATGCTTCTCTCGGTATATATATTTTTTTTTTAAATGTTTTTTTTTAAATTGGGCGTTATTGTGAAGCATTAAAAATAAATGAATGAATGAACTCGATATTATGGAGTATTGGATTCACTTATTTTTTAATTATTTTTTTCATAAATTTTCAGGTTCGTTAGATACCCTTTGTCAAATGTTACTGTTCAACGGTTTCTTTGTCTCTGTTGTTATCGACAGTGGCAGCGTTTGTGAAATATTTGTAATAACAGAGAATTCCGATATCTGCATTTAATCCCTTCACGTGCGTTTGTAATTTTAGAATCCATTTAGTTTCTGATTGTTTTCTAGATTGCGTTGTTGAAAATGCGTGTTCTAATAAGATGCATTTGAGGTGTGTAAGGTTGTGTGATAAGGTGTTAAAATGAAGTGCTATTGTACTATGCGGGGATTTGAGATTTATAGTGGATTTGTGGTTATTTAGTCTTAGTCTAAAGGGTGTTGATGTTTCTCCCACATATCCACTATTTCTACATTGTGTGCAGTATAAATAGTATATAATGTTAGCGCTATTGCATGTTAGGTGTGGCGGATGGATTGTTATGTTTGTGTAGGGTATTTTTATTTCGGTTTCCGTATGTATGTGGCTGCAAACTTGGCATCTAGTTTTTAATGCTTCACAATAACGCCCAATTTAAAAAAAACATTTTTTTTTAAATATATATATATATATATATATATATATATCCGGGAAAATTGAAATACATCTGATGGTATGTAAATATATAAAATATGAAAAAACAAGGTATTCAGTGGATGGTTTTATATTAGAAGTATTGGTTAATGTTAAAATTTTCCAGTTTGTACATTAAACCATCATCATGGCATTGTTGATATGTGATGTTGTAACTTCTGAATAATATTCAATATAAATATGGTAAGAAGAAACAAACAAAACTTTTCATTCTATAACCATTAGTGTTCTATTTCAAAATAATATGATGTAATTTGATTACACACACACAGATATATATATATATATATACACACACACACACACACAGATGCTGATATGTATGCATCCTGCTACCCTGACACATAAAAATCTAAAAGGATACAGTAAAATCATATCCATGCATCCCAGTGTTTTTCTTTTTTCTTCGCTGGCCACTTCAAACTAACTGTAAATACATTTCAGTAGTTTCTTAGAAATGAATTACACAGGATAGATTACAAGCTAGGAGTTAGGCAGCTTTAGTTGGGACCCATAAATTTTCCTGGGGACTCATTCAAAGCCAATATGTGTGTCCCAGGATGTACTAAATCAAAAAGTTAGCAGTATCACTATGTATATATATATATATATATATATATATATATATATATATATAGTCATGCTTTTCTGAATATAGTAATGAACAGACCCCAAAAATGGTTAATATTTAGTTCTTGTGGATAATACACATTCCTAACGTTTAGGTTTCAAAGATATTGAAAAAAGTGTATATCATACATGAATAATTACAGTATTTTTTAATGCAAGATTCTTGTTAATAACTCCCTGATATTAGTCATTTATCCATTGACATTGTTAAATTTTCTATCTTTTCAACTGTAATAGCTTCTGAACTTGTCACAATAGATTGACTTATACCAGCATATGTCTTCTTTGGTTGCAATCTGAGGTTCGTCTTCATACATCTTCCTCTTGAAGATGCTCCAGAGATTTTCTATTCGATTGAGATTTGGAGAAAATGCTGGCCTGTCCATTAATCTGCCATTTCTCAAACCCGTTTTAGTCAGGTAGTCGACCGTTGCATGTGTGCTCTATGAAAGGGCGTTGTCTTGCATGAAGATTAATTTCCTACTTAGGTCAAAACCTTGGTTGAAAATTTTCTTTGGAAAATTCACTATATGCCTGGAAAGTAATTTCTACACATGCCAAGATCCAACCATTTTGGCTTCTACAATTCCAGTCCAAAATGTAAGATGCTCCTCTTTCACCTCTTCATTGACATTACTCTCAGGTCCACTCTAACCCAGAATGGTAGTGCCTTTTAGTGTACCATTTATGATTTAAATAGATCTGTTTGAAAATTATTGGCATTAGAAAAGAATACTTGAAACCATAAAACTAATAAAATTGTAATCTGGGTAGTTACTTGAAGCTCTGTCTAAGGATCATTATCATTAATTACTTGAAGCCATATGATTACTTGAAATATTTGAAACCTTATAATTGTATACCAATTATTAATATTAAATAGGAATATTTGAAACCTTATAATTGTGTGCAAATTATTAACATTAGATATTAATATGTGAAAACATATCCAAATATGATTATTCTTTGTATTTAAGAATGGTTTGGTTTGGTTTCTTTGTTTAATGGCATATCAACATTTGTGGGTTATTTATTGCCCAAATCATCTTTGTAGAAGAAATTAGTGATACTATTTAAACTTATAACTGGGGGATGAGGGGATTCATACCTTTCCCAAGGGTATTAAGAATAGTTATTTAAAGCTATAATTTATTATCAATTATATGAAACTATATAATTACTTGCGAGAAAAACAGACTGACTTTAGCATTAAATAACCCAATTAGTTTAGTTAGTTGTGAAATAGATCACTATTCTAGTAGCGACCACCCCAAGTGGAGTTTAACAGGTTTGAATTCACAGTTTTCCATTTCCTAGACTGGTTGCCTAACCAAGTTTAAAGAGCCCAGTTTGCTGTACTATTTATGCATAGCTGGAGAGAGAGTAGTTGGATTCATACCTTTTCCAAGGCTATTTGTACTATGTGAACAATAGCTTTGTCCAGGATTTGAACTCGGGTTGACAAGTCCATTTTCTCTGGCCTCCAACTCAAGAAGGGTTGACATGCTTTAAAACTAACTGAAATATAGTTTTGCTACAGACTGTGATTTTTTCTGACAATACACTTAAGATACTTCCTGGTATGTTATTACCCCAGTTTTGCTTTTATTTAATCTTTTATTTGATGTACCAAGGTTTCCAGTCTTTGTTAAGCCTTTTTGCTATTTCAAGAGTTGTACTGCTTTTCTAAGTCATGTGATGATAAAATTATTTGAAGCCATCAATAAATCACTTTTACAGTCTATAATTTGATGATTTTCCACTAGTTATATGTCATTCTTATTGTGGAATTGTCACCAATAACTGTTATCTATGTGGTCTTAGCTATCTATCTTGTACTTTTCATTATCTACATATCTATCTCACTCTGTTTATTATCAACATATATATATCTGTCTGTTATTATCTATCTTATTCTATTTATTATCTATCTATATACCTCATTTTGTTTATTATCTATCTCTCCAAATATCTACCAGGGGTAGTCATGTCCATGATGATGACTGATTTTTTTTTTTGTGATTAACATAAAACAATCACAAAAACACAACTTGCCTCAAATATAGGACTTTCCACTGTTTATTTCTTTAGTTACTGATCCCATGAAAATATGAAGAAATAGGTGACAGTCACAAGTGGGAGACTTTTTTTCCACTCCACTGAGTCTTTTTTTGTTGCAGGGAAACTGATTGGTTTCATGTATTTGGGGTTTGTTCTGTCTTGGTCATCGCTATGGTTTCTCGTTTTGCAGCAGTCAAAATATCCAATTTGGAAAATCATTTTCTTTTATGGGTGTTTATCTCTGACCCATTCACATGACCATTTAGATCAGGGCTTCTCAAAGTGGTTTATATACGCACCCCCACTCCTTGGTTGTGAAGAACATTTTGGTAGGGTGAATAAAAGCATACCAATCCACAAGAGGTGAATTTAATAGCTTGCATATTTACTAACCCCTCCGCATGAGCAGGAAGTGACACATGGTCAATTTCTTAAGCAGAATTAAACAGGTTTCAATCCTGAGTTTTCCTTCTCCTAGATTGGTTGCCTAGCCAAGATTAAAGAGCTGAGTCTGCCTTACTATTTACCCATAGCTGGAGGGAGAATATATATGGATTCATACCTCTCCCAAGGGTATTAGCACTATGTGAACTGTGGCTTCGTCCAGGATTTGAACTTGGTTTGACGAGTCCATTTTCTCCAACTCTGACCATTACACCACAGCCTCAAAAAATATCTTGAATTGCTTTAGTAGTGCAGTCCACCTGATGAGCCATGTCTCATGCATAGAGAATTGGAAAAGCAATGGTAGCTGAATGACAAAGGATTAATGAATTGTTTAATCTAAAAAAAAAACTCTATTCAAATAACATAACTTATTCTTAGAGACATTACTCATTCTGTAACCAACTTTATAACAGGTGTGGTGATCTGGAAGTTAACACTTTGAAAGCAGAAATAAAATGACGAAAATAAGCAATTTGCACATAGGATCAGTGCAGGTAGAAAGCAAAAAAAATAGAAATATTAAAAATTATAATTTTCAAATTAATCAGAAGTGTCCGGGCCTAAAAGAATAAGTTTTTCAAAAAGATCAATTTCAAGCCTAGGAAATCCTATAAAAGCAAAGGTTTTTGAAGAACAGTTCAGAAAACCAACTTATACCTGGATATTCCTTGTCACTCAATTCAAAAATATTTGCCTACCACTGAAGGTATTACAACTATATTTTTATCCTCTACAAGTTACTTCACTGCTGATATATAGAACATTACCCTTTCTTTTCTCTATTGGAGGGAACTGAACACTTTCTTCCTCTAATTACATGAACT
>CM042174.1:18701048-18831048 GCA_023376005.1 Doryteuthis pealeii
ACACAGGAATAATCATTTTACTGACCCAACAGTTTGATCATGCCATATCTGGTAGATCAGGCAGCTTGTATACTAGTTCAAGATTCAGTGGGTACCTCATTCACCCATCTTTATACCCCAACTAAACAAAGCTTCGGTGCATATTAAGTGGACTTAGGAGTAAAGTTTTAGCATAAAAAAAGTGTACTCCTTATGAGGAAAGAAGAAGTTCTATATAACATGTACTATATAAGAATAACAAGTCATTGTGTCCCGATTATGCATTGGTCATACAAAACTAACGCACTCCTATATACTCAAGCAAGAACAACAACCACAATATGAAACATGTCAAACACCTTTGACAGAATGCAGGTTTTTTGCTCACATCAGAAACTGTTATTTTAAAGCAAACAATATGAAGGATCTGTTTGAAAATGTCAACATGGAGGATATTCTCTCCTTTTTAAGGGAAACAAAAATATACCATACAATAATCCCCAATAATGTTAACATTGTTAAAACCAATTACTAAAAATATATATATAAATACACAATATGTATTACATCATAACCGGTAGGCATGGCATAACCCCTGACGGGTTGATATGCCGTTAAAATTAATAAACAACAAACAACATAATCAAGCAGAGTCTTCTACAATAAATAGTCAGGGGGTGGGGAGTCCTTGTACTGTAGAGGGTAAACATGCTGGACTGTGAAATCATAGTGAGTTTGATCTGCAGTTATGCTATTACATTCACTTTTAGATTAATACCCTTGGGAAAGGTATGAACCCCCTCATCATCCCCAGCTATGGGTTAAATAGTACTAGTACTGGTCTTCTACAAGGATGGTATTGATATTAAATAACCCACAAAGGTTGATATGCCTTAATGGCATATTAACATTTGTGGGTTATTTAAAACCAAACCATATTAATTTTGGAGAGTTCAAGCGGGTATAAACATGTACTTGATTTGTATGCATATATATATATATATATATATAGGTATCTGATAAGCCATTAGGTGAAACCTAGGTGGATAGTTTCTGACTCCTTAGGTCCTTATAATTTTACTTGAGCACTTTTTACATATTTAACTTTGATATCTCTTTAGGCATTCTTTTCTTTTAGCCATTCATCACAATACTGACAATTATTTTTAGACAGTTCAGGTGCTTTGGTCTTTCCTTTGTTAATATTTTTTTCCCAGATATCAGCTTGTCCATTTTTTTTTTTTTTACAAACTGTTTTTTTTTTTTTCATGGCATCAGAATTTAGAAATAAAAATGATATATATATATATATATATATATATACAGTAATGCTGATAGCTTTTTGATTTAGTGCATCCTGGGATGCACATATTTGCTTTGAACAAGTCCCTGAAAAATTTGATGAGTCCCAACTAAAGTTTCTTAATAAATTGTAGGGGGTTTATTTATGATCTGTGGAAAGAACTAAAGCTGTCTAACTCCTACCTTGTAACCTATCCAGTGTCATTCATTTCCAAGAATCTATTGAAATGTATTTACAGTTAGCTTGAAATGGTGAGGGAAGAAAAACGAAAAACACTGGGATGCATGGATACGATTTTACTACGTCCTTTTAGATTTTTATGCATCAGCGACACTGGAGGCATACCTATCAGCATCTCTGTATATATATATATATAATATACCAAGCGTGTTGGTAAATCCTCGCGGTGAGAAAAAACCCAGCAAATAGTTTGATTGTAAAAATATACTACCAAACATCAACCGGGGAGAAAAAAATTTTTGGAAAAAAGAAAAGACCAAGATAGTCGTACCAACAAAAAGTAATCTATTGGTACAGTATTTGGCCAAAAGAAAAAACAATTTATATGCATATATATATATAAGATATATATATTCATATAAAACCGTCAGGAGACTAAAGCTAATAAGTAAAAAGTGCTCAATACCTAAGTAGAGCAAATAATAAAGATAAATCTAATGAGTCAGACGAACCTACTATTAGTTTCGCTTAATGCTCTTCAGGGCTAAGATCTGACTCTGAAGAGCATTAAGCGAAACTAATAGTAGGTTCGTCTGACTCATTAGATTTATCTTTATATATATATATATATATATATATATATATATGCTTATTAGATAATTGTATGAATCTGGAGAACATCTTTGGCTTTCTCTTGCCCATTTATACACATTGAAGTGTATACATTTTCAAACACCATTTCTTGTGTGTATATGTGTATTTGAGTATGCACAGAGTGGGCCTTGCTGCACACAGTGGGTGATATCTAAGCTCATTTAATATTCTATGAGCATCATGTCTTTCCTTCATTGGTTTCTAGTGGAATTTATATAGAAGTATCTTTCTAAAAACTCTCTCCACCTCCCAACCCTATCTATTTCTGCGTGTCTATTCATCCATGTACATTGCCTTCTGCTTTCTTTCTTTATCTCTCTCTCTACCCTATTCCCTCCCCAACTGACTTCACACTTCAAAACTTATCTTGTATACATTTCCCATTCTAAACACCTTTGTTGTATTAACTCAAATCAAGGAGATAAAAAAAATATTCTCTTCTATTTAGTGCTCAGAATTTTAAAGAAGCTTACAAAGAAAGTTCAGAAATAAGAAAATAAAAAAAGAGAGAAAAATAAATTGATTATATTTCATACAAAATACATAAACAAATGGAATTTTGATATTTGATTTTTTTCTTCTTCTCTAGTTGTGGAGTTTTGTAGACTTTTAGAGAGGTCAGTTTTTTCTGGGTTTTTTTATCTTCATCTAGTTGTAAATTTTGTAGAGAGCCATTTTTTCTCTCTTTTTTTTCTGCTTCTTCAAGTTGTGAATTTTGTAGATTTTTAGAGAGGTCAATATTTTTTTTCCTCCTTATAGTTGAGAGTTTTGTATACTTTTAGAGGTCATTTTTTTCTGGGTTTTTTTTTATCTTTATCTAGTTGTGAATTTTGTAGAGGGACATTCTTTCTGGGTTTTTTTTCTTCTTCAAGTTGTGAATTTTGTAGATTTTTAGAGAGATCAGTATTTTTTTCCTTCTTCTAGTTTTGTGTTTTGTAAAATTTTAGAGAGGTCAATTTGTTCTGTTTTTTTTTTCTTCTCCTTTTAGTGGCAAATTTTGTAGACATTTTGAGATATCAGTTTTTTTTTCTGGGTTCTTTTCCTTTTTCTAATTGTGAGTTTTGTAGATTTTTGGAGAGGTCAGTTTTTTTCTCTTCTACTTATGAGTTTTGTAAACTTTTAGAGAGGTGAGTTTTTTCCTGTTTTTTCTTCTGGTTGTGAAGTTTTGTAGTCTTTTTCTTTTAAAGTAGTGTTTAACAGGTTTGAGTTCAGAGTTTTCCTTCTCCTAAACCGGTTGCCATACCAAGGTTAAAGAGTCCTGTCTGCCCTACTATTTACCCATAGCTGGAGTGAGAATAGTTAGATGCATACTTTTCCAAAGGATATTGGCACTATATGAAATGCAAACAACTTTGTCCAACATTTGAACTCAGGTCATCATGTCCTTTTCTTATGACAATAACCATTACACCACAAGCTTTTTCTTAGCATGTAAGAAGAGACCTTAACACTTGGTTGAACTTTCCTTTTGAATATTTATTGTATAAATTTAGCACAAAGCCTCAAAACTTAACTAGTTCCATTTACTGACCCAGAACATATTATATCATTTCTTCCACTATAATGATACATTTATTCAGAAAATCATTCACACTTCAGTCACCAAAACATACCAGTCACTCTATGTCTAAACTAATTTCATATGTACATATGTTGAGAGAGAGATTGAATTTTTTACTTACTAAGAAAGAAATCTCAAACGAAATATGAATAAACAAAAAAATATATATATTTACAATTAAAAAAAAATTCTTTGTATTGATCAACCCCTTCATTTGCTAATATGGCAAGAAAAGGAGTTGTGACCAGTTGAAAAATCATGTGTGAGAAAATGCATCCCCCAAGAACTCAAATCTTTAATCATCTAATGGGGGAACAAATGAAAGAGAAACAGATTAAAAATGGTGGGGGTCTAAAAAAGAGATGATGTTACATATTCTCATCATCATTTACTATATTCTGCCACTATAGTAGTAAGAAACACCCTACAGCAGCATTCAGTTCTTCTTTGTTTGAAGCCACTCTGTCCTTTCATTTGCTAGTGTCCCTCAGTCACTCTCCATTTCTTAGGGCTCCCTCAGCCACCTGCCATTTCTGAGAGCTCCCTCAGTCACTTGCCATTTCTGAGAGCTCCCTCAGTCCCTTGCCATTTCTGAGAGCTCCCTCAGTCACTTGCCATTTCTGAGAGCTCCCTCAGCCACTTGCCATTTCTTAGAGCTCCTCAGCCACTTGCCATTTCTGAGAGCTCCCTCAGCCACTTGCCATTTCTGAGAGCTCCTCAGCCACCTGCCATTTCTTAGAGCTCCCTCAGTCACTTGCCATTTCTGAGAGCTCCCTCAGCCATTGCCATTTTGAGAGCTCCCTCAGCCACTTGCCATTTCTTAGAGAGCTTGCCATTTCTGAGAGCTCCCTCAGCCACTTGCCATTTCTTAGAGCTCCCTCAGCCACTTGCCATTTCTAGAGCTTCAGCCAAGAGCTCAGCCACTTGCCATTTCTGAGAGCTCCTCAGCCACTTGCCATTTCTTAGAGCTCCTCAGCTGAGAGCTCCCTCAGCCACTTGCCATTTCTCTCCCTCAGCCACTTGCCATTTCTGAGAGCTCCTCAGCCACTTGCCATTTCTTAGAGCTCCATCAGCCACTTGCCATTTCTGAGAGCTCCCTCAGCCACTTGCCATTTCTGAGAGCTCCCTGTCCTGCATTTTAGAGGTTTGCTCACAGCTTACCAAACAAGTTTGTACATTTTTTGTCCATTTGTGCCCAGTAGTTGTTTGAGCCTATTTCAGCAAATTCCAGTGATTTTTTTTTGCAGGTGCTTCTTTGGGCATCTGTAGCATTATGACTAAACATGGAGCTTACATACTCTACCTAAATTAAATCTTTTTTTTTTCAACAAAAGACAAAAGAAAAACTAGACTTACTTATCTGGGACTTTCCTTCTGACAACTTAAACTCTCCTTCATTGGAATTTATAGCATAGCCTATTTATCATGTGACCTGACCAAAGACAGATATGTCATGGCTGACGTCATAGCTATGTTGCCAGGTGATTTCTCTTGTTATTTATGATAGCATTAACAAGCAGAGAGGCAAAGAAATTATACTCAGATATAATGTGAAAACCTTTTGAATTTGATTGCTCTATTTGAAGGGTCTCTCATTTAAATCCTTTTATATATACACATAGATTTTTGATGTTGGAGGTGCATGGTGTAATGGTTATCAACATAAGAAATTGACCTTGGGACCCGATTTCAAATCTTGGATGAGGCTGTTTGTATTTTACAAATGTGCTATTCACCTTGGAATAGGAATGAATCCAATTATTCTTTAACTATTATTTACTATAGATAAATAGTAGGGCAGACAGAGCTCTTTACCCATAGTTAGGTAACCAGTCAGGGAGAAGGAAAATGGTCTGTGGAATATTAAAGCACTTCCATTTTGTATGTGAGTTTGTATGTATGTCTGTGTGTTTATGTGTTGTGTGCATGAAAGATGTTGAAAATATGGGGTAAAATTAAAATATGACATTTTCATTCCAACTGATATGGAAAAGATATTTGCTTATTTGGTTGAAAGTTGAGTAAATTTTAGATAATTCTCTGTATAAATATCATCTATATATGCAAAGTGTTTGAGGTGTGTGTAGTTGTTGAAAATATAGGTGTAAAATTAAGATGTAATATTTAGGTTAACTTTACTCTGTATTTCCATTCCAGTTGATATGGAAAATATAGCAGCCAATTTTGCAGAAAATTGAGTCATTTTTAGAGGTCTCACTGTCTGCAAACTTTTAAAATTATAATAGGCAGTAATGTATATAATTCCTATGTGATATGCCTACATTGTTTAGTAATGTTAATGTCAAAAATTCAAGAATTGTATTCACAAGGCCCCAGGTATGGGGCACCCAGTGAGAATTGAACTCACTAAGACTTGTCTGCTATGTTTAGAGTTTTTACTTTTATTGCAACATGAAGGTAGATAAATCTATGGCTCATTAAGTAAGAAAATAGGATTTGGCTTTTTCTATTTATTTTTCTGTACAACAAAAAAAACTAAAGATAAAAAAAAGTGGAGATTGCACTTAATAGAATTTTAACTCATTTCTGTTTAACATATCACATATGGAAAAAATATCCTACCCTCACAAAACTATTGGTTTAGTTTGTTGTATGGCACATCAATCACAGTGGGTTATTTAATGCCAACAGAAATAGGGACAGAATAATCATTCTTTGTAGAAAAAATTAGTTTTGGTTGGTTGGTTGGTATTTAAAGGCATATCAACCCTTGTAGGTTATTCAATGCCAAATTAATTTTTTATAACTTTGTGTATAATTGGTAGAAATAATTTTCATTTAGGGGCTGGGTTATCTCAGTCGGTAGAGTGTTTGGCTAGAAACTACAAGGTTCCTAGTTCGATACCGGTCCCCGCCAACTCAGCGTATGAGTAGCACAGGGATCTGTGCGGTAAAGTAAGGAGCTGATGGAAGGTGTGGCACTCCACCTCAGATGCTAAAAACAATCTCCTTGGTCTAGCGCTAGCTGACTGGCTGATATCAACTTTAGGCCGCCCCGTCGACTTTACTTTTTTTTTTACCTCTTGTGTACTAATACATACTGTTGGTTGACCTTCAGCCACTGCCTTCTAGCATATAGGATAAAAAGGAGTTGGTGTTTGCCATAAGAGCAATTTTAAGAAAATAGTCAGGACAATCATATAGTTGCTAGGGTTTGACATGACCTGACCAACTGATTGATCAGGTGGGGCCTCTCTAACCATAGTAAATAATCTAAAGCAACATTTTTGCAAAATCCCTGTATAAGGGGGATAGTCTGATAAGTTTATATTTGCTGTTGATAACTTTTTTAATCAATGGGATCTAAGCATTACAACACTCACAGAAGAAATATGTGTGTGCAGAAAAATAAACCATATTTGGTCAAATTCCATGAGTGTATCTTGGTCAGCCTATGAACTTTTCAGCCAACACTTGTAAGTTGTGTATAAAAAGGAATGTTATTTTGAAAGAGGTAAAAACTGGATAAGAATTAATTTTGATGGTGAGGGCATTAAGTTAATTTTATTGCAACATTATAGCAGATAAAAAAAGGAAAAATAAGTTAATTCTCTATTAAAATAATCCACCATATCATATGAATCATTCTGATAGATTGAATTTTAGTGCAGATATCCAGTTGTTTATCATTAAACGAAACTTGAAAAGGATTTGTAAACAAAAAAGAAAATGAAACTTTTTGTACCATTCACTTTCACTTTCAAATGCAGACTTTTTTTTTCCAAATAAATCTTGTTTCTGAAAATCGGTTATGGTTTTTTGGGTTTTTTTTTTCTTAAATCCTAATCAACAAAAAAAATCTCTTTAGGGGTCAGCACACAGTGCTGAATTGAGACCTTGGGGAGCCCAGGGCACCTCTGGTTAAGGGGCCCCTCAAGTTGCCAAAAAAAACCTAAAATAAAATTAATTTTAAAAGAAAAAATGTTATTTTCCAAAGAAAATGTATTATGTTTTTTTCTCAATTATATTGACTGTACGATTAACTTATATTATATTTTTTCATTTTTTTTTTTTTTTTTTTTTTTTTTTTTTCAAATTGATATAATTCTTTCCAGCTTGCAGCAAAACACTATTGTTTTTTCAATAATAGTGATTTTATAATTTTAACAGGTTTTATATAGAAATTCTGAGTGCACCTCTGATAAGGGATCCTGGGGCAATTGCCCCTTTTGTCCCTTAATAAATCCATCTCTGGCAGTACATATTTTTTCAGAACATGAAGGAATCTTTAATGGAAATGTTTGAAGAACCACTGGTCTAAGGAATATTATAACTTTAAATTACAAATTGTTACTTATATATAATGGAGGCACACAATGTAATGGTTATCATCATAGGAAATGGTGACCTGAGTTCAAATCCTGAATGAGTCTGTTGGCATTTCACAACGTTCTTTCTCCAGATATTGGTAAATAATAGAGCAGACTGGGATATTTAACCCTCGTTAAACTTTGCTAAAAAATGAATCTTTTGTCACATACTACTCGTGCAGAGGGGTTGGTGTATGTGTATATATATATATATATATATATATATATATATGGGAGTAAAATAGGGAATAAATTTGACGGCTTACATCCCTTTCAGCACACAAATTACCATTCTCCTATTTTTCGTAAGTCATCCAAACACTCTAAATAACTCAATGAAGGTTGGAAAACTGAAACATTATAATGTTGACTTTTCCATCATGAATGAATTCATCTTTTGGAAAAAAATTTCTATTTTAAAATATATATATATATATATATATATATATATATATATATATATATAATATATGGCTTTGGCATTAAATAACCCACAATGGTTGATATACCATTAAAAAAAGAAACCAAACCTAATTTGCACAGTTTTATTGTGCATGTTTAAAAATCTGAATAAGATAAGAATTTTCATAAAACTGCAAAATATCTTTGATATATTTCATAATGAACAATGAATACATCTGGCGGACAGCCAAAAATTCTCACTAAAATCAGTGAATTGAGAAATTGGGTCTGAATAGACCAGCTGAAACCATTACAAATAATCACGCTGATTGGACAGTAGAGATATTGTGCTGAAATAAATTTAGCTGATGGGCGAGAGGCAGAAGTATATAAGATATATTTGCTCAAGGCAAAGATGATGAATACCTTCAGCTTTGAAACTGGGAGAGGCTGGTACGTATAAGATTGAGGGTTAGGGAAAAAGCTGACATGGTTAACCAAAGAGCTAAAAGCACTTGCCAATAACAACTTATTTGAATATTGCATATTTCGAGGCCGAGTATTTCTCAAGAGTGACTGCCTGTCAGTGCCAAGAATAGAATATTCATTTCTTTTTATTTCACTTGACTCTTGTCACTTACATCTTGCAATTTCATTTACGATTGCAGCACTTGTTTTCAAATTGCACACGACCTGTAGTGCACATAAAAATTGCAAGCTTAGTTCTTAGATATCATCATCATCATGAGTGGGAGTCCTTATGTCATAATGGCTAACGTACTGGATTGCAACCTCATCATATATATATTTACCAGTCCCTTCACACAAATAGGATGCAGCATATGATCAATTTCTAAAGTGAGGTTTAACAGGTGGGTATTTCCATGTCAAATCATCCAGAAAAAAGTAAAATTGTCACCCACCACTTCAATCGTTCTCAAATTTTGTCCAGGTGTGGACTATGTTAACATTAGACGATTCCCAAAATTTGAGCTGTAAAATGAGTTCTAGAGCTTCCTTACTACTAAAAATTGGTTCATAAAAGCATTTTTGCCCATGAAATCCAAAAATGCTATCAAAAAAGTCAACCAATTTTAAGTTATTGATGATTTCTTATATTTTCATAGCAAGATCAATATCCTGATGTGGCACTGCATCTATGAAAAAATATTTTTCTATTATTATTTCACATATTTGTACCAAAAATAGCCCAGTCCAACCTACTATTTACCCATATCCCAAGAGTATTAGCACTATGTGAAATGTAAACAGCTTTGTCCAGGATTTGAACTTGAGTTGCTGAGTCCATTTCTTATGACAATAACCATGTAAGCCATGTACTCTGACATAATAGTGAACAAGTTTAAACTTCTCGCACTACTACATTCACTTTCCAACTAATACTCTTGGGAAAGTTATGAATCCGCTCCCCCAACAACTATGGGTCAAATAGTACCTCTACTTTTCACCTACAAGGAATGCTTTGGAATTAAAAATAAATAATAAAAATTGTGGAAATTGAAATAGATCACTAAGTAGGCCTGAGTCTATTTTAATAGTGACCAGGTTTGAATTCAGAATTTTTCTTCTCCTAGACTGGTTGCCTAACCAAGGTTCAAGAGCTCAGACTGCCCTACTATTTACCCATAGCTTGATATAGAATAGTTGGATTCATACTTTTCCCAAGGGTATTAGTGCTATGTGAACTGTGGCTTTGTTCAGGAATTGATCTCATGTCAGCAAGTCCGTTCCCTGCGATTCTAACCAGTATACCACTGCACTTCCCTAATAACCCACAAAGCTTGATATGCCATCAAAGAAACCAAACCAGACCATCATTCTTTGGACACTCTCTCACCATTAGTTCCTATTGGTCATCACTCTTGCCAAGTTATGTATATATATATATATATATATATATATATATATATATATTTTCAATTTAGATAAGATTCTGTCTTGTTTTCTCCTATTTAGCTATTTTCTGTACAAGAGTTCTGGTGATCAGGGGAAAAATTAGGTAACCAAACATTAAAGTTTGTGTATGAAAAAAATCAGGAAGAAAATTACTATTAGTAGTCAAGAACTAGTGCAAGTCATTATTGGTAAAATTATTATTTATTATAGAATATCTGGTTTTCAGAGTTCATTTGGTGAAATTGATACTTTCTTAACTAGCAGTATTGTGAACATAACTGGCTCAGGTTCAATATTTAGATATCACAGCCAAAGGCAATTTTTCATATCTTATAGGCATTACATTACATTCACACACACACATATATATATATATAAGTTATATATGGAGGCGCATGGGCTAGTGGTTAGAGTCGTGGAAAATGGACTCGTCGATTCAAGTTCAATTCCTAGATGAAGCTGTTGGCATTTCACATAGCGCTAATACCCTTGGGAAAGGCATGAATCCATATATTCTCCCTCCAGCTATGGGTTAAATAGTAGGGCAGACTGGGCGCTTCAGCCTTGGGTAGGTAACCAGTCTAGGAGAGGGATAACTCTGAATTCAAAATTCCTGAGGTCGGTCGTTGATTGGGTTTGTGGCAACCCTTGATGCACCAATTCTTTCCTATCGACTGTGCCAAAAAGTGTGGATGGTCCAACACAAGCCTTCACCACTTTAAACAAATCCCTGTGTGGATGTTCATTGTGTGTATGAACCCTCATACATCGAAAATCGACGGAGAGTCCATTTTTTATATTTTTTTTATATAAGTTAGGATAGTGGAGACATGAAGTCATTGGGGCTTACTGACTGATAGTTTCTCACCTATGTGGTTTTCGAAACTATCAATTACCAAGTGCCATTGAATCCATGTCTCTGCTACCCTAACTTAGATATAGATGCTCTATGATATTGAGTACTCTTCACTTATAAATAGGGCAAACTATATTATCAATGTTAATATTAATTTATGTATATAATTTATGTGTATAAATTGTTTGAAAACCTCACTTGCTAAAAGATTACAATAAAGTTACCACTAGATCACTAAAGTTAAGCAGCTATGAGGGTGTTCAATACTTAATTGGGTGACCACTTAAGCAACAGCAAGTTCTGTATGCAACCTGAGTCTTTTGTTTATCAAAATGACTTTATTGAGCATTAAATGACTCAAAAAGGGTTGATATGCCATAAAACAAAACAAGCAAAAACCACTACATGCTAAGAATTAGAAATTGATACTTTTTAACCAATAGTATTTTGAACATAACTGACACATAAACAAGGGTCTCTGTTATTTACGGATTTGAGCTCTCTAGTGACTGTAACATATATATGTATGTATTTATCAGTTAAAATTCTGCTTCTTACTGGTAGCTGCCGATGGCCAAGAGGTTAAGGAATCAGACTGATGAAAAATCCGTTGGGTTCACTCCCATTTAGAAGTAGTTGCTAAGTCTAGCCACAATGAAGACACATGAAATGTTGAAACACGGTGTCTGTGGATGATAATATATATGTATATATATTAATTTGAAAAACTCACATGCTAAATAAGTATATTTGTTTTTCTCTTTTAAGATGATAAATTCAGAACATCTGTTTGAAAAAAAAAAGATATTCAACATCTAAAAGGACTTTGTATTGATTATGCCCATTTTGTTTGCAATCAAACCAGACATTGAACATAAAGCCGGTTCTATCTAAGTTTGTTTTTATCTTTATTTTATTTGTTTACTCAATAAGTAGAGAACTGATAAATTAATTAAACCTCCAAATATAGAATTGTAGCTAACATTTCCATTGGGGAAAACTCATACTGCAGACTTATGAGATGAATTGCTTTTAAAAATAAAGAGAATCGTAACAGTGTTTTCTGTTTTTGTTACTTGCTGTTTTGTCTTTCAGTCTGCTTCCTGAAAATCTCTTTTGTAGAGTCTATAAAGACGATTCCTTTTCTTTTTGGTAACATTTTCAATAGAGAAAGATTTGCTTTGGATTTACAATCAGGATCAGATAGAATTCCATGCTTTTTGTTAAGTAGGTTTTCAGTAGTCACTTGGTCTATTAACTGCAACTCTATTGGTACAAACTATTGAATGGCATCTAGACACACACTTTTCCTTCTAATATTACTTGTTTTGTTGGATGGGATTTAAATAGGCTGACTGCATCACCAACAAAACGGTAAGAACCACTCCAAAAAAAGGGGTGTCCTGGGTACGACATTACACTATATCTGGTGCTGAGGCTCCAGTCTGAAGGACTGTTGAGTACCCCTTAATTTCCATTACTCCCAGTTGGTTGATTGATTTTAACATCATATCAACCCATCTGGGGTTATGTAATGCCTAACAATTGGGAAGTAATATATGTTGTGTATTTATATTTATATATTTGTAGTAATTGGTTTTAACAATGTGTTAGCATCATTGGGGATCATGTTGTATGGTATTGATTATTTTTATGTCTATATTCTATGGTATAATTTTATTTCCTTAAAAAAAGGACAGAATGTCTTCTATGTTGACATTTTCAAATAGATCTTTCATATTGTTTGCATTAAAATAATGTTTTTTGACGTGAGCAAAACCCCTGCATTCTATGAGTAAAGTGTTTAACAGTCAAGGGTGTTTGACATGTTTTACACTGTGGTTGTTGTTCTTGTTTGAGTATATAGGAGTGTGTTAGTCTTATGTGACCAATGCATAATCAGGACACAATGACTTGTTCCTTTCTAGACTTTCTTAAAGCTGGTCTCCAGTCTCCTATAGTCAATTACTCCCAGGTCAACTCTGGACTGAAGTGATAGTCTCTGTTATGGTCTGTTGTATAGTGATTCTAACAGAAAATGTAAGTACTATTTTGATCATTGTTTCTGGAGTAACTCTTCAAACTATTTTATTGAATGGACTATAAAACAGTAAAAACCACCCTGAAAAACAGGTGTCCTGGATAGGTATTTATCCTATGTATTCGACACACGGTTACAAGTATGTGGCAGCCAGCGAGAATTGAAGTTGCTATTCAATATTGATGGATCTGCAAGACTAGCATGCTATTCATTACATCCCAATGAGATCCCTGGGTTTACCCAACCTGTTCATCACAGGTAAAATGTGACACAAGATCAGAAATATGGGCATCTAACAAGAATCAAACTCGTTTTTCAGTAATTATGATTTTGTGAGAATAGCTTGTTAACCATTACACCATGATGGGATGCCAAATGGATGTCCAGCGTATGACACTAAATCTGTATCTGGTGCTCTGGAGAGTGTTATGTACCCCTTTATTGCCATTACTCCCAGGTCTACTCTTACTTGGAGTAGTAGTCATGTTAGGGTCTATTGTATATTGTTTCTAACAGAAAATAGAAGAACCATTGTTACTAAATCAGAAGTACCATTTCAGTCTTTGTTAGTCAGTTGATGTATTGAGGCATAATATACAAAGGTTTTTAGATCTCTACACTTAAACATAAAAGGAAACACAATACTACATCAATACATACACAAACAATTACACTTGGATACAATCTTTAAAAAAACATCAAAATCTAGTATATACCAAATCTACTGAATTAAAATCTATGATATACCTTATCTGCTAAATTGAAATCTGATTTCACTAAGAAAAAGCCAAAATTCTTCCAAGCCATAGTCATATCAGTTCTACTGCACAAATCAGAATTTATCATAGAAAAATAAAGATTTTGAAATTTAAACAAAGTTGATATGGGAGTAATGGCAATGAAGGGTTCTTTGTACTCCCTAGATTTCCAGAATTGGATACTCACTGTAACATATAGTTTAGCATCCTACCCAGGACACCATTTTTTTTTTTGGGGGGGGGGCATCTTACCCCTCTCCATCCTGTCAGCTAGGGTGTTAAAATGCACCAACTGCACCTCTGCAGAGGGGTAAGACACCCCCTCCAAATAGGGCCACCTGTTGGCCATGGGTGGTGACCTGTGATGCTTAAGGCTGGAATTCTGGTGGATGTTCAGTCCATGACATGCAACACTCCACTTAGGCCCTTACTTAGGTTAGACGACTGGTCATGTCAAGCCCTAGCACCTATATGATTGTCCCCAACCCTTATGGCGACCCCTAAGCCTTTTTATCATATGGGTACTAGAAGTTGGTGGCTGAGGGTTAGTATTCTATGGGTTAAATAGGAAAAAAATGTGTTTAAAACAAATTGAGTTCCCATTTGGAATGAATAAAACAAAACGTCTTTGGCATGAAATGACCCAATGGGTTGACGTGCTGTAAAATCCAACCAACCAAGTTCATCCCAAAAACACAATGAAATTAATTTCTATATATTAACTCATTTTCTGTTAATCAACCAATTACTTGCACTCATTTCTGTGACCACATGCCAGACTAGGCTCAGCTAAGAGTGTATTTTCTATGCATTCAACCAATCTTATCTAACAGGGGATACAGCCATAATGTTTTATGACTTGCCAACAGGAGAGTATATAGATTTTAGTGTATAGCAAACTATCACTCAGCCCAAAATACCAAGCTTACAGGTTCAAAGAGTTAAGTCTCATTGTTCGGAAACAGTGGACATTATCCGGTTCAACATATCCAACATTGATCGGCTCAAGAATGAATTGATCTCCCAGATGTTTTAGTCCTCTTTTTATTTCCGAGTGTTTCAATAGGGCAGCCCATTGGCTCCATTAAACAATTTTCATCTCCTCTCTTTCTACTTGATTGACAAACAATAGAATCAGTGCTTTAACGACCGAGGTAAAATATTTCTTTTAAAATGGTCCCGGCCAAGGGTCAACCTCACCCTTCCATCTTCTTCCATAGTCTTCTTGTGTGCTTTTTAAACCCATCACTGTGACCTCCATTATCTGTGGTCATTCTTTTCTTTTGTCCTTTTTTTTTTTTTAACTTTTTTTTTATTATTCCTTCATGTCAATTGACTGGTATTGTTTGCGTTCTTATTCTGTAATCTCTCACAGAGGACATTAATGCTTTTAAATTGGCTCAGAGACAATCTAAGCTCTTCATACTCAATATAAAAACATTGCTGTTCATTTTGAATGCTTTCTAATGCAGTTGATGTCTATTTGAGTATTGCTCATTTAACAATCATTCACCTATTGGCTGCTTTATTTAGCTACACTGATGTTACCATCGGTTCTTAGTGACTTTGTGTATATATATATATATATATATATATATATATATAATGAATAGAGAATGAAGAAATGAGAAAAGTATTGGCATGAAAAGGTGCTCAATGCTAATAAAGCAAAGCAGATTTATAATCAATGGTAATATTATGAATTTACACTCATAATATAGAACCATTTCACGACTGGTTTTTAAGATTTCAACCAGTGGACTCATCTGTTGATTGGATTACCATGAAACTTCAAGTTATGAGTGTAAATCCATAATATTACCATTGATTATATATATATATATATATATATGATCATTTGTAGTTTACAGATTTAAGTTCTTTGTTGATTGTAAAAACATACATCTACCTAAGTATGTACCAATTAATTGTTCACCTCTTACTGACAGTTGCCAATGGCCAAGAGGGTAAGGAGCTTGACAGATGAAAATTCTGTCAGGTTTTGCTCCCAGTAGCTGTTAAAGTCAAGCTGCACTGATGAGATGTAAATGTCGAAACACTGTGTCTGTGGATGACTTTATATATATATATATATCCACACACACACACAGATATATATATAAAAAGTCGTCAGGGTGGCCTAAAGTTGGTATCAGCCGGACAGCGAGAGAATCTATCCCCTTTTCACTAGCGCTAGACCAAGGAGATTGTTATTTGTGTTGGATTTTACCACACAGAACCCTGTGCTACTCATGTGCCAAGTTGGTGAGGCCTAGTATCGAACCAGGAACCTTGTGGTTCCTAGGCAGATGCTCTATCTACTGAACTAAACTGGTGTGTGTATGTATATATATATATATAATGTTTGTGTGCATGGGTATACATGTACAATTTGTGTGTGTGTATATATATATATATGTGTGTATGTGTGATTATATATATATATATATATATATATATATATATATCTGTGTGTGTGTGTGTGTGTGTGTGTGGAGATATATTTATATATATATATAATGTATGTGTGTGTGTATGTATGCATATATATATATATATATATATATATATATATATATATGTGTCTATATATAATGTACATGTATATATATATATATATATATATATATATATATATATATATATATATATGTGTGTGTGTGTGTGTGTGTGTGTAAAAAAACTGTTATCTTGTAGGAAGTGAACTTGATCTATTGGCTCTAATGGGCTTTGTAGATAATGGCATAATGGTTATTATCATAGGAAGTAGACTTATCTACCAGAATTCAACTAGGCTAGAAATTTTATTATTATTATTCTCCTTGACAGTTTTTCCCCTCTGCCTTTAACTGGTGTTTTGTTTTTTTACTGAAATCTGTGTGACTTGATTCACCAATTCCTCCAGTCTCCTCCCCCAAGCTCTTGGGAATTATTCCAAGCACACCAACTACAAGTGAAATCACTGTCACCTTTATGTTCCACTGCTTTTCCAGCATTCTGGAAAGATCCAAGTATTTTTTTATATTTTCAGTTTTTTAATTTTCACTTGTTGTCAACTGGAACCACAAAATCCACCAGTTGACAAGTTCTTTTTCTCTTGTTAATTAATACTAGGTCTGGCCTTCTGGCTTGGATTGGGTGACTTGTTTGGATCTAAACGTCACAGAGAAACTTTTTTGTGTCTCATTTTCTAGGACAGATTTTCCTTTTCATATGAGGTGTCAGAAAAGTTCACTTCAAATCCAAACTACAAGTTATCCCTTTCAAAGTAATCCCCTGGAGTCTAATGTCCTTTCCCATCCTTCTCTGTTATGCTTACATGTACTCCTAGAAGGATTCTTCCGGGATTCTCCATAACTCTGTCATCACAACCTTTTTAATGTCATGCACATCCTCAAAATAGATTCCCTCGATGATCCCCTTGAGCTTGTGGAAGAGGAAAAAATCACATGGGCCAAGTTGGGCAAGTAGGAGGGTTGTTCCAGCACAGAGGTGGCAGGTGAGTTGTCCTGCCACATCTCTTGCCACTTCTCATGCACTGAACAAAGCAACCATTGCGGTATCTCTTTGTAGACATGCTGGTTGATTGTCTGGCCCGTGGCAAGAACTTGCAGTGAACAAGCCTATCACATTGAAGTTTTCTGACATACCTCATATATATACTATTTGTTAGCATGGTCAGTTGCACAGTTCCCAGTGGATCACCTTTCCTACCCAGCCATACCTAGTCATGTATTCCTTTTTTGCCAGTTTGCTGCATTCACTCATCACTGACCATTTCATCCTGCCACCATGTAATCAACACTTACTATTCTTCTACATATCATCAGTTTTACTTTGATATAATTATTGGCATTATTATATTATATTAGATGCACTGGTGTAATGGTTATCACCATAGGAAATGGATTGGGCTAACAGAGTTCAAATCCTGAATGAAGCTGTTTCACATTGTGCTAATCCCCTTGGGAAAGGTATGAATCCAATTGTTCTCCCTCCAGCTATGGGTAAATAGTAGGGCTGACTAGGCTTTTTAATCTAGTAGGCAAACAGTCTAGACGAAGAAAAACTCTGAATTCCAACCTATTAAACTCTGCTGGAGAGGGGTTGGTAAATATCTATGGCATTATATAAGAGATACAGTTTCTTTCTTAAGGTTTCTCCTTCTTAGCCAAGTCCAGGTCATCTCATTTTCTTCCTATTATCATTTTCACTCCTTATGAGTTTTTCACATCAGCTTTAGCTGATGTATTTTCACTGGAGTCTGAATGACAACAAGTCCCTCAGGTCTCTGATTGCAGAAATGCAGTAGTCTGGATGGTCTCAATTCTTCCTCTGATTTCCAGATCCTCCAGTTATTTTCCCAAGTTTTTTTGGACCATTACAAGTGTACCAACTACAATTGGTATCACTTTGACCCTCATATTCCACGGCTTTTTCAATTCTTTGGCAAGGTCCAGGTATTTGTCCATCTTTTCGTTTTCCTTCAACTTCAACCTGATTATTATTATTATTATTATTCATAAAATTTTTTAGCTTAATTATACTTAACATTATTGCATTTCATTTTCACTGACATCAAAAAACCAAATGACACTATTAATCTTTAAAAAATCAGGTTGTAAAAGAGATTAAATAAATTTCAGCAGATTTCTTGTTTACTATTGTTTTATCTAAATTATTTGAAATATTTTAGCAAAGTTTTCTCAATATGTTTATTATATTTAAGAGATTTAAGAATCTGTAATTTTTCTCTTTTATCAATCTACTTTCTATTTATTAGGTTTCATTTTCTTTTTCTATTATTAAAAAAAAAAATTCTATTGATTTTGAAGCAATTTAAATTTTTAATTCCTCAACATTTTTTCAAAAGATTTTTGATTCATTTTGAATGATATAAAATTTTGTTTTGGGGGATTTTTTAAAATTCTATTTCATCTCATTGACCAAAATGCATAAACACTCTTCAGTTTGTTTATTTGCAATAATCAAAAATTTTTTTTTAATTTTTCTTTTTCTCTTTTTCTTTTTTTTTTTTTTTTTAACTATTTAATGTTTATAATCTCTATGTAATAATTACCAACATCTATCACCCCTTTTCTATATCCTCACAAAAAAAAAAAAAAAAAAAAAATTTTATATTCTGAAGCAAAAATACGGAATTTAAAGAAAGAAAAATATAAAAGTTACAAAGACAAAAAAAATTATTTCAAATAAATAAAAATCCATGTGTAGTCAGAAAAACACTATTCTCGATCATCATCATCATCATCATCATCTGACAGCATGGATTCCCTTGACTCTCTCTAGCTATCCATCCCTACCAGCCATTGCTCTTTATAGGCCTTCTAGACAGCATACAGAATCCACACAGAGCTGGTTAATGTAACATTTTGCTGGTCAACTAGCACTGGTGTGTCCATGGTAGTATTCCATAGGAGAATGTCACTTATCAGATCATCCAAGTTCCAAGTATATCTTGCTCATCTTGGATGTTTGTGTGTTGGGCAGTGAGTGCTGTTCTATAGAGTGCAGGTTCAAAAATTTGTATTATATACCCAACATCGGGTATATAAATGGTGAGAGTTCATCTCGCATGATAGAGAGAAAGATAGAGATACATTAGATTAGAGAGGGATGGTCTTACTTAGTACATTACTCTGGTTACTGTTTCTTCTTCTTCTTCTTCTTCTATCTGCTCTGGCTGCCATCTTGTCTAGTTGTCTTTCCTTTTTCTAGTGGTTAATTTTCTTCTTTGCTAATTCTTCTAACTTCTGGCTGGTTGAGCATCACTTGTTTTTATATTTAATAAACTAAAAAGACTTAGGTTTTCTTGATCAAGACTTTCATCTTATTGTCTAGTTGACTTATCTAAGGGTTGATTTCTTTTTTAGTTCTTCAATCTTCTTAGACAGGTGGTCGGAGAGGCACCCTCCGATCAATCGGCTGGTCACGTCAAGCCCTAGCACCTATATGATTGCCCCAACTCTATTGCCCTCATGGCAAGCCCCAACCCTTTTTATCATAGGGGTGCTAGAAGGCTGTGGCTGAGGGTCTACATGTCCTGGGAATGATGTTAAACTCTATCTGATGGTGAGGTTCCAGTTCTGGAGGTTTGGGGAATGTGAAGCAGCCCTTCATCACCATTGCTCCCTGGTCCACTCTGACCTGGAGTGGTAGTACCTGTTAGGGTCCCATCTATGGGTTGAATAGAAAAATGTATTTATAAAAAAAAAATTAAGTATCCATTTAAGAATGACTTTATTTCAAAACTTTATCGGCATTAAGTGACCCACTGAGGTTGATATCATGTGCCTCTCAGGATCAAGGGTTACCAACAGCCTCCGGTCAGTTTCCATGGGGTCTCCCAGATTCTAAATCTGACAGACTTCAATTTAATTCTAGCTACAGGGTCTGTTCACAATTTATGACCTCTCATGAATTGTAACATTTATTCAAAACCGCATACAGCAACTAGCTTTTTTCTCCAGTCATTTTGATAAAGTCCAAGTACAGTGGAACATTGGAATGATGGCCTTACCAAGAAAATTCTCAACCCTAGCAGTATCAATTTTCTATCCAGAACAGTATCATTCCCAACTCAACATAAAAATACAGAAAGCTCTGTATAGCAATTACAGATTCACCAGTATTAAAAAAGCAAATGCATGGTGTGCACCAGTCCAAGTCATGATTCTATTTGGTAAGACATTATCTTGATAGAGCTACCATTACTACTTTCCTAAGTTCACTTGCATCACATAGGTTACAGTCTAAAATGTAAGAGTTATTTCTGCTGCACCCTGTATGTATGTGTATATATATATATATACTACACACACACACACACACACACACACACACACACACATATATATATATATATGGAGTTTATGTGGAAGAGTATGTCTCTCCAGGACTGGACTGGCCTGGTGGGTCATCTGAGAAAACACAAGGATACAGTGTCAAATGCTACTGGCATTCAACTATGGAGAAAAAACAAAGAACAGGAAATGGTCTTACTCATGCATGAGTTGACAGTCAACATATATAAATATACACACTAAAATTCTCTTTATATTCATACATGCACAGACTGATGATTATATATCTATCAGTCAGTATCTATGTTTTGTTTTTGTTTGTTTTTTTTTGTCAACTTTGTGTATCCCTCTCTCTGTTTATATATCAGTCTGCTAATTAATCTATCCCTCTCTGTAAGCTTTGTATTTGTATCTATGTACGTTCTTTATTTCAGTCAGTTTGTTCATATAACCTATTAGATCATCAGGGTATCATACCAAATATTTACCTGCATCAGGTCTCTTTGTAATCACTGCTAAATACATATGATTAAAGGATTGAGTATATACATGCACATGTAGTGTATATATGATCTACTATATTTAAATGTTGGGTGTACCATTTGTAGGGTTTAGCTGGACACACAGATCAAACTCCAGACATGCTATTACATTCACTTCAGACTAATATCCTTTGGAAAGGTATAAACCATCTCTGTCCCCAGTTATGGGTTACATAGTATCATGACTGGTCTTCTACAAGGATGACTTTGGCATTGAATATCCCACAATATGTCATTAAACTAAGAAAATTCACAGAAATAAATAAAAAATTGAATATCCCACAAAGGTTGATATGTCATTAAACTAAGAAACCAAACCTAAAAAGAAAATTCACAGAAATAAAATAAAAAATCAGGAAATGTATTAGAATTTTTTTTTTCATTGGTTTGATATCCTTATTTGTGATTGGTTCTTTGTTAATAATTTCTCACTAAAAGGAACTTTGATAAAAATTATAATGGAAAATAATCACTTCCTATGTGTGTCTAAGCCATTGAAGCTTCATTCAAATTTGTGAAGATGATAAAAAATGCTTCAGTTTTTTCTGTCCGTTTTTTTAATTTTTGGTTTAATACTGTGTAATATATATATATATATATATATATATATATATATATATATATATATTCCCTATAACATTCTTATAAACTTGTGGGCCTTTCCTCCAACTAATTCCTACTTCAACTGCTAGTTTAAAAGAATCTTAATCCTACTAATTCCTAGTGCTACTGTTTTTAAAAAAAGAAACAATGAAAACATCTCACCAGTTCCACACCTGATAATGGTACTAAGGAGTGTAGAAAGCGCTCGTGGTAAAACCTTTGGTGGATTCATACACCAATTCCACCCGGTTATTAAAAGTATGGCCAGACAGAAAGGGTCGAACAAAAACTTGTCAGCCAAGAATTGTCCGTTGAGTTCAACAAAACATGTTTAAAAGAAAAAATGCTGCCAAAATATACTTTGGTGTGTATATATATATATATATATATTCTTTTCATTTCGATTCCTCATTTAAAATTTAACGGTTAATGAAACAAGGAAAACAACTGTCTTCTGGGATATTTCAGTTTATAGTGAATTGAAATAACATCTAATGAAATACAAACAGAATGAATATATGTAGCTATTTCTTTATTAGCTTAAAATGTATCAATTCCTTTTATATTCAATTATTAAAAGCTGACAGGACATTATCCCTCCCCCATCCTTTGAATCAGGGGGTGAGGAGGAAGCTTTTAGGAAGTATCTTCCTCACTTACTAAGTGCAATTTGAATACATAAATGAATAAAATGAGTGACAAGCATTGTCATTGTATAGAGAAATTCAGACATGAGAATTGTTGAAGTGAATCGTTATAGTAAAAGAAAACAAATAAAATGACAATAGAACAAAAAATATTGAATTTGCTATTCATTGTCAAAAAACATATAAAGACCATCTGTATCATTATACATTGAACTGTTTCTCTTTCTGACATTAAAAATTTAAATTTTTGAAAATAAAGTAAATAAATCAGTTACAGCTTTTTCTTTAATTTTTTCTCTGAATTTTTGAGATGAGGCTCAATAATTAGTAATATTTGTATTATTGTCCTCATATTCATTGTTTTCTGTACAAAGTTTCGGCCGATATGCTCTCCAACTTTCTTCAGGTATTATTTGTCAGACTCGGGAACCTTCTTGTCATAATCGGGAGCCATCACGGAACTTTGAACCCAACCCTTTATTCAGTCTATGGGGATATCCTGTTCTCATTCTGCTAACATTCAGCTGGGGTAAAGGTGTTAAGTTATGTTAATTATTATTCTATGTTACTGCTGCCCCTGGCCAGGATTGAACCTGTAGTCTAGAGATAACTGTCACTTAGAACTGTCTTAACCTAACTCCTTTATCCATTAGGCTATGTGTCCAATTGTATAGATAACAATGAAGATGAGGACAATAGTCTGAATAATACAAATAATACTAATTTTTGAGATGAGGTTTGATAATTTGTATTATTAGTAGGAAGCGCGGTGGTGTATTGGTTGGAGTCGCAGGAAATGAACACGTCAACCCAAGTTCAATTCCTGGACAAAGCCACAGTTCACATAGCGCTAATACCTTTGAGAAAGGTATGAATCCAACTATTCTCCATATAGCTATGGGTAAATAGTAGGGCAGACTGGGCTCTTTAACCTTGGTTAGGCAACCAATCTAGAAGAAAAACTCTGAATTCAAATCTGGTCACTGCTAGAATAGGCTCAGTCCTACTTAGTGATCTATTTCAATTTTAAAAATTTAAAAAAATATTTAATTAGATTTTTCAGACTGTTCATTTTTATCTTTATTGTTATATATGCAATATTTTGACTGATATGCCCTCCTGCCTTCTTCAAGTTCAATGAACCAATTATAAAAACCTTTTTCTTAAATCAGAAAAGTGCTCAAATACTGGCAAGTAGAGCAGGATAAAAGCTAAAATAAATGTTTTTCAACTCCTCTTGTTAGTGTCATTACTATAAGTTTCATGTAGATATAAAAGAAAAACAATTTTCAGATGAAAAATTCAATTTCATGTTGCATGTTTAATCAGAAGATCAAGATGAAAAGTGAATGTTATAACTGGAGTTTGAACTCACTTACTACAATGTTGCAGTCCAGAAGAAAAAGAAGATTGGTTTATTTTCACATATTACACAATATAAACAATGTCACATAAAACAAAACAAAACATAATGTTGGTTGTTGTAGTAATGTGTGGAGGATGATCACTAATTAGGATTGAGCCTATTCGAGTGGTGCCCACTTCAGGTGTTGTTTTTTTTTGTTTTTTGTTGGGTTTTTTTCACATAGTTTGGAAGTTGATTATAAGTTTACTTATACATATTAAAAATTTCTTCTGACATTAAAGGAATACTCCACACTCCCCAGAGCTTCAGAATTGGAGTCTCACCAATGGATGTAATTTAGTGTCCTACCCAAGACACAATGCAGTTTTTGTTGTAAAGAATTAGCTTGAACTATAATGAAAAAGAATCAACTCGGGTGTTTCCATTTATAGAGAATTTGAATAACATCCGATGAAATGAAAGAAAAATAATTAAATATAAAATAAGATTTTCCTTTGTTATTAATATGAAATGCATCAATTCCTTTCATAGAAAATAAGCAAAACCTAACTGGACATCCACCCAATTTATCTTTTGGGTTGGGGGCTGGAGTTTCTCCCTCACTTGATTAAATGAAATTCGAAAACGTGGGCGAACAGAATGAGTGACAAGCATTGTCATTGTGAAGAGAAATTCAGATTTGAAAATTATTGAAGTGAATAGTTAAGCAAATCTATAGGAAGAGGAAATAAAGAAAAGGCAACAGAAGAGAAAAATAAACAAAATACTCAAGAATTTGCTATTCATTGCCAAAACAAGACTATCTATTATCTATTATTTTCTATTGAACTTTCTTGACTACAAAATATTACCTATATAATTTCACAACCAAGTGTTGTTCTGTTATGAACACAGAAATACACTTCTCTTTAAGTTTATAGCATTTGGGATATCCTGGCTGTTTTAGAATTATTGATATAATTTCATAATCTAATAACTTGACCAATTTTTATTTAAATGATCTTGAATTTTAACAACATGTACAGAAACAACTCAAAATTCTGTTTAATGTTTGAACACCTTTTCTTTTACAGTGAATGACATGTCTATACCTGAAAGAAAAAAAACGCAAAACATTAAACAAAGATATGAACACAGAAATACACTTGACTTAAATTTTATATCATTTGGAATATCCTGGCTATTTTAGAAAAATTGATATAATTTTGTAATCTAATAACTTAACTAAATCTCATTCAAATGATCTCAAGTTTTTATAGCATGTGTAAAAACAACTTAATATTGAATGATTAATGTTTAAATACATTTTTCTATGAATGGTATTTCTATACTGGAAAATAGAAAACCCAACATTAAACATAGAATGTTGAGTTGATTCTATTCATGTTGTTAAAATTTGAGGTCATTTGAGAAAGAATTTGTCAAGTTATTAGATTAGGAAATGAAATCAATTTTTCTGAAACAGCTTGGATATAGATAGATAGAAACTTCTATATACAATCTTATCTTAAGACAACTCAGAAAAAAAAATTGATGTCTGGCAAAATGTCAACTAAAAAAGTGAGTTTGCAAAGTGAATTAAATTTTTTTAAATAAATACAGCCAGAGAATTTTTCTAAAAACATGAAAATCATTTTGCTAAAATTAGCAATTAAGTCAAAACCTGACGCATCTGTTGCTTAATATTCTGCCTGTCACTTTCCTCCTCTCTATATATATCTTGATTAACTACTCTTTATATATGTTAGTTTCTCTCTGATAGTAAAGAGAGGGAGATTGAACATTCCACTTTATTTGTATGTTATATATAAGCCAGTACTTAGCTTCTCACTCCAGATGAAAATTAACATACAAGTTCAATCTCCCCCTCACACTTTCCAATCTCTCTCTCTCTCTAATCTCTCCCTTTACACTCACAGAGAAACTAACATATGTAAGGAGTTCTTAATCAAGATATATATATATATAAGAGAGAGAGGGAAAGTGGTAAGTAGAATGTGAAGTGAGATACAAGTCAGTTTTGACTTAATTGCAAACTATGACTAATTAGAACAAAAAAATGGAATTCTTTCAAACATAACTCAATCTCAGAACTAAGGAATATTTTGTCATGTATTTTATGTCATTAAACTAAATAAGAAAAGAGCCTTTAGGAAACAATCATTGATTCTTTCAGATTTAGTATTATATATATATATATATATATATATATATATATATAACCTAGAAACCATCTGATAAGCTTTGAGTTATAAAGCTAGTATAGTGTGTTCTGTTTGTCTATCTATCCATAGAGAGAAAATTTTATGCCCAATCCTATCTTAAGACAACTCAGAAGAAAAAAAAAAACTTGGTGTCAAGAAAAATGTCAAAGAATTTTCCTGCAAATGAAGACAAAGCAAAAGTCAGGAATTTAGATGATTATTCTTGGAGCAAACTTTTCCAAAATTGTTTTCTTTGCTAAGCCGCAAATTAGAAGGCTGGTATTCTTCAAATTATATTGAAGGTGTAGTCAAAAATCTTGTGTGACTCTTATTACGACTCATTATTCCTCTTTAATCAACTTAAAGGATTGGCCAATGTTTTAACGCTTATTTTTCCAACGCTATAATTTGTAAACATCTTTAATTAGTATAAAGTACAATTTTTTAAAATTTTGTTATTTATTTACATTGTTTACACTAGTATTGCGGCAGAACTGATTTAGTAGATTTGTTGGCACGTTATCGTTTTTATCTGTTAGTTTCATTTCTGCTCCGATGTTCAGCAGGTTTGATCTAACACAATGTATTGATCTGGCGTTGATCGTTTGATATTGTAAATTCTGAAATGACTTCTCTTAATACAATATTTATGAGATTCAATACAACTGTCCTTTTTTATTGAAGAATTCATTGGAGGAAACTCTGGCTCTTGTTCTAAGGTGAACTTGAAGGAATAAAAGCATTCAAGTATAAACAGTCAATAACATAAAGAAAAACTTTTAGAAAGCATCAGTAAAGCGCTACTGATCTTTTTATTTATCATCAGAATTTCAGAGATCAAGAATCACCATTATTTTATGAGGGTGGCTGAAAAGTTCTACTCTTAACCAAGGAGAGAAGAGCCATTTTTTTGGTCTGAATTTCTAAGATGAAGAATCACTATTGTTTATATGTTTAATAAAAAGAATTAGATAGGGATATCAGTGGAAAGAGCCTACCTTAACTGTTGAAACACTACCATTGCTACTAGTAGGAAATATTGCTAAAAGTTTCTAAGTATAATAAAAGAGGGAATTACTTCCTTCTTTTTTAAAAGGTTAAAGAAACTTGAGATATTATGTGCCAGGTGTTTTGAAATGTGGACTGAATATTATGGAATAAAAAATATTTTTCATGACTTGGGATTAATCTCTTCTTGGGTTGGGTTTGTGATTTTTTCAACACCTTGTAATAATATATATATATATATATATATACATACACTGTCTGGTGTTATAACTCTTATAAATGTTTTAGAATTTAAAAAAATCTATAACAAAGACATTAACCTTTTTGGGAAAAAAAAAAGTTTTTTCAGACACAAAATGGAACACTATCAACAATAATAGAACACAAAGAAGTTTATCATTTTCATATGAAAAATAAAATATACAGTCATTTCATTGAATGTATTCATTAGTTTAATATTATACAAGACCAAAAAAAGGAATTTATTTTTCAAAGTGAAATATGGATTTGAATGGGTATTGTATACTGCTTCTTAAGTTCTAATGTCTGCCTTGATTGTCTTTGACTTCTATCTTTAATCTGTTATTCCCATCACAAAATATGTCTACCTAGAAGGGCCCCCTGGGCTCAACTCAATTAATTCTAATTTTATTTTCCCAGTCACCTGACAATCTTAGCCAATGAGAGCCTTGTCCCAGATGATGCTGGGTTTAAGGTTGTTGCCAATAAAACTATGATTTTACAGTGATTTTCCAATTCTTTATCATTAATTTGAAATTACTCTACACTAACTTACAAAAATGATAGGCTATGCCTATTCATCATCTAACATGGGTTTGAACACTAATATATGAGACCAATGATAAATATGCATCTGTCTCAGTCATCTAGTCCTGTTGTTCTCAACCTTTTTTTTATCTATGAATCATTTCGATTCCTATTTTACAATGGTGGACCCCCACCCCCATAGTTATTTAATGTTTTAAAAATCCTATTCTATTTTCATGATTAAATACTTTTTGCTTGCTTGGACATCCTCAAAAAGTTATATGCTCCCTGGGGTAGGGGCATATGGCTCCCAGTTGAGAACCACTGATCTAGTCCACATTGAAACTGGTATTATTTGGCTTATTCAGACTATTGTCTTCATCTTCATTGTTATCTGTATGTTTTGGCCGATGTGCCCTCCGGTCTACTTCAGGTATTTCTTGTTGGACTCAGGAACCTTCCTGTCATAATTGGGAGCCGTCACAAAGAAAGCCAGAAGGCACATCGACTGAAATGTTGTACAGATAACAATGAAGATGAGAACAATAGTCCGAATAATCCAAATAATACTAATTATGAAGACTCATCTCAAAAATTCAGAGAAACACATTGAAACTGTTTCTTAATTCTTTTTCTTTTTTTGTCTTTTCAGGTACCATCTCTGCAATCTCTAGTCAACCACAACAATTATTCGGACAACCACAAGTGGCACCACAATTTTTCATCGCTGGTCAACCCCTTACCCAAGGACAAACCACAGGTTCTTCTCTTCCTGTACAACAATTATTGATTCCAGTCTCGACAGGTCAGTTTAAATTTTATGCTTTTTTTATTTGTTCAGTATTTATTTAGCATTTGTATATTTTCATTTCTGATGATTATGGATACAAAGAATTCTGATAAAACCAATTTATTTCTTTTTCTACTTTGTAATATTTGGTTCTATTAAGAAATTTCTATGAAGACAAGAGTCTATTCTTGGATTCTGGAGAGAAAGTGTTCTGATAATGATTTTTTTCTGAGAGAAGTCCCTAATGGAAAAGTCCTCTTCATTTTTATTGAACTCTTTTTGAAGCATTAATATAATTATTATATAAGATATTGGAGAAGATAAAATAGGTGTCTTACCTTTGTGGTGTTCTATTGAGAAATGATTCAAATTTTCTTTTATTGTATCTAATGTTGTTTGTTCTACAGCCAGTATATATTGCAACAATGTATACTTTTAAAATTTAAGATAAAAACGGTCAACTGGAAGATTTTGAATAATATATATATATCAACCACTTCACACAAGTTGACGGTGACAAAAGGTCAATTTCTTATACAGAATTTAACAGGTTTAAATTCAGTTTTCCTTCTTCTAAATCGGTTGTCACACCAAGCTTAAAGAGTTCAGTCTTTCCTACATTTTTAACCCATAGCTGGAGGGAGAATAATTGGATGTGTACCTTTCTCAAATGTATTAGTATATTATAAAATAACAGATTGTATGTGGAGATTAAATGGTAAGACATTAGCTAAATGGAGCTACCATTGCCACTTTCCTAAGTTCAATTGCATCATACAAGTGACAGTTTAAAATGTGGGAGGTATTTCTGCCACACTCTGTATTGTGCGTGGACTACAAGGGCGACTATGTAGATATTTATTCAACATGTCCACTATAGATAGGATGGGGGACACCCATTGAGGATCAAACTCACTGTTCAGTAATAATGGATCTGTGAAACTAGCACAATGGGATTTTGATTTTGATAAATAATTTGAGTTGGTGAGCAAACATTTTGGTGAAATCAATGTTTGGAATTTTTTTTTGTTAGTCTATTCCAATCGTTGATGCAGGAACCTATCACAGGATCCTGCATCAACGATTGGAATACACTAACAAACAAATTTCCAAACATTGATTTCACCAAAATGTTTGCTCACCAACTCAAATTATTTATCAAAATAGAAATTTTTAATACATATAAGGAAACTTATAATCAACTTTCAAACTATGTAAAATAAAATAAAAATAAAACTGAGGTGGTCACTACTAGAATAGGCTCAGTCCTAATTAGTGATCATCCTCCACACATTACTACAACAACCAACATTACTTTTTTTGTTTTTTGTTTGTTTTGTTTTATGTGAAGTCAACAGATTGTTTATTCAGCAGCAAGCATAATTGTTGAATATAGTAATGCCGTACATTACTTTCGACCAGCCTCTATGGCTTAAAGCAGTCAAAATAGCTCACTCCAAAAATGGATGTAGTGTGTCACTTAGGAGGCTTTCATATGATGATAAGTTTCCTTGGAAGCATCAGTCCCCATTAATGGTTAAGGACTGCAAAAGTTGCTGGAAACATGCTACGGTACGAATTCTGTTGACCATATGCTTAGTGGAAAGTCAGTATCAAGAGCCCTGAAGATATTTCTTAGTAGAGGCAGCATTGATGATAAAGCTAGGTGATTTAGTACTGACCGATACCAGTTTTGATGATAGTGAACCAGCAGACAATGTCAATGACATACTAGATGACAAGGTTATGTACAAATTGCCCAAAAGTTTATATGCCCTAGACAAATCGGAAGTATTGGAACTGCAGGCTATTGCAAGTGACCTTCTCAATGGCCATACAGGCATTGAAAAGGCTGGCAAATATTCTACTTTTCATCCATTGTCATGAACTGCAAAGCTTTGGTTGCAATATCTGTATAAATTGAAAATAAAACCATTGTCTTGTCTTGATACAAAAGTAGGTAGGAGCAAACTATGTTGAAAAAAAAACTCATTCCATGAGAGTATCTTGGTAAGCCTATGAACTTTTCAGCCATCTCCTATAACTGTAAAAGATGTAAACACTTGTCTGAGTAGATATGAGATATTTTAATCAATTTATTTGAACAGTGCACTCATCTTTAATATTGAAAAAGAAATAATAAATCTTAGTGTCAGCTATACCATTAGTTCATTAGTAAAGATATGACAATAAAAGATGTGGACTCAAGTCTTAATAGATCATCATAGAATAGATATGAGATATTTTAATCAATTTATTTGAGCAGTGCACTTGTGTTTGATATTGTAAGTTCAGCCTAGATTGATATGCAAATCTACCTGTATTTATCAATCAAGATTTACTAACCGTAAATATGAACTGAATTCATCTCTTACTATAGAAACTTAAGAAGGCTTTATTTGATACCGTCAGAGTTCATATAAAAAGAGGATTATTTATTTTCTTTTAATAATGATTTAATATCATTCAGATCTTTATAACAAATAAAAGTTCAATCAAATATTGTCTGCTTCCTTTCCTTTTCATGATACAAGCAAAATTGTCAGGAGATAAAAGATAAAAGAAAGACAGTCTTGTTCAGCAGATAATATCAATAATAATGATCATGTATAAGGGTTATTCATTAAATGAGGTTTATTTTGCCTAAGGAATTGGCAATAAGAAACACTGTTTATAGTGTGTGGGTGTAGATATATATATATTTGTGTGTATATATTTGCATGTATGACAGTAAATATATTTGTGTGTATGTATGTATGTATATATATATATATATATATATATATATATATATATAATCATCTTTTCAACAACATAAATCTTTTTTCTTCTTGATTAGTTTCATATTGTCCTGAAGGAGGTTTCTTTATAAACTGAAATGTTTGAACATCAACAGCACGACTAATAAATTTCCATCTATTGTAACATCCTGTGTTTGTTCTACATTTCTCCACACTTTGTATATAGATGAGTAGGGAGTTTATAATATACATTATATAAAAAAAATTATAAATAGTTAGATATGCAGATATCTACAACTTTGCAAATAATTTTCTGGAAGAATTTTAATGTAATATATGCATTTTATTGAGCATTGTCAGCCATTTCTTTTTCTTTTAGCTTTCTTAGTTTAATATCAAAGCTTTTTGTATCAGGTATTTTTTTTTCTAATATAAATATCTCTTATCTTTTTGTTTTCTTTTATTCTTTGCATAGATTTATCATTCACAAGATTCTCTTTCATTCACTTTGTTCGTTGTGAACCAAGTTTCTTGTCAACTCAAATGACCAACTTTATCTTCTTGCATCGTTGTAAATGGAAGAATTAATGACATTCTCTTGCTATACACTTATTTTAGAGATGTAATATTGAGCAACAATTGTGTAGGAAGATTTCTTCTCCATCCACCCATCAATTCAACCAAACCAAATTCAAGATGGCTGATTTATTTGATATATTGCATGAACTTGCAGTTTAGTGTTGCTGAATTATTCACAGAATGAAACTTATAAAAGTTTCAAAACTTATATCCTGCCTTTAGACACCTCACATGCCCAGTCAGCAGGTCTTAGATCGCATCTCCTGCAGAGGGGTAAGATTCCCCCCTCACCAAATATTGTCCTGGGTATGGCACTAAACTGCATCTGATGGTGAGACTCCAGTTTTGGAGATCTGGAAATTATCCATTTGTTGGTGTTACTCTAAGGTCCACACTCTAATCAGAATTGATAGAGATTTATTGATTTAGATATTTTTGTTTTTTATCCAGATTGTTAGTCCTAAGCAATAAGGATGTAATTTTTGTTTAATTCTCCAGTTTGAAGAACTACTTATATACTTAATCAATAATGTTTAGTTAAAAGTGAATAGGTTTCTTTGTTTAATGGTGTTTAGCACATAGGGACTACCCCAACCAGAGGAGAATGCAGAGTACTCCTTCATTGACATTACTCCCTGGTCCACTCTGAGTTGTAGTACCTGTTAGTGTCCCATCTATGGTTCAAATAGATCTGTTAAAAAGTTATTTGTATTTTATAGGATTGTGTGAAAAGAAACAACTGCACAAAAAGTACAAATATGAACATACAGTGAATGGGATTCTCTAACCCCTTGGCATAAAATAACCCAAGATCTATTGGCATGCCATGAAAATTAATCATTTAGGCACTTCACTTCAAGTTCTGCTAACCAACCATGTTAATGAGTTTGATTCTTACTAAGTACCTCTTATTTCTGCCCGAATGTCAAGCTCTGTTTATTCAATGACGATACTATAGGCACCATACCTGGTGAAATGGTCATCAAGTTATGTTAATCAACCATTATTATTGAAATTGATTCTCACTGGGTGCCTCTTATTTCTGGCCTAGTGCCAATGACAATCACCTCACTTGCTAAAATGATCAGCATGGTTTTACCATATAATTTTTCTGCCGTGTACATCAAGTAATACTTTTACCATTTTTGTACCCTATTCATATACTGCTTGTGAATTTGCACATTTTATCTGTTGGGACACATTTGTGTATTCTTGTTGATATTTATTTTATGTTCATTATCTATGTATTAAATGTACTTATATTTGTAAATGAGTTTTGTCTTTTCCTTCTGTTTGTTTAGAGTTAGTATATTAATGAATATGCTAATATTAAACCTTGGTGAGTGGGATGTGATTAAACATATTTCCTTACACAAACTGCCCAGATAATTGTAATTTATAAGTTAATTTGTTTGTCTTAATAATTAGTCATACTAATTAAATATCTCATATTATTTTTGTTAATTTAATGTTAAACATAATCACTATCATTCCAAAACATTTTTCAGACTATTATTGTCCTTTTTGCGGCTTTTATTTTCATCACAATATCTTGGCTTATTCATTCTACTGTCTTCATTATTAATAGTATAAATACACAAGATATTGTCTGTAATTTTAAAAAACAGTTGGTCAGGCTATTGATTTCATTCATTTCTTGCTTTATTCGATTTACAATATTTTGCCTGATTCATTCCACAACTTAGTTTCAGGTGTATGATTGATAAGTCTATAATTTTAAATAGCATCATTTTTTATATCAAAAGATCTTTGAACTATTGAATATGTTCATTTTGTTGTTATCATAATATTTTATCTCAGATATACAATGTAAAAAAAAAAAAATAGCAAAAGGGATCTCTCTTTTTTTAAATTTATTAATGTATGTATAATAGTTCAAACCAGGCAAACCAAATACAAATAGTAGCAAATATACTGATTGGACCAATCCATTCCTAGCAACATGTGTAACACAGGCAATTTATATTTTCAATGCATTTTTATTGTAAAAATCATTTCTAATGTTTTGACCAATTTTTTCTATGGTTTTCTTAGATATACAGTCTATATGTCTATCTTTTATTTATTCATTTATTTATGATAGTTTAAACCAGAAAATAGTAGCTAACAGCATACAAATAGTAGCAAATATACTGATTGGACCAATCCATTCCTAGCAACATGTGTAACACAGGCAATTTATATTTTCATATATATATGTTCACTCTCTAATCCTTTCATTACTAAGAAAAGAAATCCATTACATATTGAAATTTACATTGGCTTGAATTATTTATTTATTAATGTCCTTACATAGACATTTACATATGTATTGGTCTTAAAATTTAATCCTAAAATGATCTGTATAATATTACCTTTTCCTTGTAAGGTTTGCATAATTAAGAATCTGATTTTAGATGTCAAATTGTAAGAGTGCCAGTTTAATGTTACATATACAGTATTTTTAGAAAAATTGATATAATTTTGTAATCTAATAACTTAACTAAATCTCATTCAATGATCTCAAGTTTTTATAGCATGTGTAAAACAACTTAATATTGAATGATTATGTTTAATACATTTTTCTATGAAATGGTATTTCTATACTGAAAAATAGAAAACCCCAACATTAAACATAGAATGTTGAGTTGATTCTATTCATGTTGTTAAAATTTGAGGTCATTTGAGAAAGAATTTGTCAAGTTATTAGATTAGGAAATGAAATCAATTTTTCTGAAACAGCTTGGATATAGATAGATAGAAACTTCTATATACAATCTTATCTTAAAGACAACTCAGAAAAAAAAATTGATGTCTGGCAAAATGTCACTATATATATATATATTATATATAATATATATAATATATATATGTATTAAAAATGTATGCATAAGTCACCCATTTCTCTGGTGGTTGATAATTGTGATCAGGAAAAAAGTAGTTGCAAAAGTGAATTAAAATTTTTTAAATAAATACAGCCAGAGAATTTTTTTAAAAACATGAAAATCATTTTGCTAAAATTAGCAATTAAGTCAAAACCTGAACGCATCTGTTGCTTAATATTCTGCCTGTCACTTTCCTCCTTCTTATATATATCTTGATTAACTACTCTTTATATATGTTAGTTTCTCTCTGATAGTAAAGGGAGGGAGATTGAACATTCCACTTTATTTGTATGTTATATATAAGCCAGTACTTAGCTTCTCACTCCAGATGAAAATTAACATACAGTTCAATCTCCCCCTCACACTTTCCAATCTCTCTCTCTCTTTAATCTCTCCCTTTACACTCACAGAGAAACTAACATATGTAAGGAGTTCTTAATCAAGATATATATATATATATATAGAGAGAGAGGGAAAGTGGTAAGTAGAATGTGAAGTGAGATACAAGTCAGTTTTGACTTAATTGCAAACTATGACTAATTAGAACAAAAAATGGAATTTTTTCAAACATAACTCAATCTCAGAACTAAGGGATATTTTGTCATGTATTTTATGTCATTAAACTAAATAAGAAAAGAGCCTTTAGGAAACAATCATTGATTCTTTCAGATTTAGTATTATATATATATATATATATAATATATATATATATAAAACCTAGAAACCATCTGATAAGCTTGAGTTATAACAAGCTAGTATAGTGTGTTCTGTTTGTCTATCTATCCATAGAGAGAAAATTTTATGCCCAATCCTATCTTAAGACAACTCAGAAGAAAAAGAAAAAAAACTTGTGGTCAAGAAAAATGTCAAAGAATTTTCCTGCAAATGAAAGACAAAGCAAAAGTCAGGAATTTAGATGATTATTCTTTGGAGCAAACTTTTTCCAAAAATTGTTTTCTTTGCTAAGCCGCAAATTAGAAAGGCTGGTATTCCTTCAAATTATATTGAAGGTGTAGTCAAAAATCTTTGTGTGACTCTTATTACGACTCATTATTCCTCTTTTAATCAACTTAAAGGATTGGCCAATGTTTAACGCTTATTTTTCCCAACGCTAGTAATTTGTAAACATCTTTAATTAGTATAAAGTACAATTTTTTTAAAATTTTGTTTTATTTATTTACATTGTTTACACTAGTATTGCGGCAGAACTGATTTAGTAGATTTTTTGGCACGTTATCGTTTTTATCTGTTAGTTTCATTTCTGCTCCGATGTTCAGCAGGTTGATCTAACACAATGTATTGATCTGGCGTTGATCGTTTGATATTGTTAAATTCTGAAATGACTTCTTCTTAATACAATATTTATGAGATTCAATACAACTGTCCTTTTTTATTGAAGAATTCATTGGAGGAAACTCTGGCTCTTGTTCATAGGTGAACTTGAAGGAATAAAAGCATTCAAGTATAAACAGTCAATAACATAAAGAAAAACTTTTAGAAAGCATCAGTAAAAGCGCTACTGATCTTTTTATTTATCATCAGAATTTCAGAGATCAAGAATCACAATTATTTTATGAGGGGTGGCTGAAAAGTTCTACTCTTAACCAAGGGAGAGAGAGCCATTTTTTTGGTCTGAATTTCTAAGATGAAGAATCACTATTGTTTATATGTTTAATAAAAAGAATTAGATAGGGATATCAGTGGAAAGAGCCTACCTTAACTGTTGAAACACTACCATTGCTACTAGTAGGAAATATTGCTAAAAGTTTCTAAGTAATAATAAAAGAGGAATTACTTCCTTCTTTTTTAAAGGTTAAGAAACTTGAGATATTATGTGCCAGGTGTTTTGAAATGTGGACTGAATATTATGGAATAAAAAATATTTTTCATGACTTGGGTTAATCTCTTCTTGGGTTGGGTTGTGATTTTTTCAACACCTTGTAATATATATATATATATATATATATATATATATATACATACACTGTCTGGTGTTTAAACTCTTATAAATGTTTTAGAATTTAAAAAAATTCTATAACAAAGACATTAACCTTTTTGGAAAAAAAAAAAAAGTTTTTTCAGACACAAAATGGAACACTATCAACAATAATAGAACACAAAGAAGTTTATCATTTTATATGAAAAATAAAATATACAGTCATTTCATTGAATGTAATTCATTAGTTTAATATTATACAAGACCAAAAAAAGGAATTTATTTTTCAAAGTGAAATATGGATTTGAATGGTATTGTATACTGCTTCTTAAGTTCTAATGTCTGCCTTGATTGTCTTTGACTTCTATCTTTAATCTGTTATTCCCATACAAAATATGTCTACCTAGAAGGGCCCCTGGCTCAACTCAATTAATTCTAATTTTTATTTTCCCATCACCTGACAATCTTAGCAATGAGAGCCTTGTCCAGATGATGCTGGGTTTAAGGTTGTTGCCAATAAAACTATGAATTTACCAGTGATTTTCCAATTCTTTATCATTAATTTGAAATTACTCTACACTAACTTACAAAAATGATAGGCTATGCCTATTCATCATCTAAACATGGGTTTGAACACTAATATATGAGACCAATGATAAATATGCATCTGTCTCAGTCATCTAGTCCTGTTGTTCTCAACCTTTTTTTTATCTATGAATCATTTCGATTCCTATTTTACAATGGTGGACCCCCACCCCCATAGTTATTTAATGTTTTAAAAATCCTATTCTATTTTCATGATTAAATATTTTTTGCTTGCTTGGACATCCTCAAAAAATTATATGCTCCTGGGGTAGGGCATATGGCTCCCAGTTGAGAACCACTGATCTAGTCCACATTGAAACTGGTATTATTTGGCTTATTCAGACTATTGTCTTCATCTTCATTGTTATCTGTATGTTTTGGCCAATGTGCCCTCCGGTCTACTTCAGGTATTTCTTGTTGACTCAGGAACGTTCTGTCATAATTGGGAGCCGTCACAAAGAAGGCCAGAAGGCACATCGACTGAAATGTTGTACAGATAACAATGAAGATGAGAACAATAGTCCGAATAATCCAAATAATACTAATTATGAAGACTCATCTCAAAAATTCAGAGAAACACATTGAAACTGTTTCTTAATTCTTTTTCTTTTTTTGTCTTTTCAGGTACCATCTCTGCAATCTCTAGTCAACCACAACAATTATTCGGACAACCACAAGTGGCACCACAATTTTTCATCGCTGGTCAACCCTTACCCAAGGACAAACCACAGGTTCTTCTCTTCCTGTACAACAATTATGATTCCAGTCTCGACAGGTCAAGTTTAAATTTTATGCTTTTTTATTTGTTCAGTATTTATTTAGCATTTGTATATTTTCATTTCTGATGATTATGGATACAAAGAATTCTGATAAACCAATTTATTCTCTTTTCTACTTTGTAATATTTGGTTCTATTAAGAAATTTCTATGAAGACAAGAGTCTATTCTTGAGATTCTGGAGAGAAAGTGTTCTGAATAATGATTTTTTTTCTAAGAGAAGTCCCTAATGGAAAAGTTCTCTTCATTTTTATTGAACTCTTTTTGAAGCATTAATATAATAATTATATGATATTGGAGAAGATAAAATAGGTGTCTTACCTTTGTGGTGTTCTATTGAGAAATGATTCAAATTTTCTTTATTGTATCTAATGTTGTTTGTTCTAACAGCCAGGATATATTGCAACAATGTATACTTTTAAATTAAAGAAAAAACGGTCAACTGGAAGATTTTGAATAATATATATATATCAACCACTTCACACAAGTTGACGTTGACAAAAGTTCAATTTCTTATACAGAATTTAACAGGTTTAAATTCAGTTTCCTTCTTCTAAATCGTTGTCATACCAAGCTTAAAGAGTTCAGTCTTTCCTACATTTTTAACCCATAGCTGGAGGGAGAATAATTGGATGTGTACCTTTCTCAAATGTATTAGTATATTATAAAATAACAGATTGTATGTGGAGATCAAATGGTAAGCATTAAGCTAAATGGAGCTACCATTGCCACTTTTCCTAAGTTCAATTGCACCACACAAGTGACAGTTTAAAATGTGGAGGTATTTCTGCCACACTCTGTATTGTGCATGGACTACAAGGGCGACTATGTAGATATTTATTCAACATGTCCACTATAGATAGGATGGGGACACCCTTGAGGATCAAACTCACTGTTCGTTAATAATGGATCTGTGAAACTAGCACAATGGGATTTTGATTTTGATAAATAATTTGAGTTGGTGAGCAAACATTTTGGTGAAATCAATGTTTGGAATTTTTTTTGGTTAGTCTATTCCAATCGTTGATGCAGGAACCTATCACAGGATCCTGCATCAACGATTGGATACACTAACAAACAAATTTCCAAACATTGATTTCACCAAATGTTTGCTCACAACTCAAATTATTTATCAAAATAGAAATGTTTTAATACATATAAGGAAACTTATAATCAACTTTCAAACTATGTAAAATAAAATAAATAAAATAAAAAAAAACTGAGGTGGTCACTACTAAATAGGCTCAGTCCTAATTTAGTTGATCATCCTCCACACATTAACTACAACAACCAACATTACTTTTTTTGTTTTTTTTGTTTGTTTTGTTTATGTGAAGTCAACAGATTGTTTATTCAACAGCAAGCATAATTGTTGAATATAGTAATGCCGTACATTACTTTCGACCAGCCTCTATGACTTAAAGCAGTCGAAATAGCTTCACTCCAAAAATGGATGTAGTGTGTCACTTAGGAGGCTTTCATATGATGTAAGTTTCCTTGGAAGCATCAGTCCCCATGAATGGTTAAGGACTGCAAAAGTTGCTGGAAACATGCTACGGTACCGAATTCTGTTGACCATATGACTTAGTGGAAAGTCAGTATCGAAAGCCCTGAAATGGACATTTCTTGGTAGTAGGCAGCATGATGATAAAGCTAAGTGATTTAGTACTGACCAATACCAGTTTTGATGATAGTGAACCAGCAGACAATGTCAATGACATACTAGATGACAAGGTTATTGTACAAATTGCCCAAAAGTTTATATGCCCTAGACAAATCGGAAGTATTGGAACTGCAGGCTATTGCAAGTGACCTTCTCAATGGCCATACAGGCATTAAAAGGCTGGCAAATATTCTACTTTTCATCCATTGTCATGAACTGCAAAGCTTTGTTGCAATATCTGTAATAAATTGAAAAATAAAACCATTGTCTTGTCTTGATACAAAAGTAGGTAGGAGCAAACTATGTTGAAAAAAAAACTCATTCCATGAGAGTATCTTGGTAAGCCTATGAACTTTTCAGCCATCTCCTATAACTGTAAAAAGATGTAAACACTTGTCTGAGTAGATATGAGATATTTTAATCATTATTTTGAACAGTGCACTCATCTTTAATATTGAAAAAGAAATAATAAATCTTAGTGTCAGCTATACCATTAGTTCATTAGTAAAGATATGACAATAAAAGATGTGGACTCAAGTCTTAATAGATCATCATAGAATAGATATGAGATATTTTAATCAATTTATTTGAGCAGTGCACTTGTGTTTGATATTGTAAGTTCAGCCTAGATTGATATGCAAATCTACCTGTATTTATCAATCAAGATTTACTACCGTAATATGAACTGAATTCATCTCTTACTATAGATAACTTAAGAAGGCTTTATTTGATACCGTCAGAGTTCATATAAAAAGAGGATTATTTATTTTCTTTTAATAATTATTTAATATCATTCAGATCTTTATAACAAATAAAAGTTCAATCAAATATTGTCTGCTTCCTTTCCTTTTCATGATACAAGCAAAATTGTCAGGAGATAAAAGATAAAGAAAGACAGTCTTGTTCAGCAGATAATATCAATAATAATGATCATGTATAAGGGTTATTCATTAAAGAGGTTTATTTTGCCTAAGGAATTGGCAATAAGAAACACTGTTATAGTGTGTGGGTGTAGATATATATATATTTGTGTGTGTATATATCTGCATGTATGACGTAAATATATTTGTGTGTATGTATGTATGTATGTATGTATATTATATATATATATATATATAATATATATATAATCATCTTTTCAACAACATAAATCTTTTTTTTCTTGATTAGTTTCATATTGTCCTGAAGGAGGTTTCTTTATAAACTGAAATGTTTGAACATCAACAGCACGACTAATAAATTTCCATCTATTGTAACATCCTGTGTTTTGTTCTACATTTCTCACACTTTGTATATAGATGAGTAGGGAGTTTATAATATACATTATATAAAAAAATTTATAAATAGTTAGATATGCAGATATCTACAACTTTGCAAATAATTTTCTGGAAGAATTTTAATGTAATATATGCATTTTATTGAGCATTGTCAGCCATTTCTTTTTTCTTTAGCTTTCTTAGTTTAATATCAAAGCTTTTTGTATCAGGTATTTTTTTTTCTAATATAAATATCTCTCTTATCTTTTTTTGTTTTCTTTTATTCTTTGCATAGATTTATCATTCACAAGATTCTCTTTCATTCACTTTGTTCGTTGTGAACCAGAGTTTCTTGTCAACATCAAATAATGAAATACAAACAGAATGAATATATGTAGCTATTTCTTTATTAGCTTAAAATGTATCAATTCCTTTTATATTCAATTATTAAAAGCTGACAGGACATTATCCCTCCCCCATCCTTTGAATCAGGGGGTGAGGAGGAAGCTTTTAGGAAGTATCTTCCTCACTTACTAAGTGCAATTTGAATACATAAATGAATAAAATGAGTGACAAGCATTGTCATTGTATAGAGAAATTCAGACATGAGAATTGTTGAAGTGAATCGTTATAGTAAAAGAAAACAAATAAAATGACAATAGAACAAAAAATATTGAATTTGCTATTCATTGTCAAAAAACATATAAAGACCATCTGTATCATTATACATTGAACTGTTTCTCTTTCTGACATTAAAAATTTAAATTTTTGAAAATAAAGTAAATAAATCAGTTACAGCTTTTTCTTTAATTTTTTCTCTGAATTTTTGAGATGAGGCTCAATAATTAGTAATATTTGTATTATTGTCCTCATCTTCATTGTTTTCTGTACAAAGTTTCTGGCTTTCTTCAGGTATTTCTTGTCAGACTCGGGAACCTTCTTGTCATAATCGGGAGCCATCATGTCACTTAGAACTGTCTCAACCTAATTCCTTTATCCACTAGGCTATGTGTCCAATTGTATAGATAACAATGAAGATGAGGACAATAGTCTTAATAATACAAATAATACTAATTTTGTATTATTAGTAGGAAGTGTGGTGGTGTATTGGTTGGAGTCGCAGGAAATGGACTCGTCAACTCAAGTTCAATTCCTGGACAAAGCCACAGTTCATAATACCTTTGGAAAAGGTATGAATCCAACTATTCTCCATATAGCTAGGGCAGACTGGGCTCTTTAACCTTGGTTAGGCAACCAATCTAGGAGAAGAAAAACTCTGAATTCAAATCTGGTCACTACTAGAATAGGCTCAGTCCTACTTAGTGATCTATTTCAATTTTAAAAATTAAAAAAAATATTTAATTAGATTTTTCAGACTGTTCATTTTTATCTTATTGTTATATATGCAATATTTTGACTGATATACCCTCCTGCCTTCTTCAAGTTCAATGAACAAATTATAAAAACCTTTTTCTTAAATCAGAAAAGTGCCCAAATACCGGCAAGTAGAGCAGGATAAAAGCTAAAATAAATGTTTTTTCAACTCCTCTTGTTAGTCTCATGACTATAAGTTTCATGTAGATATAAAAGAAAAACAATTTTCAGATGAAAAATTCAATTTCATGTTGCATGTTTAATCAGAAGATCAAGATGAAAAGTGAATGTTATAACTGGAGTTTGAACTCACTTACTACAATGTTGCAGTCCAGAAGAAAAAGAAGATTGGTTTATTTTCACATATTACACAATATAAACAATGTCACATAAAACAAAACAAAACATAATGTTGGTTGTTGTAGTAATGTGTGGAGGATGATCACTAATTAGGATTGAGCCTATTCGAGTGGTGCCCACTTCAGGTGTTGTTTTTTTTTGTTTTTTGTTGGGTTTTTTTCACATAGTTTGGAAGTTGATTATAAGTTTACTTATACATATTAAAAATTTCTTCTGACATTAAAGGAATACTCCACACTCCCCAGAGCTTCAGAATTGGAGTCTCACCAATGGATGTAATTTAGTGTCCTACCCAAGACACAATGCAGTTTTTGTTGTAAAGAATTAGCTTGAACTATAATGAAAAAGAATCAACTCGGGTGTTTCCATTTATAGAGAATTTGAATAACATCCGATGAAATGAAAGAAAAATAATTAAATATAAAATAAGATTTTCCTTTGTTATTAATATGAAATGCATCAATTCCTTTCATAGAAAAATAAGCAAAACCTAACTGGACATCCACCCAATTTATCTTTTGGGTTGGGGGCTGGAGTTTCTCCCTCACTTGATTAAATGAAATTCGAAAACGTGGGCGAACAGAATGAGTGACAAGCATTGTCATTGTGAAGAGAAATTCAGATTTGAAAATTATTGAAGTGAATAGTTAAGCAAATCTATAGGAAGAGGAAATAAAGAAAAGGCAACAGAAGAGAAAAATAAACAAAATACTCAAGAATTTGCTATTCATTGCCAAAACAAGACTATCTATTATCTATTATTTTCTATTGAACTTTCTTGACTACAAAATATTACCTATATAATTTCACAACCAAGTGTTGTTCTGTTATGAACACAGAAATACACTTCTCTTTAAGTTTATAGCATTTGGGATATCCTGGCTGTTTTAGAATTATTGATATCATTTCATAATCTAATAACTTGACCAATTTTTATTTAAATGATCTTGAATTTTAACAACATGTACAGAAACAACTCAAAATTCTGTTTAATGTTTAAACACCTTTTCTTTTACAGTGAATGACATGTCTATACCTGAAAGAAAAAAAAACGCAAAACATTAAACAAAGATATGAACACAGAAATACACTTGACTTAAATTTTATATCATTTGGAATATCCTGGCTATTTTAGAAAAATTGATATAATTTTGTAATCTAATAACTTAACTAAATCTCATTCAAATGATCTCAAGTTTTTATAGCATGTGTAAAAACAACTTAATATTGAATGATTAATGTTTAAATACATTTTTCTATGAATGGTATTTCTATACTGGAAAATAGAAAACCCCAACATTAAACATAGAATGTTGAGTTGATTCTATTCATGTTGTTAAAATTTGAGGTCATTTGAGAAAGAATTTGTCAAGTTATTAGATTAGGAAATGAAATCAATTTTTCTGAAACAGCTTGGATATAGATAGATAGAAACTTCTATATACAATCTTATCTTAAGACAACTCAGAAAAAAAAATTGATGTCTGGCAAAATGTCAACTAAAAAAGTGAGTTTGCAAAGTGAATTAAATTTTTTTAAATAAATACAGCCAGAGAATTTTTCTAAAAACATGAAAATCATTTTGCTAAAATTAGCAATTAAGTCAAAACCTGACGCATCTGTTGCTTAATATTCTGCCTGTCACTTTCCTCCTCTCTATATATATCTTGATTAACTACTCTTTATATATGTTAGTTTCTCTCTGATAGTAAAGGAGGGAGATTTGAACATTCCACTTTATTTGTATGTTATATATAAGCCAGTACTTAGCTTCTCACTCCAGATGAAAATTAACATACAAGTTCAATCTCCCCCTCACACTTTCCAATCTCTCTCTCTCTTTAATCTCTCCCTTTACACTCACAGAGAAACTAACATATGTAAGGAGTTCTTAATCAAGATATATATATATATATTAGAGAGAGAGGAAAGTGGTAAGTAGAATGTGAAGTGAGATACAAGTCAGTTTTGACTTAATTGCAAACTATGACTAATTAGAACAAAAAAATGGAATTTTTTCAAACATAACTCAATCTCAGAACTAAGGAATATTTTGTCATGTATTTTATGTCATTAAACTAAATAAGAAAAGAGCCTTTAGGAAACAATCATTGATTCTTTCAGATTTAGTATTATATATATATATATATATATATATATATATATATTAACCTAGAAACCATCTGATAAGCTTTGAGTTATAACAAGCTAGTATAGTGTGTTCTGTTTGTCTATCTATCCATAGAGAGAAAATTTTATGCCCAATCCTATCTTAAGACAACTCAGAAGAAAAAGAAAAAAACTTGGTGTCAAGAAAAATGTCAAAGAATTTTCCTGCAAATGAAGACAAAGCAAAAGTCAGGAATTTAGATGATTATTCTTGGAGCAAACTTTTCCAAAATTGTTTTCTTTGCTAAGCCGCAAATTAGAAGGCTGGTATTCTTCAAATTATATTGAAGGTGTAGTCAAAAATCTTGTGTGACTCTTATTACGACTCATTATTCCTCTTTTAATCAACTTAAAGGATTGGCCAATGTTTTAACGCTTATTTTTCCAACGCTATAATTTGTAAACATCTTTAATTAGTATAAAGTACAATTTTTTAAAATTTTGTTTTATTTATTTACATTGTTTACACTAGTATTGCGGCAGAACTGATTTAGTAGATTTGTTGGCACGTTATCGTTTTTATCTGTTAGTTTCATTTCTGCTCCGATGTTCAGCAGGTTTGATCTAACACAATGTATTGATCTGGCGTTGATCGTTTGATATTGTAAATTCTGAAATGACTTCTCTTAATACAATATTTATGAGATTCAATACAACTGTCCTTTTTTATTGAAGAATTCATTGGAGGAAACTCTGGCTCTTGTTCTAAGGTGAACTTGAAGGAATAAAAGCATTCAAGTATAAACAGTCAATAACATAAAGAAAAACTTTTAGAAAGCATCAGTAAAGCGCTACTGATCTTTTTATTTATCATCAGAATTTCAGAGATCAAGAATCACCATTATTTTATGAGGGGTGGCTGAAAAGTTCTACTCTTAACCAAGGAGAGAAGAGCCATTTTTTTGGTCTGAATTTCTAAGATGAAGAATCACTATTGTTTATATGTTTAATAAAAAGAATTAGATAGGGATATCAGTGGAAAGAGCCTACCTTAACTGTTGAAACACTACCATTGCTACTAGTAGGAAATATTGCTAAAAGTTTCTAAGTATAATAAAAGAGGGAATTACTTCCTTCTTTTTTAAAGGTTAAAGAAACTTGAGATATTATGTGCCAGGTGTTTTGAAATGTGGACTGAATATTATGGAATAAAAAATATTTTTCATGACTTGGGATTAATCTCTTCTTGGGTTGGGTTGTGATTTTTTCAACACCTTGTATAATATATATATATATATATATATATATACATACACTGTCTGGTGTTATAACTCTTATAAATGTTTTAGAATTTAAAAAAATCTATAACAAAGACATTAACCTTTTTGGGAAAAAAAAAAGTTTTTTCAGACACAAAATGGAACACTATCAACAATAATAGAACACAAAGAAGTTTATCATTTTATATGAAAAATAAAATATACAGTCATTTCATTGAATGTATTCATTAGTTTAATATTATACAAGACCAAAAAAAGGAATTTATTTTTCAAAGTGAAATATGGATTTGAATGGGTATTGTATACTGCTTCTTAAGTTCTAATGTCTGCCTTGATTGTCTTTGACTTCTATCTTTAATCTGTTATTCCCATCACAAAATATGTCTACCTAGAAGGGCCCCCTGGGCTCAACTCAATTAATTCTAATTTTATTTTCCCAGTCACCTGACAATCTTAGCCAATGAGAGCCTTGTCCCAGATGATGCTGGGTTTAAGGTTGTTGCCAATAAAACTATGATTTTACAGTGATTTTCCAATTCTTTATCATTAATTTGAAATTACTCTACACTAACTTACAAAAATGATAGGCTATGCCTATTCATCATCTAACATGGGTTTGAACACTAATATATGAGACCAATGATAAATATGCATCTGTCTCAGTCATCTAGTCCTGTTGTTCTCAACCTTTTTTTATCTATGAATCATTTCGATTCCTATTTTACAATGGTGGACCCCCACCCCCATAGTTATTTAATGTTTTAAAAATCCTATTCTATTTTCATGATTAAATATTTTTTGCTTGCTTGGACATCCTCAAAAAATTATATGCTCCCTGGGGTAGGGGCATATGGCTCCCAGTTGAGAACCACTGATCTAGTCCACATTGAAACTGGTATTATTTGGCTTATTCAGACTATTGTCTTCATCTTCATTGTTATCTGTATGTTTTGGCCAATGTGCCCTCCGGTCTACTTCAGGTATTTCTTGTTGGACTCAGGAACGTTCCTGTCATAATTGGGAGCCGTCACAAAGAAGGCCAGAAGGCACATCGACTGAAATGTTGTACAGATAACAATGAAGATGAGAACAATAGTCCGAATAATCCAAATAATACTAATTATGAAGACTCATCTCAAAAATTCAGAGAAACACATTGAAACTGTTTCTTAATTCTTTTTCTTTTTTTGTCTTTTCAGGTACCATCTCTGCAATCTCTAGTCAACCACAACAATTATTCGGACAACCACAAGTGGCACCACAATTTTTCATCGCTGGTCAACCCCTTACCCAAGGACAAACCACAGGTTCTTCTCTTCCTGTACAACAATTATTGATTCCAGTCTCGACAGGTCAGTTTAAATTTTATGCTTTTTTTATTTGTTCAGTATTTATTTAGCATTTGTATATTTTCATTTCTGATGATTATGGATACAAAGAATTCTGATAAAACCAATTTATTCTCTTTTCTACTTTGTAATATTTGGTTCTATTAAGAAATTTCTATGAAGACAAGAGTCTATTCTTGGATTCTGGAGAGAAAGTGTTCTGATAATGATTTTTTTCTGAGAGAAGTCCCTAATGGAAAAGTCCTCTTCATTTTTATTGAACTCTTTTTGAAGCATTAATATAATTATTATATAAGATATTGGAGAAGATAAAATAGGTGTCTTACCTTTGTGGTGTTCTATTGAGAAATGATTCAAATTTTCTTTTATTGTATCTAATGTTGTTTGTTCTACAGCCAGGTATATATTGCAACAATGTATACTTTTAAATTTAAGATAAAAACGGTCAACTGGAAGATTTTGAATAATATATATATATCAACCACTTCACACAAGTTGACGGTGACAAAAGGTCAATTTCTTATACAGAATTTAACAGGTTTAAATTCAGTTTTCCTTCTTCTAAATCGGTTGTCACACCAAGCTTAAAGAGTTCAGTCTTTCCTACATTTTTAACCCATAGCTGGAGGGAGAATAATTGGATGTGTACCTTTCTCAAATGTATTAGTATATTATAAAATAACAGATTGTATGTGGAGATTAAATGGTAAGACATTAGCTAAATGGAGCTACCATTGCCACTTTCCTAAGTTCAATTGCATCACACAAGTGACAGTTTAAAAATGTGGGAGGTATTTCTGCCACACTCTGTATTGTGCGTGGACTACAAGGGCGACTATGTAGATATTTATTCAACATGTCCACTATAGATAGGATGGGGACACCCATTGAGGATCAAACTCACTGTTCAGTAATAATGGATCTGTGAAACTAGCACAATGGGATTTTGATTTTGATAAATAATTTGAGTTGGTGAGCAAACATTTTGGTGAAATCAATGTTTGGAATTTTTTTTTGTTAGTCTATTCCAATCGTTGATGCAGGAACCTATCACAGGATCCTGCATCAACGATTGGAATACACTAACAAACAAATTTCCAAACATTGATTTCACCAAAATGTTTGCTCACCAACTCAAATTATTTATCAAAATAGAAATTTTTAATACATATAAGGAAACTTATAATCAACTTTCAAACTATGTAAAATAAAATAAAATAAAAACTGAGGTGGTCACTACTAGAATAGGCTCAGTCCTAATTAGTGATCATCCTCCACACATTACTACAACAACCAACATTACTTTTTTTGTTTTTTGTTTGTTTTGTTTTATGTGAAGTCAACAGATTGTTTATTCACAGCAAGCATAATTGTTGAATATAGTAATGCCGTACATTACTTTCGACCAGCCTCTATGACTTAAAGCAGTCGAAATAGCTCACTCCAAAAATGGATGTAGTGTGTCACTTAGGAGGCTTTCATATGATGATAAGTTTCCTTGGAAGCATCAGTCCCCATGAATGGTTAAGGACTGCAAAAGTTGCTGGAAACATGCTACGGTACGAATTCTGTTGACCATATGATTAGTGGAAAGTCAGTATCGAAAGCCCTGAATGGACATTTCTTGGTAGTGGCAGCATTGATGATAAAGCTAAGTGATTTAGTACTGACCAATACCAGTTTTGATGATAGTGAACCAGCAGACAATGTCAATGACATACTAGATGACAAGGTTATTACAAATTGCCCAAAAGTTTATATGCCCTAGACAAATCGGAAGTATTGGAACTGCAGGCTATTGCAAGTGACCTTCTCAATGGCCATACAGGCATTGAAAAGGCTGGCAAATATTCTACTTTTCATCCATTGTCATGAACTGCAAAGCTTTGGTTGCAATATCTGTATAAATTGAAAAATAAAACCATTGTCTTGTCTTGATACAAAAGTAGGTAGGAGCAAACTATGTTGAAAAAAAACTCATTCCATGAGAGTATCTTGGTAAGCCTATGAACTTTTCAGCCATCTCCTATAACTGTAAAAGATGTAAACACTTGTCTGAGTAGATATGAGATATTTTAATCAATTTATTTGAACAGTGCACTCATCTTTAATATTGAAAAAGAAATAATAAATCTTAGTGTCAGCTATACCATTAGTTCATTAGTAAAGATATGACAATAAAAGATGTGGACTCAAGTCTTAATAGATCATCATAGAATAGATATGAGATATTTTAATCAATTTATTTGAGCAGTGCACTTGTGTTTGATATTGTAAGTTCAGCCTAGATTGATATGCAAATCTACCTGTATTTATCAATCAAGATTTACTACCGTAAATATGAACTGAATTCATCTCTTACTATAGAAACTTAAGAAGGCTTTATTTGATACCGTCAGAGTTCATATAAAAAGAGGATTATTTATTTTCTTTTAATAATTATTTAATATCATTCAGATCTTTATAACAAATAAAAGTTCAATCAAATATTGTCTGCTTCCTTTCCTTTTCATGATACAAGCAAAATTGTCAGGAGATAAAAGATAAAAGAAAGACAGTCTTGTTCAGCAGATAATATCAATAATAATGATCATGTATAAGGGTTATTCATTAAATGAGGTTTATTTTGCCTAAGGAATTGGCAATAAGAAACACTGTTTATAGTGTGTGGGTGTAGATATATATATATTTGTGTGTATATATTTGCATGTATGACGGTAAATATATTTGTGTGTATGTATGTATGTATGTATTATATATAATATATATATAATATATATATAATCATCTTTTCAACAACATAAATCTTTTTTCTTCTTGATTAGTTTCATATTGTCCTGAAGGAGGTTTCTTTATAAACTGAAATGTTTGAACATCAACAGCACGACTAATAAATTTCCATCTATTGTAACATCCTGTGTTTGTTCTACATTTCTCCACACTTTGTATATAGATGAGTAGGGAGTTTATAATATACATTATATAAAAAAAATTATAAATAGTTAGATATGCAGATATCTACAACTTTGCAAATAATTTTCTGGAAGAATTTTAATGTAATATATGCATTTTATTGAGCATTGTCAGCCATTTCTTTTTCTTTTAGCTTTCTTAGTTTAATATCAAAGCTTTTTGTATCAGGTATTTTTTTTTCTAATATAAATATCTCTCTTATCTTTTTTGTTTTCTTTTATTCTTTGCATAGATTTATCATTCACAAGATTCTCTTTCATTCACTTTGTTCGTTGTGAACCAAGTTTCTTGTCAACTCAAATGACCAACTTTATCTTCTTGCATCGTTGTAAATGGAAGAATTAATGACATTCTCTTGCTATACACTTATTTTAGAGATGTAATATTGAGCAACAATTGTGTAGGAAGATTTCTTCTCCATCCACCCATCAATTCAACCAAACCAAATTCAAGATGGCTGATTTATTTGATATATTGCATGAACTTGCAGTTTAGTGTTGCTGAATTATTCACAGAATTTACTTATAAAAGTTTCAAAACTTATATCCTGCCTTTAGACACCTCACATGCCCAGTCAGCAGGTCTTAGATGGCATCTCCTGAAGAGGGGTAAGATTCCCCCCTCACTAAATATTGTCCTGGGTATGCCACTAAACTGCATCTGATGGTGAGACTCCAGTTTTGGAGATCTGGAAATTATCCATTTGTTGGTGTTACTCTAAGGTCCACACTCTAATCAGAATTGATAGAGATTTATTGATTTAGATATTTTTGTTTTTTATCCAGATTGTTAGTCCTAAGCAATAAGGATGTAATTTTTGTTTAATTCTCCAGTTTGAAGAACTACTTATATACTTAATCAATAATGTTTAGTTAAAAGTGAATAGGTTTCTTTGTTTAATGGTGTTTAGCGCATAGGGACTACCCCAACCAGAGGAGAATGCAGAGTACTCTTTCATGGACATTACTCCCTGGTCCACTCTGAGTTGTAGTACCTGTTAGGGTCCCATCTATGGTTCAAATAGATCTGTTAAAAAGTTATTTGTATTTGATAGGATTGTGTGAAAAGAAACAACTGTACAAAAAGTACAAATATGAACATACAGTGAATGGGATTCTCTAACCTCTTGGCATAAAATAACCCAAGATCTATTGGCATGCCATGAAAATTAATCATTTAGGCACTTCACTTCAAGTTCTGCTAACCAACCTTGTTAATGAGTTTAATTCTTACTAAGTGCCTCTTATTTCTGCCCGAATGTCAAGCTCTGTTTATTCAAAGACGATACTATAGGCACCATACCTGGTGAAATGGTCATCAAGTTATGTTAATCAACCATTATTATTGAAATTGATTCTCACTGGGTGCCTCTTATTTCTGGCCTAGTGCCAATGACAATCACCTCACTTGCTAAAATGATCAGCATGGTTTTACCATATAATTTTTCTGCTTTGTACATCAAGTAATACTTTTGCCATTTTTGTACCCTTTTCATATACTGCTTGTGAATTTGCACATTTTATCTGTTGGGACACATTTGTGTATTCTTGTTGATATTTATTTTTATTTCATTATCTATGTATTAAATGTACTTATATTTGTAAATGAGTTTTGTCTTTTCCTTCTGTTTGTTTAGAGTTAGTATATTAATGAATATGCTAATATTAAACCTTGGTGAGTGGGGATGTGATTAAACATATTTCCTTACACAAACTGCCCAGATAATTGTAATTTATAAGTTAATTTGTTTGTCTTAATAAATTAGTCATACTAATTAAATATCTCATATTATTTTTGTTAATTTAATGTTAAACATAATCACTATCATTCCAAAACATTTTTCAGACTATTATTGTCCTTTTTTGCGGCTTTTATTTTCATCACAATATCTTGGCTTATTCATTCTACTGTCTTCATTATTAATAGTATAAATACACAAGATATTGTCTGTAATTTTAAAAACAGTTGGTCAGGCTATTGATTTCATTCATTTTCTTGCTTTATTCGATTTACAATATTTTGCCTGATTCATTACACAACTTAGTTCAGGTGTATGATTGATAAGTCTATAATTTTAAATAGCATCATTTTTATATCAAAAGATCTTTGAACTATTCAATATGTTCATTTTGTTGTTATCATAATATTTTATCTCAGATATACAATGTAAAAAAAAAATAGCAAAAAGGATCTCTCTTTTTTTAAATTTATTAATGTATGTATAATAGTTCAAACCAGGCAAACCAAATACAAATAGTAGCAAATATACTGATTGGACCAATCCATTCCTAGCAACATGTGTAACACAGGCAATTTATATTTTCAATGCATTTTTATTGTAAAAATCATTTCTAATGTTTTGACCAATTTTTTCTATGGTTTTCTTAGATATACAGTCTATATGTCTATCTTTTATTTATTCATTTATTTATGATAGTTTAAACCAGAAAATAGTAGCTAACAGCATACAAATAGTAGCAAATATACTGATTGGACCAATCCATTCCTAGCAACATGTGTAACACAGGCAATTTATATTTTCATATCCTTTGCTTTTCAATATCCTTTGCTTACTAAGAAAAGAAATCCATTACATATTGAAATTTACATTGGCTTGAATTATTTATTTATTAATGTCCTTACATAGACATTTACATATGTATTGGTCTTAAAATTTAATCCTAAAATAATCTGTATAATATTACCTTCTCCTTGTAAGGTTTGCATAATTAAGAATCTGATTTCAGATGTCAAATTGTATGAGTGCCAGTTTAATGTTACATATACAGTTATCATTAACAGACAGTGCCAAATAAATACAACTAATTTGATTATATTAGGAGACAACCAATAAATATAGGGGAGTCCCTATGGTGTTAAAGCTAATGTGCTGGGCTGCTATATTGTAGTAAGTAAGTTTGAACTCCAGTTGTACTATTATATTCACTTTCAGACTAATATCATTGGTAAAGGTATGAACCCTCGCATCTCTTGTCACTATGGGTTAAATAGTACTACTACTGTTCTTCTACAAAGATGGCTTTGGCATTAAATAACCTATGAAAGTTGATATGCCATTAAAGAAAGAAATAAATCAATTAAGATATCAGCAAATTGTATATTGACTCTTACATTTCAAAATCTGTATTGAAGCCATTTTTAATAGAAGCTCAAAACAGAAAACAGATATTAGTAAATATATTGATTGACCAACCCATTCATAGCAACATGTGTAACACAAACAAATTACTTTTATATGTAGTTTCACTCTGTAATCCTTGTTGAAATTCATACAAGCTTGACATCATGCAAGCTGCAGTTTAATATCAAACTAGCTTAAAAGTGACCCTATCAGGCAATAATTAAGTCAGCTCCCGTGGGGTGCTTTTCATTGGGGCTTTGGTCTAACAATGAAACTTCATGCATTGAGTACATATTAAATTTTATTAAACTTGAACAATATCAATTTTTAATAATAATATTTAAGTTTACGCTTAATTTAAAAACGATTTGATGTACATAGGTCCTTATTTTCTATACAAGCAATTTGTTTTTTGTTGTTGGCATCCTTCCGTCTGCTTTTTTTTTAATCTGCATCTGCGGGAGTGACTGAACAGACCAATTTTTGAATGGCAGTCTCTGGTGCAGTGACTGCAAACAAACAGTGAACTTGCTGTAGTTGCTGTTGTCCCTCCTTCCTTCTGTCTCTCTTTACTGTGGTGGCTTTTCTGTGGTGGCTTCTTTCCTCTCTTTTTCACTCTTTTTCATACCTTGTTTGATGAGGAGGCACCAGGCTGCTCGGTTTTCTGCACAAGCCTCCCATGTGTTGATGTTGATAATTATTTCACAGAATTTTATAAAAAATTTTGATTATTCCCGAATTTATTTCCAAGTTATAAAAATGATTATTGTACAAAATCACAGTAATCAAAACTTGTGAATCTAGGATTTCAGGATTGGTGTGGAATGTTTTTAATTTACTCACAGTCAGCTTGGTTTCAAAATGGTATGATATGATGGGCTATGGCCTCTAGGAGTAAAGTTGAAAAAATGTGACACACTGTCAAACAGAGATTTGCATTTATTATAAAGATTAACTATTTTAGTTTAATACATAACTTAGATATGTGTTTATTTAGATGTTTACGTGACAACTCATCTGTCCATTTTATTTTCAAAGAAATGTTTTGATGATGATTTAGTTTGATGTTAAAGTCATCTAGGGTCAGTATAGCCACTGATATTTCCTATTATCCTTTCATTCACGTTATTCGTAATGCCCTTTGGGTTGGAGATTTGCAGCTGAAAAACAAACTAGACATGTAAACAGATTTCCAATTTGGAGATGAGTCATTATAATTCCAAAACATTTTTCAGGCTATTCATATCTTTCTTTTTTGCTGCTTTTGTTATTATCACAATGTTTTGGTTGATCCATTCTGCAGCCTTCTTCAATAAGCAAGATATTGTCTAGAATTTTGAAAAATTTTGGTCAGAATTTCTTTTTCTTTGTTTTATTTACAATATTTTGTTTGATCCAATCAACAATTTTTATCAGGCAGGCTCCTGTAGTATAATAGTTATTATCGAAATAGGAAATTGACATGGCAGCACGAGTTCAAATCCTGGACGAGGCTTGTAGCATTTTACATAATGCTAATACCTTTGGGAAAGGTATGCATTCAACTATTCTCCTTTTAACTATCGGAAAATAGTAGGGCAGCCTAGGTATGGCAACTAGTCTCAGAGAAAGAAAACTTTGAATTAAAACCTGATAAACATTGCTTAAAAATAGACCATGGACACATCCTATTCATGCAGAGGGGTAAATATCTCTTTTTTCTTTTTTTATGCTTTTGTTATTATCACATTGTTTGGCTGATTTATTCTACAGCCTTTTCAGATAGTGTCTATAATTGTTTAAAATTGTCAGGCTATCAGTTTCATTCATTCATCTTGTTTGGGTTGATTTGCAATGTTTTGGCTGATCAGTTCTACAGCCTTTTTCAGGAAATAGGATCAATAAGCAAAATGGGGTCTATAATTCATAAGATGTTGTTAATGGGGTCTATAATTCATAAGATGTTGTTTGTCTTAATTTTACTAATTAAATATCTGATATTTTTGAGTTGTAAATTTAATGTGAAACATAGTCACTATAGTCAAAATATTTTCAAGCTATTCATGTCCTTTTTATTTTGCTTCTTTTGTTATCACAATGTTTTCGCTGATTCTTTCTACAGCCTTCTTCAGGAACAGAATCAATAAGAAAGATATGGTCTAAAATTTTAAAAACAGCTTGTCAGGCTATTGATTTCATTTTTTTTTTTTTTTTTTTTTTTTTTTTTTTTTGCTTTATTCAATATACACTGTTTTGGTGGATTCATTCTACTACCTTCTTCAGCTGTATTGATCCATAAATGAATAATTTTGAATAGTGACATTTTCATTTCAAGACATCTTTGAACTGTTGAACATATTCTTTTTGTTGTTATCACTGTTTTCGTCAATTTACTCTATAATTTTCTTAGATAGATAGACCCATGTCAGGTCCTCTAGGCTTCAAGCATCTTTGGGACCCTTGATATCCTCTCCTCCTTTCACACAATTTTGGTGGGACCCTGCTCTTGGTAGACCACTATGCTTCAGTCTAATCAGCTTTATGGATGATACAACACTGGATATGCAATTTATAGTAAAAAAACAACACTTTAATGCATTTTTATTTTTAAATTATTTCCAATGTTTTGACCAATTTATTCTATGGTTTTCTTAGATATACAGTCTATATAAAAATAGCAACAGTTACTTCTCTATTCTGATAGTTCAAATTATACAAATAGTAACAAATATACTGATTATTCCTAGCAACATGTGTAACTCAGGTTCAATGCATCGTTTTTGACCAATTTATTCTATATGTCTATCTTTTATTTATTCATTTATTTATAGTTGTTTAAACCAGAAATAGTAGCAAACAGCATACAAATAGTTGCAAATATAATGATTGACCAACCATTCCTAGCAACATGTGTAACATAGGCAATTTATATTTTCATATATATATGTTCACTCTCTAATCCTTTGCTTACTAAGAAAAGAAATCCATTACATATTGAAATTTACATTGGCTTGAATTATTTATTTATTAATGTCCTTACATAGACATTTACATATGTATTGGTCTTAAAATTTAATCCTAAAATGATCTGTATAATATTACCTTCTCCTTGTAAGGTTTGCATAATTAAGAATCTGATTTCAGATGTCAAATTGTATGAGTGCCAGTTTAATGTTACATATACAGTTATCATTAACAGACAGTGCCAAATAAATACAACTAATTTGATTTGATTTGGTTGGAGTATATTATTATTAGAGACAACCAGTAAAGATACCAGCTATGTTAAATTGAGTTTCACCCTTGCATCTCAAGTTCAGCCCTGAGCATCAGTTAAATTAGCAGTTAAGTTGCAACTTATATAAACATAATTAATGCATGGATATACAGCAAAATAATTGAATTGTCTCAAAATAGTTGCTTGTAAACTTTCACTCTGCAATGCAATTAAATGACTATGATGTGTGTTAGTTGGAGGTAAATTTTATGTGAAATGTAACATTAAAGAAACAAGCAAAACAGTACAAATAATCACAAAGAAATTTGAGTCATAATAATATTATCCTTTATATGTATATTATAAATTGTATCAAATGAACAACAAGTTTGGTTAATTAATTTTCCTTTTTACAAATTCTTAATTAATGTTAAGGCTTACTTGTATTTATTCACCCGATTCAAGGAGGGTTATTATTTTGTGACTTGCCTGTTTGCTGGCTACTGCTTTTCTCAAGGTTGGCTACTAACAGAATCTTCCTTTTCCCCCCACTCTCAGAATGTCCATTAATTGACAGGAGTTTTGAACTTTTGACGTCGGTCAGTCTGGCTTTATCTATTTTTAGAATACAATACTTTTTTTCTTTGTTCCTCTAAACTTTGTCTAACAAGAATCTGCAGCTTATGGGCCATTACAACTGTTCTCTTTCTTAAATCGACAATTATTATTTTCTTCCTCTTTCGGGAACCTCTCGTCAAATTCGGAACTTCGAACCAAACCCTTTATTTAATCCACTGGGGTAGACTGTTCTCATTCTGTTAGACATGATTGGGTACAAGTGTTAAGCTATGTTAAGTATTCAATGTTATTATTGCTGTTAGTCAGGATTAAACCGGCAACCTACAGATGATTATCAATTAAAACTTATTAACTCAACACTTATATCTGTTGCGCCATGTGTTCAACTAATAGTATTAATAAGTAAAGTAAAGTTATTGGGGTGGCCTAAAGTCAGTATCCACCAGTAAGTGAGGGAGTCAATCGCCTTCTCACTAGAGCTAGACCAAGGAGATTGTTTTGTCGTCTGAGGTGGTGTACCACACCTACCATTAGCTTCTTACTTTACTGCACAGATCCCTGTGCTATTCATACGCGGAGTTGTTGAGGGCCGATATCAAACCAGGAAATTTGTGGTTCCTAAGGCGGACACTCTACCGATTGAACTAATAGTGTTATTGTTAATTCAAGAAAATTTCTTTTTGCCAAACATAGAATGATAGAAAGTTATTTTGTAGACAAGTACATCAGGAAACATTATCATGTTGTAGTGGTTGGTGTATTGTGTTGGACTGTGACATCATAGTAAATGAGTTTGAAATCCAGTCTCACCATTATGTTCACTTTCGAACTAATTTCCATGGGAAAGGTATATACCCTCTCATCCCTCCAGCTATGTCCTTCTACAAGGATGGTTTGAGTCCTAGATAACCTATGATGGTTGATATTCCATTAAACAAATTAACCAAAGCAAGCCAAATACATTTATATAGTACAAATCATTTCCAATTTATTTTTATAATAAAAAATATTTGCAATGCATTTATATAGTAAAAAAACATCTGAGTAAGCAAGACATTGGTGGAGAAGCAAGGACGAACTCATAAGTGACATTCCTCCTGGGGACACCTACACATGGGCGCATCAGTGTAGGTCAACTAGCAAAAACCAATATCAATCAGCCCTGTGCAGGTTCTGGATGCTGCATAGAAGACCTGCCAGGAGCAGTGACTGATAGGGATGGTTGGCAAGAAAGTCATGGATATCTGTGCTGCCAGCATAACCTGATGATGATGATGATGATGATGATGATAAACATATTTCTTGGTATTCTTTGAGAAAGGATAATTTCTTTGCAGTCTTGATGCTTTCCAACCTCTCTGACCAAAATTTTCTTGAATGCCGTAAGCTGCCAGAACTTTTAGTCTTGAACAAATAGATATTGAATGCAAGGATTGTCTGCTCGACTGGCCTAAATTGTATTTTTCTCTCTTGTGCAAAATTTGGCAACCAAACTGGTTCCTGCTTGCTTCACATTTTTCCTGAATAGTAATTCTAATCTTTCTTGTATTTCTCAATCCTGTGTTTTCTATGTGTAAATTTCCACATCTCTTCAGGCATTATTTCACCTTAGTTAACACTTACAAAACTATCTATTTATCATCTACATTTGTATGTATGTATGTGTGTGTGTGTGTGCATATGTTTTTGTGAGTGTTTATATGTATGTTTGTATGATTATAATATGCTTACATGTGTTTCTGTGTATTTGCAAGTATAAGAAATACATTTATTATCCATCCATTTCTGATCCATTGTTCTCATAGATCTTTATATTTTTCCAACTTATGCTGATTTGCCCAGTCATTATTTTCTTGAAAAGGAATTAATAGAAAAAACTTTTTAAAACTTAACAGACTAGATGACAATATCAAGAAACTGGACTGTTAACATTATTTCAGTTGGAAATACAATTTAATATTCTAAAATGGTTACAACATGCCAGTCTATGCAGCCATTAAACAATAATAATCTGGGCCTATTTTTATGTGAACGTTTCAAAATATTTCATTCTTTAACAAAATCTATTGCTTTGTGTTGGTAATATTATTAAAAGCTTTATTTGCAGTCTCACATCACTTCAATGTATCAGCAAAAATCTTGAGACTTCATTGTGCCTCCATGTGTAGCTTCTTAGGGTATACTTGCATCGAGTGAGAACTTTTTTAAGGCTGAGAGTTTTCCCACATGTTTTGAATTAGTTGAATGTAATTAATCCCCAGACATGTAGGTTGACTGACGTTGCTAAGATGTCAGACTGCCCTTAACTTTTTAGGCTACATATGTGACATCAAGAAAGACATGAGAGAAACTGAGCTGTAAAAAAAAGGAGTTTAAGAGGTGCTTTGAACAATAGAAAACTTGCTGGATTATGTGTGAATACCAAGAAGTCTATTTTGAAGAAAACTAATGTTTTATTCATTGTTAATTTTTGTGTTTGTAAATAATTTCACATAAGTTTTTGAACACACCTCATATATAAAATTTTTTTTTTTAAATTGAATGATAGTAATGGTGAATTGAAATAAATTTTATTTCGGATACTATTTTTATCTTTATTTCTAAAAATAATTTCAGACATTCATAATACTGTTAAAATAAAGAAAGCACTCATGTAATTGTTATCTTGCTAGAAATACAATTGGCACCTTGAGTTAAAATCCTGGACAAGATTATTTTCATTTCACATCGCGCTAATACACATGGGAAAGGTATGAATCCAACTCTCTCACTTGGTCTTACAGTTGTAGCAATATGCTTAACTTTTTCAAGTTGACAAATTTCTTCAAAAAACATTTTTCTTTTATTTAAGGTGATTCTTTAGACCCCCAATGTTGTGGGTGAATGCCTAGACCTAATCTTCCATTTGCCACGCTACCAATTATTTCTTTCCTCTTGACGGCTGATTCTGCATTTTCACCAGCTTGTTGCACCTTCCATTTCCAACCAGTCATGATTTACCTAATTTAAATTTCTTAACAAGTGACATCATCATAGGTTTTAGTTTCATTGATTAACAATATAGTATCACATTTGTTAAGGAATTAGTACTCTCAACCATTTTTTTACATACTGATTAAATATTCCATTGTTTCAAATTTTGTAAGTGATAACTCATATATCTGCATTGACCATGATGATTTAGGAATTAACTCAAAATAAATACACACCATACTTTGTCTTTATTAAGGCAATCCCATTTATCAATTGAGCATAATCCATTTTTCAGTTGTTTGTTTAGATCCTGCAATGGATGTCAATCCGTTAGTGGTAGGGATTAGCAGCGACCAAGGCTCTTAATACTTTTTTCATAGATTGTGGGGATTTCGTTTCCATCGACACCAGTTGTTTCATATGGGGATCTGGATTCTGTGACAAGGGTTTACATCATTCATGAAAGCCGTCATAGATGGAACAGCTTTCTTATTGGTGTTGTTTTCAGCACTATGCAGTATAATCTCCATTACCAGCATGAAAAGTAGTGAAGAGATAACACACACACACACACACATATATATAAGCCTTTGTGTATATGTGTGTTTATATATATATATATATATGTATGTATGTATGTATCCATTTTTTGAAGGTACAAATACCAGGTTTGGGCATAGGTGTGAAGCATTTGAGTATTTTATTATGATAATGTTGTTATCATAATATGTTAATCTAGGAATAAATATCAGAAAACTCGGTAGTTTTTTTTAGTTTCTTTTATTTAGACATGGTGGTAAATTTTCAGGATCGTTACATCCCTTCTTCAAGACCGTGAATGGTTTAGTAATTTTCTGGCTGCTTGTAACTCTCTTTGAATGGTGAGGAGGTGTTTGATGCTGATTGGTTAGTTGGTGATTAATGAGTGTGTACTGTGTGTGTAGTCGTCGATAGGGGTCATGGGGTTGGTGGTGTGGGGTGTTTTGGAAATATGAGTATTCCTTTAATGTGCCAGTGTCTATGTTCAGGCCATCCTATGAGTGTGTAGTCTAATGATCCATTTTAATTCAGCTAGTTTCCTAGCTTGTGTGGAGGGGAAGCCTTGTTGGATTAAGATACATTTAAGGTTATCTAAATTGTGGTGTTGAAGTGATGGGCGATTTTGCTGTGTGGAGATTTAAGTTTCATGGTAGATTTGTGGTTGTTGAGGTGTAGTCTGAAGGTAGTGGATGTTTCCTCACATAGCCGCTGTTTTTGCATTTTGTGCAGTATATATAGTATATGACATTTGCACTGTCGCAAGTGAGTTGTGGGGGTTGGATTGTAGTGTTGGTGTGTGGTATTTAGATAGTAGGTTCAGTATTGAGATGCGTGCATATTTGGCATCTCGTTTTGTTACATTTTAGGTTGCCTTTTGTGGTGTGTTGTGTAGATGTTTTTTTTATGCTGTGGGGATGTTACGTTGGTTAGGTGGTTTTTTTGGCGTTAATAGGGGGTTTATTGAAGGTGTGTTTTATGGTGGGGTCTGTTTGTAGTGTTTTATATTGTTTAGTGAGTTGTTTGGTTTGTTTGTGCGTGCGTTGGCCATGGTGAAATACCATGGGAATTCGGTTGTTGGTTTTGTGTTGTTTGTATTTCAGGAGATCTTGTCTGTTTAGGGAAGATGCCTTGGCTATCGCAATGCAAGCATTTGTGTAAATGCATGTTTATATACCCAATTGCACTACATGAGCAGGATATGACACAAAGTCAGTTTTTATATATATATTCATAAACACAAGTGTTTGTGAGCACTTATTATATATATATATATATATATATATATATATATATATATATATATATATATATATGTTATGTAAATATAAGTGTATATAATATACACACACAGTTCTTCTCACAGACATAAAATAGTGCATGTGTATATACATTAAACACAAAATATATACATTTATGTATATAAGTTATGGTGTTTATATCTACATCTGTTCCCCAAGAATTTTGGCAAAGAATTCAACCCAAGTTCATATATTATTTGGCCATGCTTTCAAAGAAAGAATTTTGAAAAAAAGTTACTTTTAGCTAAAAAAATTAAAAATAAATGAATAAAAAATAAAAATATTACTAACCAAATCTTAACTATAAAACACTAAAAGAAATAATTCAGATACCAAAGTTATCATTTTTCTCCAGGTCTTTTTTCGATGTTTGTACTAATCTATTTTTTTTTCAAAACTTGTTTTTCTAAAAGTTCCTACCATTCTCCATCACTTTACAGTGTTCTAAATCAACATGCTTCCCAATGAATGCCGCCCTGTCGGCTGGGGTGTTAGAATACACAGACTGCACTTCTGCAGAGGGGTAAGACTCGTGGATGGTGACCCATGATGTTTAAGAATGGAATCCTGGGGGATGAGCAATCTATGACATGCAACACTCCACTTAGACCCTTACTTAGGCTAGACAGGCAGTCGGAGAGACCCCCCTCCGATCAATCGGCTGGCCATGTCAAGCCATAGCACCTATATGATTGCCCCAACAGTATTGCCCTTATGGCAACCCCAAGCCCTTTTTATTATATGGGTGCTAGAAGGTAGTGGCTGAGGGTCTACTACATGTCCTGCGTATGATGTTAAACTCTATCTGATGGTGAGGTTCCAGTTCTGGAGGTCTGGGGAATGTGGAGCACCCCTTATCACCATTGCTCAGAGTGGTAGTCCCATCTATGGGTTAAATAGAAAAACGATAGTTTAGAAAAATTGAGTATCCATTGAGAATGAATTTATTTCAAATATTTGTTGGCATTAAATGACCCACTGCAGTTGATATGCCAAAAAAAACAAACAAACATACAACTACCTAATGACTGCTTATAACAATGACAATAACAATTTTGAATTAGGATTTATTTGCTTAAAACTAATTATCATCAAGTCATGCTGACAGCACGGATTCCCATGACTCTTTCTCACAACCCATCACTATCAGTGTTCACTCCTGGCTGGTGTTCTGTATGACACCCAGTATCTGTACAGAACTGTTTGATATAGGGTTTTGTTGACTGGTGTGTCCATGTGTAGTTGTCTACTGGAGAACATCACTTATGAGTTCATTCTTGTTTCTTTAGCAGTGTCTTGCTGTCTTGTTTGTTTTAATTGGATTTTTTGTGATAAGGGAGCAAGTGTCAGTACAGTTGCTTTTTGTGGGGTGCTGCTTCCAGGATTGTTCAAAAGAGTATTCAGTATCCTTCTGTAGTTCCATCTAGCTTTTTCTCAGAGTATTTTGTTAGAGTCCAAGTGGTGCAGCCATACAGTAGCACTGACACAACTACAGCTTGGAAGAATCTCCACTTTATCTTATCAGAGAGAGATCAGATTTCCATACGATCAGTAATCTGCCTATATCAGTTCATTAGAGCTGTGTTATCTTTTTTGTTATTGTTTATATAGTCATTCCAAGCAAGGTCAGTTAAACATTTTGCTGCTTTTGTTGTTATTAAAATGTTTTGGCTGATCTATGCTACAGCCTTCATCACGAATAGGATCAATTAATCAAGATATGGTCTATTATTATAAAGTAATGAGTGAGTAAAAGTAAAAGAAATATCAAGATAGATACATACATGCTCAATACAGATATATATGTATAAAAAATAATAAAGGAAGAACTAAACCCCTATGGAGTTGGGGGGGGGTATTACAGATAACTATGTAACAGAGAGAAGATAAGCGGATGAAGAATAAAGACAAGCTGCGACAACAATATAAATGCAACTGAAAGTGTTTTATATACATCTAAATGTGCAATGTATATATAAACATAAATGTTAGTTTCAAACATAAAGGCTAGTGTTGTAGACAGTTCAATAGTTTGTTTAGTTTAAGTCAGACAATGATACTGGTAAATATGGTAGTTTGGTAAAGCTAGAATATAATTTTAAAAACATTTTGTCAGGCTATTGATTTCCTTTCTTTTCTTGTTTTGTTTGATTTACAATGTTTTGGTGGATTTATTCTACTGCCTTCTTCAGCTGTATGATTGATAACTCTCTAATTTTGAATAGTATCATTTTAATTTCATGAGACCTTTTCAATATTGAGCAAATTCTTTTGGTTATTATTACAATGTTTTGTTCAATTTTTTCTATGGTTTTCTCATATGTAAAAGAAAATAGCAAAAGAAGATCTATCATTTTTTATTCATTAATTTATTTTTGATAGTTCAAATTAGGCAAACAGAATACAAATAGTAACAAATATACTGATTGGACCAACCCATTCCTAGCAACATGTGTAACTCAGGCAATTTATATTTTCAATGCATTTTTATTGTAAAAATCGTTTCCAATTTTTTGACCAATTTATTCTATATGTCTATCTTTTATTTATTCATTTATTTATAGTTGTTTAAACCAGAAAATAGTAGCAAACAGCATACAAATAGTTGAAAATATAATGATTGGACCAACCCATTCCAAGCAACATGTGTAACACAGGCAATTTATATTTTCATATATATATATGTTCACTCTCTAATCCTTTCATTACTAAGAAAAGAAATCCATTACATATTGAAATTTACATTGGCTTGAATTATTTATTTATTAATGTCCTTACATAGACATTTACATATGTATTGGTCTTAAAATTTAATCCTAAAATGATCTGTATAATATTACCTTTTCCTTGTAAGGTTTGCATAATTAAGAATCTGATTTTAGATGTCAAATTGTATGAGTGCCAGTTTAATGTTACATATACAGTTAACATTAACAGACAGTGCCAAATAAATACAACTAATTTGATTTTGAGTTCATAATTATTAAAAGTTGTAATTTTGAGTTGATAAAGGAATTACTAAATTGTAGCCCAATACAAAAATAGGAGCAGTTTTGTTAGCCCCTAAATTTAAATCATTTCTTTCTTCTGTGGTTACTGATTGGCTCTTTTCAAAAAATCCTTACATGTGACCATTTCTTGCACCCACTGCAAAAGTTTCTGTGATTGGCTTCTTGTTGTTGGTCACCCAGCCAGTCACCAGGTTCACTGGTGGTTGTAGGTGTCATCTACCTTTAATGCTTTTTACAACATTTTCTTTTTTGATTTTGATTAATAATGAAAATGCATCAAATAGGGTGAACTTGAGTCCATCAACATCCAAAGTGGAGAAGTTCTTCCATGTAAATTACACGGAAGAGTGTGTTTCACCAGGATTGATCTTGTGAGTCATCTGAGAAAACACATGCATACGATGCCTAATTTTATTTTCCTGACTTCTCACCAGGCCGAATTGACACAGGGTATTTTTAATGTGTATGAGCCATGCACAAACTGAAGCTTATGTGGTGTCCAGTGCAAAAAGTGTGATCTATTTGCCAATTATATTTGCGGCACCTCAGACACCGGGAAATAAACCCTTTTAGACAAGTGGGAGGGGAGCACTCATATCCCTCAAAAAGCAGGCAGTTGTCTTGCTTGTCTGTGAGTTGACAGCCATAATATATGTATATATGTGTGTGTGTTCTCTTAATGTTTGAAATATTTTTTTTTTAAATAAGAATGGATGTCCTAATACCGATGATGGTGAGGGTTCATTGGTCGTTGTCAGCATGAGTGTAAATGCATTCAAAAAAATAAAAATTCATAAAAAATGATTTAATCTAATATTTTCCCTTTTATTAACGTCTGCATAGTGGACAGCAAGGGAGTCTATCCCCTTTTTACTAGCACCGCATTTACCATCAGCTCACCACTTTACCACACAGATGCAAGATGTGCTACTCATGCGCTGAGTTATGATTCCTTCTATTTTAGGTGTCAATTTTATTGGCTTTTCTGATGGGTAGATTAAAATGATATCAAAGATATTGCTCAATTTTGGGATTTGACGGAGATATGAGGTAATTATGCCTTAAAAAGCACCCATTTCTACCAGCAGAACCTGATTTGCACCGGCCATCAGAATAGGGAGATTATGGTTGCTGCCCAATGCAGTAAAAACAATCAGGCATGAACTGGAGAATTGCAATGGAGACTACGAGGATGTGGCTAGAAGAAAGCAATATAACAGATGATCTGATTGCGTTCGTACAGCAGAATTCCTCGAAAATCTGCAGGAAAGAGTGTTGGAGGACCTCAGATGCCTACTTGGAGTTGTTAAACACTGTAGTCAAGCCTTGGATAACAAGGGTAGCCAATGGTAGGCCATATGTATGGCAGCAGGATTCAGCCCCTGTCACACCTCTGGAAAAAAATCAAAAATGGTTGTCGGTAAATTTTTGGCTACACCAGTCCCAATGTTTGGCCTCCGAACTCCCCAGATCTTAACCCCATGGATTATTATGTATGTGGCACTGTTGAGAAAAACACCAGTCATCATGCCTGTATTAGAAAAGCCCAGTTAATCGACAGAATCAAGGTAGTTTTTCAGACCCTTCCCAGGGAACTGTCATTAATTGTTTTATGTTTGTAGTTTCAGCCAGACATACATACACACAACTGCCCTTTATATATGTACTAGAAGCGGCTACCCAGCAAAGCCTGGGTAGAGGAGAAAAAAATAAACGTGGAGTAATGGTTAGCAAGCTAGTCTTGCAGATCCACTACTACTGAATAGTGAGTTCGATCATCACAGGATGCCCCATAAAAATGGTTGGTTTTATGGCATGTCAAACCTTGTTGGGTGATTTAGTTGTATTACATTGAATTGTCACTAGGTTCACTGGTGGTTAGAGGCATCTACCATATAACATTTATTATAACTTTATCTTAAGAGATAATGAAATTGCACCGAATAAAAAAGAATGTAATATGTCCTGTAAAAGAAAAGAAAGACAACCTTCAAATTTAGAATCTACACCATTTTCTCATTACTTGTATTTTGAGTTTAAGTATGTCTTTTTTTCTTTTGACTTAAAATCTTCTTCTTTTTAAAATTCCATTGAATATGATGCAAGAATCCTTGACAGTTCCAAAGATAAAAGCTTGTTGATAAGCAGCTCTGTTCTTTTACACTAAGTCTCACTGACAGATTCAGATCTTTTGAACAGAGTTAACATTATTTTGATAGCACCAATATTTAAAGGTTGCTTTAATAAAAACAAGAATTAGAAAAAAAGGAAAGAAAAGAAAAAAATGGTAGAGAAGCAAAGAATTCCAAAAATCAATCTTAGTTAGGAAAGATTAGTTAATTCGATTTCAAAAAGACAACATGGCTTCTTCCCATTCTTGTTCTTCAAATTATAATGGCATCTGCCAACCCTTACATATTCATTGCTTAATTCAAACAGAAATGCCTAAAGTTATAACTGCAGCATTTTCTGCTCCTTCCTGTCATTTTATTTAGTATTTCCATCTTGTATTTGGGTAAGTGACGTCCCTAAATGCCTGTTTGGTTTCTAACTTTATATTCTTGGTTCTGTGACTGTTGCGTTCCATATATCTTCATTGTATTTCTGTTCGTTCTTGAACTCTTAAGCCTGAAGCATTCTGCAATGTTTAATTCTATTTAACTTTGATATTGAATGACGTCTCTGACAACTATTTGTCACAAACTTTGACAGTGGAGTCAATCTCCAGGAGTTCAAGCTAAACGTTTTGTTTTGATTTCTATTTGTTATATACCCTGGAAATTTATATTGAAAAAATATTTTATTCACATAACTAGATGAAAACCCCAGAGTAGTCATTAGTTACTTGAAACTATATAAAAGTAAAGTAGGCAGAGTGGCCTATTGTCGGTATCAGCCAGATAGTGAGGGAGTCTATACTGTTTCCATTAGTGCTAAATCAGAGAGATTGTTTTTTGCATCAGTTACCCACTTTACCGCACAGATCCAAGCTGGACTACTTTTGTGCTGAGTTGGCGAGGGTCAATATCATACCCAGAACCTTGTGGTTCATAGGCAGATGCTCTACTGAGTTAAACTGAACCTATACGGTCAAGTCATCCTGAAAGCACCAGTTCCCACTAAATCACCAAAATTGAACAACAATGAGCCTGTTTAATACTTAATTAGTTGACCACTTAAACAACCTGAGTCCTTTGTTTACCAAAATGACTAGATTCGATATTACATAACCACCTAAGGGTTGATATGCTCTAAACAAAAAAGCCAATCAACCAACAGTGTAGATTATTAGTAGTACAGAGTGACAAAAAAAAAAACAGAACCAAATAAATTTTCTTATCAACATCTATAAATTTCAAGGAACTTATTGGACTTAAACTTCAGTCTTTGTACAATCATTCCTCAAAGTTTCAGTTATCTTGGTTGTTTTGCTTTAAAGGCATTCTCTGTCTAAAATGTACTCCAAATGGGCACTGCAGCATTGGAGGCAAACTTGCACATGTCATGCCAAATCGTCAATCACGCAAACACATTCCTCTTTTGGGATTTCTCTGGTTTTTGCTGTAATTTCTGCCTTTAGTTCACCAGTTGTTTGAGGGTTGAGGTACCCCCACAGATAAAAATCTGGCAGATTCAAATCCTGTGAGTGTGGTGCCTATTCAATGTTGCACTGAAATAGGCCTCCATGCAAAATGTTTTTTCCTTGGTTGACCATGACATATTGGGGAAAATTATTTTACAATATTTTAAGCACCAAGTTGACTGTATATTCTAAAAGAAAAAAGATTAAAATTAACAGTTTTATTACAAAATTTGTGGGTTCCGGTTGTTTTTTTTTTTTTTTTTTTGGGGGGGGGGGGGGGTTTACTGTGTGCAAACAAATGAATTTTAGACAATAAAAAAAATGATGATTGTAATGGAATGTTGAAAATATAAATAGTTATAATTACAATCATTAATCAAATTTTGGCATTAGATAACCCATTAGGACTTGATATTTAAATCAAATTAAACCTTGATGGAAAAAATTTTCAAATCCTGGGAAGATTGTAAAAAGCATCTTGTGCAGTCCTGAGGTGAAAAAGATTTTTAAAAAGTTCTAGGAGATTAGAATATAGCAACATTTATCTATATAAAAGAAAAATTCTGTATGTCCGTTTGTATAACGACTGAGCACACATTCTTTTAAAAAGAAAAATTGGTGGAGACCAGCAAAAACCAAAATTCTATAAAATCCACACCCTATTTTTGTCTGAGAGGAGCTTAGAAAAAAACGCTTTACCCCTCATTTTCCATAATTAAAAGTAAATAAAAAATATTATGTAAACAATGATATATTTAGAAACTAATTTTTAAAATTATGTAAAAATAAAACATTAGTAAAAAAAATAATAAAATAACAAATAAAAGACAAAAAAAAGTGAGTTAGTTTTGTTAATATTTCTTTGTTAAAATTTTAGACCTTTTTCTTTAATTAAGCCTTGGTTTGGTTTCTTTGTTTAATGGCATATCAACCTTCAAGGGTTATTTAATGCTAAAGCCATCCTTGAAGAAGAAAAGTAGTGGTTAATATTTGTATAATATAATTGGTTTGATATTTGTATAATATATTTACTTGTATAATTTTGAGCTTATACAAAATGTGGAATGATAGGTAGGATATTGCTATTCTGTTATACAATGTAAAATGCTGATGGCTGATACTTAAAAGTTGTTATGAAAGCAAATTTTCTGGCTTTGAAATTGCTGAAAAATGCCTCTAGGATACAGATGCCAAAATAGTGTGTATAACTTAGGTGTTATGAGTGTGAATTCTATTTGACAGTGTTATAAGGAAAATTGTGCATTTTCTCCGTGGCAAAATGCCATAAACCTAAATAAGTTTTATCACACTGCTGATGATACAAGATGGCTGACAATCAAAACTGGACCATGAAACCACAAATATTCCCAACAGATTTCAGTAATGAAACAATTTTAGACAGATTCATATAAACCTATCTCCATGGGATAACTTTATAAACTTTTTAAATAATTGATGACCAGAAAATACTGAATGCTAAAAACAATGAATGTTTTATACTATAAACTTGTAATTGGAGGCGCCCGTTGTGTAATGGTTATTGTCAAAGGAAATGGTTACAGTGAAATGAGTTCAAATGCTGTAGGTTGGTTGCATTTTACATAGTGTTAATACTCTTGGGAAAACTATACATCCAATTATTCTCCTTCCAGCTATGAGTAGATAATAAGAAAGACTGGGCTCTGTAATGTTGGGATGGCAACAGGTTTAGGAGAATGAAAACTATGAAATCAAACCTGTTAAAAACAGATTAAAAATTGATCTTGTATCACATCCTGCTTGTATGGAGGAGTTAGTAGATACATATTAACTTGTGGCTATTTGCTCTGCCTCACAATCAGCCAGTGAACTCAGTCCTCATTAAGTGTCCCATAATTTGTACAAGTCTTTAGGTTTATAAAGGAAGCTTAGTTGGAATGGAGCAGAGTTTACCAAGCTAATCTTGTAATTCATTATTACTGTTTTGAGTACAATCCTCACTGGGTGTCCCATATATGAAGCTTTGTACCATCCATAGCTAAGCTTAAGGAATATTGATAATGCCAAATCTTGTTTATCTATATAGTAAGTGAAGTTGTTAGGGTGGCCTAAAGTCAGTATGAGCCATACAGCGAGGGAGTCTATCCCCTTTTGGCTAGTGCTAGACTAAGGAGATTGTTTTGGTGTCTGAGGTGGAGCGCCACACCTACCATCAGCTCCTCACTTGCTACTCATATGCTGAGTTGGCTAAGGCCAGTTTTGAAACCGGAACCTTGTGGTTCCTAGTCGGACACTTTACCAACTGAGCTAAATTGGTACTGATATGCCTATATATATAGGATTTGTTTAACTTCATGTATATTAATAAATTGGTAGAAATAATATGTATCAGTTGGTAGACATAATTATGTAGATTGGTTGGTTATTTTGTTTAATGGCATATCAACCCGCAAGTGCTATTCAATGCCAAATTCTGCTCTTTTGTATAAAACGAATGGCCTGGAAGTAAAGATTGTTTATTTGTATGTAAGATTTGTAAATGAATGGTTTGTAGGTAGATATTTTTATTTAGTTTGGTTTTATAAACTGGTCCAAACAATTTTCATTTTGTTCAAGTGTATTGATAAACTGATAGAAATAATTTATCACAAAAAATGAAAGGGTACCAAAATAGTGACCATGACTGTATAAATATATATATATATATATATATATATATATATATATATATAAAGTATATAAAAAACAAATTAATATATATATATATAATCATACATACAAATAAGTGTATATCTATATATTAATATGCTTGTTCCTAAATTTTCTGTCAGTTATCATCCTGCAACACCCTCTGGTTAAAAATGACACCAAGCAAATAGTCCAAGATGCAATGCAAAAATGTAAATCCAGATTATCTGGTGTTGTTTAATCACAGATTTCTTATTTGTCCTATTTTATTTCACCTAATTTTAAAAATGAAAACTTCCAAATGGTTTTGTGTAGCTTAAATGCGCAACATAAAATCAAAATGAATTGAAAAAAGAAGTTATGTTTGTTTTATTTATGATATGGAAATTGCAATTCATCATTTCAGGCTTAACTAGCTCCTCTTGATTTTTGTTTCATTCTGTGGAAATTACACGGGACCCACTAGTATATTAGTATATATATATATATATATATATATATATATATATAGTTGTGGAGAAAATCTAGAACAAACACGGGATGTTATAATATATGGAAATTTATTAGTTGATGTTCAAACATTTCAGTTTACAAAGGAAACCTTCTTCAGGACATTGAAATTATTATGGATGGAAATTATTATGGATGGAAAATCTAGAACAAACACAGGATGGATAGAAATTTATTAGTCGATGTTCTAATATTTCAGTTTATAAAGGAAACCTTCTTCAGGACAATTCAATTATTATGGATGGAAAATCTAGAACAAACACGGGATGGATGGAAATTTATTAGTTGATGTTCTAACTTTTCGGTTTATAAAGGAAACCTTCTTCAGGACAATGAAATTATTATGGATGGAAATTATGGATGGAAAATCTAGAACAAACACGGGATGGATGGAAATTTATTAGTTGATGTTCTAACTTTTCGGTTTATAAAGGAAACCTTCTTCAGGACAATCAATTATTATGGATGGAAATTATTATGGATGGAAAATCTAGAACAAACACGGGATGGATGGAAATTTGTTAGTTGATATTCTAACTTTTCGGTTTATAAAGGAAACCTTCTTCAGGACAATGAAATTATTTTTTTCTCCTTGAATAATTTCATTGCCCTGAACAAGGTTTCCTTTATAAACCAAATATTTCGAACATCGACTAATAAATTTCCATCCATTATAACATCCCGTGTTTGTACTACATTTTCTCCACATACTGTCGGATTAATTTCCTCATCTTATTCCCATATATAGTTATGTTTATATGTGCAAGCATACATACAAATATTAAAGGATGCCAATAATAATGATGAGTATTGTAGATGAATAGAAGTTTTTTTCTCTCATCTTTATTTTGTCTTTTGATATTTCCACTTCTGTCAGAGAAAATAGTGAATATGTCATGAAATCTTCACAGTTTTTTGAAATCTCTGTTTTTCCTTTGGTGATAAAATTCCCTGGTTAACCGGAAGTGACATAACAGGAATAAATCAACAACAACTCATTTTGAAAATTTCATAGAATTAATTATGAATTTAAGAAATATGTTTAAATCAATGGCAATTTTGAAGACTTCAAAGAATAGTGAGCTGCTCAATTTAAAAGATTTTTTTTTTCTAAAATTAATTATATGAATATTTCTATCTATATTTTTCTTTTTTTTTTGTCTCTCTCTCTCTCTCTCTCTCTCCCTCTCCCTCTCTCTCTTGTTGAACTTCTTTCCTGCAATCTATTTTTGCTGTTTTAATTTTATTTATTTCTTTTATTCATATCATTTTTTCTTTTTTCACTTTGTCTTCCATATTCTGTCAGTGAAGTTTAGAATACATTGAGTGCATACACTTCATAGAAGTGTCCTAGGAATGACACTAAACTAAATCTAGTGGTGAGGCTCCAGTTCTAGAGCTCTGGGGTGTGTAGAGTAACCCTTCATTGTCATTACTTACAGATCTACTTTGATTTCTTTTTCTGGTACAATGACATCTGCATGGGTCATGGTATGTGAAGCATAACATCTTTTTTGTTAACAAAAGAAAAACAAGGATCACCTGACTGTATCCCTGTAGAGGGGTAAGACCCCCCACCACCACCAAAAACAGGGGTGTCCTGGGAATGACACTAAACTAAATCTGGTGGGGAGGCTCCAGTTCTGGAGCTCTGGGGAATGTGGAGTACTCCTTTCATTGCCATTACCCCTTGGAAAAAAATCTTTATACAGAAAATGTATAATATTAATACAATATCTATATACATATCAAATTCTATTAAATAATTCATCTGATCATTCCCAAAAATGTCTTTCTTAAATTATTTTTCTTACCATTATTCTGAAATCATCCAAATTAATCTTCAAACTATTTGTTGCTTTTGATCTCATTAAGCAATTTGTTCCAAAAAATATATTACTTTATTAGCTTCGGCTCTGGAGGTTAAGTAATATTAACAGTGTTGATCCCAGGGAGCTATCCCCCCAGGCAATATCTGTCCCCTTGATTTAAAGGGACAGGGCTAAGTTTATTGCCCAGTACCTGAGGTGCCCCCCTTGAGATTGACTTAGTTTTATGAAGTCTTCCTTCTATAGGTCAAATAGATCTTTGAAAATTATTAGTATTACATAGGAATATTTGAAACTATATAACTGTGAAAACAAATGATCATTATTAGTATCATCAAGTTTTTCTCACTGGAGGCTGAGTGACAGCAAGTCATCTCAGGTTTCCAGGACTCTTCTGAGTATTCTAGCCGACCTTAACAATGCTGTAGTTTGGATGGTCTAGATTTCTTCCACTGATTTCCAATTCATCCAAATTCATTTCCAGACTTTGGGGACCATTCCAAGGGCACCAATTACAATTGGTACAACATTCACCTTCATGTTCCACAGTTTTCTCAGTTCTCTGGCAAAGTCCAAGTATTTGTATATCTTTTTGCTTTCTTTCACTCGGTGGTCAGTCAGAACAGCAAAATCCCCGAGATGAGAGGTTCTCTTCTTCTTGTTAATCAATACTAGGCCTGGTCTCCTGGCCAGGATTAGGTGATCCGTCTGTATCTCGAAGTCCCAGAGATTTTATGCATCTTCTTCTCCAAGAATTTTGTGCGTCTCTGGAATTATTATCATCATCATCATCATCATCATCAAATAGGAATAGTTAAGTGAAATCATATAATTGTGTATACATTATTAGTATTAGAAAGGAATAACATACAATTGTGCACAAATTAGTTGTATTAAATGGAAATATTCAATACTATGTAACAGTGTTCAAATAAATTATTATTATTATTAAATAGGAATAGTTACTTAAAAACATAATTATATATATATATATATATATATATATTTACCAACCCCTCCGCACAAGCAGGATGTGACACAAATTCAATTTCTTAAGCGGAGTTTAATAGGTTTGAATTCAGAGTTTTCCTTCTCCTAGACTGGTTACCTAGCCATGGTTAAAGAGTCCTATCCACCCTACTATTTACCCATAGCTGGAGGGAGAGTAGTTGGATTCTTACCTTTCTTAAAGGTTTTAGCGCTATGTGAAATGCCAACAGCTTTGTCTAGGATTTGAACTCGGGTCGACAAGTCCATTTCCTATGGCTCTAACAATTACACCATGCACTTCCAGCTAACATAATTATATATGTGTTATTATTTCAAATTTTGGCATTAAATAACCCATCAGGAATTGATATGCCTTTAAATAAATATACCAAACCAAAGTGTTGTCTTCCTCTCTTCATTACTTACTCTTTTTTTTCTCTTCCTCTCCTTTACTCTTTTTCTTTAACCTTTTCTTTTTCAATTATTTTCTTCTTTTCTCTCTTTCTCTCTCACATTCTCTTTTCTTCTCCCATTCTTGTTTTTCTTTCTTCTCTTCTCTCTTCCAACTTTTTATTTTTTTCTCACCAATTTTCTTTTACTCTTTCTCTCCACCTACTATTTTTCTCCTTTCTCTTACATCTCTCTATATAACTCTTATTCTCAATCAAATTCCTAATCAAACCCACTTTGGGAGACAGGAGACCAACTTTAAGGAAGTCTAGAAAGGAACAAGTCATTGTGTCCCGATTACGCATTGGTCACACAAGACTAACACACTCCAATATACTAAAACAAGAACAACAAGCACAGTGTGAAACATGTGAAACACCTTTGACTGTTAAACACTTATTTATTGAATGCAGGTTTTTGCTCACATCAGAAACTGTTATTTTAATGCAAACAATATGAAAGATCTATTTGAAAAAGTCAAATAGAAGACTTTTTTGAAGGAAATAAAATTATACCACAGAATATAGACATGAACTTAATCAATACCATACAACATGATCCCATTATGCTAACACATTGTTAAAACCAATTACTACAAAATTATAAATGTAAATGCACAACATATATTACTTCCTAATCATTAGGCATGACATAACCCCAGACTGGTTGATATGACGTTAAAATAAATAAACCCGCCAACCATCTTATTTTCACCTATTTCTCTCTATATAACTCTTACTCTCACTTCCCCTCTCTACTTTTACTCTTTCTCTCCACCAATTATTTTTTCTCCTTTCTCTTACCTCTCTCTATATAACTCTTACTCTCACTTCCCTCTCTTACTTTTACTCTTTCTCTCCACCAATTATTTTTTTCTCCTTTCTCTTACCTCTCTCTATATAACTTTTACTCTCACTTCCCCTCTCTTACTTTTACTCTTTCTCTCCACCAATTATTTTTTTCTCCTTTCTCTTACCTCTCTCTCTCTATAACTCTTACTCTCACTTCCTCTCTCTTTGATTACTCTTACTTTTCTTGCTGCCATCTTTCTCCCTTCATTATCCTAAACATCTCTTTTATGTCTTCTCCATTTTGCATGTCTCTCTCTCTTTGACTCTTTCAAATGAAGAACCTTAATTGAATTTGACGTGCTTAATATGTTATCACATAATCTTTGTAATGATATTAAATCCCAAACTGCAAAGGTGCAAATTAAGCTAGAGTTACATTCCTTTGACAGAACTCTCCTTTGTTGTAAGTCTGCTTTCTTCACTTCTTCCATTTTGTTTTTTGTTTTTTTTTCTCTCTTTTTCATCTTTCTAGGTTTTCAGTTAATTGCAAAGAAACATTTAATCATAGATTTTTTTATTTACTTAGTTCATCATGTTTTATTTGGCCATTTCAATTTATTCTCAAAGAATCAGGACACTGAGAAATTCAATCAAAAGATTATTAGAAAGATTATTCTATTCCACTTTTCAAGTTGAAATTAATTTTATTATAATTTATTAATTAGGTTAATGAAAATTAACCTAGTCATATTTTCCCATTTTATTGTGAAAAATAGGTATATTAATAAAAATGAAAATCAATATCTTCAAAATTTTACCATTTAGATCAGCAAGATCACTTGGTAATGCCAGGATTTGATGATGGTTTTTAAATCTTTGTTATATATGCTGTGTGTGTGTGTGTAATGATAATATCTTAAGATGAGATGATATGTGCCTGGGTGAACCAAAATAGAATGGAAAATGAATGATTAAACTTATAGAAAGTATTGTCCAACTACTTTTGGCTCATCTTGTATATAGCTAACACACACACACACAACACATATATGTTACATAATAATTGGATCCCTAATACATTTTTAAGGTAGTGTAGAAATCATTATGGCGATCAGTACAGCTGATGGCCTTGAGAGTGAGTGACAATGCTTGACCTCACTCTGACCTTGCTTTCTGGGGATAGACTGTGAGAAATGGAACCCCATAGAAGCCCCTTCCGGTTTAAAGAGTAAGCAACTCAGTTAGAATTAGAACTTAGAAGCCGAGCTAGCAAGATGTAAGGATCCGCACGCATTGTCTGGTCTGGGGATTTATGAATAAAGTAACATCAACATAAATCGAAGTCTTGTGTTTATTACTAAAAACTAACAATGACACAATGATAAGAAGAAATCCCAACAGAAACCAGACCCGGAATCCTCAATAGAAGACCAGACGAGACCTTAGAAGATATACCAGACCAAGATAGATGATAGACGATCAGAATAGCAAAGCTGGCCAGAAGAATAGACGACAGAGTAAGAGTAAGAAAGGTATATAACATTATATGATTTGGTATCGTGAAAAGACCAGTATATAACATATACCTATTTAGTGCCAGTAAAGAAGGCGCTATGCAACATATATATATATATTCCATATTTTATACTCATTGAGAAAATCTATTTATATATATATATGTGTGTGTGTGTGTGTGTGTGTGTGTATAAATGATATAAAAATACTGAGTTTTTTAAGCATGGTGAATATAATTTAAGAAATGCTACTGACTTATCAATTGTGTCCGAATTAATAGTGTAGATGATGTTTTTTTGTTTTTGTTTTTTTCACTTTTTTTCATCTTTCTAGATTTTCAGTTAATTGCAAAGAAACATTTAATCATACAAATTGAAATTAATTTTATTATAATTTATTAATTATGTTAATAAAAATTAACCAAGTCATATTTTCCCATTTTATTGTGAAAAATAGGTACATCAATAAAAATGAAAATTAATTTCTTTAAAATTTTACCATTTAGACCAACAAGATCACTTGGTAATGCCAGGATTTGATGATGGTTTTTAAATCGATAATATCTTAAGATGAGATGATATGTGCCTGGGTGACCAAAATAGAATGGAAAATGAATGATTAAACTTATACAAAGTATTGTCCAACTACTTTTGCTCATCTTGTATATAGCTAACACACACACACACATATATATATATATATTCCATATTTTATACTCACTGAGAAAATCTGTTTATGTGTGTGTGTGTGTGTTATAAATGATATAAAAATACTGAGTTTTTTAAGCATGGTGAATATAATTTAAGAAATACTGCTGACTTACCAATTGTGTCCAAATTAATTAATTAATTAATTAATTGATGTTTTTTTTTTGGGGGGGGGTTCTCTTTTTTTCATCTTTCTAGATTTGCAAAGAAACATTTAATCATACAAGTTGAAATTAATTTTATTATAATTTATTAATTATGTTAATGAAAATTAACCTAGTCATATTTTCCCATTTTATTGTGATTACATATTTTAGGTATATTAATAAAAATGAAAATTAATTTCTTTAAAATCTTACCATTTAGACCAGCTAGATCACTTGGTAATGCCAGGATTTGATGATGGTTTTTAAATTTTTGTTGAAGTCTTTATTTTCTTAGATTTTGTTCTTTAGCTATATTAAAAGGATCCAATTTTTGTATGTATATATTTACTCAACCCCTTCCACCATGGCCAGGATATGATACAAGTTCAATATTTAAACACATAGTATTACTGGTGTGAGTTCCATTGCCTAACCAAGGTTAAAGTACTCAGCCTGCCCTACTATTTATCCATAACTGAAGGGAGAACAGTTTCTCAAGGACATTAGTTAAAAACTGTATGTATTTACCCAACTCTTCCATCATGAGTAAAATGTGACATAAGATCAATTTTTAAGCAGTGTACAGTTGTTTTGAATGCAGGGTTTTCTTTCTCCTAGACTGGTTGCCAAACCCAGGATAAATAGCCCAGACTGCCTTACTATTTACTCATAGCTGGAAGAAATAATGACTCACCACTTTTAGAAAATATTTCTTCTGTTAGGTTTATTCCATGAAAAATAAACTAAAATGACAAAGTGACAAAACCTATTTTATTTGTGATGTAATGAATATGTAAATACCTTGGTACCCCCTCACTATAATCTGATTGGACAGTGTCATGTATAAATATTCGACACTGTACAGGCACCTAAGCCTACAAGCCTAAACTTACTCGCCAGACTACACCACGACTGCTCGGAAGACATTTTTTCTATTCAACGCACCAACTACTACTGCGATAATAAACCAAATACCAACTTCATGATATATCCCTTAACCCGGATATATCAATTTGACAAAACTTTCAAGCTGTCAAAAATCTATAATACCTGTTTAGAGCAGTGCTATTCAAAATAGTGGTATGCACATACCAGTGTTGATATCATTGACTGCCAGTATGTAGTGAGTTTCCACTTTCACATCATCATTATATAATATGTAATATATAATTATATAATGTAATGTAAAAATAAAAATGTATACAATCTTAGAGCACATTGACTGAAATGTTGTGTATATAACAATAAATATGAAGACAATAGTCCGAAATAATACAAAATCTTATTTGTCTTAATTTTTGGAGGCAAACTTGATAATTTGTATCATTTAGATTTTTCAAACTGTTGTCTTCATCTTTATTGGGTAATTTTCACCTTTAGTTGTCAAAATTCCTATCAAATAAGGCAATTAGAGTAACCTCCCTTGACTTTCACTTTGAACCAAGCTGGTAGCTATTTTGAAAGTCTCCGTGCAAATAAGCAAATCTTAGAAACTTTTTCGAAAACAATACAACTGCATGCTTTAACATAAAAATATCATAAAATGTGTTCTTAATAACAATTAAGTTCATTTCAGATAATTTTATGCTAGGAATTTAGCCAACTGACTTTCATTTTGAAACAAGCCGGTAGCCATTTTGAAAGTCTCTGTGTGAAAAACACAAATCTTAGAAACTTTTCGAAAACAATACAACTGCATGCTTTAACACAAAAATATTCATAAAATGTGTTCTTAATAACAATTAAGTTCATTTCAGATAATGTGCACGCACAATTTTATGCTAGGAATTTTGACAACTAAAGGTGAAAATTACCATTTATTGATATATATAATATTTCACCTGATGTGGCCTCTGGCCATTTTCAAATGTTTCTTGTCAAACTCAAGTCTTCATGTCAGAATCAGGAACCTTCATGGAACTTCAAATCAAACCCTTTATTTAATCCATTGGGCTAAGAAGCAAGTGTTAAGCTATGTTATGTATTTTAAGTTATTTTCATCTGTCATCAGGATTGAATCTGCAACCTACAGATGATTGTCACTTAGAACTGTATAAACTCAATGTATATTAACTGTATTAACTCAATGCCTATATCTGTTAAGCTCATGGTCTAATGGTTAGAGTCAAAGAAAATGGACTCGTCGACCAGATTTCAATTCCTGGAACGAAGCTGTTTGCATTTCACATGGTGCTAATACCTTGGGAAAGGTATGAATCCAATTCTCCCTCCACCTATGGGCAAATAGCAGGGCAGACTGGCCTCTTTAACCATGGCTTGGTAACCAGCCAGAATGAAAACTCTGAATTCAAACCTGTTAAGCTCCACTTAATAAATTGACCTTGTGTCACATCCTGCTCATGCGGAGGGATTGGTAAATATATATATCTGTTATGCCATGTGTCCTACTGGAAGGCTCTCAAAATATTGTGTATATAACAATAACGTCTGAAAAATCTAAATAATATGCATAAAATCTTTCTGTGTGTTTTAATATCATTCTCTTTATATGCTGTGATAGAAATACTTGAATCATAAATCAAATAATAATAAGACACAAATATGAAACCAGTCAGTGGTACATTGGAAAACTATCCTGCTGGTATGCCACATCAGATAGATTGAGAAGAACTGGTTTACAGTGATCTCTTCCTGTGCTTAGTTTATTTTTCATGGATAGAGGCACCAGTGGTGTAATGGTTATCTTCATAGGAAATGAACATGGTGACACAAGTTCAAATCCTGGATGAAGCTGGTAGCATTTCACATACCAATAATCATTATCATTGCACTAGTAGCATGGATATCCATGACAATCTTTTGCCAACTGTCTTTAACATTCATTGCCCTCAGGAGGTCCTCTGTGCAGCATCCTGTATCCTTGCAGAACTGGTTGATATAGGTCTTTGGTGGACGGCCCAAACACTGACATGCCAATGTGCTGGTTTCCACAGGAGAACATCAATTATGAGTTCATTCACGCTTCTCCAGTGTTCAACATGTCATCTCACTCAGATGGTTTGTTTGATGCATCCAACTATTCTCCCTCCAGCTATAGGAAAATAATACCGAACTGGACTCTTTAATTTTGACATGGCAACCAATCTAGAAGGAAATTCAAGCCTGTTAAACTCTTCTTAACAATAGGCCTTGTTATTATTATTTGTATTATTCATACTATTGTCCTCATCTTCATTGTTATCTGTATGACGTTTCATCCGATGTGCCCTCCGGCCTTCTTCAGGTATTTCTCGTCGGACTCCAAAACCTTCTCGGACTTGGGAACCTATTTGTCAGATTTGGGAACCTTCTCGGTCTTGGGAACCATCACAGAACTTTGAACCTAACCCTTTATTCAGTTCACGGGGGATTCCTGTTCTCATTCTGCTAACCATAGCTGGGGTACAGGTGTTAAGCTGTGTTAATTATTATTCTATGTTACTGCTGTCCCTGACCAGGATTGAACCTGTAGTCTAGAGATAACTGTCACTTAGAACTGTCTTAATCTAACTCCTTTATCCACTAGGCTATGTGTCCAATTGGACACTAATAATACAAATAATACTAATTATCAAGCCTCATCTCAAAAATTCAGAGAAATAGACCTTGTGTCCTGCTCATAGGGAAGGATTGGGTGAATACATAGTTTATTTTTCATGATCATTTCATATTTTTTGCCAGAGGTTGTATCAGTAATTCTTTTTCTTCTTTTGCACTTTGCACAAATCCTCTGAGAAAATGAATTCAATATTCATTCCTCGTTCTTCATCTTTTAATCTATTTCCTCTCTTCTGTTTCCTCAGCTCTGCAGACATTTCGGTCTGCCAGTGTCTGGTAGCGCCATTCAATGTTTTTCCTTCCTGCAATCTTCTTGACTAAAATAGCCAAATCCCACCTGCTAATTATGGACGGACTCTAATTGAACTAATTGAACCATACATACTTGATGACCTTAGGATGCCTTAACTTTCAGAGATAATAAAAAAATATATATATTACTGACATGCATTGATATTGCTCTATCAAAATAGTGTCATTTTATAACACCTTCTAATTAATTGATGCCACTAAAAGTAATTACAGTTATCCTCTTACTCCTCCTCCTCTTAAAAATGCTGCTTGTTTATATGGCCATGTATACTACATGTAACAAAACAATAAACTCTTCCTAATCAAACCCACTTTGGGAAACTGGAGACCAGCCTTAAGGAAGTCCAGAAAGGAACAAGTCATTGTGTCCCGATTACACATTGGTCACACAAGACTAACACACTCCTATATACTAAAACAAGAACAACAACCTCAGTGTGAAACATGTCAAACACCTTTGATGTTATAACACTTATTCCTGGAATGCAGGCTTTTTGCTCACATCAGAAACTCTTATTTTAATGCAAACAATATGAAAGAGCTATTTGAAAATGTCAACATGGAGGACGTTCTGTCCTTTTTGAAGGAATAAAATTATACCATAGAATATAGACATGAACTTAATCAATACCTCACAACATGATCCCCAATGGTGCTAACACATTGTTAAAACCAATTACTAAAAAGTATGAATATAAATACACCATATACTACTTCCTAATGGTTAGGCAGGTTGATATGCCATTAAAATCAATAAACCAACTACATGTAACAAAGGGAGATTATTATTTTATCTTATTTTGTATTTAAAATAATAATAAATAGAATACAATGTGTACAATGACAATCTCTCGGTCAAAACACGTGTCAGCACTCCGATAAATAATTTTTATCCATCAATATTCTCTTCCCTTTATTTATTTTTTCAACATATTGTCAGATTCACTTCCATTTTTCAACTATATATATATATATATATATATATATCCTATATATTGATATATATATATATATATATATATATATATATATATAATCAAGGCCGGCACATACTACCTCTGAAACCTCTGAATGGATGGGAAGCCTGCTTGAAAGTCCTGAAGTTTGGGTTTCATATATTTTCTATAAAAACTACTTCATGAAAATTGACATGTATTATCTATTTACCAACCCCACCGCATGAGGAGGGTGTGCCACATGGTCAATTTTTTAAGTGGAGTTTAATGGATTTGAGTTTTCCTTCTCCTACACTGGTTGCCTAACCAGGGTTAAAGAGCCCAATCTGTCCTATTTACCCATAGCTGGAAGTAAAATAGTTGGATTCATACCTTTCCCAAGGGTATAATTAGCACTATGTGAAATGCAAATGACCCATTCAGGATTTGAACTCATTTCACCAAATGTATTTCCTACAACCATAGTCAATACACCACAAGTTCCTCCATAATATATATATAAGATATATATAGATCTAGATTGGGATCAAGGCAGGCATGAACGCCCTGAATGTGGGGGGGGGGGGTTGCTTGTGTTATATACCCCCATTGTTGGGTATATATACAAGTGTTCTTTTACTGCATAGGTGCATAACTTACTTTATTCTCTGGCCGTTCGTGTGATGTCTAGTTTCTTTCTATTTCATTGGTTGTTCGTCTTTGATTCATTTCTTCTTCTTGGTCAGTCTTTTTGCCAAGACATGCATCAACCAACAACACCATGATATTTCTTTAAGACTTTTATTCTTTACTAAGTTTTTATTTCTTACTAACTACAGTGTGTGTGCAGGTGAGTCCAACTAACTAAACAAGAAACATCTTTCTTGCTTAGGATCCTCGGAACGTGATTTGTGGGCTTTCTGTAATATTCCATGGAAAGTGCCGCCCAATATATAAAAAAGGACCATCTACAGAATGTTGCTAATAATCTATGCTACCAAATAGATGATGCAACACTTGGGAACATCTTGCCACACTTTGCTATCAGTAATTGCCTCTAGCAGGTCTTCTACATGGCATCCAGAATACACAGAGCTGGTTGATGTAGGTTTTTGCTGTGCCCATGTATATTGGCTCTTGAATAAATGCAATCAAATGAGAGAGTTCAAATCAATCAAAATCTTTACACAAAGAGTAATGGGATTTTTCTTCTTTTTTTTTTCTTTTCTTGTGTTCACCTTAATTTAAAGTTAATTATAAGGGATATTTAATTAACAATGGCGCTAAAATCAAAGAATTGTTCTATAGACAATTACATTTATAAATTAGCGTGTGATGCCCTTGAAAGTTTTTGGACATTCTACAGGGTGGTGCAAAAATCTTGACAGCCCTCCCCCTTTTTTTTAGAGGTACAATATATAATACAACCCAAAATTTGAAATAATAATCTATTTTTTAACGATTTTTTTAGGGGTAAAATAATTGGTTAAATCAAAGTTAATGGACCTAAATTCCACCATCATATGTCACCCTGCCGAAAGAAAAAAAAAGTCAGGGAATTAACCAAATTTAATGAAATTTTCAGTGTTGATATATTAATGAATATAAGATATCATGCACCAGTTATTTTATTTTAAAACTTTTACATTTTTTCAGGTCAGTTAACTTTGAACCACATATATTTGAGGCGTAACACAGATTTTCAAAGATATGCGGTTCAAAGTTAACTGACCAGAAAAAATGTAAAGTCTTTAAATAAAATAACTGGTGTATTATATCTTTTATTCATTAATATATCAACACTGAAAATTTAATTAAATTCGGTTAATTCACTGATTTTTGGCATTTTTTTCTTTCGGCGTAGTGACATACAATGGTGGAATTTAGATTCATTAAGTTTGATTTAACCAAATAATTGCATAACTTTTATGTTATCAAAACAAAAAATAATTAAAGTTATTACAATATGTAGGAGTGATAAGACTTAAGGTAAGTCATTTGTTTTTACAGTATATCAACTCTTTTCAGGTTATTTAATGCAGAATCAAGTTATTTTTGATAAACTCAGGGTGCTTACAGTATCAGCTGTTGCTTAAGTGGCCACCCATTTAATTATTGAACAGGCTCATCACTGCTTAACTTTGGTGATATAGAATCAGTGCTTTCAGCATGACTTAACCATGATAAGACTTTTGGATCACCCTGTATGTATATATGGCTTGCTATTATTTTCGGATTTCATCATCCCTGGAGATGTCTTGGAATCTGTCTGCTGCAGATAACAAGTTCTTTTGTATTTTGTAATCAGAACAGTCTCTCTCCTTTCTCTCTCTCCATCTCTCTCTCTCCTCCTCCCCTCTCCTCTTTCTCCCCCCTCTCTCTCTAAATGCAGTACAGTTGATCCCCTTGCAGGTGATTTACTGAACCAAAGAGAATAGGTAAAACATACAAGTGATTACCAACTTAATTAAAAATAGATTAAGATAATTCCAATAAACAGTAATCCAATATCTGAATATCAGTGAAAAAAAGAAAAAAAACCAGAAAGGTGAGAGATACAAAGCAATAACACTTAGCGTCTGTTTCAATGAAATTGAAAAAAAAAGTTGATAAGAAAGAACAAAAAAGAAAGAAAAATTAAAGGAAAAAAGAAAAGTGAAAAAGAAAAAAGAATTTCACCAGAGATTATTATACTTTTTACATATTGAACTATTTGCAATAGCTCTTAAGTAAATATATCAAACATTGTGATTTCAAATTATCATATCATATGATATATTCACAGTTCTTGCTTGACTTTGCCATAACCTCTTCATCATGCCACCATCTTTTAATAACTACTCAGACATATGATATCTCTATTATCAACCACATAGAAAACTGATTTCTCTGGTGAAATAAAATGGGAATTCTTCACAGTTGTAACCATGTCAGAACTATTGTATGGTTGCACAACAAGGCACTTGGAGGAAAAGCTAGATGGGAACTACACAGGGATGCTGTATGTTATTTTGAATAAATCCTTGTAGCAGTATCCCCTCAAAACAGCAGGTGTATCGCCACTTGCATTCTATTTCACAAATTATCAAAGTAAGATATATCTCTCCACTTTCATCTTTGTTCTTATCAAACTTGGAACACGGAGACATATTCTTTTGGTGTACTTATATCTTTATTTCCCCAATATCAATAACTCTTGTGTCCATGGGAGAGACATATCAACAAAGATGGATTCACTGTCTGCACAACATGGCAGTTGACTTAACTCTAATAATTCTAACTACTTTCCCAAGCTCCTACGATCCTCCTAGGCCAATTAGAGAGGACCACTCAGATAACCTTGGAGTGAAGGTTGCGGTACTGTGTGATTTTCCATTAATCATTAAATTATAATCCTACACTTCATTACAAAAATGATAGGCTATGCCTATTCATTATGTAATATGTCAATTCCTTCAGCAAAATTCACCTTATTTATTGAATGACCCTTGGACTTTTATGGTTCCTGTTTTGAGGTTGTCTAATAGAAATGATTTTGTGTTATTGGAACTTACAAACCAATGTCACTGAAATCTTCTTTGTCACACAAATAAAAAGTTTAAAAAGATTTCCAATTGTATATATCAGAAGCAGCTCTTAACAACCACCTGTTATTTTGATGGGTTTTTTGTTTGTTTTTGGTGGTGGTGGGGGGCGTTAAGGGATTTCTGCTGCAATCGTGCATTGCATAATTCTTAATACATTCATGAAATTGACATTTTCTATATTCTGTGTAATCTTTACACATTATGCTGCATAAACTTGTGTAATCATCAATGATTTTCAAATGTTATCTTTTTTCATTCACTTTATTTTACGCTTTACTATCTTCCTCTATGTGTGTTTTTTTGGGGTTTTTTTTGCGTATATTATATCTATAATTCACCATTGTCTGTATTTATTTTGTTATTCTTACTATATTCCTCATCTCATTGTTATATATTATCCTGTTCACACACACATATATATGATTTTGTGTTATATATATATATATATATATTGATATATTATTATTTTTGCTCTATTTGATGTCTATTATGATGCATTGGATCATATTTTATTCTTTCATATTCACCATTCTGTCCCTTTGTACTGGAATTCTTATGAATACTTTAAAGGCCATCATTTTGTATTGAGTTCAGAACCTACATTGGGAATAATATATTGGATGCTGTCATATGAAAAATGATGACTAAATAGGCATGAACACACAAAACTATAGACCACCCTGCCCCTAAGGGCTTTGAATACACGAGCTGCTGAAAAGTTATACCCCACAATAAAAAAAGGATTGTTCCAGCTTTAATACTTAAATGCATCTGATGGTGAGGCTCCAATTCAGGAGATCTAAAGAGTGTGAAGTATCCCTTCATTGCTATTACTCCCAAGTCCACTCTGATCGGGAATGGTAGTACCTGTTAGGTACCAACTATGGGTCAAATAAATCTGTTTAAAAATAATTTGTATTCAATATGAATAATTTATACCATACAACTGTAAATTATCTTATCTATAGGTCAAATAGATCTATGCTCATTTCTTTGTTTTTAATAATGAAGCAAGACTTTGTTTAGCTTTCAAGACATCTTTATTAAAGACCCAAATCCTAAAAGGGTTTTAACTGTGCAGTGAGATGATGACATCTTGGGAAAAGATGACCCTTGTGTCCTTTTGACTAACAGCCAAAATCTAACTAACTTAACTCATTTACCTTTTCACACCTTACCTTCAGCCAATGAGAAATCAACGGCAAGGTCAGTGAAAGGTGAACTATTGTCAATAACTTTTATAATGGCTATAATGGTAATTTTCCATTTACCATTCCATTATTTAAATCTTAGTACACTTCGTAGTCAACTCACAAATTATGTAACAATAGGAATACTTGATATCATATCACTATGTGCAAAAAACTCTCTGAAATTAGTAATTTTGAAATTAGTGAAATAGATCACTATTTAGGATTGAGCCTATTCTAGTAGTGACCACCCCAAGCAGAGTTTAACAGGTTTGAATTTAGAGTTTTCTAGACTGGTTGCCTAACAAAGGATAAATAGCCCACTCTGCCCTACTATTTACCCATAGCTCGAGAGAAAGTAGTTGGATTCATACCTTTCCCTAGGGCATTAGTGCTATGTGAACTGTAGCTTTGTTCAGGATTTGAACTCTGGTTGATGAGTCCATTTCTAAGTTCAAATCTCAAGAAACTACTTCATAAAAAATGTAAATATGAAAGTACAATGAATGCAATTCCCTAACTTCTAGGCATAAAATTATCTTAGATCAGTTGACAAAAATTTTTAAAACTTCCCAAATCTTTGTATATATATTTACCAACTCCTCCGCACGAGCAGGATACGACACAAGGTCAATTTCTTAAGCGGAATTCAACAGGTTTGAATTCAGAGTTTTCCTTCTCCTAGACTGGTTACCTAGCCATGGTTAAAGAACCCAGTCTGCCCTGCTATTTACCCATAGCTGGAGGGAGAGTAGGATTCATACCTTTCCCAAGGGTATTAGCGCTAAGTGAAATGCAATTACCACGTCCAGGATTTGAACTCGGGGCGACGAGTCCATTTCCCATGACTTTAACCATTACACCACGCGCTTCCCAAATCTTTGTATAAGAAGCTAAACCATGATGGTTACATATATGTTTGTGAGAGACCTCTTAATGATTTTTGTATAACCTTTTCAGAAAAATCTGTAATTACACATATATGTATATATATATATATATATATAGTATTACAGTGTGTATTGAAATGACCTACTCGAGCTTCACCACAAGGATCTTCAGGGTTAATTCCAATGAATTAATGAAGATATTGATTAATTACAGCCAATTGCGGAAGTGAATGTTGCAATTATGAACGTTGAAAACAGTTTCACAGTGAATGAATGCTATTGCATCATTTCGAAAGTTGAATGTCAGGCGCGATGATGTTGGATCATGAATATAAATGTTAACGTATATATATATATATATATATATATATATATATATATATATATAAATTCCAAATTTTCCTGTTTATTTTTTTTTTGTTATTTATCTTTCCCCGTCACTTCAAATTATGACCATGTCAGAATTAAAGTCTCCTACTTTCTTTAGATTTTCAGTCTAGTTTTTATTTTTCTCTCAACACTTGTCAACTGGTTTCATCAAGAATTGAACATGTAAAAAAATAATACTTAATTGCCATTTGTCAAATCTAATTTATTAACAAAATCAATACATCATCATCATCAGCAGCAGCAGCAGCATCATTGTTGTTGTAGTAGTAGTAGTAGTAGTAGTTATGTATTTTTTATATCTGGGGAAGTGCATATATCTATGATTTCTTGGAACTGTAGTCATTCATTGGTTTGGTTTAGTTTCTTTGTTTAAAGTATATAAACCTTTATGGGTTACTCAATACCTTCTACATTCTTGTAGACAAACAGTAGTGGTACTATTTTAGCTGGAGAAGAAGGGTAAGGAGGTTCATACATATCCCAAGGGTATTAGTCCAAAAGTGAATGTAATAGTATGACTGGAGTTCAAATTCACTTGCTATGATGTTGCATATTAACCGCTACACCACAGTGACTTCCCTACTATTTATTTATTTATTTCACTATCTGTCCCACATTTGTACCAGTAAAAGGTGGAGTCGTCAAAAAGCCAAGTCCAAATTGCTATTTGTCAGATGTAATTTATTAATTAATCAGTACATTATCTTCATTGTAGTAGTAGTAGTGTTATCAGCACCCTCATGTATGGAAGTAAAACATGGACCCTGTACTCCTACCAAGAGTGGCGGCTAAATAGCTTCTACCTTCACTGTCTTAGACATATACTGGGAATCACCTGGAGGGACAGGATTACTAACACAGCAGTTCTAGAGAGAGCTCAACTTTCCAGCTTGTGTTCTTTACTGTGACAGCGTTGCCTCCGATGGCTAGGCCATGTCCGTCAGATGGATGACGGACAAATCCCGAGGGACATCCTCTATGCAGAGCTTTCGTCTGGTAAGAGACAGATTGGTTGCCCCCCACTGCATTTCAAGGATGTTTGCAAGAATGATCTCAGGTGCTTTGGCATTGCCCCTTCCAGCTGGTAAAATTTGGCTTGGGACTGCCCTCGGTGGCAGCAGGCGCTCCATAGCGGACTATTCATGTCTGAAGTCACCCTGGCACAACACCATGAAGCCAAGAGGTCCAGAAGAAAGCAGCGGCAACAAACCACTGGCACATCAACTTCTTCAGGGACAGCCTTCACATGTGGCATCTGTGATCGAGAATGTTTTTCAAACATTGGACTTCACAGTCACAGGAGGCTCTGTAACTTCAGGGGCACAAAAACTATATTATAGTCTTCTGAGATTGAAATGCCAATAAGTAATAGTAGTAGTAGTGTGAATTCTTATCTCTGAGGAAGTGCATATGTCTCTGATTTCTAGGAACTTTAGTCATTTATTAAGTTTTGTTATGGTACAATGTATAGGACACCCAGTGAGAAATGAACTCCCTTACCAAAAAAAAAATATCTTATTTACCCAACCTGTTCACCACAGGTAGGATTTGACACAAAGTCACATAAGGGGCATCCAGCAAGGATCAAACTTGCTATTCAGTAGAAATGGATCTGTGAGATGAGCTTGCTAACCATTACACTATGGTAGGATGTCTAAATGAACTCAATAACAATGGACTGCTACTCTAGCTTTTTTTCTCTCAACACTTGTCAATTGGTTTCACCGAAAATTGAACATGTAAAAAGAAATATCTAATTACTATTTGTCAAATGTAATTTATCAACCAGTCAGTACATCATCATCATCATCATCATTGTAGTAGTGGTAGTATTAGTGTGGGGAAGTGAATATGTCTCTTTCTACTTGAAACAGTAGTCATTTATCAAGCTTAGTTATGGCACATGGCCAGTAGTATAGGATACCCAGTGAGAAATGAACTAACAAAAAAAAATTATTTATCCAAACCATTCACCACTGGTAGGATTTGACACAAGGTCATAGGTATGGGGCATCCAGTGAAAATCAATCTTACTATTCAGTAGTAATGGATCTGTGAGACTAGCTTGCTAACCCTTACACAACAATGAGACACATAAGATAAAAGTAAGTGAAGGGAAAGCGCGGTGGTGTACTGGTTAGAGTTGCAGGAAATGGACTCATCGACTAGAGTTCAATTCTTGGATAAAGCCACAGTTCACAGAGCACTAATACCCTTGGGAAATGTATGAACCCACCTATTCTCCCTCCAGCTATGGGTAAATAGTAGGGCAGACTGGGCTCTTTAACCTTGGTTAGGCAACCAGTCTAGGAGAAGAAAAACTGAATTCAAACCTGGTCACTACTAGAATAGACTCAGGTGTACTTAGTGATCTATTTTAATTTAACAAATTTTAAAGTAATTTACTCAACTCATTCACTGTGGGTGGAATGGGACACAAGATCACAAGTATGGGGCATCCAGCAAGGATTGAAATTGTTATTCAGTATTAATGGATCTGTGAGGCTAACTTGCTAACTATTACACCACGATGAGACACATAAGATAAAAGTAGGTATTTACTCAACCTGACCACTACGTATAGGATGGGACACAAGATAGCAAGTATGGGGCATCCAGCTAGGATCAAAATAGTTATTCATTAGTAACCATTACACTATGATGGGATGCCTAAATGAATTCATTAACAAATGACTGATACTCTATGACTAATTGCCATTTGTCAAATTTAATGATGATGATTATTGTTGTTGTTGTACTAGTAATAGTAGTATGCATTTTTATCTCTGAGCAGTCTGGTGGCTGTGAGCAGTCCATGACATGCAACACTCCACTTTGACCCTTACTTGGGCTAGACAAGCAGTCGGAGAGGCTCCCTCCAATTAATCAGCTTTGAAACAGTCTACAAAAACCTAGGAAAAGAGACTAGTTGAATTGAAGATAAGAGGAAGAATCAAGACCATCCTGACCATAGAACTGTTAATAATAATAATAATCTATTAATAATAGAGATTCGCTTCCGGTTTTTGTCTGTAACAAAAATTACGTCACTGCTTACTTCACGTTACCCAACACATAATCCAACGTCATAACATAAAATAAATATACTCAAAATGTGAGCATGCAACGTTAGACAATCCTCATTGTTTCAATAAATAGATGCCCGGCGTTATATATTTATATATAGATTGTTTTATTCTAATATAATATTTAAACTTATCGGAACTGTTTCCAAATCAAATTGTCTTTCTTTTTTTCTTTTTTCTTTTTTTTACTCCTTTAATAAATTTGACGATTTTACATACTTATGGTACACACTCTGACATTGAATTTTCAGCTCCCATCCCCTCAGGCCATATATTTCAAAAAATTATTTTTACATCGCTGTATTTGTACGAGGGTATCTTTTTATTTTGCTAGTAATAATAATAATAATAATAATAATAAGGTGATTATTACATAATGTTGTTGTGAAAAACTCAGAAGGAGTGTTATAATAATGATGATATCTGATAATTTTTTTTTTTTTTGCTAGAAATGGCTTTTCAGGTTGAAATGATCCTGATCCCTGAACCAATTACAAAAAAAAAAAATATATAAATTACAAGAAAAATAAATAAATAATATAATAATAATGGGATCAGGATATTAATTGTGGTTAGTTCACTTGGAACAGTTCTTAAAACCTTAGAAAAGAGATCAGAAGGAAAGATCAAAACCATCCAGACCCCACAGCATTATTAAGATTAGCAAAAATGTTCAGAAGAATTCTGAAGACCTGAGGAGACTTGCTGTCACTCAGACTCCAGTGAAAGATCTCAAATTAAATCTGGTGGAGAAAAAAGAGTGAAATAAGAAGGTTAAAGTATAGTACATGATGTGTGAGTTTTACCAAATTTCACTTAGTTGTCGGCTAAATAATTTAACTTAAATAATCTGGAAGGCAAATAGTGTTGAGGGAAACTTGAAGTGGATATAAGGAGACCACAACAGTCAGTCTTTTGAGGAGGAGCTGATTAATGCATGTAAATAGAAAAACAAAAAGCTTTTTTCCTTTCTAAAAGCCATCGCTGCTGCAGCTGTAGCACATTGATGTGTTTTCTAAATGAGGAAGCTGCATCTGGTTTCTAGTGCTTTTAAAAGGTATTGGGATCAATACTGGAGAATGGAAGTAGCTGCCACCACCCTCACCAGCGCCACTGGCACTTCCGCCACTTCAAGTTATTGCTAAGCTTGAGAGAAGAGAGCAAGAACAAGATTTGGCATTGCCTAAAATTACTAAGGAAACCCACATGAGGACTTGCCTCAATCTCACTTCCCTGCAATGAAAATCCTCCTTTTTGCTCCAATCACATTCGACAAATTCTGACTCAAAATAAATTACACAGCTAACCAACTGACTAACACAAATTACTACTTCAAAGTGAGCGTTAGATACTACTTATCTACACACACACACACACACACACATATATATATATATATATGTTCTGGTGTGTTGCATACATTTATGTGTGTGTGTACGTGTGTGTTGTTGCATATATATATGTATATATATATATGTGTGTGTTTGTGTGTACTTGTGTGTTGCATATATATATATATATATATATATATATACTTGTGTGTTTATTTTATATATAAATACATGTATGCTTTTTTGTGTATATGTAAAAAACATGTAAAACATATAAAACATATATATACTACTTATCTACACACACACTCACACACATATATATATATATATATATATATATGTGTGTGTGTACTTGTGTTGTTATTGCATGTTGCATATGTATATGTGATTTTGTGTGTATATATATAAAAACATGTTCAACATATATGTGTGTGTTTACTTTATATATAGATAAATGTGTGCTTTTATGTGAATATATAAAAAAAAAACGTATTTTTGTGTGTATGTATACATATATATATAAAATGTGAGCATATGCACTTTAGGTAGATATCATTTATCTTTCTACACATACACATATATATAAATATATAAAGAATATATTTAGGTGTGTATGTGCTTATATACATGTGATCTAATAAATATGTATATAATATATATATATATATATATATATATATATTATATATATATAATGGGAACAAACATACTTAGATATGTATATAGCTTAACTAATCTAGTACAGTCACTGTTTCCAAGTGTATTTCAGATACATACTAACTATATTCATATATTCACATGTTTGTGTGTGCACTTATGTATTATATATATTATTCATAAGCAAATGAACATAATTAAGAAAAAACTGTTAAAATAATAAATTGTAGCTAAAATATACACTCTCTCCCTCCCCCTCTCTCTCTCTCTCTCTCTCCCTCTCTCTCTCTCTCTATATATATATATATATATATATATATATATATATATATATACACAAGAATTTTAGTAAGATATAAGTATGACTACCATCTTTGAGCTTGAAGCACTCAGAGGCATGTTGCTCTTCTTCTCCTAATTTGTACAAGATAATGACTGTGTTGTATTTTAACCATTTATTCAAGTTATATAAGGTAAAACCTAATGTAAAACAAAGTTTTAGAAAAGATTCCTAATAATATAACTGTGCATAAACGTTTATATTCGATTAAATGCATCACTTTGCTCTAATTAATCAACGTCCAAGAAAACAAGAGCAGTCAATAAGGCAATAGACAGAAACTCATCGATAATTAGATATAAACTATAACAAATACTCAGACATAATTATTTATACAATGAATTGCACTCAGTAGACATAATATAAACTTTTTCATGCTTATTGAATTTCTCTGACTTCCAAGTTTCTTTTGAATACTAACTTCTATTATAATCTATTCTCTGATGTTCAAGGTTTGGTTTGGTTTAATGGCATATCAATCTTTGTGGGTTATTTAATGCCAAAACCATCCTTGTATATATATACCAACCTCTGGTGTTCAAGGTTTGGTTTGGTTTAATGGCATGTCAATCTTTGTGAGTTATTTAATGCCAAAGCCATCCTTGTATATATATATATATACCAACCTCTGGTGTTCAAGGTTTGGTTTGGTTTAATGGCATATCAATCTTTGTGGTTTTTTAATGCCAAAGCCATCCTTGTCTATATTTACCAGCCTCTGATGTTCAAGGTTTGATCTGGTTTCTTTGTTTAATGGCATATCAACCTTTGTGGGTTATTTAATGCCAAAGCCATCCTTGTATATATTTACCAACCCCTCTGCACAAGCAGAATGTGACACATGGTCAATTTCTTAAGCAGAGTTTAACAGGTTTGAATTCAGAGTTTTCATTCCCCTGTTGCATCAGAATGATGCTGTCCCAACCCAGAGTAGCCTTGATTTTCTATCCAGAACAGCATCTTTCTGACGTAACATGAGATGAGCATGAAAATCTCTGTGCAGCAATTACAGAATCACCAGGCATTAAACTAAGACATTAGCTAGATGAATCTATCATTACCACTTGCAACACACAGATGACAGGTAGAGTCCCCATGACATAATGACTAATGTGCTCGACTGTACGATCATAGTAAACAACTTTAAACTCCAGTCGCACTATTATGTTTACTTTCAGACTAATACCCTTGCGGAAGGTATGAACTGTTGGGAATTTATCAACTTAATCCCACAGAAAAAGAGACACCTTTTTTCTCTCTGGCAAGCGCAGTTACTCATTGAGACATATTCCAATTAAGATACCTTCCAATGGATTAACAAGGCAACACATTAGGACTGCTTTTCATAACACGACGTGTGTAATTTATTTTTAAAACTATAACTGAAAACAGAGCAAGTAACTCACCCATACAAAAAATGGATTCGGGCAGATAACTTTGGACCCGACTATAGCGCAAGCACTGACTAAAGTGTATTTCAACATGAACCTCCCTCATCCTCCTACCTATGGGTTAAATAGTACTTTTCTTCTACAAAGATGGCTTTGGAATTAAATAAATCATGAAGGTTGGTATGCCATTAAAGAATGAAAATAGGTGCATGGTGTTCTGGTTTGAATGGTAGGAAATGGACTTGTTGACCCGAGTTCAAATCCTGGATGAAGCCACAGTTCACTAATACTCTTGGAAAAGGCCTATTTCGTGATCTATTTCAATTTAAAAAAATTTTTTTTTGACAAACCTAATACAGGTGATAGTTTAAAATGTGGGATCCTGAGTTCAATCCTGAGTGAAGGCAGTTAGAAAAATAATTAACACAACTCCTACCCCAGCTATGGTTAGTGGAATGAGAACAGGATACCCCTGTGGACTAAATAAAGGGTTAGGTTCAAAGTTCTGTGATGGCTCCCAATTACAACAAGAAAATTCCCAAGTTCGAAAAGAAGGTTCCCAAGTCCGACAAGAAATACCTGAAGAAGGCCGGAGGGCATATCGTCCGAAACATTGTACAAATAACAATGAAGATGGGGACAATAGTTCGAATAACACAGATAATACTAATCTTCAAGCCTCATCTCAAACATTCAGAGAAATAAAAAATGTGAACCGTCTAATTTTTAAAACATCTATAGTTATTGAAGGTAGAAAGAAAGGATAGTTTTAGGGAGGCAAGGTTTTATCAGTCTTTTATGTGTTTGCACGTGTGATCACTTCATGATCATTTTCTGTGCAATGATCAAACTTATTTCAAGTGAACAGCTTGTCGGTTTCTTTACAGATCTTTCTTTCTGTGATCCAAATATATACGTCTCCTTTTATCCCTCATCTGTCAATTTTGATTAACCCCAATTTCTTAATGTCTTCTCGTGGATATGCAAGTGGCCTGATGCCACAACAAAAAAGACATTCTGATACTTTTATAACATTAAATTTCTTGATTGACAAGTCTCAGCACTCCAGTGTGACAGGCCTCTCTGCTGCCCACAAACGTTAACCTCTCAATCCTTCCAACACGTGTCTGCACGCCACACTTTCTTGCAGTACAAATTCTTGCATAACTCTACTTTGACTATGACTGTTAAACACTTACTCATAAAATGCAAGGTTTTTGCTTATGTCATAAACCGTTATTTTACTGCAAACAGTATGAAAGATCTATTTGAAAAAGTCAACATAGAAGACATTCTGTCCTTTTTGAAGGAAATAAAATTATACCATAGAATATAGACATGAACCTAATCAATACCATACAACATGTTCCCCAATGATGCTAGCACATTGTTAAAACCAATTACTACAAATAGGTAAATATAGATAGACAACATATATTACTTCCAACATATAGACAACATATATTACTTCCTAACTGCTAGGCATGACATAACCCCAGATGGGTTGTTATGCCGTTAAAGTCAATGAACCAACCAACCAACCATCTACTTTGACTACAATGCTATCAAAATATTTTCTGCTCATAAGATAAGAAAGTTTTATTGAATTATACATAAAGAGTGAGCATATTATTTACAGAGGCAAACACCATAGGGAAGGACTTTCCTTTTTTTATTAGAACTTTTCTATATAATAATGAAAGAAATCGCAATGGATACATGAAATGACAAGAGTCACACAAGCATAAAAAAATCTCCAGAGTTTTATTAAACTCCTTATTAAATCCTACAAAACTTTACTAATAATCAGTACTACCATTCCTGGTGAGAGTGGGCCTGGGAGTAATGGTAATGAAGGGATACTCCACATTCTTAGGAAATCTTAGAAAACCTTATGAAAAATAAGTACTACCACTTTTGGTCAGAGTGAACTTAGGATAAATGATAATGAAGGAGTACTCCATACTTTTATCAAATTTTACAAAACTTTGCTACTAATAGGTACTATCACTCCTGGTCAGAGTGGATCTGGGAGTAATGGCAATGAAGTGTTACTTCACACTCTTATTAAATCTCACAAAACCTTGCTAATAATAAGTACTCTTACTTCTGATCAGAGTAGACCTGAGAGTAATGGCAATTAAGGAGTATTCCACACTCCCCAGAGTTCCAGAATTGTAGCTTCACAACTGAATGCAGTTGTGTCATCCCCATTTTTATGATGGTGGTGGTAGTCAGAGTTACTCCTCTGCAGGTGATGCAGTCAGTATTTTCTTACCCCGCCCCTCTCTCTCTCTCTTCCCCTCTCAGCAATTTTACTATGACTGATTAAAAGGTATGTCCAATACTTCTCTTAGATATAAAATTTGGATTATTTGGACTATTGTTCTAATTTTTATTGTTATCAGTACATTTCGGCTGATGAACCATCCGGCCATCTCCTGGTATTTCTTGTCACTCTGGAACTTTCTCGAACTCGGGAACCTTCTTTTCAAAATAATACTAATTATCAAGCTTCATCTCAAAAATTCAGAGAAATAGATATAAAATGTACCAACATTTGCCATTCAGCAAAATGTAAAATGCATGCATTGATATTATTCATAGCAAGAGTTGATAAAAATGTAATTATATTAAGTCAGAAAAAAAATGTGAACACATACATAACATAGAAAATGAAACAACATAAATAAGAAACACAAGATACTTTACAGCAATGGATTGGGTTGACAACTAAGTTCCCGCCGTTTTTTGTTTGTTTTTTTCTTTTTCTTTTTTTAAAAATTTAATCACTTCTGAACCTTTCCCATCAAGTGAAGATGCTTCTCTATCACAGTGTGAGAGCATTCTATTTTCTCTGCCAGTTCCTTTGTCGTTTGACAAGAATTTTCTTGCAAAAGTTGGTTTAATTGCTCTTCATCGAACTCAACTGGACAGCCAGAATGAGGTGCATCTTTGAGGTCAAAATTTCCATTTTTGAACTTGGTATACCAACCATGAGCAGTTCTTTTAGCTATGGCACCCTCTCCATACACAGCAAAAATATTGCAAGCAGCTTTTGCGGCCTTAGCACCTTGATTAAAAGCAAAAAGGAGGTGTCGAAAAATCTCATTTTTCTTAACTTGACATTCCATTTTAATGATCTGAAAATAAACAAAAATTAACTAAAAAAAAAAAAATAGATTCCAAAATGCTTCAAAAATAGAATGATCAAAAAAATAGATTTCAAAATTTAAAAACGCAATAAATTCCAAAATGTAAAAAAACGGCAGGAACTTAGTTGCCAATCAAATACAATAATTTTGGTTTTATGTAATTTTCATATGAAGCAATGATATATATATATATATATATATATATATATATATATATATAGTTTTGCTACTAGTAGAAAAGAGAATATATAAAAAGAGGACATTGAACAACAGACTTGAAACAGAATGCACTTGTGGTGTTAGGGTAATTGTCATAGGAAATGGATTGGGCGACCAGAGTTCAAATCCTGGATGAGGACAGTTGCATTTTTGCAAAGAACTAATACACATGGAAAAGGTATGCATCCAACTATTCTACCTCCAGCTATGGGTAAATAGTAGGGCAGGCTGGGATTTTTTAACCTCGGTTAGGTAACTGGTCTAAAAGGAAATCTGTTAAACTCCACTTAAAAATTGACCTTGTGTCATATTCCACTTGTGTAGAGGGGTTGGTGAATGATTATAAAATGCTTTTGAGAAGGAAATCCAACAGTTTGTCTTGCAAAAAAAGATGTTGGCTGAAAGCATGAGGATAGGAAATGCAATGTTTGTGGAGTAAATTAAATTGAAAGTTTTCCTTCTATTTCACTGGCTTAGTCCACCCTAATATTTACCCATAGCTTATAAATTGATATTGTGTCACATCCTGCTTGTGACAAAGGGGGTTGGTAAATGCATACATTTACCCTACCCAGATCAAAATCAACATTGTCTTATAGGGTGATGCAATTTTATTTTTCCGTCAGTATATAATGTGTTGTCCTTCTAAATTTGACGTATCTTCGCTGAAATACGATATGCGAGACTTAATGTTATAAATTGACCAATAAAACTCAGTAAACAATATAAAAGCATTTTAATACTTTCTTGTAAAATATCAGAGAGGTAAATTGGAAGTTTGTTGGGACGCAAGACATAAAATTGAGCTTTGAAGCGGGGAATTTGGTCTTTGGCCAGATACACATGTGCGGCAGCAGGCAGTACAATATTTATGATTGCCATCAAAGTCTTGAGGAAGAGCACTTAACTTGGAAGAATATCTGCAGGGCACATTGGGGGTGGGGGGGGCTGTTGTCCCCCCCCCCCCAAAAAAAAAGAAAAACGTTAATTCTTTTCTGTCAAACTAGAGTAAAGTTAGAATGTTCTGAATTTCTGAACAAATCAATAATCAAATAGAAACCAATAAAATCAACCATCATCACTACAAAAAGAAAAGACATGTGGATTCCATATTCTACACAGCTGAAGGCAACGTTTCTAGTCTATAAATGGCATTTACCATTAATCTATCTATATGCCTATTCATCTGTGTAATGTGTGGAGGGCTGCGCTTAGCGTAATGAAGATCGTCTTAGAAACTGGACATGATGAGCTAAGTTCAAATTCTGAATAAAGTTGATTGGTGACAACTGTTGTTTGTGTTTCACTTCACACTAATCTCCTTCAGAATCAATGAATCCACCTTTTTAACCTCCCTCCCCAGTTATAGTAAAAAATCATTGTCCAATGCATTTTCATGGTGAAAATCATTGTCCAATGCATTTTCATGGTGAAAATCATTTCAATGCATTTTCATGGTGAAAATCATTTCCAATGCATTTTCATGGTGAAAAATCATTTCAATGCATTTTCATGGTGAAAATCATTTCCAATGCATTTTCATGGTGAAAATCATTTCAATGCATTTTCATGGTGAGAAAATCAAATCATTTCAATGCATTTTCATGGTGAGAAAATCATTTCAATGCATTTTCATGGTGAGAAATCATTTCATCATTTTCAATGCATTTTCATGTGAAAATCATTTCCAATGCATTTTCATGGTGAAAATCATTTCAATGCATTTTCATGGTGAAAATCATTTCCAATGCATTTTCATGGTGAGAAAATCATTGGCAATGCATTTTCATGGTAAAAATATTTCCATTGCATTTTATATTAAAAATAATTGTCCAATGCATTCCCAGAGTAAAAATCATTTATTATGCATAGTTCTGCTGGAAATGATGAATGGACAAAAATGGAAGATTATATATAAAACATTTAAGCACAGTCATAAAAGGAGAGTGCAGAAATTTTAAAAATATGAAATTAGATTATAATAATTATTACTTATGTTTTATTCCCATTAAATAAAAAATTAAATAATAGTTGAACATTAAAATACAAAATAAGTAGCATAGATCAAAAAGTCAATGCAACTACAGTGTAACTAAAAAGGTTGTATGTATTTACCCAACCCCAACCACTGGGGTTTTAGAATACACCAACTGCATCTCTACAAAGGGGTAAGACCTCCCACCCCAATGTGGTCATCTGTTGCCTGTGGGTGCTTAAGGATGGAACTCTGGTAGCTGACCAGTCCATGTCATACAACACACCACTTTGGCTCTTACTCTGGCTAGATGGGTGATCGCAGGGGCCTCTTCTGATCAGTTGGCTGATCACATTGTCTAACTCTTTTACCCTTATGGCAAGCCCGAACCCTATTTATCATATCCTATATCAGACTCTGGGGAATGTGAAGTACCCTTCATCACCATTACTCCCAGTTAGGGTCCCATCTATGGGTTAAATAGAAGAAAGTGATTTTTAATGTGTTTAAAAAAATTGAGATAGAAAAAAAATTGAGTTTCCCTCAAGAATGAATAAAACAAAATGACTTCAGCATAAAATAACCCAGCAAGGGCTGACATGCTGTAAAATCCAACCAACCCCTCATGATATGACAATAAGGTAAATTTTTAATTGGAGTAAAGTTGTCTAACAAAATCTGAAGGGTCCTGTCTGCCCTACTATTTTTACATTTCTAGAGGGGAAACTGATGCCTTTTAAATAAATGGTTGTAAAGCCTAATCTGGTACATATGTCTAAATATGTATCAGGCTATATATATATATATATATATATATATATATGAGTTAAGAGTAAGGAAATGAATCCAGCGGTATATGTATCGATAAAAGGGTATGAAAACACACAATGTTGTTAAAATGAATATATTTTTATATCCTTTTTCATTGCTGATATTGACAATATTTCGATTATAAAAAAAAATCATCATCAGAGCATAATGATAATTAGGTCCGTTTTTAGATGTAAATGTTTTTAATCCAGACTCATTGAGATTAAAAACATTTACATCTAAAAACGGACCTAATTATCATTATGCTCTGATGATGATTTTTTATCAATCGAAATATTGTGCAATATTAGCTATGAAAGTGATATAAAAATATATTCATTTTAACAATATTGTGTGTTTTCATACCCTTTTATCTATACATATATATATATATATATATATATATAATGTGCGTGTGTGTGTAAAACTTTAACTAATCTACTTAAATAGTACATAATTTAGTCATATATAACATATCAATAAAGGTATAGGTATGTATGCATATCTATATATTATCTATATAATAGATATAAAAATACTTATCAATATTATATAGATAATATGGGTGCTATATTTTTAAGTAAACAGTGCTCAATATCATAGTTAGAGCATTTATACATAACTTAAGGTAGCATGGACATGGAGTCAATGGTGCCTGGTTACTGTTTTTTTGCCTATGCCTTCTTCAGACTAAATGGGAATATGATTCAGTGGTTGAGTTTTGCACCTGTTCAATCAAAATCCACCACCTCCTCCCTCCTTAAAGGACCAAACCACACCATATATAACTCAACTGCTGAATAATTTTCCCATTTGGTGAGAAACTGTCAGTAACTAGGCACCATTGACTCCATGTTCACACTACCTTAATACATATGCATAGTAATAGAGGTGTATATGTATGCATGTCTATTTAGTGTAAATATAGTAGATATAAAGTACTTATGTATGTATGTATATGCATATATATAAACATATCAATAGAGGTGTATGTGTATATATATATATATATATATATACTACCACACACCCACAAGGTGTATATATGTATGTATATTTAATGTAAATATAATAGATATAAGAGTACTTATGTGAGCTTATATATATATGTGTATCCCAATGTTGATATATATGTATACATGTTATGATTATATATAATAATTGTGTATATACAGCTATTTAAATATTTATCAATACATATCAATATATAATCTTTACATATAAATGAATATATACATTTCTATCAGTTCTAAAATGTGTAAATATAATTATATTTATCTTTGCTTATATTCTGAAAGCCTTTTTTTCTTTTAGAAAATAGATTTGATTACAATATTCAAGTAAGAACAAAATGAAATGTCCAAGAGGTTGATATTTTCTCTAAGATACAAATGAAAACTACTTATTACTTATGAGAAAAGTTATGAAAAATAAAAGAAATAAAAAAATGAATAAAGAAAATTGCAAAGTGAAAATAACTCTTAATACTATCACTTGTTATTGATAGACAAATATATTGAAAATAACATTGGAAATTGCATGAAATATTATCAGATACATTCACATTACAGAATACAATCTGATACTCAATGACAAATGTTAATAACAAAACAAAAAATGATAAATAAATAAGAAGGAAAAATGTTTAGATATAGTGAAAGAAATCTCAAATTTTATAGATTCCTGGATTCAGAATCCATTCAGTATTATGTTCTGGGACAATGATTATACAAGACTGTAGCCAGAATGTGCCAACAGCCCAAACAGTGCATATTGAATGAGCAGTTCTCTTTTTCTACGCTGTTCTAAAACTAACAATAGCTAACACATACGGCTTAATACTGGTTATTTGGTGAAGGCAATAATTCCAACATGCTCCAGGCGACATCACTTTCTGGTATTGATTCCTTTCTGTTGAACTAGAATAGAAGAAGGAGAGTACAGTCAAGAAGCAGGTGTTTCCTCCACACTAGGATTATTATAGAAATGTCAGTTTCAGCTTAGCTGAATATACCACCTATGTATATATAGGTGCATTTTTGTGACAACCAGCAAGGTTATCTAATGTTGTTCAAATTAGAAATGACTTCTGGAAATGTTTCCAAATTAACTCATCTCTAGCGGAACAGAATATATGAATTTCATGAATAATTTATCTTTGAGTCCTCTTTTTCTTTGGGACAGAATTTCGCAACCAAAGTTTCCTGAAACACTAGGATTCCAAAAAAAAGATTCTAGGTGTTCTTCAAGAGATAGTAATAAAAGAACAAATAAATAATCATAGATTGTATGTATATAGATGTATTTTCAAGACAACTAATGATTTTACTCATAGACATGCATACATATACACCTCTATTGCTATATATATATATATATATATATATATGAATTAAGGTAGTGTGAATATGGAGTCAGTGGTGCCTAGTTACTGACAGTTTCTCACCAAATGGGAAAATTATTCAGCAGTTATATATGCTGTGGTTTGCTCAGTGCTACCCAAATAAACAAAAGGTGCCTTTGCAAAAACTATCAAAACTGAAGCTGTATTTACCACGACAGAAATTAACAATGATTAAAATGGGGTGTTCAAAAACTATCAAGACTGATATTTGGTTGGTATAAGTGTTATTCGGATAAGTCAGCGTTGTAACAAATATATATGGTGATTGCCACTTCTTCACAGAAGAATGCCGTTTCTACAAAGTTCACTTGTGAGCAAGCAAATGACTCAGAAGTCCAGCTTTGCTTTTACACATCCTGTCGCATAAAAAACATGTATAACACTCGGCTTTCACTCCTACACACACGTTTTTCATGTGGTCGTCTGTCACCATGGGACCACATATGACTGGCAAGCCCTGCCACACATACTACGTATATGGTCAGGCTTGAATATAGGAAATGTATCCAGGTCCTCCGTCTTGTGCCACTTCTATAGAGCCTGGTTCAGGATGGAATGCTCAAGCCACATTGCTTCAAACCTTCTATATCCACTATAAACGAGTTTTCTCCATGCCAAACAATTCGTAGCCATCCTTTCCCAATCCTCAAAATTTATGCCATGAGTCTTAAGATTTTCTTTTATGAAATTTCTTGAAACATTTCTTGGGTTTGTGTCTAAGACATTTATCATACTGGAGTTGCAGGATACATATATATATATATAATTCCAGAATTGGACTAATGAGCCACCAGAGGGTCCACAACTGAAAATATGTAGTGACGTCATCATTGTCTCCAACGGACTTCCAAAAGAAAGAATATATATATAGTAAGAGATAGATAAATAAGCATATATACATATATGATAAAGTGGCATTATCTCTGTACTAGTATTGACAATGTAACAATTTGTTTTCATTTTACTTTAAAGAAAATAAAAATAAAAATGAATGAATGTCAGATCTGTCAAAACCATTAATCTTCATTTCTTTCTTTTCTTAAATTTACAATTTAAAAAAAAATTAATTGTATGCATGTATCTTGTGCATATATATATATATACATACATACATACATATATGTATATAATGTGGGTGTGTATATTAACAGCTATACATATTTATATGCAATCACATGAATGCATGTAGACACTTACATATATTGATATATATTTATAAATGTAGATATATATGCATTTAGATATAGTTATGTTTATATGATAAAGTGATGTCATTTCAGTGTATTTATATTGACAGTGGATCAATAATACTTTTGTTCTTCTACTTTAAAATAAAATAAAATAAAAATGAATAGGTAACCTATGTCAAAGGAAAATCATTAACCTTCATTTCTTTGATTTATGTTGTTTGTTTTTTTAATATTTTTGTTTTTCATCCTTTTATTTCTTTTATGACACATTTTCCTTCAAATTACCTACACTTACATCCCTATCCCTCATATACATACATATATTCATATATATTTAAATTGATATCTAACTCATATACATTTATAAAATTCCTGTCAGTTTCTAAATAATATGGAGTATTACTAACTTGTATTAAAAAAGCTATGTACAGTGATGTATATTTATATATAAATCCACACACACACAAACACACATATGTATATATAGAGAGAGATTTTGCTCTAATGTTTGTATTGAACACTTTAGTATATTTAACTTAGGCAACTTTAACAGTATTTTTTCTTTTGGCCATTTTTTTTTTCAATTTTTCTGATTTTTTTCAGGGGGTGCATATAAATTTGGTCTTTTCTTTTTTTATATTTTTTCTCCAGGCAGAAGTTTGTATTGTGTAATTAAAAACTATAAAGCCAGGAATTTTTTTCTACTGTCAGAGTTTAGAAATAAAAATAAATATATATATAAGGCATAAACAAATCGAGAAAAAGTCGATCTCTGTATGTACATTTCGGCATATTATGCCTCATGTTTAAACAGATATGTATGCCTAATTCATTAATTATCAACTAATTTTCAAATCAAGTATGACTTCAATTAAGCACATATTCTTCCCCCCCCCCAAAAAAAAAAAATAAATAAATATATATATTTATAGTTGTAGAAAAGTATTTTTCCCTCTACCATGGTTTCTGTGTCCAAGGTGCACTTTGAACCGTGGTAGAGAGAAAAACTTTTTTCTATAACTATAAATGCTGTATATTTTATGAAATATATTGAGCCCTTTTGGATTAACTACTAATACTATTACAATGTAAACATGGTAGTAATTTTTTAATGAATATATATATATATATGTATATATGTTTGTGTGTGTAATTTCACATACATAGATATATATCTAATGCATATACATTCTAGAATCAGTGAATGTGTCTGAAATAGTGTGAAAGTTAAGCAATACTAACTTTAATCAAATACAAAATCCATCAAAAAAATTTTTTCTCAATATTTCTTGTTCTTATTAAAAAAACAAATCTTACATCAGATTGTTTTTTTAAATTAATCAGTTTAAGTAGAAAAAAGAAAAAAAATCTGTTATCAGATATTTCTTTTAGAAAACTTATACACTCAAGTAAATATAATCTGATTTTCATATGTATTATAATTCTAGTTTTTATATCTGTCTGTCTGTCAGGCAAACTAAGTAAACATAACAGTCACTATAAACTTAATCTCAGATGTTTGGAGTGGTTACTAGTTATTGGTAATTGTGCTAGTAAGGATATCTAGTTGCATCCCAAAACATCAACCGCCCTGTCGGCTGGGGTGTTAGAATGCACCGACTGCACCTCTGCAGAGGGGTAAAACTCCCCCAATGGGGCCACCTGTTGGCTGTGGGTGGCGGCCTGTGATGCTTGAGGATAGAAACCAGGTGGATGAGCAGTTCATGACTTGTAATACTCCACTTTGGCCCTTTCTTGGGCTAGACAGGCGGTCGGAGAGGCCCCCTCCGATCTATCGGCTGGTCACATCAAGCCCTAGCACCTATATGATTTTCCCAACCCTATTGCCCTTATGGCAAGCCCCAACCCTGTTTTATCATATTGGTGCTAGAAGGCGGTGGCTGAAGGTCTACATGTCCTGGGAAGGACGTTAAACTCTATCTGATGGTGAGGTTCCAGTTTTGGAGGTTTGGGGAATGTGGAGCACCCCTTCATCACCATTGCTCCCTGGTCCACTCTGACCCGGAGAGGTAGTACCTGTTAGGGTATTATAGATGTATTTATAGAAAAATTGTATTAGCCATTAAGAATTGATTTATTTCAAAACTTTATCAGCATTAAATGACCCATTGATATGCCGTAAAACCAAACCAAACCAAACCAAAACATCAAGATCCAATATTAGCATTAGTAATTATTTACTAAGTTTTGGCACAAGGCCATTTGTATGGGGCACCCTGTGAAACTCAAGCTCACTAGTAATGGCTTGCAAGTCTAATTTGCTAACCATTACATCCACACAAGGTGCCCTTATTTTCCCAACCTTTTAGTTTCTTTTATCTTTCATTGTTAATTTTTATGTTGGTATTTACCTAACCACAGATACGATGTGACACAAGGTCGCAAGTATAGGGCCTCCAACAAGGATTAGATCAGTGAGCCTATGACTCTAACATTTGCCTGTTACTTTTTAAATTCTACACTATATCACAAAATGAATAGGCTAACTTATTCATCATATAACTCAATGTCTTAAACTTTTCTTGTAAAAATATTATAAAAAATGTGTTATTGTCACAATGTCTTAAACTGTCACTATGAAAGAAAAGATATTAAAAATTGAATATTATTAATTTTATGACATCTTAAAAAGCTAGCAAAAAATATAAAAATAAAGTATTCATTTTATGACATCCTTAAAAGAAAAACAATATACTAACAAAATGTAGTTTTGTCACAATCTCTTAAACCTTCACCATGAAAGAAAAGATATTAAAAATTGATTATTGATTTTATGACATCTTTAGCAGAAAAAAGAGATGACATCCTTAAAAGAAAAACAATAGATACTATAAATTATTATCTCCCTTAGAGAATTAACATGGCTATTAGGGTCTTTGTAGGGTGTTGTGTGACACAGAAATACATTTTTGACCTGTATTAACCTCTGTTCTTTGAGCAGTAGAGACATTGTCTCTGACCCTGACAAAGAACAGTAAAGTCACATGACTATATATTTCTATACTCATTAAGTAAGCTTGTTTTTTTTTCCATTTTTGTATCCCTCCCCTAGCATCCAACATTCCAATATAAGCAAGATGTATTATTTATTTATTTTGTACTACTGTCAAGACCTTTCAGCATGAAAGAAAGGATATTAAAGATTGGATATAATGTATTTTTTGAAAATCTTAAAAAGGAAAAAAAGCCAGCAAAAGAATTAACATTAAGAAATTTAACTCAGCACTAGTTGATTTTATTTTCACTGACCATGGTACAGGAGGATTTATATAGTTTAGATATTAACTGTCTACACATGCATTTTCATGCAGCCATCTTGTTTTCTTTTATTTTGATCATGTTTATCATTGATGCAGCTTCTTAGAGCTCTTTTACTAAAAAGTGATATCATTTGTTAAGGAAGAGTTATCTCCCTTAAGAGTAGTGTTATTCATTTTGTCAAAATGTTTAAACCTCTAACCATCAAAGGAAGGAGTTTTAAAAATGTTTCTTATTCATTTTATGACCACCCTGTCGGCTGGGGTGTTAGAATGCATTGACTGCACCTCTGCAGAGGGGTAAGACTCCCCTAGCTATTAGCCGTGGGTGGCAACCCATGATGCTTAAGGATAGAACCCGGGTGGTCGAGCAGTCCATGACTTGCAATACTCCACCCCATATGGGTCCTAGTAGGTGGTGGCTGAGGGTCTACATGTCCTGGGAATGATGTTAAACCTGATGGTGAGGTTCCAGTCCTGGAGGTCTGATGAATGTGGAGCACCCCTTCATCACCATTGCTCTGACCCGGAGTGGTAGTACCTGTTAGGGTCTCATCTATGGGTTAAATAGAAAAACATGAGTATAAAAATACTGAGTATCCATTAAGAATGAATTCATTTCAAAACTTTGCCAGTATTAAATGACCCACTGAGGTTGATATGCCGTAAAAACAAAACAAACAAACAAACAAATCATTTTATGAAATCCTTAAAAGAAAAAAGCAAGCAAAATATATAAAAATACAACATCCATTTCTTAAGATCAATAAATGAAAAAGATTTTATGACATCCTTAAAAGCAAAACAATATACTAGCAAAATGTAGTGTTTCATCTAAACCTTTAACCATGTAAGAAAATATATTAAAAATTGGGTATAATTTATTTTATGGCATCTTTAAAAGAAAAAAAGCAAGAAAAATATATAAAACAAACATGATATTCATTTTATGACATCCTTAAAAGAAAAACAAAATTATGTGCTATTTATTTTCTCAAATTGTCTAAACTTTTCACCATGAAAAGTAAGATATTAAAAATTGAATATTATTCATTCCAATCATTTCAGACTAATATCCTTGGGGAAGGTATGAACTCCTTCACACACTCCAGTTACTGTTCTTCTACAAGGATGGCTTTGGCATTAAATAACCCATGAAAGTTGATATGCCATTAAACAAAGAAACCAACACAAAACCAATGTGTCACCATGAAATAAAAGATATTAAAAATTATGTATTATCTATTTTGTGAAATCTTTAAAAGAAAAAAAGCAAGAAAAATATATAAAAAATACAACATTCATTTTATGACATCCATAAATGAAAAGGACTTTATGACATCCTTAAAAGAAAAACAATATACTAACTAAATGTAGTGTTATTTTTTCACATTGTCTAAATCTTTCACCATGAGAGGAAGTATTTTTTTAAATTTAGTATTATTCATTTTATGACATCTTTAAAAGAGAAAGAAGAGGCTAAAAAAAAAGATAGAATAAAATAAAGAATATACAAAATACACTATTCATTTTATGACATCCTTAAAAGGTAAAATAATGTACAGTGATGCGTTGACTCATGAGTGCCCCAACTTATGAGATTTCTATGTTATAAACTGTCAGCTGGTTGATTTTTTTGCTTTGTGTTGCAAGCTAAAATTTGAGGTACAAGCAAGCTTCAGATATGCTTATGTTAATAAGTCCACAAAAAACATTTAAGATTCTAAATTTATATGCCAAAAAATATCATTTATAAAAAAAAAAAACATTGTAACATATTACAGCACATAATTCATTACATTCTATTTCATTATGTTTTTATATAATACACTGCTTTTTTTCTTATTTAAAAAAAAAAAGAAGGGTGGTTGGGGGCGTGGAACAGATTAGTGACATTTCAGTTTATTTCAATGTGGAAAATTGATTTGATATACAAAGAAGTTAAGTTACAGAAGAAATTAAACTTGTAAGTCAAGGTACCATTGTACCTGGCAAAGTGGAAGTAAAGTCATCAGGGTGGCCTAAAGTCAGTATCAGCCAGACAGCGATGGAGTCTATCCCCTTTTCACTAGCGCTAGATCAAGGAGATTGTTTTTGCATCTGAGATGGAGCACCACACCTACTATCAACTCCTTACTTTACCACACAGATCATTGTGCTACTCATATGCTGAGTTGGCGAAGGCTGGTATTGAACCAGAAACCTTGTTCCTAGTCGGACACTATTTCATCAAAATGTCTAAACCTTTCATGATGAGAGGAAAGATTTTTAAACTTTAGTATTATTCATTTTATGTTATCTTTAAAAGAAAAAACAAGCTGGTAAAAGATAGAGTAAAATACAGTTTCTACAAAATCCACTCTTCATTTTATGAGATCCTTAAAAGAAAAGGAATATACTTGTAAAATCCAACTTGATTCATTTCCTATTAGTCAATTCTAAATGACACAGCTTAAGCAATTCTCATCTCTCGATTCATTGTGAATCTTTGCTGTAACTTAGTCAATTGTTTTGCTTGAAACTTTCTTTTCTTATGTCAATCAAATAAAACTTCTTCTCTTCACTGATTCGACATAAATACATTCCTTTTTGCCACAAATGTAATGGAGTCTGCTTTGCAACTGAAACAAAATGGATTCCACTTTCCATTACTAACTTAATTCTTTTCTTCTTTTTTTTTCTTTTTTTGTTTTATTTGTTTTGCTTTAGCATTTCAAGTTTGAAAAATAAGTTTAGCAATATGGCTAAAAGTAAAAGAAACAAAGACAAAAAAATCTGCTTAAAAATGTCCAACCCTAAGTAATCTTTAAAGTATATGAGTTGAATGAATTAAATGAATGAGAGGGCAATGTTGTTTGCTTCATGTATTAGTGCATACACATTGTTTTCTTGTTTTTCTTCCTTCTTTATTATCTTGTATTTCTAGGCATTTAGCTACAAGATCAATCCTTGCATAATGAAGCACTTTACGGTTAAAATGCATCATTTAACTATTGCTCCTTTTATTTCCTTTCTCTCAACCATAAAAGCATTAGAACCAATAATTGTTAGCAAACGGCAAGGCTTTTCTCAAGATGCTTCATATTCATGACTGAATTACACGCTTTCATTTTCCATAATGCCTCTCTATCTTTGCATTTCACTTGATTTTAATAACCATCTATCCATATCTATCTAGCTATGCTTCACGGTATATTATATCTGTCTCTGTCAATTCATATCTATTTATATATCTTTTATATTTCATTTTCACTCTGTTTTAATAACCATCTATCTATATATATATCTATATATGTTTTGATAACCATCTATCTATCTATATCTTCACTGTATTATCATATATCTGTTTTAATAACCATCTATCTATATATATCTATATATCCATGTTTGTGTTTATTTAGGTATATGTATCCATTTGTGGGAGGTACATATGTCAGGTTTGGGCATTAGTATGAAGCATTAAATAAATAAATATCAGAAACTTGTTTGTTTTGGAGTAGAGTTTCATTTATTTGGCAAATTTTCGGGATTTTTATAACTCCCTTCTTCAGACATATTTCAGTCAATTGATATACATTTATATATATGTTCTATTCTAGTCTATCTTTTACATTTCACTTTTAATAACCATCTATCTATTTATCTATCTATCTATATATATATATATATATATCCCTCATTGTTTATTATGATATATCTGTCTCACTCAATTCAAATTCAATTATATATCTCCATTAAATTGTCACTAGATTTTAATAATCTATCTATATGTATCTATCCTTCATTGTGTAACCTTGGTAGGCAACCAGTCTCGGAGAAAGAAAACTCAGAATTCAAACCTGTTAAACTCTACTTAAGAAATGTTACATGTGTCATACTAATCATATAAAGGCGTTGGTAAATATATATATATATATATATATATATATATATCTTTCGCTGAACATTATAATATATCTCAGTCAATTCTCTCCATTTCTCTAGATTTTTATAACTATCTATCTATCTATCTATCTATCTATATATATATATATATATATATATATATATATATATATATAGATATGCTTAACTGTGTATTATGATATATCTATCTTAATCTGTTCATATCCAGTTATATATCTCTGTTCCATAATGTCTATCTTTGCATTTCAATCAATTTTGATATATATATATATATATATATATATATATATATATATATATATCATTAAGTGTACTATCATATAAATGTCTCAGTCAATTCATATCTATTTATATATCTGTTCCATTTTCATTTGATTTTAATAACCATGTATCTCAGCCTACACTTTGTATTAGGACATAAATGTCTCAGTAAATTTATATCCATATATTTACCAACCCATCTGCATGAGTAGATGAGTTTTCCTTCTCCTAGACTGGTTGCCTTACCAAGGTGAGAGAGCCCAGAGTGCTCTACTAGTGTACCCATAGCCATGAGGAGTATCATGCATATCTTTCCCAATGGTATTAGCACTGTGAAATGTAAACTGCCTTATGAAGGATTTAAACTTGGTTTGTCGAGTTCATTTCCAATGATAAGTATTATACAACAAGCACCTTGAAATCATATCCATTTATATATTTCTGTTCCATAATGCCTATCATTGTATTTCACTCAATTTTAATAACCATATATATATATATATATATATATGGTATGAAGTGAAACTTGTGCGTGAGATATTTTAAGTGGGAAGAGGGTGCACAGACCCCATTCCACTATCTTGGCAGTCTCGCAGTTAGTCAAGTGGCAGGGGAAAGTCCAAGATGACTGGGCTGCTGAGCAGTTGCAGGGTGCTGTCTCAGGTAGTATTGAGTCATTTCATGAGAGGCAAGCCTCCCCAGAAGCCCCAGCACTTGCACCCAAGCACCAGGTTGTTTTGGGCAGCTCAATAATGAAATAAACAGGACTGCAAAGCAGCAACATCTTCATCATCATGAACAACCAAATGTAGATGGGAATTTCCCCTGCAATATGTGTGACCGCATCTTCAAGTCCAGAATTGGACTAATGAGCCACCATAGGGTTCACAAATGAAGATATGGAGTGATGTCATCGTTGTCTGCGACAGACTTCCAAAAGAATATATATATATATATATATATATATCATTCACTGTGTATTATGATGTACCTATTTCAGTCAATTCATATCCATTTATATATCTCTGTTCATACTTCCTTCCTCTTCATATATTTTCCTGTATCTCTGCATCTATCTCTCTCTCTCTCTCTCTCTCTCTCTCTCATATATATATATATATATAATATATATATATATATATATAAAGGAAGCATTTACTGGCCATTAAGATTAATGTCATGTCACATCCTCTTATAGAATTTATATCAAATTTAATTCCATATTGATAAATAGGAAAAGGTACTCTATATTAACATTTAATAATTGTTCCTTTGAAAAAGTATAATGATTAGGGTAAGCATGACCATTCACTTATCAAGTTGCAAATTGGATTGGAGATTGCTTTATTCTTTATAAGCTAATGCATTTCAATTTGGGCTAACAAAAATCTTGATACGGTGTTGCTGTATTATGATAAGAGACATACAAAAATCAAATCACATTTTACTTTTAATTTTTTATATTATAATTATATTTGCTCTACATGTTTTTTCATTTCTTACTGAATTTAATGCTGTTTTGTTTTTAATGAACAGTGAGCATTTTCATCTTAGTTATATATATATATATATATATATAAAAGGGTCAGCTGAAAAATTCATAGGCTGACCAAGATACTCAAATGGAATGTGACCATATGAGGTTTATTTTTCAATGTAGTTTCCCTTGCAGTCCAAACGCTTCTTCCATTGGTGTTGTTTTGATTGGATCCCATCATATAAACTTTTTCAGCCCACCTTCATATATATATATATATATATATATAAGTAAGTAAAGTTGGCGGAGTGGCCTATTGTCGGTATCAGCTGGGAAGCAAGAGAGCCTATCTCCTTTTTTGCTATCACTAGAACAGGAAGATTGTTTTTTTCTGAGGTGGAGTGCCACACTTATCGTAGGCTCCACACTTTACCACACAGATCAAATTACCCAATCTGTGCTACTCTTGCAATGAGTTAGTTGGGACTAGTATCAAACCCAGAATCTTATGATTCCTACGTGAATGCTCTACTAACTGAGCTAATTCAGCAAAAATAGCACACCATAGCAAGATTTTTATTAGAGCAATTCACTTAAATTGCTCCAAGGGAATAAAGTAATTTTAAATCCAATTTTTAACTGAATGATAATTTTGTGGACTCTTCATCTGCACTGAATATCATTTAGTGTAACCTTGGAGTCAGCACATTTCTTCCATCAGTGTTGCAGCACTTTGATCCTATTGGCAAAAAAAGTCATCGACAGCAAATAAGATATCACCATATTAACTTTTCAGCACACTCTCATATATATATATATATATATATATATATTTACACAAAGTAAAATATCATATTATGAAATTGATACAGTAGATTCCTAAAACCCACACAAAGAAAACCAACCCTCTCACCATGCACCACAAACAAAACTAGAATCAATGGTTAATCCTTCCCATGATGCACCACACAATAAGGAAAAGCACAAACATTCACTGGTTTTAAAATCATGCAGGTGGGAAACTGTCAGTTACCAAACGCAGTTTACTTCCGGTCTTCACTACTCCAACTTATATAAAACACACATAACTTTTCTATTTTCTCTTTGTTCCTTTCATATTTCATTCTGTTTCTCTCCTTTGCCAAATTATAAATAAGTAAATGTAAAGTCAACAGTCCAGGAAGATTGTTTTTGCTGGGGTGGATCACCACACCTACTGTCAGCTTGCAAATGCTTTACCACACAGATCAGATTACCCAAGTTGTACTACTTATGCGCTGAGTTGGTGAGGACCAGTATCAAACCAGGAATCTTGTGATTCCTAGACGGAAGCTCTAACGACTGAGCTAAACCAGCACCTGTATCATGTGATATAAGGTCATTGAGGTGGCCTAAAGTCAGTATCAGCCAGACAGTGAGGGAATCTATCCCCTTTTCAGTGCTAGACCAAGGAGATTGTTTTTTTTTTAGCACTGGAGGCAGGGCACCACACCTTCTATCAGTTCCTCACTTTACTGCATAGATACCTGTGTTACTCATATGCTTAGTTGGTGAAGGCCGGTATCAAACCAGGAACCTTGAGGTCCCCAGCCGAACACTTTATCGACTGAGCTAACATGCCTCAAATTACCATATAACAAAATATTGCAAAACTTTTTAATCACCCTAGTGTATACACATGCATTTGTATCTTTTCTGTGTGGATTTATTTATTGTTTTTATATTTAACTTTGATTGAAATAAAGAAAATCATTAAAAATGATTATTGTTATTATGATACTAGATTCAAGAAGAAATAACTTTATTTCTTTATTTCAATCATTAAAACACACGCTAAGCTCAAGCTTCACAGAATTAATTTTAAAATTAAATTTAATCTCTTAGTAACTACTGCTCATTAGATCAGCTCGGACAATAAAAAATATCTTGCCAATAATCCTAAATTAATGAATATAAACTGCTTTAATTGAGCTGAGCTTTTTCTCACTTTTATATTTATTGCTATTTAGTAATTTGAAAATTGACATGCACTTTTTATTAAAAATATCTTCAGGCAAATTCTTGTCTTTTTGGATTCACTTATAATGAGCTTCTTCTTCTTCTCAGTATAAGTGATGGGATTATTTAGATTGTAGGGATTGCCACTTAATCTCTCTCTCTAAATATATATATATATATATATATATATATATATATATATATCCCTCTCCCTGAAAAAGAGAGAAAAGAAAGAATGAGATTATTTTCTTCTCTCTCTCATTCTTTTTCACATCTCTCACTCTTCTCTCTCTCTCTCTCTCTCTCTCTCTCTCATTCTTTTTCACATCTCTCACTCTTCTCTCTCTCTCTCACATCTCTCACTCTTTTCTCTCTCTCAATCTTTTTTCCTTCACTCACTCACTCACTCTCTCTGTCTCTCATCCTTTTGGCTTCTGCCTGATCTCTCATTTTTTCCATCTTCTCTCTCTCTCATTCTTTTTCCTCCCATTCTCTCTATCTCTCTCAATGTTCCCCCCTCTCCCAATCTTTTCCTCCTCCCCCCTCTCTCTCTCTCTCTTACCTTTTCTCTTTTTTGCCTCTTTTTTCTCTTTTCCTCTTTCTCTCTCTCCATCCCTCTTTTTCTTCTTTCCTTTCCCTTTCTTTCTTTCTTCTTTCTCTTTTTCTATCTTTCTCTCCTTTTTCTTTCTCTTTCTTTCTCTATCTGCTCTTCTCTTTTCTCTCTCTTTTTCTTCCTCTCTCTCTCTCTCCTTCCTTCTTCTCTTTTCTCCTCTTATTATCACCTTGTAATGATCCACTCTTCCTCCCTTTCTGCGTCACTTTCAATTCTTCCTCTGTTTTTCAAATTTCTCTTTGCTTTCATCTTAATGTCGCATTCTCTTTCTTTGTCTTCCCCTTCCCCCCTCTCTCTCTCTTATTCTTTATTTCTCTCCTTCTTTCCCTCCTCTCTCTCCCTCTCTCTTATTCTCTTTCCTTCTATTTTCTCTTTACTCAAATTTAATGACCGATGTTACTATAACAACAGAATTTCTAAATACTTTTTTAGTGCAACCAGATTTTGTGACACACACAGACACACACATAGCCCCCCCCCCCAAACACACACACACATACACACACATAGCCCCTCCCCCCCCCCACACACACACACTTTGTACTTTACATAAAAATAGAATTAAAGGCTTTTTATCTAATCTGGGATGTCATGGATAGAATTTATTTAAAAAATATCTGAAAACTTGGATTAAATCTTATGATATATATACATATATAAATATGTTATTGTGTACTATAAAATTAAAAGGTAATTCTTACCATTGGTTTCAATGTGGTTTACCACTCACTTATCATCAGGACAATATGCCTGAAAAAAACATTACAGCAAATTTTAATTCAGTTATATATGTATATAGGTGTCTAGATTGCATTGAGCCATTTTTGTATTCATCCACGTGGTATACAAAATACCTATTTATATATATATATATATATATAAGAAAAATTCTGTCCATCTGGGGTTTTTTGTACAACAACAGAGTGAATGTCCTTTTATAAAGCAAAATTTGTGGAGACCAACAAAGACCAAAATTGAATGAAAGGGTAAAAATACCCTATCTTTGTCTGAGAGGAGGGTAGGAAAATTTTGTATTCAAACTCCACTTTAAAAGAAGAAAATTGACCTTGTGTCACATCCATGAGGGGGTTAGGTAAATACTTCCTCTTATCTATCATTCATTTATTTATTTTCAATTAATTATGAAATTATAATTATCAATTATAAAATAATTTCTAGTTATAACTATACATCAAACTTAATGGCTGTTGGAGGTGGCTTTTAAGTAGTAAGTAAATTTGGTGGAGTGACCTATTGTCAGTATCACCAGAACAGTGAGGGAGTCTATCAACTTTTCACTAGTGCTTGATCAGGGTGATTGTTTTTGGGTCTGAGGTGGAGTGCCACACCTACCATCAGTTCCCAGATTGTTATTCTCCAAGATGGTAAGTAACAGAATTTAGATAATATTATTGTGTTTTGGTTGGCACTAGGAAGAATATTCCAGAGCCAGATTTGGACCTGTTAGAGCCCTTGACACTTCTGGATAGGAGACCCCTCAAGTTGCCTCAACATAGAAATTAAATTAGGCACATGAGAAATTGTTTAAAAATTGAAGTAAAATAAATTTATTAAAAGAAAAAATATGTGAGGTTCTTAAGAAAATGTTAGATTTTATTTTTTCTCAATTATACGTATTGTAAGAATAAACCTTTACTACAATTTTATGTTTGTATTATACAACAAAGTGATGTAACTCTTTCCAGCTTGCAAAAAATCATTATTTTTTCAATAATAAAGCTAATCTTATAATTATTACAGGTTTTATAAAAGATGTCTGATAGGGGACTCTGGATAATAGGTTACTTTTCCCCCTTATAAAACTTGCTCTGGGATATTTAGTTGAGACTCTACTCACCAAAGTCTTGTATTAGCATTAGAATATCCAGGGCCAGTGCTAGGAAGTGTGAGTCCCAATTATAAAATTGTTATTGGGGTCCTCTACCCTACAAAAAAGGAAGTGTGAGTCCCAATTATAAAATTGTTATTGGGGTCCGCTACCCTACAAAAAAGGAAGTGCAGGGTCCAATTAGAAAATAATTAGTGGAGTCCTCTCCCCCTACAAAATCCTTTTAAACTAAATGTTTTTGTTTTTTTTGTTTTTTGTTTTTTTAGATTGAAATAGATCACTAAGTAGGACTGAGCCTATTCTAATAGTGACCACCCCAAGCGAAGATTTAAGAGATTTTCCTTCTCCTAGACTGGTTGCCTAACCAAGGTTAAAGAGCCCAGTCTGGCTTACTATTTACCCATAGCTAGAGGGAGAATAGTTGGATTCATAACTTTCCCAAGGGTATTAGCACTATGTAAACTGTGGCTTCATCCAGGATTTGAACTCAGGTCAATGAGACCATTTCCTATGACTCTAACCAGTACACCACCACACTCTCCTTTCTAATATCATTTTCTATAGATATTTTCACCAAATCATTTAGTCTCTCTTGTGAAATTATTGACTGTAGGTATGTTTTAATCAGTTTCCACCTAAAAAAAACATTCTGAGCTAGATCTCGGATTAAATAATAAAAAACAACTTCTAAACATATATCTACTATTTCTCTGAAATGGACACATAGCATAGTGGATAAAGGCATTGGTTTAAACAGTTCTAAATGACAGTTATTTCTGGCTGCAGGTTCAATTCTGGTCAGATGCAGCAGTAACATAGAATAATAATTAACACAGCTTAACACCTGTACCCCAGCTATAGTTAGTGGTATGAGAACAGGAAACCCCCATGGACTGAATAAAGGGTTGGGTTCAAAGTTTCATGATGGCTCCCGATTACAACTAGAAGGTTCCTGAGTCCAACAAGAGATACCTGAAGAAGACTGGAGGGCACATCGGCTGAAACGTTGTACAGATAACAATAAAGATGAGGACCATAGTCCAAATAATACTATATAATATACTATATCATAAAATTGACATAGAATTAAGATAGAAAAAAATTAATGATTATATATAAGGAATTCAAACAACTTTAAAACTATATTTTATGACATGATTATATGTATCATATATTACCTAAATAATGAGAACAGAATCATTGTCTTTTTTTATATATATCTGACAAAACTTCAGAAGAAAGAAACAATGAGATTTCACTGGAGTTATTAAATCAACCTAGTAATTGCTAATTACTCTGTTCACCTTGTATCTTGGCATAGTAGACCTTTTTCCCTATCCTTAATACTTATTGAGTTTATTTCTATTATTTCTCTGTTAACTCTAATACTCGAGTTACAATAATATGATATCTACTATCAAGAAATTTATAGACTATAAGATAATTTGTTTTTGATTTTGGATATTTCTTTTAATGTTAAATAAATTCTATTTAAACAGCATTATGTATTGCTCAGTCGGTAGAGTGTTCGGCTAGAAACCACAAAGTTCCTAGTTCGATACCGGTCCTCGCCAACTCAGCGTATGAGTAGCACAGGGATCTGTGCGGTAAAGTAAGGAGCTGATGGTAGGTGTGGCACTCCACCTCAGATGCTAAAAACAATCTCCTTGGTCTAGCGCTATTGAAAAGGGGATAGACTCCCTCGCTGACTGGCTGATACCGACTTTAGGCTGCCCCGTTGACTTTTTACTTTTTTTTTATGTATTGAACTGCTGACTTTATCTTCATTACTCCAGTGTTTAAATCTCTGAGAAATTTTTAGAATCTAATAAAAATATACCAGACTAAAATTGGTTGAAAACATTAACTGAATAATTTATTTAATTCATTAGCAAACTCATAAAACTAAAAGAAAATTTGGTTGGAGATGAACATTTAAGTCACATTCAAAAAATGGACCAAAAATAAAAAAAAGAATTAAAAATATACTTTTTATTTTTTGGCAAAATAAAGCAAAAAAATACTAATATTAATACTTTGCAAATTGTAATATTGGTTCTGTTCTTTTGTAAGTCATTTTATTAGTTTGAAATTGGTAATGATTATGAAAACCATTTTTGGAATCAAATTCTTTGAAGCCATTCTGCAAAGAACAACAAAGGATAAAATAAGAAGGAACAAATTCAGCACCAAATATAATTCTAAATTATTACCTTTTTAACGGAGTCTCTCTTTTTGGAAACATTATTGCTATGAAGACCAAATTATTAATGGAATCGGTAGTACCATGCGGTGCTTGCAATTTCAGAAAGTTATAGCTTTCCCGAATTACATTAAATCACATTAATTCTTGGAATTAGGTGATCATTCCAAGAATGAATATGACAATTTGGTTTTGGGTAATTCTAAAAGGAATTGCCGAAAAAAAAGAGAGAAATCTTTTACTCAGATCTGCTTCAATAAGTTTTACTAATTAGGTATTGAAATTTAAATGCAAAAGTTAAACTTTTTTATCTTTACTAATTTTTATAGTTTGAATTTTGTTTAACGGCATATCAACCTCTGTGGGTCATTTAATACCAGAAAAGGTTATTATGGATTATGTTAGATCTTGTTGAAAAGGTTGATTTTTTTTATTTTTTTTTTATTTTTTTTTTTAGAAAATTTAAAATATCTTCTGAGTTTGTATTTTTAAAGAGGTCTTTTAGTTTTTTTGTCTGATTATATTTTTATAGTGTTAAAGGCATGGACTTCCATAGATAGATTATCAATTATAAGGAAATTTGATCTCTCTGAAGGTCCACTCAAACCCAGAGTGGTAGTACCTGTTAGGGATCTATGGGTTATATTTAACCCATAGATCCCTAACAGGTACTACCACTCTGGGTTTGAGTGGACCTTCAGAGAGATCAAATTTAGAAAAAAAAATAGAAAAAAAATGATTTTAAAAAAATATTGAGAATGAATCAAATAAAACGTCTTTGGCATAAAATAACCCAACAAGGGGTGTCATGCCATAAAATCCTATCAACCAAACAACTGATTTCTCTGAGAAGTGAAAATTCTTCCAAACTGTAGCCATGTCAGTACTCCTGTATGACTGCACCATTTGAACTCTAACAAAATACTTGAAGAAGCTAAATGGGAACTGTACAATAGGGTAGGTCGATTTTTCACTTTTTTAAAATATCAAATTGTCCATTTATACAAAAGTTGTGTGTTAGTATACTGAATACTGATACCAAAAATTAGATCTTTTACTTGCACCATTGTTTGAGGAAATAGCATCAAAGATCATTTACTAAAATGCACTAAAAATCCTCATTTTCTAAAGGCTAAATTTTGCAAAAATGAGGAATATTTAGTGCATTTTAGTAGATGGACAATTTGATATTTTTAAAAAATGAAAAATTTATCTACCCTACTGTACAAGGATGTACAGCAAAGAAGGCTATCCCATTTTCACAAACACTAGACCTGGGAAATTGTTTTTGTATCTGAGGTGGAGCACCACATCAACTATCAGCTTCCAACTTTACTACACAGATTCAAGCTGTGCTATTTATGTGCTAGGTTGGTGAGGCCCAGTTCCCAAGGTGGATGTTCTACCAATTGCGCTAAACCAGAAAATAAAATAATGTTAAACATATTGACTAAAAAATTGTTATAATTTATTTGTATTTTATTTATATTTATGACAGTCTTTGTAAATTATATTACTTGGGTGAGTCAAATGTTTTGTAATATTTTGGTGATGTGATTTGGTAGCCCCAAAATATGAAGTTAAAAAACCACACTGGACTGTGATATGCTGAACATGCTTAATACTCTGAGAGTTACTCACCAGAATTGCAAGTATGGCTTGAAGCACGGCCTCAAAACCTATGGTTTGAGGCTTACCTGACCGCTGAGGTTCTTGCAACCTGAGTGAAATTTCTTGAACCATCTAGTTATTGTATTGTGCCTTTACCCATTGCACAACAAATATTGTTTTGTTGTTTATGCAGAATTATGGCCTAGGTTGAATTTGTAAAGCATAAATTCCTGAATTAAACTATGTTACATGTTCATCTGTGCATCTTTCTAATAATACAATGCACAACATGTGAGCACACCACCTAACATATTACCAATTATAATGGGTACTTCTCCTGTCTTGAACTGCTTCAGTCACATAATATATATATGCTCCACAAACTAGAATATACCAAAATATTGCAAAACTTTTTACTCATCTGAATGTTTCTTCTATCATTTTTATTCTCTTGTTTAAATTTCTTACCTTATTTTATTTTATATTTTTCAGGTAAGTTATCTTCAATAATGTTTTGACATGGGAGAAATGATATCAAATCCACCAGTATCAGGTCAGTTACCAAAACATATGATATTAGTATATACAAATAGATTTTTTATATGCATGTTTGTGTATTATAAATAACAAAAACATAATTTATTTCTGTAGATCATATAAAATATAATATCTAAAGGTGTGTGATTGTATTGACTTTTCAGTAACATAACTGTATAAAGGTGATGTCGGTAATTATGAACTTTTGTTTAGTAAATTAGGGTGTCCCAGAAAAAAACAGAACCCACAAATTTTGTAATAAAACTTTTAATTTTTCCATTAAACAAATAAATTAGGGTTTAGGTTTAGGGTTTAGAAAAAATAGAACTCAAATTATTTATTTTCCCATTAAACTAATCCTAGACCCTAAACCCCAACCCTAATTTATTTGTTTAATGGGAAAATTAACAGTTTTATTACAAAATTTGTGGGTTCTGTTTTTTCTGGGACAGCCTAATTTACTAAACAAAAGTTCATAATTACTGTGATATCTTGCTGTTTGCAAAGGGACAAGTATAGTCAGGATTCCAATATATTTTTATAGTACATTTTTCTTTGCTTCACCCTAGGCATATAAACACATTTAAAACATATCTTAACTTTCTAAAAAAGAAAAAGAGAAAACCTTTTTCTACAAAAACTTTTCTTATGACAATGACTTAAGTTTGAAACTAGTTAAGAAAATTTTTAAAATGGAGAAAATGAAAGAAATAATCTTATTTGTCTTATCACTTTTATTTATCTTATATATATAATATCAGTGATGCAGATAGCATTTATTTTTGGGATGTACATATTTACTTTGAATGAGTCCTCAGGAAAATTTATGGTTCCCAACTAAAGTTTCTTAATAAATCGTAGGGTTTTTATTTATGATCTGGGAAAACAACTAAAGCCTTCTAACTCCTACCTTGTAAACTATACTATGTAATTCATTTGTAAGAAACTATTGAAATATATTTACAGTTTGCTTGAAATTGTGTGGGAAGAAAAAAGAAAAACACTGGGATGCATTGATATGATTTTATTGGGTTCTTTTAGATTTTTGTGCATCAGGGATGCAGGACATGTACGTATCAACATCTCTGTAATATTGATAATAATAGATTAAAAAAGACAATAAAATAAATTAAACGTAATAGAAGAAATCAAGTAACAAATCCCAAAATTAATACAATACAAACTAGAAAGCCCTTCTCAGAATGCCCCACAGACTAAACCAACCTTACTATCTGATATAATCTATAATCTGATTGGACAGTGTCATGTATAAATAGTCGACACTGCGTTGGACCTAATATACTCGATAGCCAACGACCTTATGCCTTACAAGTTAACTTTACTCGCTAGATGACACCACGACTGCTCAGAGACGAATTACTATTCAATGTACCAATTACTACTGCGATAATATACCAACTACCAACTTCAAGAATATATCCCTTAACCCGGATATATCAGTGGCGACAAAGGATTTCGAACAAATCACAAGTTGATGTCAAGCCCTAGCACCTATATGATTTTCCCAACCCTATTGCCCTTATGGCAAGCCCCAGCCCCTTTTTATCATATGGGTGCTAGAAGGCAGTGGCTGCGGGTCTACATGTCCTGGGAATGACGTTAAACTCTATCTGATGGTGAGGTTCCAGTTTTGGAGGTTTGGGGAATGTGGAGCACCCCTTCATCACCATTGCTCCTTGGTCCACTCTGACCCGGAGTGGTAGTACCTGTTAGGGTCCCATCTATGGGTTAAATAGAAAAATGTATTTATAAAAAAAATTGTATTATCCATAAAGAATTGATTTATTTCAAAACTTTATCGGCATTAAATGACCCACTGAGGTTGATATGCCGTAAAACAAAACAATCCAAACCAAACCAATCACAAGTTTATATATCACTATCATGTCCCAAAACTTAACATCTCTTCCCACCATACAACTGTATATAATGAAAAATATGAACATATGTAAATTACTTGGTTTGAAAATTGCAGTTACCAATCACTGTTGACTTATATATAGTACAAATAAACAAGATATGCAGAGGATGATTCTATTATAGTTAGAAGTATTAGTTAACATTAAACATTTCAGTCTTTTTTTATATATCTAACCATCATCAGGGCATTGTTAATATGAGATGTTGTAACTTCTGAATAATATTCAGTATAGATATGAAATTATGGATATATAAATATTCAATATAGAATCATCCTCTGAATACCTTTTTTTTCATATTTCATATATTTTCATACCATCAGATTTATTTCAATTTTCCCTGATATATATATATATATATATGTATATATTAATTGGATTGATTTAGTGTATTGGTCTCCTACTTTATTTTGCTCTAAGAAATCATTAATTTATTATTTCTTGTGCATAAATTGACCTCTTGTGTTTTGAGGCTAATGGAAGTGCAATTCAATCTAACAAAAACAATATCTATTAAGTAAACTACTTTGCACTAAAATCCTCTGAGACCGATAAACAAAGAATCACCAAGCAATTTACACAAAAGGCAAAATGGTTGCCATTTATCTTTATGACACTTTATATAGAATTACAGGAATGTTTAGCAAAAAAAATAATCTACCTTTCTTTGATTGAATGTAAAAAAAGATTAACCCTTTTTATTTTGGTAATGATTGGTCAGTATCAGCCAATCAGCGAGGGAGTCTATCCCCTTTTCACTAGTGCTAGACCAAGAAGATTGTTTTTGTGTCTAAGGTGGTACGCCACACCTACCATCAGCTCCTTACATTACTGCACAGATCCCTGTGCTACTCATAACACTGAGTTGCTGAGGGCCGGTATCGAACTAGGAACCTTGTGGTTTCTAGACAAAAGCTTTACTGACTGAGCTAACCCGGCCCTTAATGATATAGTTTATTATAATTATCATTATATATATTTACCAATCCGTCCACACAAGCAAGATGTGACATGGTCAATTTCTTAAGCGGAGTTAAACAGGTTTGAATTCAGATTTTTCCTTCTCCTAGACTGGTTACTTAGCCATGGTTAAAGAGCCCAGTCTGTCCTGCTATTTACCCATAGGTGCAGGGAGAATTAGAAAAAAAAAATTAACAAACCGTCATCCCATAATAATTCATTTCGACCTGAAACTCATCAGCCCAGCCTCATCAGACTCTTAAGAATTTTACAAAAATTTTTTTAAATTTTTAAAATCTTTTGAGTTTTTGGTCGAAATACATTATTATGGAATGACAGTTTAAGTTTTTCTTTCTTTGAAAGTTATGTATATATATATATAAGGTTTTGTATCATAGACAATTATTGTCTATGATACAAAACCTTTATATATATATATATATATATATATATATATATATATATATATACATATACATAACTTTCAAAGAATTAAAGTATTAAAGCATTTCTACTTGTACATGTAACATTTAACGAAAATAATTTTTTTTTAAACATGTCTGTTTGCGGATTTCAAAAATTTCCTGTGAGCATTTTATTATAAATCAATTATCACTTAAAGAAACAACAGGACATTGTATATAAATTGGTCACTTTTAAAAACAAGAGGATTGCTCTCTTAAACAAAAGACCTCCTCCTCCTCCTCCTCTTATGTACTTGTTAGCATTTATTAACCAGATTAACAATTTCTAAGCACTAAATATCAGTGACTTTTGTCTCACTAGAGAAGAGATAGACATTATTTAAGAACAAAGTGCACATGACATAACAGTTATTATCAGAGGAAATGGAATTGAAAAACTGACTTCCGATTGTCATACTTATTTTTTTTTAAAAGCACATGCATTAAAAAAACAGATAAATACACACGTTATATACCCACATTGAGTATATAAACGAGAGTGAGAGTTCTCGGATATATATATATATATATATATAAGACTTACTTTAGATTATATTGGTAATGGATGGTCTTCTTACTTGATTACTTCTTTTCTCTGGTTACTTGTTGCTGGTTCTTGCTGATTCTTCTCCTGTTATGGCCGACATCTTGTCTTATCTAGTTGAGTTCTCCTATCTAAGGGCTGATTTCTTCATCTGGGCTTTGCGTGCATTAAGAAACATTAAGTACAACTGGTTTGGCATATAAACACTTCCTTGTGATGAACTGTTGGTTGGTTGATTGATTTTAACGGCATATCAACCCATCTGGGGTTATGTCATGCCTAGCAGTTAGGAAGTAATATATGTTATGTATCTATATTTACACTTTTGTAGTAATTGGTTTTAACAATGTTTTAGCATTATTGGGTATTGTGTTGTATGGTATTGATTAGGTTAAAGTCTTCTATATTGACATTTTCAAATAGATCTTTCATATTATTTGCATTCAAATAATGATTTCTGATATGAGCAAAAATCCTGCATTCTATGAGTAAGTGTTTAACAGTCAAAGGTGTTTGTCATGTTTCACATTGTGGTTGTTGTTCTTGTTTTAGTATATAGGAGTGCATTAGTCTTGTGTGACCAATGCGTAATCAGGACACAATGACTTGTTCCTTTCTGGACTTCCTTAAGGCTGGTCTCCAGTCTCCCAGAGTGGATGATGAACTGTTAAATTGTATTAAGTGAGTTCAAACTCATTGTGTTATTATGTTCACTTTCAAAGTAATAATCTTACGAAAGGTATCCCCAGCTATGGGTTAAAAATTTTAAAAGAAAAAAACACCATTATTTCTGTATCAACTTAATGGTTACTGTCTACTTGGACCCAGTTTAGAATAGTCAGTCTATTCCTATGATGGTATTTACCTAACCCATTTGCTACGAGTCTTATGTGGCACAATGTTACAAGTATGAAGGATTGAACTCACTTTTCAGTAGTAATGGATCTAAGAGACTAACTTGCTAACCATTACACCATGATAGAACCAGAGCTCTAGAACTCTAGCCTCACCGCTGGATGCAGTATCATGCCTAGGATACACCTGGGGTGGGGTCTTACCCATCTGCAACTGATACAGTTGACATATATTCTAAGCCCTGTTGCCAAAGAAGAATAGTTTATTTTAAAATCTGCTACAAACAACAAAAAGAAATAAAAAGATGCAATTTTTAAATAACAAAAAATGCAATTACTTTTAAACCAAAGCTAATGACTCCTGGATCCATTTGGACACAGTTTTGAATATTGAGCAAGTCAGCTTCATAATTTCACTTGATTCTTAGTGCATCATAAAAGAATAATGATGGAAATAAACTAAAACTTGGATTTTTTATTAAAGATTTCAAAGGCTTTTGTGATTGTACAGGTTAGGAGAGTTGGGTTGAGCTCTTCTAGATCAAACGTTCTGTTGAAGTGGTTTTAAACATCCAAAAATCAAAGAAGGAAAATTCCAATCAAAAGATAAGTGACTGCTCTCTTTTCCTATAGATGAAATCCTATTTGAAGTGGGAGGGTCTTTTCTATAATTTATAGTTTATAGAGCTATACACTTTAGAATTATGAGGCTCAGCTGAAAAGTTCACAGTCTGATCAAGATACTCTTTTCCTATAGATGAAATCCTATTTGTAGAAGGGTTTGTTCTCTAATTTAAAGAGCTATACACTTTATGTATTTACCCAATCCCTCCGCATATGCAGGCTGGGACAAAAGGTCTATTTTTAAGCAAAGTTTTACAGATTTTGATTCTGATTTTCCTTCTCCTAGACCGGTTGCCTAGCCAAGGTTAAAGGCCCCAGTTTTCTTGGATTCTTACCATTACCAAGGGTATTTGTGCTATGTAAAATTCAAACAGCCTGAAATTGAAGATTGGGTTGTTTTGTTTTACAGCATATCAAACCTTTTGGGGTCATTTAATGCTGAATCAAGTCATTTTTGATGAACAAAGGACTCATGTTGGTTACAGTACCTGCTGTTGCTTAAATTGTCACCTAATTAAGTATTAAACAAGCTCATCACTGCTTAACTTTGGTGGGAACTAGTACTTTCAGTGGGACTTGACTGTAATATGAGACCTGAAGATACTTCAGACTTCTGTATGTCCTGGGTATGACATAGAACTGCATCTAGTGGTGGGTTTCAGTTCTGAAGCCCAGAAGAGTGTGTAGTACTACTTCATTGCCATTACTCCCAGGTCTACTCTGACCCAGATTGGTAGTACCTATAGGTTAAATAGATTTTTTTGAAAAATGTATTTTTTTAAAAATGAGCCCTCAATAAGAATAAATAAAACAAAAACATCTTCGACATAAAATAAGCCAATGGATTGACATGTCGTAAAATCCAACCAACCAACAGACCCTTCTGACTGGATATTAGTATTAGTATAAAATTCAGAGAAATAAGAATGA
>CM042174.1:18833548-18881048 GCA_023376005.1 Doryteuthis pealeii
GTATGTTATCTGTTCATTTCTTGTGAATAATATATAAAGAAAATTTTTTTTTTCCTGACCTCCCACCATGCAGGTTTAACATGGGGATTTTTAATGGGGCATTTAGCTAGGATCAAACTTGCTATTCAGTAATTATCGATTTTGTGAAACTAGCTTGCTAACCATTACAGCACAATGGAAATCTTGTAATTTATGAAAACTATACTAATGTGTGCATATATATAATCATATTCTAATAAAACTGAAATTTTTCAATAATATTTTTATCCAATAAACCTGAAAGCTTTTCTAAAAAAATGTTACTAAGAAATTGTTTATTTAGGTTCCAATAATTTTCTTTTTAATTCATAAATATTTTTTCTCACAATAAAATTTAATCTAAGATAAAATTAGACATTTATTCTGATAATATCTTAGCATTTTAGGTTAAAGAATTTCTAACTATTGAAGTAAATATATTTAGAAATTTATTGGTATCTTACAACACTGTGAAAAGAGTTAATCTTATTATAATGGAGATTGTGTGTTTTTCTGTCTGTAACCGAAACTAAATCACTACTCAAGTCACAATTCCCTTAGTAATTGACGTCACATTCACTATGAATTTATCCTTATTTTAACCTCAATTATTAATAAAATTGTTTTACATTATTTATACTGTTAACCATATCTACATTCTAATAAAATGCAATTGTATTTATATATACAACAAAATAGCGGTTTACAGTGTGAACGGGAAGGCTTATTTGCATATTGATATTAAAAATGTAATTTTAATAAATACATGCTTAGTATTATTGGTTTCTAACTGTTTGGATTTATTTTAATGAATATAAGCAAAAATCTCTTCAATGAATCTTAAATGAAATCCATTAACAAGAAAACATAACTGTCATTTTATTCTTTACTTCCTCTTTTAACTAAATACTTAAATTAGAAAAAATAATAATGAAAGACGAGAGTGATGGAAGAGTAAATTTCAGTTGTTCTATTTTTCGATTATATCCCCCTCTGTTTCAAATCTTTTTATCTGCATTCTTATTTAGTTTCATTAGCGTTTCTAATTTAATATGATATTTCATTACATTAAAACTTAAATACTTGCACCCTACGGAGGGTGCATATATTTGCTAGTAAAATTAATGATGAAGATAAATTGATTAGTAAAGAAATTCAATGCATTTACCCAACCTTTTCAAATTCCAGTTGCTCTATTACGTTCACTTTTGGATTAATACCCTTGGGAAATGTATGAACCCCTTCATCACCCCAGTGCCATTGAATAAAGAAACCATCACTCAAGCCTTTCAACAGGATGTGACAAAAGATCAATTTTCAAAAAGTTTCAAGTTGATTTTGAATTCAGAATTTTCCTTCTTCTATGTCAATTGTTCTACCAACATTATGTGTTAAATAGTACCACTACTAGTATTATTTGGTTTATTCGGACTATTGTCCTCATCTTTATCGTTATCTGTGCAACATTTTGGCTGATGTGCCCTCCGACCTTTTTCAGGTATTTCTTGTTGAACTCCGGAACCTTCTTGTTGTAATTGGGAGCCATCATTGAACTTTGAACCCAACCCTTTATTCAGTCCATGGGGGTATTCTGTTCTCATTCTGCTAGCCATAGCTGGGGTACAGGTGTTAAGCTGTGTTAATTGTTATTCTATGTTACTGCTGCTCCTGACCAGGATTGAACCTGCAGTCTAGAGATTACTGTCACTTAAAACTGTCTTAAACCTACGCCTTTATCCACTATGCTATGTATCCAATAGCATAGTGGATAAAGGCATTAATCCAAATAATACTAATTATCAAGCCTCATCTAAAAAATTCAGAGAAATGGTTCCACCACTGTTCTTTTAAAAAGATGGTTTTGGAATTAAATGACCCACAAAGGTTGATATGTAGGGTTATAATGAAATAAAAACAAGATGGAGATGTAACAATCATGGGGGTCTTCCAATTGGTCATTTCTGGTCTCATGGATAGAATTCGACATCTGTTATCTGTAAATCTTGCAACACATCCAGCCCAGCAGAACTTCTGCTTTTGGTACTCCATGATCATGTCATTCACTCTGCTCTACTCTCAAATTGTTCAAGCAACAATATTCCCAGTGTGGATATTTCCATACTGGGATTTGTGTTGTAATAAATATTTGTTCTTCTTTCTTTGTGGTTGTCCATGTTTCACTTGCATATAACATTGCAGACAAAATGGTGTTATTGAAAATATTAACATGTAAGCTTTTGTCTAGTTTAGCATTAAGCCTATCTTTTATCATGATAAATGTCTTCCACTCTGATTTTATTCTCTATGCAATTTCCATATTGCAAAGAAGTCAACTTAGTTTTATAAATTCTTTGATCATTAAACTTATCAAATACAAAATCAGATTGTTCCCTAGCTTGCTTAGACTGTAAAAGGAGTTTGTGTCAACATAACAAGTTTACCAGATGTGACAGATTCTGAGTTTTATTATGCCAGTCAGTAACAATGTGGACAATGCCAGCCAGCAGCAATATGGACTATACCTGTTGAAAAATGTTGAAACTGTGAAACCTTACAAATTAGTGATAATAATAATAATAATAATAATAATAATAATAATTAGTAGTAGTTGATGCTTTACTCAATAATTTTGAATAATGGCTACAGTTAAGTATAAAGAAGCTGTAAGCTTGATATTTTAGGCTCAGTGATATTTTGCCATACATAATAAGCCCAATATTTTAGTCTGAAGAGGTATTAGATGCTAATAATAAAAGGGGCTTTATATAGCCTTTACTTGACTCAATGTGACAAAATCTAATTATGAAAACCAGTAACAATGTGGGCATTACAAATTGCAAAATGTTGAAACCTAATTCATTCTTTGCTCAATAATTTAGCCTGATTGTATCATTTGTGTTTTACGTTTTGTTGTTATGCAATGAAAATAAAATTTATTAAGCTGAATAAAAAATCAATATTGTCTGATTTTATCATTTTTGTTAGCAAAAGTTTCTCTGACAATGGAAAAAAAAAATTTTTTTTCATCTTTTTAAAATCAAAATAATTACTAAAGTTCAACTAGAACCTTTTCCACTCAATATTTTACTAGTAAAATTTTAATGTTAAGTAATACGTATTGGTTTACCAAACGGACTTTATTTTGGTTATGTTGTAAATTTATATTGAATCAGCTGCATCTCCTTCATATATTGCCAGACTACGTATAGTGCTACTGTATGGCTGCACCACTTGGACCCTAATGAAGTGCTTAGAAAATAAACTAGATGGGAGTTGCACATGAATGTTGTATGTGATCTTAAACAAATCATGGAAACAACACCCTACAAGAAAGCAGCTGTATGGCCACTTTCCACCTATCGCACAGAACATCTGAGTGAGGTGAACAAGACATGCTGGACACTGCTGGAGAAGCAGGGACAAACTTATAAGTGACATTCTCCTATGGAAACCAACACACGAGTATGTCAGACTGGGCCACCCAGCAAAGACCTTCATAGACCAGCTCTGCATGGATACTAGATGCTGTGCAGAGGACCTCCTGAGAGCGATAAGTGATAGGGATGGTTGGCATGGATGTCCATGCTAATGGTGCGGTATGATGATATACAGGATGAAATATGGTAAATTTAAATTTTGGATAAAACCATTCAAGAAAATTTCTTTAATTTACCAAGAATGTTCAAATCAAAATGGCCTATTGTCAGTATCAGTTGAACAGCAAGTTAGTCTATCCCCTTTTTTGCTAGTGCTAGACCAGGGAGACGTTTTTAATGGTGGTGGAATGATAGACCTACTCTCAGCTCCTAAATTCTTTACCACACAGATCAGATTATCCAAACTGTGCTACTCATGTTCTGAATTGGTTCTGGCCAATATTGGACTTTGAATCTTGCAATTCCAAGACGAATGATACAGGGTGAAATATGGTAAATTTAAATTCCAGATAAAAGCAATAAAAAAAAACTTTAATTTACCAAAAATGCTCAAATCAAAATGATATTGAAATATTTTTTTAAAAATGCTAAAGATTAATTTTAATATCCCAAACTTAGCTTGAGCTTTTTGAATTTAGTGCTAAGTAGGTTTAAAATGGAATCACTTTATTCTTAAGTGGTTGGTATTTATATTAAACATTTAAAGATTGATTGGGTTTGAGAAATTTTGCAGGTTTCTTTTATTGATTTCTTCAAGAAAGAAAAAGAACTTTCCAAGAAAAGTCCAGAATTCCATCAAAAACTGATATTCTTGGCAGCAACCATTTTTGATAAGTGGTCAGTAGAGTGGCCGTTGTTGAAGAATTATTTCAGTAAAAGATGCTGAATATGGATAGAATTGAAAAAGATTTAATATGTCACAGATGAAGTATCGGAGATAAAATAGAACTCTGCATCAAATCCATCATTAGCCAATTTTAAGAAAAAAAATGTTTTAGTCGAAATTTAGATATGAAATTTTTAACAAATCTTTTCTATAATTTTTATCTCTCTACATTTTTTCCATTATTTTTTTTAATGTATTTTTTCTATAAAGTTTTTTATGTTCATTCTATATTTCTTCTATAAAGTTTTTTTCCTTCTAGATATATTCCATTTTATAATCTAATATGGTTATTATAAATTTTATATCATTATATATTTATTCATATGTATTATTATATATTTCATTTTATATTTTATCATATTATTATACATTTCATATAATATCTATCTATAAATATATTGTTAGATATTTTATTTTTCATCATACATTTTATATAATATATATTTTCTTTTTTATTATATTATCATATATTTCATTTGATTTTATATTTTATTATATCATTATATAATTCATTTTGTTTTACATTTTATTCTATCAATATATATATATTTATATCAACAAATAAATAGAGGTAAAATTCAGATATAATCCACACATTTATTTTGTTTGTTTTTCTGATATGTTGCCAACAGAAAAGAGATTACAAATGAGAAATGGAAAAATGAAACAGTATTCTTCTTGGGCAAGAAAAAAAAGTATTGAAAATGTTACTTGATATGCAAAGAGGCTTAAAAATCTGGTGGATGTGTAAGGCTGTTTCATATGAAATAAAGGGCAGAGGCACCAGGTTTATTATTCACTGTAAGACAGCATCAAATAATATGGAGAAAAGAAAAACAACAAAACAAAAACAGGAAAGATGACGCAGGAGAGTTAGAGGAAAAAGGTTTAGAGAGGGAGGTGAAGGGCGAGGGAAATGAAGATTTTTCAGAAGCAGATTAAGAAATTTGCAGGCTACAATTTCTAGTCTTGAGGCAAATGATTTTACCTTACATAGATTATTAAATCAACATGTCTTGCTGCCAACAGGAGAAATTTTGGTTATTTGGTCAAAAATTCTGCAAGAGAACATTATCATTATTCTATGGATTATCTGGAATAGTATTTACCATTTTATTTCTTTTATTATCTTGTTTGCTGATATCCTCTTATGGTCTTGGTACATTTAGGTGAAAAATATAGACTAAAATCTTACTCTCTCTCATATATATATATATATGTTTTGTTGAACTCAATGGACAGTTCTTGTCTGACAAGTATTTTTTCAATCCTTTCGATCAGTCTGGCCATCTTTTTAATATCCAGATGGAATTGGTGTATTAATCCATGAAAGGTTTTAATGCGAGTGCTTTCTGCACTACTTAGTGCCATCATCAGGTGTGGAACTGGTGAGATGTTTCCATTGTTTCTTTTTAAACAAACAGTAGGAGGAGGGGCTCACAAGTTTATAAGAATGTTATGGGGAATGATGGGAGGAGAATTGGTGGGAAATTACAGGCATTTGAGGACATATTGACTGGTTTCAAAGTTGATCTTGTTTAAGGTGTTTTTTTTTTTGTTTAATGTATAGGGCTTTGAGTATTTGAAGTTTATATATGAATAAATATATATATATATATATATATATATATATATATGTGTGTGTGTGTGTGTGAGGATGAGAGAAAGAATAGTAGAAGTATTTAAAAATGTTAGCAAAGACATTATCCTTTTTTTAAAAAAAAGATTTTTTCAAATACTTATCATGTCACTACATTTTAAAATGTAATGCTATTAATAATAAAATTCTAAGAATTTTTTCATATTTTTGTTTCATTTTAAAATAATTTCTGTATGAATCATTATAATGTTGCTCTAAACATGGTTTAATTTAAAAAATGGTAAATCTTTGGCATAACATTTATAAATAAATAAATACCTCTTCTGAATATTTTGTTTTGTTCATGAGCACATTTCTGTGCAATAATTATTATATTATACTACACACACACACACACGCACACACACATATATATATATATATATATATATATATATATATATATATATATATATATATATATATTTGACTTTTAAATACACATTTTCATTGTTTTAATTATGTCTGTAATCGTTTCTTAACATTATCATTTTTGAAAATACATAAATTAATATATTTTAAATTAAGAAATAAAGAAAATGTTATAATATCAAACTTAGTAAGGGTAAGATTTATTGCTGAAGTTGCAAAAGTCAATTCATTTCTAAAAAAAGTACATAAAACCCTATTAATATCTATATACATAGTAGAAAGATTCTGTTTTTTTCTGTATATCTGTATGTTCGTTTGTACAACATCTAAGAACATATCCTTTTATAAATGAAAATTGGTGGAGACCAGCAAAGACCAAATTTTTTTTAAATTTCCACCCTATTTTTTTATCCGTGAAACTTTTTACCCATCATTTTCCATAAGAAAAACTAAATAAAAATATACTGATAGTATAAATCAATGATGTATTAAAAGATTAATTTTTTAAAAATAAACAAATTAATAAGAAATAAAATGTAATAAAATGCAAATAAAAGAAAAATAAAGAAAATAAAAAAAATACAAACAAAAAGAATAATAAATATAAACAACTTAAGAAATAAGAAGAAAGTTACTTGATAAGTAACAGAAACTCACCAGAAAGCGAGCAGAATGTAGAATGCTCCTCGATCCAATAGCAAAATTGACAAGAAGTTCAACTCCATGATTGTTTTGTTATTTTTGTTTTTGATTTGTTATGATATTGGTTTTGGGTCATCAAGAGAGAATGTGCACTGTTTCAGGGCCTACCTCTCAACGATTTTATTTGCACACCGGCCCCCCCTCACTGATGTGAGGCCCCACAAAATATATCCAGTATATCATACAATCAAATATATAAATGATAAAAGATAATAAAGCAAATATATAGAAAAATGATTTTTATTAATCTAAATAAATCTAGATAAGATATTTATTTTTAACATCTTAAATCCCCAGTGTTGGTAGCTCTGCTAGTTTAGAATAATAATTTGATTTGTATATTTTGTACTTAACAGCAAAATATCTGACATTTTTGGCAAAAGATTTCTCTTTGTTTGCATTTAGATCCTCACTTTTCTACCGCAGTCACACTGTAAAATTTGTCCCAGCCATTCTGGTTGGGGTCTGTATCTCCGACAGAGGGGTAAGACCTCACCCCAAAAAAGGGGATATGACACTAATCTGCATTTGATGGTGAAACTTCTGTTCAGGAGTTCTGTGTGGAGTACCCCTTCATTACCAGTACTCCCAGGTCCACTCTGACCTGGAATGTTAGCACCTGTTTTGGTTCCATCTATGGGTCAAATAGATCTGTTTAAAATTGATTCATATTCAATAGGACTGTGAAAAAAATCTCTTAAGAAACAAGTACACAATAAGTTTAAATATGAAAATTCAATGAACATATTTCCCTAACCTCTAGGCATGAAATAACCCTAGACTTGTTTACATGCCATTAAAATCAATCAATCAGTCAATCAACCTGAAAAGCAAATCAAATATAATCCGTATAAGTGTAAAATTGAAATGTGATATTTTGTCTGACTTTACTCATGTTCTCATTTTAACAAAGATGGAAAAGATACTTGCTTATTTTGTAGAAGAAAATTGAGTAATTTTTAGATATCTCTCTGTAAAAAATATAATCAGTGCTTGAAGTGTGTGTGTGGGGGGGTGAAAATATAAGTGTAAAATTAAAATGTGATATTTTGGCTTATGTTAATCAGATTCCAACTGATTGAAAAGATATTTGCTTATTTGGTTTGAAAATTGAGTAATTTTTAGATAATTCTCTGTATAAATATCATCTATATATGCAAAGTGTTTGAGGTGTGTGTGAGTTGTTGAAAATATAGGTGTAAAATTAAGATGTAATATTTAGGTTAACTTTACTCTGTATTTTCATTCCAGTTGATATGGAAAATATAGCAGCCAATTTTGCAGAAAATTGAGTCATTTTTAGAGGTCTCACTGTCTGCAAACTTTTAAAATTATAATAGGCAGTAATGTATATAATTCCTATGTGATATGCCTACATTGTTTGGTAATGTTAATGTCAAAAATTCAAGAAAATTGAATTGTATGTGAATTTTACTAATCCTAGCTCAGTTTAGCACAAAGCCACAAGTATGGGGCACTCAGTGAGAATTGAACTCACTAAGACTTGTCTCCTATGTTTAGAGTCCTTACTTTTATTGCAACATGAAATATGGGGTAAAATTAAAATATGACATTTTTGCTGACTTTACTCATGCTTTCATTCCAACTGATATGGAAAAATATATTTGCTTATTTGGTTTGAAAGTTGAGTAATTTTTAGATAATTCTCTGTATAAATATTGTCTATATATGCAAAGCGTTTGAGGTGTGTGTAGGTTGTTGAAAATATAGGTGTAAAATTAAGATGTAATATTTAGGTTAACTTTACTTTAGTTTCTCATTCCAATTGATACAGAAAAGATAGCTCTCCATTTTGCAGAAAATTGAGTAATATTTTGAATAAGACTGACTGACTGCAAAGCTTTTAGATTATTCTATTTCCTATTAAGTATAATAACATTGCATTGACTTTTTCATTTATTTTCCAATATTACCAACAAAAGTAAAAGTCAATATTGCAGTTGTTAACCCTAATGTTTATTAGATTTTATTAACCCATTTCTGTTGAGTGTGTCATGTATGGAACAGAATATCCTAACCTAACAAAAAAAAAATATGTTAATCTTATTATAATTGAGATTGTGGGTTTTTCTGTCTAACCAAAACTATATCACTACTCAAGTCACAATTCCCTTATGTTATTTACGTCACATTCTCCACGATTTTATTTTTATTTAAACCTCAATTACTAATAAAATTATTTTTCATTACTGTTGGCCTTATCTACAGGTATTTGCCTCATACCCCACTTGTATGGGCTGGGCACAAGGCCTCGCTTTAACGTGGGCCCACCTACAAGCCGAAGCTCATGGGTGGGAAAGAACAAAAATTGTGTCGATCCCTTCGGCATTCCCCCTCAAGGGTGGCGCCTCAGGCGATGGGCAATAAACCCAGCCCTGCCCCTTTAAGTCAAGGGGGCAGGTATTGCCTGGGGGGATAGCCCCCTGGGATCGACGCTATTAACTTGTAAAGATCCAAGGCCGAAGCCACTGAACCCCCGGCGTTGGCCATATCTACATAATAATAATAATATGCAATTGTATGTATACATACAACAACATAGTGGTTTACAGTGTGAACAGGAAGGCTAATTTGCATATTGATATTAAGAATTTTATTTTAATAAATTATGTGCTTAGTATTATTGATTTCTAATTGTTTGGTTTTATCTTAATGAATATGAGAAAATATCTCGAGGATAAATCTTAAAAGAAATCCACTAACAAGAGTAAATACCTGTAATTTTATTCTTTACTTTCTATTTAAACTAAATAGTTAAATTATGAACATTTAGCAATGAAAGACAGGAGTGATGGAAGAGTAAGTTTCAATTGTTTCTATTTTTCAATTATATCCTGTTTCAAATTCTTTTAATCTGCATTCTTATTTAGTGTCATTAGCCTTTCTAATTTAATATAATATTTTATTATCTTAAAACTTAAATACTTGCACCCTACAGAGGGTGCATATATTTGCTAGTATGTTCAATATTCACAATGCATAGATGGTTATCTTATTAGAAATTAGTTAATTTCAAATTCTATTTTTTTTAATTCTAAAAAACAAAACTGGTTTAGCTCAGTCAGTAGAACATCCGACTAGGAACTACAAAGTTCCAGGTTCAATATTGGCCCTCACCAACTCAGCACATGAATAGCGCAGTAATCTCAGTCATAAAGTGAGGAGCTGATGGTAGATATGGTGCCGACCTCAGTTAGCAAAACAATCTCCTTGGTCTAGCACTAGTGAAAAGGGGATAGACTCCCTCACTGTCTGCCTGATACCAATTTTAAGCTACCCCAACGACTTATTTTAACATTAAATACAAACATAATCTCTGTGGATCATTCAATAAATAAGGGATTTTTTTTTTTAAAGTAAAATACATTTTTTTTTCTGAATTTTTTTTCCATAGATGTAAACTATATTGTTTAAAATTGTTTTATAGCAAAAATTATTTCAATCCTGCAAAAAACATGCTGATAGTCCTACAAAGGAAATTGATCATGAATATCACCAACTCAGCACCAATGTGGGATATAAGATTATAAAAGACAAAGCCCTTTTTATAAAGAAATAATTGGTAATAAACCCAATAGTGCTACAATAGAAAACTGATCATGAATATCACCAACTCAGCACCAATGTAGGATATAAGATTATAAAACCTGTTGTCTTTATTTTTATAAAGAAATAAGTGGTAATATGCCTTATTGTGCTATAATAGAAAACAAATCATGAATATCACCTACTCAGCACTAATATAAGGTATTCAGTTATAAAACCTATATTTGTTTTTATAAAAAATAATTGCTAATATACCGATAGTGCTACAATAGGAAACTGATCATGAATATCACTAACCCAGCACCAATATTAGATTATAAAACCTGTTGTCTATTTTTATGAAAGAATAATTGGTAATATGTTGATATTGCTACAATAGGAAACTGATCATGAACATCACTAACCCAGCACCAATATTAGATTATAAAACCTGTTGTCTATTTTTATGAAAGAATAATTGGTAATATGTTGATATTGCTACAATAGGAAACTGATCATGAACATCACTAACCCAGCACCAATATTAGATTATAAAACCTGTTGTCTATTTTTATGAAAGAATAATTGGTAATATGTTGATATTGCTACAATAGGAAACTGATCATGAACATCACTAACCCAGCACCAATATTAGATTATAAAACCTGTTGTCTATTTTTATGAAAGAATAATTGGTAATATGTTGATATTGCTACAATAGGAAACTGATCATGAACATCACTAACCCAGCACCAATATTAGATTATAAAACCTGTTGTCTATTTTTATGAAAGAATAATTGGTAATATGTTGATATTGCTACAATAGGAAACTGATCATGAACATCACTAACCCAGCACCAATATTAGATTATAAAACCTGTTGTCTATTTTTATGAAAGAATAATTGGTAATATGTTGATATTGCTACAATAGGAAACTGATCATGAACATCACTAACCCAGCACCAATATTAGATTATAAAACCTGTTGTCTATTTTTATGAAAGAATAATTGGTAATATGTTGATATTGCTACAATAGGAAACTGATCATGAACATCACTAACCCAGCACCAATATTAGATTATAAAACCTGTTGTCTATTTTTATGAAAGAATAATTGGTAATATGTTGATATACGAAACTGATCATGAACATCACTAACCCAGCACCAATATTAGATTATAAAACCTGTTGTCTATTTTTATGAAAGAATAATTGGTAATATGTTGATATTGCTACAATAGGAAACTGCTCGAAAGCAATGTAAAAAGGTATCAGATTATAAAACCTGAAACCTTTACTTTATGTATAAGGTTATTTAAGTGCTGATATCTTTTCTCATATCCAAATTATTACAAGTCCATCATTTTACACTAGAGAAATAACAACCATTTCTCTCAATAAAAACCAATTCCTATTCAGTCATGAAATAAAGGAAACTGAATCAGTTACTGTATCTTCTGACACTCCGTTGAGTAATTTATTTCAGCATGTCAAAATGAAGGTATCCTCATCCCTCTTTTGAAGAATATTCTGTATCATCTTCCAATCCATCCCATCACTAAGTAAATATAAATTATCCACATTCACTCCTTTGCAATATAGATCAATGTTTGGGAATACATTCTGTTGTAGTCTCATGACCACAAAGGAAATGTGTCAATCTTATTTTTCAAACTATCTACTTTCTCATATATATATATATATATATATTAATCCTATCAGTAACCCTTAAAAAAATAATTGGGTAGTAAAAATATACTATCAAACTTCCGCTGGGGAAAAATAAAGATTCTTGCCCTGATGAGCTACTAAGGGAAACTGTTAGTAGGTATATCTGACTCATGAGGATTAACTTTATTATATATCTATATGGTTCATTGGATAAATAGGGTCTACTGTTAATGACATTTTTGATCAATGGAATCCAAGTACTGCAACACAAATGAAGAAGTGTGTGGACAGCAAGCAGCACTATGTTGAAAAATAAACCTTGTTTGGTCACATGAGAGTATCTTGGCCAGCTTATGAACTTTTCAGCTGTTCCTTGTGTGTGTGTTGTGTGTGTGTGTGTGTATATATATATATATAGAGAGAGAGAGAGAGAGATAGTTGACCACTAAGTCTACCACTTGCAGTTATTAGATGAATTTTAATCTGAAATTTTCACTATATAATATTGAATCTATATACTTTATAGATAATTGATACACCTGTACATACATTATTCAGTGTAATGGTAATCAGTGACCAAAGTTCAACTCCTGGAGAAAGTTTTTCATTTCTTTTAGCATTAATGTCCTTGGGAAAGACATGAATCCATCTTTTCTTACTCCAGCTATGGGCAAATAGTAGGGAAAACTGGATTCAGACAGTCATCCAAGTGGGAGTGAAAACAATTTTTTTTTTGTTCATTCTCACACTTGGTCATGTGAAGAGGCTGGGGTTCTAAAAAAATGAGAATATTAATTGAAATAAATTTATAACTACCAACATGAGCGATATTCAAGTTTTTCTTTTATAAATCATATATATATATATATATATATATATATATATATATATAAGAAATAGATGCATGTATATGTGGCAAGCAATTTCTGGCTGAGATTTTAAATTCATAATAAATTTGTTTTTGATAAATGAAAGGTACCATAAAAGATAGTTCAAAAGATGAAGAGAGAAGAAAGTTCATAATACGGAAATGCCTTCTGGGTTGGAGATTAATTCTTTCATATTCAGACAGACAACCTACTTATCTCGTGTTTGCACCTGGTGGTTGTGTATTAATAACAATTTTGTTCCAAGAGCAGCACCTACCCTCTGGTCTAAAAAGAGTAAGGGCTGGGTTTATTCCTGTTGGTCTGGTACACCCCTCAAGGGGAAAGCCAACAAAATTAAGCAATTTTTGCCCCCACTCAGTGGGAGTTTTCATTACTGCTGGGTACCCCCACACTAAACTTATCTTGTGTCACATTGTGGCTTCACGGTGAGATAAATAAATAACTACTTTTCTTGACTTTCATACTTACAAAATTTTGTAACTTGAGTTAACATATGAGTATTTAAGATAAGGGAAAAGGTTTACTAAGCAAAGATACAAGTGAACAGAGTAATTAGCAATTGCTAGGTTGTATTCACATATGTCCATATCTTGTTTTTTTTTCTCTGAGGTTTTTGTCAGGAAACAGAAATTTCATTGTCCTTATCTAGGTACTATATGAAACAAATATAATGAGAATTGTAGTAATATAAAGATAAAAAATAAACTCTTTTTCTACAAAAGATTTTGGCATATTGATTATTACAAAAGAAGTTAAAAATATTAAAAATAAAAACAATTCAGTATTAGATCCATATTCATAGAAAACTGATCATGAATATTACTGACTCAGCACCAATATAACATATCCGATTATAAAATCTGTAGTCTTTTTTTTAGACAGAAATAATTTGTAATATGCTGTAATAGAAAACTGATCATGAATATCACCAATTCAGCACTAATATATGGTAGTCAATTATGAAACCTGTATTTTTTTTTTTATAAAGAAATAATTGCTAATATTTTGATAGTGCTACAATAGGAAACTGATCATGAATATCACTAATCCAGCACCAATGTAAGGTATCAGAATTAAAAAATAAGAGCTTATACTGGGTTATGGTTTATATATATATATATATATATATAATGAGAATGTCAGTAATATATATATGAAAAGTAAATACTTTTTGTAACAAAGAGTTTGTCATATTGATTTTTACAGAAGTTTAAAAAATTAAAAATAAGAACGATTTAGAATTCTATCTCAGTTCATGTAGAGAATGATTTCTGGTCTCGATTTTAAATCTGAAAATAAATTTGTTTTTAACAAATGGAACAAAACTACAAAAGTTATTTAAAAATCAGAGAAAAATCCATAACTCGGAAATGCCTTTTGGTTTTGAACATTCATTCTTATATAAAAAGGATTCTGTAAACTCATACCCCTAAATATAAATTCCCATTCTTGAAAAATTATTTTGAAGATGCAGTTTTGAGAAATACACTGACTTTATTTCTTGTACGTTTCCAATCGATAAAAATATATTCTTTGTTTTTGTTTGTAGAGTTGGGTCTTAAGTTTGATCTGATTTTTCTAGCAGGCTGTTATCTTCTTGTGTTCCTGTTTTACCTAACTTTCCTCTCATTACTTAAAAGCTTTGTTTCTCTGTGTCTTTCTCTAAGTTTATGTTCACAGTCTGATCGTAGTTATCTCCCTTTGATTCTTATGTATTTCATTACCTTTACTGTCAAGTTATTTACCGACCCATTTGTCACATGTAGGATGTGACACAATGATGCAAATATGGGACATCTAGCAAGGATCAAATTTGCTTTTCAGTAGTAATGGATCTACAAGACTAGCTTGCTAACCCCTACACCACGATGGGATTCTCTTTTAAATATCCAACCCATTCACCATGCATAGGATGTGACACAAGGTCACAAGTATGGGGGTATCCAGTAAAGATCGAATTTGCTATACTCTAGTAATGAATCTGCAAAATTAGCTTGCTAATTATTAAATCACAATGGACGGGCGGTCGGAGAGGCCCCCTCCGATCAATCGGCTGGTCACATCAAGCCCTAGCACCTATATGATTTTCCTAACCCTATTGCCCTTATGGCAAGCCCCAACCCCTTTTTATCATATGGGTGCTAGAAGGCGGTGGCTGCAGGTCTACATGTCCTGGGAATGACGTTAAACTCTATCTGATGGTGAGGTTCCAGTTTTGGAGGTTTGGGGAATGTGGAGCACCCCTTCATCACCATTGCTCCTTGGTCCACTCTGACCCGGAGTGGTAGTACCTGTTAGGGTCTCATTTATGGGTTAAATAGAAAAATGTATTTATAAATTGTATTATCCATTAAGAATTGATTTATTTCAAAACTTTATCGGCATTAAATGACCCACTGAGATTGATATGCCGTAAAACAAAACAAACAAACAAACCACAATGGGACATGCAACATCTATTTACCAAACCTGTTCTCGCAAGTCGCAAGTATGTGGCATACAGTTCAGATTGAATTCACTATACAGTAGTCATCTGTAAGACTAGCTTGTTAACCATTACACTACAATAGGACACCAACTATTATTTCTACTATCAAGAATTTTTACAGTTAATGTTGAAAATTAGCAACAATAATATTTTTATTTCCTATTCTACTTAAATTGTTCCAGTTTTGAAAATATTTATTTTTCAAGATATTTGCTGAAAGAGTTACTAAAATTATAACTAGAATTTACTAAATTTCACTTGGTAGCAGTATCTCATCTACTGCAAGTAATGTCAACATAAGTGCAGAAAAAGCGTGGACTATTATTGACAGGCTAATGTTCATATAGATAAAAATAAAACTGGAATTAATACTTCAATTCTATCCAATCAAAATTAGTTTATCACACCTTCAATCCAATTGAAAATTATTTCTTCAAAGCTTCTATCCAATTGACAATAACTACTTCCAGCCTTCTATCCAAGTCTCTGATACTAAACTATATCTCAAAAAATTTCAATGGAATAAGCTCTTTTACCCAGTGGCACTTTTGTGAACCTATCTTTGCAAAGAGGGCAATTCAAATGATAAAAACAAAATGTTTAAATATGTATAAACTACATAAATATTCAGTTGTAAAGATGACAAGTTCCCCAGGATATTTTTTCTTATAATATTTTTTTTAAATATTTTTTACAAGAGTTTCAATCGAACAAAAGGGATAAATCTTATTTATTTTAAACCAGTTTTTTGTTAAAGATTATTATTGAAAATGAAGTATGGAATTCTTTTTTACTGATATGAGGTGTTTGTTTCATGCTATTATCTCTTCAGTTGATATAACATAAATATATACCAATAATTTATTTTTAAGAGAGTTAAAAAAAAAAAAAAAGAAAGATTTTTTACTGGTACAAGGTTTTTGCTGCAGGCAATTAAAGAAACAAGTGATACATTTATATACATTTTTATTTTCTTTTAAATGTTCATAGAAATTATATTTTCTATGCTGGTATTATGTATTGGTTTTATGGTATTAACTTATACAATAGAAATTACATAGAAAATGGAAGCACGTGGTGTAATGGTTAAAGTCATGGGAAATAGACTCATCGCCCTGAGTTCAAATTCTGGATGTGGTAATTGCATTTCACTTAGCGCTAATACCCTTGAGAAAGGTATGAATCATACTCTTCCTCCAGCTATGGATAAATAGTAAGGCATACTTGGTTAGGTAACTGGTCTAGGAGAAGGAAAGCTCTGAATTCAAACCTGTTGAAATCCGCTTAAGAAATTGACCTTGTGTCACATCCTGCTCGTGTGGAGAAGTTGGTAAATATATGTACAATAGAAATCACATATATGAGTCTTAATAGAATTGAGTTATGTTTTAGTTGGAGTAGATTTTTGTATGCACTTGATATAATGCACACACACATACATGCATATATATATATATAATTTCTTAATAGTGTGTTAAGAAAAATTTAAAAGCATGACTGGAGTTTAAACTGGCTTATTAGGATGTTGCAGTCCAGCACATCGTTTTATTGGTATCAGGTGTTCGTATTTGTACTTTTAAAGGTAGACAAAGGTTGTGCAAAAGTCACTAACCATTTTAAACAATAACAATTTTTAATGATTTATTTTAGAAATATTATATTCCCCAATTAGTATAAAGTAATGTCCAAGAGTCAAAATAAATATAATTTTTTTCTTAAATTCTTTAAATGGTTCAATTTTTTTTTAAATTGTTCAATTTTTAAAAGGGTAAGTGACCTTTTCACTACCCTATATAACATATATATCTATATGGTAGTATTAATATTGATTATATAGTTTGCTATATTTACAAGTAAACAGTGCTCAATATCCTGTTTGGTACCTGTCAGTTTCTCATCTATAGGTAATATATATATATATATATTGTTAACTGTATAGATGATAGCATGAAGCAAATACCTATAGGTGAGAAACTGCCAAATACCAGATGCCATTGACTTTATTTCTTTGCTACCCTATGTGTGTGTGTATATATATTTTTATATATGTATATATATATATATATATATATACACACACACACATATATATATGTGTGTGTATGTGTGGGAAAAACATATACAGAGGATATATATATATTTAGATAAATACATCCTTTGAATATTTGTTTTTTCCTATTTTTATACTTGCATACACTTGAACTTATTTTCATTTATATATATATATATATATATATATATATATATATATATATATATACACTCACACACACACAGATGCAAAAGATGACTGATGAACCGGTTAGGTTCCTTTTATAACAATGGTTCATTACAATAGTGTTGCTTCTGTTTAGGAAAGAGTGAAGTATTCTAATTAGCATTCTATAGTCATCTCTGTTATATTGAAAATTTGGATGATTCTTTTAAAAAACTGATGTTGAGTGTAAATGCAATCCCTCCAAAATGATTTTCCTTTTGGACTGGAAATTGTATTATTCTTTATGTCAGAACAGTTTAGGTGCATTGCAGTGATATTCTAGTTTTGGTGAGTTATGGATTTATATATTATATATATATATATATATATATATATATATATATATATATGTGTGTGTGTGTGTTAAAAGAAAGGAAATGAATCCGACAATATGAGTAAGAAAAGGTGATGTTTTCATTCCACCTTTTCTTACTTACTCATATATATATATATATCTGGTGTGTATATATTATATTAGTATACATGTTATGTATATATAAATGTCTATAATATATATGATTTGTGATTTAGTGTAAAGCATTGGGTGTGAAATATATATGAAACTCTGTTTGTGGGATGTTAAGTTTTGTTTTATTTCATTCTAATATTTCGGAGACTTGACTCTCCTTCTTCAGAGGAATATATATATATATATATATATATATATATATATATATGGGATGTGTTGGATATCATCATGTCAACAGCATGAATCTCCATGACTCTTCCTTGCAACTAGTCATTATTGGCCATCACTACTGGAAAGTCCTTTGCATAGCATTATCTGTAAAAAATACAAGTTGAAAATTTGAAATTCATGTTAGAATTGTTTTATTTCCTCGATAAAGGAATAATAAATAAAATAAAAAGATTTCAACACAAATTTCAGATTTTTAATATTTTTACCATACATACATATATATAATACACAAACACACATATATTATATACAAAATTATCTGTGAACCACTTTATTTTCTGTTGATATTTATGCTTCGACTTAGAATGAGGAGAAAAATGTTTTGTGGAAAAAAGTTTTTTTAGAAATTAAAAAAAAAATTTAATTGAGTTGGTATGCTATAAGAGAAGAAACAAAAAATGCACTGGTGATGTAACATCTCTCTCTCTCTCTCTCTCTCTCTCTCTCTCTCTCTATATATATATATATATATATATATATATATATATATATATAAAGAAAATAATTATATATGGTTTTCACTGAACAGATGGACTTGCCACTTTTAATACATCTTTTGTGGCTAGTTAAATACTTCGAAAACTTAAACTTTCTAAAAACAATTTATTTCACAAGAAATTATCTTCTGACAATGACCTAAGGTCAAAACTATTTGAAAACAATTAAAAAGTTAATAAAATAAAAGAAATATTCCTGTTTGTTTTATCACATTTATATCTATAAATATATGGACAAGAAAGTGATATATATATATATATATAATATATATTATAAGTTAAACCTAATGAGTCAGACATACCTACTAATAGTTTCGCTTAATAGCTCATCAAGGCAAGAATCTATATATATACACTCTTAGAGAATAAATAATCTGAGAAGACAATTTCAACCTTAAAATCTGACATATTAAAAAGAACATCATAGACTTCTTGTTTGTGTTGCAATAGATTCATTGCAGGGCTGCTTGAGCTCTTTAACCCTGGTATGGCAAATTGCCTTGGAGAAGAAAAACTCTGAATTCAAACAGATTGAACTCTGCTTGAAAAACTGACCTTGTGTCACATCCTGCCTGTGCAGAGCAGTTGGGTAAATACATATTGAAAAGAAAATCAACGAAAGACATAATTTAATATTTTGAAAGGATAATAGAGTTTTTAATAATGAATAGCCAGTTTGACAACAAAAGTCAATGTTTTTTTTTTTGTTTTTGTTTTCTTCTTTTGTTTGTTTTGTTTTTTTTAATGCTATTGTCCAATTAGCAATCATTCATAGATGCAAGCAGGGATAAACTTCAAGTGTCACATTCAGTTTTTTAAAATTTCATTCACTTTGAGGCTGAAACACAAACATATAGGAATTTCTAAATGTTGTATTTTTTATTAATGTGTACACAAATTATTCTTTACTTCATGAATGATGATCATTTTCTGGGTTTTGTTTCTCTTTTTCATTCTTACATTTCCACTACAAATAATGCAACAAAATATTAAGCTTACTTTATCTTCTCTTCTCTATCTGAATATTAAGCATATTCATCTTTTATAAGCAAAGGATAGACTTGTGCACTTCTTCATTGCGTCAAAATTCATTCATACACTTCTTGATTGCATTGCACCATAGGAATATTAAATACATACATACACACACACACACACACACACACACACACACACACACACAACTATATATATATATATATATATATATATATATAGACAAGAAAGGGATTATATATATATATATATATATATAAGTCTTATAGAATAAATAATCTGAGTAGACAATATCAATTTCATATTGAAAAGAGCATCATACATTGGCACTGTGCTGTATATGTATATATATATATATATATATATATATATGTGTGTGTGTGTGTGAAGAGAAAAATGGAAGTGAATCCACAATAATATAGTGAAAAATTTGAAAAAACAAAGGTTCAAATAAAATGAGTGGTATTTATTCAGCCAATGCTGCAGTGTTTCAATCTGTTTAGTAGATCTTCTTCAGGGCCTTTGTTGAATATAAGGAAAAGTAAAAATTTTATCACAGGATAATAAGATGGCTGTTATCGGTTTGTTTACAAAGTTTTGAATGGAAAGTCAGTGTTCCCGGAAATAGATAAGATAAACGGTTTTGAAGTTGAATATTTTTTTGCAAATTTTTCACTATATATATATATATATAGATATATGTACATATACATGTGTGGAGAAATGTAGAACAAACACAGGATGTTACAATGTATGGAAATTTATTAGTCAGAGTTGTTACAATCTTTTGGGCCATCCTGTAAGCCTTAAGCCAGAGTGCTTGTACAGTTAAATTGGATCCTTGGTAGTTCTCTGATAATGAATCCTTTGGTTCTTCTGGTAGAGAGTCCTCAGTTCCTTCATCAATGGTTGTAAGTTCCTCTCAATGATTGCAAGTGAACTGTGGCAAGTATCAGTGTTTAAGTAGTGTATCAGCCACACAGTATGGCTAAGTGATTGGCCAGAGGAATAGACCACATGACCTTGGCTAGTCTATAAATCCAGGTGGGGAATTGGAGCACACCTTATATACCCAAAATATTTCAACATAGTGTCATTGTTTAAACATTTCGGTTTTTAAAGAAACTTTCTTCAGGACAACATGAAACTAGTCAAGGAGAAAAAAAGATTTATGTAGTTAAAAAGATGATGGATGTTTTGAATGCATTGATTTTGAAAATGTGTAGAAAAAGTTTGTAACCGTTCATTGATTAGTGTTCATAATTGAATGTTAATGGTGTGATAGGAACATGTGAAGTCGAAAAGCCAAGATTGGTCTATGAAGAGATGTTAAAAAGGTGTGATGTATTCCATATAGATAGCAATGTATAAAAAACGAGAGAAGTATTAATTGTTTAACTATTTAATGTATATATGGTTGTGTGTATATATAAATAGCTTATAGTTTGGCTCTTTTGCCTTCATAGGGCAACTAGTCTTGGAGAAGGAAAAACTCAAACTGAGCAGTGTTGTTTGAAGAATCTATGGACATTAGTGTGCCATTTTTTAAAAATTATCAATTCATCCAGAGAGTGTGGCTGACTCTACTCAAGGGAGTTTGCAACGATGACTAAGTTGAATGCTTCTTTAAGGACATAGCAGTGAGCTGGTATGACATGAGCATACAAAAACTGCCACTGTGTTTCCAAAAATGCATCAATTAAAATGGTGATTATGTTCAAACTTTGAAATGATGTAAGCATCATTGACAATAAACATTTCTGTGATTTCTGAATATTTGTCAGACCAGATGTTACCTTTGGGATTACACTTGTATGTATATGTATATATATATATATATATATATATATTTATATATATATATATATATATATATTCTTGCCCTGATGAGCTACTATGCAAAATTATTAGTAGGTATATCTGACTCATTAGGATTAACTTTATTATTTGCTCAACTTAGGTATTGAGCACTTTTTACATTTTAGTTTTAGACAATCCTAGTGGTTTATATATATATATATATATATATATATATATATATATATATGTGAGTATGAAAAGGTGGAATTAAAACATCACACAATGCTGTTAAAGAGAAAACAATTTAAATATAATCATAGCTGATACTGATATTTCGATTTTACAAAAATCATCATCAGAGCTCATTCACTCCGTGGTGTTTGGGTCGGAGAAGAATGTCAAATCAGTTCACAAACAAAAAAACCTTAATTCTGAAAAAAAAAAAAAAAAAAAAACCTGGAGTGAATGAGCTCTGATGATGATTTTTGTCAAATCGAAATATTGATCAGTATCAGCTATGATTATATTATAAATTGTTTTCTCTTTAACAGCATTGTGTGATGTTTTCATTCCACCTTTTCATACTCATATTGTCGGATTCATTTCCTTTCTTTTAACATATATATATATATATATAAATAAATTTTTTTCTTTTGGTGAAGTGTTATAGTGTTAATTGATTATTTTTGGTTGGTGCAACCTGCTTGGTCTTTTCTTTTTTTCATTTTTCCCAGGTGAAGTTTGGTAGTGTATTTTAACTAACAAATTATTTGCTAGGATTTTTTTTTCTTATCACAAGGGTTTACTAATAGGATTAGTATATTATATATAATATATATATATATATGATATAACCACAAAATGGCCAATATTTAAGCCTTTTTCTTTACCAATTATATTGCTCTGTTCAATAAAATTGAGCATCGAGCTCTCTACTTAAACCTGAACAACTCTAACATTCTGCCATTGGAAGAAAGGGCCAGCTTAGAATCATCCTAATACCAATTTACCTGGTAACCCATCTATGGCGATATATATATATATATATACAAGGTGCAACATGAAAGCTCAGAAAACTTAATGCAAAAAATATATTTTTTAAAGAAAGTTGAAAATTGATATAAAATGAGTTTCTTTATTTCTTGGCAGAATCATTTCAAAAGATATAGAAAATATCTGACAAGATATTGCAAAAAAAAAAGATAGTGAAATTGACACATGAACAAATTGCTCAAATTATCTGAATTCCATGAACTACATAAAACTAGACACACACCCACACACATAGATGCACCCACGCATATATGTATCATGACATTATTCTTAAATGTAGCTTGATTTCTACAAAGTGTCCTGTCATCTTCAGTAGGGATTTATATAGAATGGATGAAGAAAGAAATTGGCAACAATTGTAAAAATTTAATATTCTCCAAAAATAATTTCAAAATATGACAAGCCGACAGAAATTCCAATAAAACGTGGATTTGATTGAAAACAGAATGTGCCGTCAAAATGCAATCTTGTATCATAAATAGAAATGATGTTTTCACTTGGAAAACATATAAACACTTTAGCATTTAAGTACAGACATCTTGAAAAAAAAATCACAAATAAGACTGGAACAATTTTCAAGAATTCTAAGAAGAGTCACGTTTTGATATCAGTGAAGAAATTTATCAAAGTTTGGAATGTAAAATATCTGATTTCTTGGGTTTGATTATAGAATATATTATAATCTAATGAAATTTAAAGTTTTTGAGAGTTTTTGATTTTTTGTTTTTTAAACATTATGTGGAGTACTTCATAAAGAATGCGGTCCTTGAAGGTAATGGGTGGGTGGGTGTTGGGTAGAATTTACTTATAATTTTAAGCTAGAACTAGATGACCCATTAAACATGTCTAAAAGAGAATTATATATATATATATATACACCAATCCCTCTGCATGAGCAGGATTTAACACAAGTGTGGACACAAAAAAGTATCGAGATTTTTTGTACTTTTTGACACGCCTTGTATTCTGAAAAAATAACATTCCATTCATTTTTTTTTTTTCAAAATACAAGGTGTGTCAAAAAAGTACTAAGTTTAGAGCTGTATTTACCATGATAGAAATGAAGAATGAATGGATCTTTTTTTTTTTTCAGAATACAAGGTGTGTCAAAAAGTACAAAAAAATCTTGATACTATTTTGACACATCTTCTATAAAAGTTAGGTTGGCATCGACATAAATTCAATGTCTCTTAATAACAGTCAGGCGAGAAGCCTATGTGTTCTTCAGACCAAGAGAAAAAATCATTTCAAATTATCATCATATAATTGCTTAAAAAAAATGATTGACTTTACTAAAGCAAGTACTAAAACCAACCAGCCAACCATTATCTGTAAAGCTTAATTAAAACTTTTATATTGACACTTTCACTCTTGCTCAACTTGAAGCTGTAATTCTTTTCAAATTATTATTATCAAAAAATTGATTTAAAAAAAAAAGACTTCAGTAAATAACCCAACAAGAGTAGCATTTCATAAAACAAATCAAGAGATATGTGTATATATATATATATATATATATATATAAGTAAAGAAAAAGGCTTGAAAATCTGTGGTTATGGGTCCATTTCTGCCCACAGGTATCTGAATATACCCATGAGTTTCATTAGACTGCTAACTTTATTGTTCTATTAAAAGTTCTCTCACTCCTTCAAGAACATAATCAATAAGGATTTTTTTTACTCTACTCTCATATCTAAACTATGATCCTCTTCTTGAAATTATATGACACACTTTGTATGTAGATAAGATTATTTTTACGTTTTTAAATCCCAGGTAACTAACTCTGTTATTAAGATATCTAACAATCCCTATTGATGTATATTTAGTATTCAGTACTTTTAAAAGAGATAAAAGTAAGATCAGGATACTTATATCTAACATAAATACCCAAATGTGTTTGTTGGATGGCAATCTATTAAGACAAGGAAAGGTCTGTTATCAAAGTTTCACTGCCTAGCCAATATACCTCATTTCAAGGAACATCTCGGGGAGTAAAGCCCAAAATCAAATCCAGAGCTGGAGTCCGTAACGTGGTGTGATGCTGAACTTCAGTGCTCTCCAGCAACTCTTGTGGCACTGTCGTTTCCAAACTGTATTGTTTTTTTGTCTTTTCTTTGGACCACAATATCAATGAAGAGGGAGACATGCTTCTATTTTAATCTCTTTGCTTTTATCCAGAAAAAAAAACAGAAAGATAATTCAAGATTAAAAACAATGTAAACATTGGAGCAAATTTCACTGACAAAAAATGGCTTCAGTAACTGTTTTCACAGTTTGTGTGTGTGTGTGTGTATATATATATATATATATAATTTTTTTTTTCTTCTTTTGTTGGCATCCTTCCATCTATTAAAGACGATGGTGTAGTGTCCATTTTACTGCATCTGCTCGAGTGGCTGAACAGACCAATTTTTTAATGGCAATCTCTGTTGCAGTGACTGCAAATGAACAGTAATGTTTGCTGGAGTTGCTGTTTTCTCTCCTTCATTCTGTCTCTCTTTTCTGTGGTAGCTTCTTTCCTCTCTTTTTCACTCCTTGTTGTCCTTTGTCTGACAAGGAGGTGCAAGGTCGCTCAGTTTTCTGCATAAATATATATATATATATATAAAATTAGGAGTGGTACCTGGCAATGCTCAGGATTTAAAATGTTAGAAATAAATCTCTTATAGTCTTAAATTTCTGATATATGGATTAATAAAGATTCTTTTTCTATATATTTGTTTTATCATCTTTTATTCTTTATATATTCTTGTATTTCAGTTGTTTATTTTTGTTTTTAAGTTGTTTATTTTTGTTCTTCTTCTTGTTTGTATTTTTTCTTTTTTTTTTTTGTATTTTTTTTATTATGTTTTATTCTTTATCAATTTTTTATTTATTTAACCATTTTTTAATTGTCTTTTAATTTTCTATTTTATTTGTATTTTATTGTTTTTTCCTTTAACCAATTTTTAATTATTTTTTTAATATATCATTGATTTATACCCTTATATTTTTATTTAGTTTTTCTTATGAAAAATAAGGACAAAAAGTTTTTTTTAACCCCCTCTCATACAAAAATAGGGTGTGGATCTTATTGAACTTTATTCTTTGCTGGTTGCCACCAATTTTCCTTTATAAAAGGATATGCACTCAGTTGTTGTACAAACAAACAAACATACGGACAGACAGACAGACAGAATATTTCTTTTATAGATAAAGTATATATGCACAGATTGCACAGTGAGAAACTAAAAGAACTCTGTGACCCTCTTCCTACCAATATCTCCTGGGCACAAAACAGAACACAGATATCTCATAGTATCCTTAACGGGAAATATATGCATACCCACATTGTATTTGAGTGTTCTTACAAGTTAGGGAAATTAAAACTTCACAGAGATTTTCTTTTATTTTTATGATAAACATTATGTTTTATATAGCAGTCTGATCTTGTAACAGCTTTTTATTCTGGCAATGATTTGGATTTTTATTGCTTTGCTCGACTTTCATGATACTGTTTATTGCATCTTTTGTATAATTTATTGCTGATTTGTATGTCACTCTTTCATTGTGTGCATGTCTTTGTGAGGTACAGAAAGAAAAAAAAAAGAAAAAATAAGCTGCACATGTTTTATACAAATAAAAAGAAATGAAAAAAAAAAAAGAGCTCACCTCAAAGTAAGATGATTTTAGTTTTTTTTATTTGTATATTTGTAGTTTAAAACTTTTTCTGAGATCAAAATATTTGTTGAAAGAGGCAATCAGACTAATATAGACATCATATATATCTGAAAATAATTGTATTTCTCTGTGTAATATATATATATATATATATATATGGGTGTGTCTGTGTATGTAATATATATATATTTATATGTGTCTGTGTATGTAATATATACTTTGCTACATCTATGAATAAAGAAGGCTCAGTATTAGTTATATAGCATATATATTTAAGTTAGGGTCGCATAGACACAGTCAATAGTAGTTAGTGACTGTCAGTTTCTTGGCAATGTGACCATTGGACCATTTATATATATTGGAGAATTTTTTGTTTAGCTTAGTCAGGTTCCTAGTTCGATACCTGCCCTTGCCAACTCTGCATATGAGTAGAACAGGGATTTGTGCGGTAAAGTAAGGAGCTGATTGTAGGTGTGGTGCAGATGCAAAAACAATCTCCTTGGTCTAGCACTAGTGAAAAGGGGGTAGACTCCCTTACTGTCTGGTTGATACTAACTTTAGGCCAGCCTGGCAACTTTACTACATTTTTATATATATAATATTATATATTAGAAAGGCATAGATGAAATAACATTGCTTGGTGATTGTCAGTTTCTTGTCTTCTTCTTAGACCAATTTCTGACCTATTATAGGATTTAAGGAAAAGTCATGTTTATGACTTGGTCTGATGATCCCAGAGGAAAGAAACTTACAGTCACCAAGCACCATTAATTCTGTATCTACACCATCTAGTACTTCTACTAAATTTTTATTTTTATCTATGTACATATTAGTAAAATTCTTATATTTGTATGTAACAGCAAAAAACAGCACATTGTAGTGTTCTTTTTATTAGAGCAATACCCATGAAATGCTCTGAAATGATATTTCCAGTGAAATTCTCATTGGAACTGATCATTATAGAATAAACATAATACTCACCTTCACAGGATGGCTGTGATTAGCGTCCAGTCACCAGACAAAAAAAGGACAGAGAGTAACTGAATACACTTTGTAGCAACTGAGAGGACATGGTCAAGTGTTCAGTATATATGGATATAAATATACACATTAAAACCACCAGCCAATCAAAATCTCAACAATCATCATCAAAATGTGATGACAACAATGCTTTATCCAAGAAATACTCGCGACTTAAAACTATTACCCCTTCTAATACTTGGATGAAAAAATTAACATGAAAAATATATTTGTTTGAAAGAAATAATAATCAAAGCTTCATCAAAATATTAAGCCAATTTAAGACTATTACAGCTACTATTACAGATCTATTTGTACTAAATAATGAGTTTGATCCTTACTGGATGTTCCATACTTGCAACCCTGTGTCACATCCTACCTGTTGCAAACTGGTTAGGTAGTAAATACCTATTTGGACAACAGAGTTAATAATAATGTCAAAGTTTCATCTAAAAAAAAAAAAAAGACAATTTAAGACTATTAAGTTCATTATTGTAAAGAATTGCACTTTTGCATGTGACCTCATTCAATTTGGGACATGTCACTTTTCTCTGCTAGGTCAGGATTTTACATAATTACAATCAATAAAACAAATGAAGAGATAAAAGAAAAGAAGAGAAAAAAATCAAGATTTATAAAAATGGATCAATCTGCATAAAAAGGACACATGCCAATCTGATTAATTATGCATTCGAAATGGCAGCTGTTGGTCGTCTTCCTCAAGAGCAGATATGCAAATAATTTTATTCGTGTACATGCAACCTATTAATTAAATATATTGAATGTGTCTAACTAATTCATTATTCATTCTGATGATATCACAACAGCTGTTCAGGTAGCAAAAAATCTTACAGGGGAAAAAAAGGGTATTTTTTTTGTTTTTTATCTACTTATATATATATATATATGCATGTAAAGTGCTGTGATGGTTTGCAGGCTAGTCTTGCAGATCCATTATAACTGAATAGTAAGTTTTATCCTTACCAGATGCCCCATACTTGTGACCTTGTATCACATCTTACCCATGGTGAACAGGTTGGGTAAATACCATGGGCATCCCATTGTGGTGTAATGGTTAGTAAGCTAGTCTTGTATATCTATTACTACTAAATAGTGAGTTCAATTCTCACTGCATGCCCCATATCCATTACTACTAAATAGCGAGTTCAGTCCTTGCTGGATGCCCCATACTTGTTACCTTGTATCATATCTTACCTGTGGCGAACAGGTTAGGTAAATATCCAGGCGATTCCCATCATAGTGTAATGGTTAGCAAGCTATTCTCACAGATCCATTATTACTGAATAGTGAGTTTGATCCTTTCTGGATTCCTCATACTTGTGACCTTGTATCACATCCTACCCATAGTGAACAGGTTGGGTAAGTCTCCTAGATCCATTACTACTTAATATCAAGTTTGATCCTTTCTGGATTCCTCGCACTTGTGACCTTGTATCACATCCTACCCATAGTGAACAGGTTGGGTAAGTCTCCTAGATCCATTACTACTTAATATCAAGTTTGATCCTTTCTGGATTCCTCGCACTTGTGACCTTGTATCACATCCTACCCATAGTGAACAGGTTGGGTAAGTCTCCTAGATCCATTACTACTTAATATCAAGTTTGATCCTTTCTGGATTCCTCGCACTTGTGACCTTGTATCACATCCTACCCATAGTGAACAGGTTGGGTAAGTCTCCTAGATCCATTACTACTTAATATCAAGTTTGATCCTTTCTGGATTCCTCGCACTTGTGACCTTGTATCACATCCTACCCATAGTGAACAGGTTGGGTAAGTCTCCTAGATCCATTACTACTTAATATCAAGTTTGATCCTTGCTGGATGCCCCAGACTTCTCACTATAGAAGTGCATATGGTGTGCACTTGTGGTGTAACAGTTATTGTTGCAAGAAATTGTCATAACAACCCAATTTGTTTTTTGTTGGAACATTTTCACCTGTTTTTTATATGAATGTATGTATACAGACATATATTTTCTTATATATATATTTTTTTTAATGAAGGCATTTGTGGTGTAATGGTTATAATTAAAGGAAATGGATATGGCAAGCTGAGTTCAAATCCTGGTTGATGCAGTTTCCATTTCACATAGCGCTAATTCCCTTGGGAAAAGTATGAATCCAACTACTCTTCCTCCAGTTATGGGTAAATAGTAGGTCAGACTGGGCTCTTTAACCTTGGTATGGCAACCAGTCAAGAAAAAAGAAAACTCTGAATTAAAACCTGTTAAACTCTACTTAACAATTGAACTCGTATCACACCCTTCTTGTGCAGAACCGTTGGATTAATAAATACACTGAACTAGAATATATAACTTTTCCATACACTACTTGGTCCAGATATTGAACTCTCAACCACCAAGTAACTAGAAACAATTTATCCAACACTTTTTGCTAGAATAGGTAATATTAAAAGACTTGATATATATCAAACAATAAAAGCTTTGAGATTTCAAGAATTCCAGAATAGTTGCCCCCCCCCTCCCTCACCAAAATAAAAAAAAATCCATTATCTTGGGACTATAATATCTGACAGACCATTCTTTTGTTTGTTTGGTAATTTCTATAGTGCAGTCACTATGTGGTTGTTGTATTTGTTCACCTGATGCAACCTTTGAGTTTCTGTTGTTTTATATTCAACTAAACTTGATAAAAACTACTTGAGACACAAAGTTTGCAAAGAAATGTGAAGTAAGACACAAGTTTGTTATATTGAAGAAGTCTCCCAAACCTCCATTTTTTCCCCATTATATTGACAAGAACTACATCCATCATTGCTATACATTAATCAATAACTGTCAACACAGTATATATAGTATATATATATATATATATATATATATATATATATATATGGAAGCGTGTGGCATAATGGTTAGAGTCTTGGGAAATGGACTTGTCGACCCGAGTTCAAATCCCAGACAAGGCTGTTTGCATTTCACATAATGCTAATACCTTTGGGAAAGGTATGAATCCATATATTCTCCCTCCAGCTATGGGTAAAATAGTAGGACAGACTGGGCTCTTTAACCTTGGGTAGGTAACCAGTCTAGGAGAGGAAAAACTCTAAATTCAAAATTCCTGAGGTCAGTCGTTGATTGGGTTTGTGGCATTCATGCACCAAATTCTTTCCTATCAACTGTGCCAAAAAGTGCGGATGGTCCAACACAAGCCTTCACCACTATAAACAAATCACTGTGTGGGTGTTCATTGTATGAACCCTCATGCATTGAAAATCAATGAGAGAGTCCATAATATATATATATATATATATATATATATATATATATATATATATATATATAAGGTTAGACTTCTGGCCATATCACGTATTCTGTTTATACAATGCTGCTGCATCTCTGACTACAATCTCTTGCAATCTTGCACTCACCTCTGGCTTTTAGAATGTAAAGTTAGAACCTAGTACACACTGTGGTTGATTTAGCTCAGTAGATAGAGCATCCACCTAGGTATCACAAGGTTCCAGGTTCAATACTGGTCCTCAACAACCCAGTGTATGAGTAGCTCAGCTTGGATCTGTGCATTACAGTAGGGAGCTGATGGTAGTGCCAATCCATGTCGGATGCAAAAACAATCTCCCTGTTCTAGTACTAGTGAAAAGAGGATAGACTCCCTTGCTGTCCATCACATACCAATAATAGGTCACTCTGCCAACTTTATTATTCACTGTATACACAGTAATGGCTAATACTCCTTGGTATAAATCTTGTCTCATGAGTTGGTTGAATAAGATTGAAGAAAACATCACAATATTTTTACATAGCTGTATATCCCTACATAACATAGACTTACATATAAATATATAGTATACAAAAGTACTGTACTGATTTATCTTTTTCTTTTCTTACTTCATCTAAATAGGAATCTATCCAGCTATCTCTCTCTCTCTCTCTCTATATATATATATATATATATATATATATATATATATATATATATATGGATAAAAGATTTAATTTCAGTTACCAACACATGATTTGGCCAGGAGTTTGTTCATGTAAACATATATTATATTTATTATTATTTTAAATATAAATTTTTTTTGTAATCTTTTGCAAACACTTCAAAATTCTCTGTATTTTGACCATTTTAACTTCAAATATCAAACATTTTTACCCTGATGAAGACTGTTTTTTCTTTGTATGCTTAAATATTTAAAAAAATTTCTATTATTATCGGATTCATTTCCATTTTCAACTGACATATGTATAAAATTCTGTATGCTTGTGTAATAACTGAGCACATATTTTTTTACAAAGGAAAATTGGTTTGGAGACCAAAGAAAAAGCAAAGTACAATAAAATCCACACCCTATTTTTGTCCAAGAAGGGAGTCAAAACATTTGAGCCCCCACATTTCCCATAAGAAAATCTAAATAAAAATACAATAAGAGGATATATAAAAGAATTAATTGAAATATAAAACAAATTAATAAATGATAAGAATCATAAAAGCAAATAATTTTTTTTTAAAGAATACTAACAAGAATAATAATAGAAATAAACAACTTAGAATATATAAAGAATAAAAGATAATAAAACAATTATATAAAAAAGACTTATTAATCTATATATAAATATAGATAAGAGATTTATTTTTAACTTTTTAGACCATGGGAAACTAGCTCTGTTAGTATATCTATATATGTATATATATTTATTTATTAGTAAATAAAAAGGCTTAAAAATTGGCTATTTTGAAATTATGGTACCATTTCCACTCGCAGGTATCTGAATATACCGATGAGCTTCATCAGACCACTAAATTTCTTGAAAATGGTATACAGATAAATTCTGAGGTTTCTTTTATATATTTTCTAGTGATCCCTGTGATGGTATCTGGTTTCAATTCATCTTATCTTTTTAGGAGGTGGTTATATTTCTGACCTAGTGGAAGATGTTCATCTGGGTGGTTTAAAGCATTCCATCAGCATAGGAAAGGGCCAGTTGGAGACTTATTGCTTGCTCTGTTGGTTTTTTTTTTTCAGACTGGTCATTTTTAGTTCAAAGTTTTCTTTTCTTTTTTTATATTCTCATGTTTCTTATCATGTGGACTCATCAATTTTAATCTTTTTTACATGGCATTCATCTGACAAAAAGTGGGATCTATTTTGAATACATTAGACTAGAGTATCCTATAACAGTTGGCTACTTATGTATATATATATATATAAGTGAGAAGAAATGTTTTGATGAAATATTTATGATATATAGTTTAGTAAGAGTCTGTGGATACTGAAATATAAACAGAAGGTAAATACCCTACAAAAAGAGTTATGAACTTGAAAAAACATTCTGGACATTTTTGGAAGGAAGATTCTTTTAATGCTAACATAGAGACGGATTGCTGTTGACCCTGTATTGAGAATCAAGATTTTCCTTATTTGAGAGGCCAAATTATAATACAATTTTCTCTCAGACATAATAAAAAAAATATATTTTTGTATGTATTTTCCCAAACCATCTGCCACAAGTAGGATGTGACACAAGATCAATTTTTAAGTAGAGTAAAAAAAAATTTAAAAAACAGTGTAATATGAGTGTGTGCTGAAAAATTCATATGATGATGTCATATCTGCTGTTGATGAGTTTTTTTGCCATTGGGATCCAAGTATTGCAACACCAATAGAAGAATTATGTGAACCACAAGGAGAACTATGCTAAAATAAACCTTATTGGATACATTCAATGAGAGTATCTTGGTGAGCCTGTGAACTTTTCAGTCATCCCTCATATGAACATGACGTAAATACACACTAAAAAAAAGTTTAAAAATAAAGAAAAATTCTGATTACTTTTTTGAAGGAAGATGCTTTTAATGCCAACAGAGAGTGGGGTGGGGGCTTGCTATTGGCACCGTATTCAGAATCAAGACTTGTTATTGACTTGTTCTTTGATTGAGAGGCCATACTATAATATAATTCAGTCTCAGACATAATGCAACCTGCACGCTTTGTAGCTAAAAATTTGTAGCATGGTAGTAGAGGAGGTGACGATGCTCTGGAAGAGAAAAAAATGTTTTAATGAAATATTGTTTAACAAAAATCTATGGATAGAAAAATATGAACATAACATAAATACCCAATGAAAAAAAAGTTTTGAACATTAAAAAAATTTGGGTTACTTTCTGAGATCTTCTTTATCCAACTCCTCTTCATGAGTAGGATGCAATAGAAGGTCAATTTATTCAAAGTTTGGATTTTTGAGTTTTTCTTCTTCTAGATTAGTTACCATACTAATGTTAAAGAGTCCTGTATACCCTACTATTAATCATAACTGGAGGAAGAATAATTAGATTCATACCTTTTCCAAAGGTATTAGTACATATGGGAAATGCAAACAGTCTCTTCCAGGATTTGAACTATATAATTAAATGATGTCTAGACAACACAACACCAATTTTTAAGAAAAGAAATTGCTAGTTTCAAATTGTTGGTTTCTTTTTAGTTTCTTTGTTTAATTACATATTAACCTTGGTGGGTTATTTAATGCCAAAGTTATTCTTGAGGGATATCAGTAGTGGTACTATTTAACCCATGGCTGGGAGAACTATCTTTAATCTTTTTATAAACCAAAATACACTTTTAAGGTTTTGTCTTTAAAATTATGGATCTTCACTTTATAACCTGATATTTGTTCTGGTAATTTACCATGAACACGTGAACTCTTCCAACTATGAATAGCAGCAGGTTCTGCTCTTAAGCGAGAGTCAATATTCCAGTGGTCTGACCACCTCTCGAGTACCCTTCTCATTTGTATATGTTTGTACTACTGTACTTTGTTAACATATTTGTTTAACTCATTTCATCTCTTGTGTCTTTATTCTGGCCCCTAACCAAGCCACAACAATATCCCATTGCTTTCTAGGGAATCCCTGTTGTGTATTGGCTAATTTGTTGGACTGCAACATTGTTGTAAGGTTGATATGCCATTAAACAAAGAAACCAACCAACCCATTGCATCCTTTAAAAAGTCATTAAAACATTAGAAAATGTTTTCATTTCTTTTAAGTTGTATATATTAATTAAATTTGGACTTAGTTATTGACTAAAACTTTTTGTTGTAAACATACTGAAAATTAATTGAGTGTGGCTTTATTACTAAACAAATTCCAACAATTCTATCTGATTAATAAATGTCATTAATATTCTTTTTTCTCTCAAAATGTGTCTGCAAGAGGACAATATTTGATCTGCAATGAATCAAATTCAAAACAAAAATTGTTGATCATTTTAAGAGACAAAAATCAATGAAAATTCATTGATCTTTGGTAATTGCACTAAAATGTTCTCAAACTGAAAAGGTTTCTGAGCGCCTCCCCCTCACCTGACATTCCTCACCCCTGTTCATAACACTGAGATTCATCCAGTATGAGAGGATAGGGTTTTTTATAATATCTAAAACTGGGTAGAAAAAATAAATTTGAATGAAATTACATTTAGTTAAAAATACACAATCTTCTTTTCCCATTTCTATCCATCCCTGGGGGTGGGGAATTTTTGAATTGTAGAGAAATGTGTGATCACAAAATGTCAGAGAAATGAACCTCCTAATTTAAAGAAATTTATAAACAATTTTATGCATTTCATGAATTTATTTTTTTACAAGTGATTTCTCTCAGTTTAACTTTTAAACAAAAAACAAATAGAAATAACAGATTATTTCATTTTTTAATTTATTCACTTATAGGCCACTATTGGTGTCCATTAGGTTCAATATAAAGTCACATCCTATATGTAAAATTTATTTTATAATTAACTGCAAATAATTAAGGGCACTACATCTATAATCTGTTGTTGATGATCTTTTTGACCATGGGGGTCCAATCACTGCAACACTGATGGAAGAAGTGTGTAGACGCAATTTATAGAATCTATTTTATAATTAACTGCAAATAATAATTCTGTAATATGATATAATGTACATAATAATTTTCATCTCTCTCTACCACTACAAAAAAAATATATACATATGCAACTGGTATTTGTCAGTGTCAGCCTCATGTTGTTCTGGACTGCTATTAATACAGGTTGTTTTTCTTTTCAATGTCCTCTGTACAACCATGTCTATGTTATTTTGCCTGCAATTACTTTTGTCTCTTGAAAACTCTATAAAGTTGTTTTCTTGATTTTTATGTTTTCTGATCTGACTCTTGACCTTTTCTTCATTGTGCCAAAATCAATCCTTCATTAGTTTGACTTGTGTTTTTCTCAAACACTTCAATACCCAATTTGACACCTGTTTTCAGTGTTGATCAATCCTTGTTATTTTCAGTCTTTCAATATCCCCTCGGGGGGGGGGGAGCACCTCATCAAGGCGTAATGGTTAACAAGCTTGTCTCAAAATCAGTTACTACTTAGTAGTGAGTTCAGTCCTCACTAGGTACCTCATACTTGCGGCCTTGTGCTAAATTTAAACACTTGCTTGGTTAAGGTCAAGTCTCACTGAAATCATTGGTATATAGGCAGACTGGGCTCTTTAACCTTGGTTAGGCAACCAGTCTAGGAGAAGGAAATCTCTGAATTCAAACCTCCTAAATCTCTGCTGGGGTGGGGGGACACTACTAGAATAGGCTCAGTCCTACTTAGTGATCTAGTTCAATTCTTTTTTAGATATTTAAACATGTGAGGTAATGTAACACTCATTAAAATGTTGGAAATTCATATTTTTTCTATAGTGTAGTCTTAGTAATGTGTAAAGTCCTATTGTGAGATAACCTGTAACCAATGGCAAGTTAGGCAGGACCTAGAATACACTGTTTTCATTATCAGAGAGGTAAACTCCACAAAAAAAAAAAAGTTATAGAAAATGGAGTTGATAGAGATATCAATTGTAGTTGGTATCCTTGGAACAATCCCAATGGTGGAATATTATTGAGTTCCATAAATACCAGCTGTTTTGGGCACCAGTCAGTAGTGATTAGTCAAAAATGACACCAAAACTGTTTCTTAACTTTGATGATCTGACAGAAACTGATGCTTTCAGTATGACTTGAGTGTAAGTTAAACTGATTAGTTTACTGCTTCAAATTAATCTTTAATCTTTCAAATGAAACGTATTGTTAGAACAAAAGTTTATCTTAAGTATGCTAAGTATGTAGGCTTGTCAGAAGAATTATGACATTACAAATTGGTTCATGCAAGACATGGCTGAAAATCTGAGGAAGAATTGGAATTGCATAGACCACACTACTAAAATAAGCCAGGGTATGTAGAAGAATCCAGGAGAACTGAAAGACTTGCTGTCTCTCAGACTCCAGTGTAGAGCTTGTGGTTTGGTTTCTTATTGTTTTGTTTTTTTGTTTAATGGCATATCAACCTTTGTGGGCAATTTAATGCCAAAGCACCCTTGTAGAACAGTAGTGGTAAATAGAGGAGATTCATGCTTTTACATCTCCATTTCTCTCTCTCTTTTTAACTAAGCTAGCTGGACGAGTAGAGATGCGTGGTGTCTCTGTCTACTAACGTGAGGTGGGGGGCTTTGTTCCCCACATTCAGGCTCATATCCATGCAGGTACACAGCCTTAAGACTCATTCTGTGGGTTATTCCTCAAGTAAGTGACTGTCACATTCTGTAGAGCTCCTTTCTACTTTCCTTGAGTTATTTTATGCCAAGACGTTTTGTTTTATTTATTATATTGGGTATTCAAAAATGTTTAACTCATCTTTGATCTATTTAAACATAGATGGGACCCTAACATGTACTATCAATCCAGGTCAGAGTGTACCTGGGAATAATCGCAATGAGGGGTACTCCATACTCCTCAAAGCTTCAGAACTGAAACCTCACCACTAGATGTAGTTTAACATTATACCCAGGACACTTACAAATTTGAATCAAACCCAAGATAATTTCTTCAATCTGATTATATTAAATTAACAATCCAGCATGTTAGTCACTACACCGCAGGGTCCCTCCTCTCACTTGAGCTTGGATGAAAAACTTGCAAGGAGTAAAATAATAACAACAATGCAAATCAAGAAGAAGGAAAAAAATCCTCTTTGACAACTTAATGAGTTGAGCGAGAGAAATGTCCTGTAACGAATGATTTAATTAAGATTAAAAAATAGAAAAAATAACCAAACATATTTTACAGGGTAAACTCTTTGAACTTTAAAAGAAATCATTATTTACAAAGCATAAAAGACATTTTAATTATTTTTTCATTAACAATATTGAAACATTATATCAATGAAAAATTCCCAGAATGCATTGCTTCTTCTGCATTAGTATTTTTTTTTTTGTTTCCTGATACTGAATGAAAAATCTGATTTTATCAAAAAATGGACATCAGTTGTATTGTAGATAGTAAGAGATAATGGATGATGAAGAAGAATGAAACAAACAAAAGTTGTCTGCAGAATACTTATTCTACATTTAGCAAGAAATAAATTATCTTATTAATGGATTCCAGAATTAGCAGCAAAGAACAGAATGAGGAAGTGATGACAGTATTTTAAAGATAATAATAATTTTATTCAGTTTGCTATTTATAAGTTGTAACAGTCAATCTGTTGTTGTGTTTCCACAATGTCTTGGTATTATTCATGATTCAGAACGATTTGAGGGACACATGAGTTTTATAAGTTTTAACAAATGTTGAGTAATTAGTATTATTTGTATTATTCAGACTATTGTCCTCATCTTTATTGTTATTGTACAATGTTTCAGCTTCTTCAGGTATTTCTTTTTTGGACTCAGAGAAATGTTGAGTGGTTGAAGAGTCTGAAAGTTGGCACTTAGAGGCAAAAAGACCAGACTTTCATTTAGACATTTGTGAGAGCTAATTGACTTTTTTTCATGTGTGTGTGGGGGAGGGTCTTGTTGAAGAATCATTATTTAAGGACAGATCTTAAAAGTGTGTTGTCATTTATCATCATCATCATCATCAGTCATCTCATAGAAGAATTGACAACTCAAGATTATCGAGTTGATCAAAAGTTATCTTTAAATATATTTCTATTTAAATATCTTTTTTTTCGGGGGGCACTGACAGTGGTGGGATTGGGTGCTTGCTGCTCACATGGATCCCCAAATGGGTTGGAGGAGGCTCTTTGGCCTTGGTCAGTGGCCCACCTGGGTCAGGAAAGGGAACTGACACATGGTGTTTGGTGCTTTGCCTCAGGCTATGAGGTGGATCAAGAGTGGAGTCCCTGGGGTGGTGTGACACTGAAATCCAGTGCTACCCAGCAACTCCTGCAACATTACCACTGCCAAACTGCATTGGTTCCTATTAAAGTTTGACTTTTTATATCCCAGTTTATAAAAAGGGTAACTGTGAGTCTTTTAAGCAAGAATAAAAACAAGTCAACACACTCTGGTAACAGGATAAGATTCCGCGCCGGTCAGTGTGTGTATGTGTGCGCATGTCCGGAAATGACTCCTTTATTTATCAGGTTACAACAGTTCCTTACTTTTCCTTGGATCACAGTGGTAGTGTGGAGAGGTGGGATATGCTGCTTGAGTAACAGCGCATCCTCCATATGAAACCGCCCAGGCCATGTAGTTAAAAAAATTGCTCCTACTCCATCATTCTTGCAGATGGAAGGATGCCATCAAACAACATCAGGTCATGCTGGCGTATGGATATCCCTGATTTTCCTCGCTCCAAGCATCCTATCAGTCATCACCCAGCAGGCTTCCACCATGGCATTTAGAATCCGCTCAGAGCTGATATAGTTTTGTTTATTGGCTCACAAAGGTGTGTCCATGTGTAGGTGTCCACAGGAGAAATGTCTTATGAGTTCTGCTTACTTCTCCAGCAGTGTCTGGCCTGTCATTTTTATTTTACTTGAATTTTTGTGTGATAGGGGTAAGTGGCATAACACTGTTTTTTTGTGGAGTGTTGCTTTCAGGATTTGTTTAAGACTGCATGCAGCACCTTGTAATCAGTTTCTCATCTAGATTTTTTCTCTTACCATCTTTGTCCAAGTGGTGCAATAATCAGTACAATACATATCTATCAGCAAACTAAGATAAATACATTTATATCAATGTAGGCAATATTGGTTTGGTGAAATGGTTAAAGCTGTCTTGTAGATCTATTACTACTGAATAGTGAGTTTGATCTTTGCTGGAATGCCAATTTTGTTGTGATATATAGATTTGAACTGACAGAATATATAGATTCAACAAGATAAATACATAGATATAACAGACTGAGATAAAATCATAAATTTGAAACAGACTAGGACAAACACTCAGATATCAACAAACTAGAATAAATACATTGATTTGACAGACTGAAATAGATTTATAATGGAGGTGAACAAATTAAGATAGATGGGTGGATGAGACTCAGACTAAGATAGATAGACAGACAGACAGACTAATTTTACATTTGGCTTTACAGATGTTCTAACAGATGAAGCAAGAGAAAAGGCCAACAAATTGGGATAATTTAACATTAATCAAGTTTAAAGTAGACAGAATTGACCCAAGCAAGGAAAAACATGCAATCAGACCAGAAAAGAAAAGAAAGATTGCAAATGAGAGACACTAATTAAATATGATCAGTAAATTGATGTTAAGTATTAACTAGCAGCCAATAAGTAGGAGATTTCTGTATGTACTCTAACTCTCTGATAGAATATAAACCAGGGGGGGGGGGTGCTGAAAGTTCATATGATGATGTCATATCTGCTGTTGAGACTTTATTGAACCAATAGGATTAAGTACTGCAACACCAATGGGTAATTCCATGTCAAATAATCATAAAAGTAAAATTGTCACCCACCCTTCAATCTTTCTGAATTTTGTACACTATGGATATATGTTAAAGTTAGACATTACCCCAAAATTGGCTTAATATATTAAATTGGCAGAGTTATGTCAATTATTAACTCTCCCAATTTGATGAGGGGTACAAAAATGGCGACTTTTTGTAACCTATTTTGTCTGTAAAATTGGTTCTAGGCTTCCCTACTCCTAAAACTTAGTTATAAAAGCATTTGTGCCAAGGAATTCAAAATGCTATTAAAAAAGTCTAAAGCCAAACAATTTTAAGTTATTGATGATTTCTGATTTTTTCATAGCTATCAATATCCCAATGAGGTGCCTATAATTTCTAATCCCCCACTTCTTCTCTCTCTCTCTCTCTCTCTCTATCCTCTCTTCTCTCTCTCTCTAACTTTACCTCTCTCTATGTTTACTAAACCATTATTTTTTTCCTACTTGAGAATTCCTCTTTTTTTTCTCCATCACTTTCCCAATATTTTCTTAGTTTTCTTGTTTATCTCTTGCATTTTTAGGGGCAGAAATTTCATTCCATTTATATAATACATCTTACCTTCCATCATATACCACTCATTTCATTCTTTCTTTTTCATTCCTATTCTTTTTTTTTTTCTTTTTCTTGCTCTCTCTCTCTCTCCTCTCTCTCATCTCTCTCTCAACTTTCTTTCTTCACTTTTCTCTTTCTTTCTATTTAGTCTCATTCTCTCATCCCATTTTTTTATTCTTATTCTCATTCTCTTATGCCCTCTTATAATTTCTCATTCTCATATCCCATTCTTATCATCTTTATCTCTTCTCATTCTTTATTCTTATCATTCTTATTCTCTTCTCTCGTCCATTCTTCTCATTCTTATCTCTCATTCCCATTCATTTCATTCTTATTCTCTTCCTCTCATTCCATTCTTATCATTTCTTATACATTCTGTTATTCAACATTATCCCTTTCTCCATTAATTCAGTTATTGTTTTACCTTGAAACTTAAAAACTCATTCTTCCTTTATGTTGAATTTTGCTCCAAGAAGTGGAAATCAATTAAATTGTTAGCTGTGTCACAATAAATAGAAGGGCAGATTGCAAACTGAAAATAAAAGGCAGTAATCTCCTTTTGTTAAAGGAAACAGAAGAACATGAAAGCAGCGGCCATTTGAAATAAGACAAAGGCATTCTTTCTTTTCTTTTTTTTATCTTTTCTTTGAGTGTAATTAATTTTTAAGAATTAAATGGACAAGATTCAATTCAATAATTTTATTCTTTCAATCTTGATACATGTCCAGTTTTTTTCTTTTGTTTTATTGTTTTGTTTTTTTTGCGATAATGGCTTGATTGTTCTAGAGGTGAGAAACTGACTGGTCAGAACATCTTGGCCTTTATGAAATATCATCATTTGGCTTGACCCATTGATGAAGACATTACAAGATGGAGACTGAAAACAACCATTTAAAGAATATTGTTATTATTAGACATTACTTTTGCCAGAAACAAATTGATACATTTCACAAATGAATATCGGCCAAAAATATGAACGCATATGAATTTCTATGGTTGCTAATTTATAATACTTAACTCTTTGTTGTGTGCATACACATACATATATATATATATATATATATTATATATATGGTAGTGAAACCATAAAGTCAACAGCACTTGGTAACTATCAGTTTCTCACCTATACAAACCAAGACTTCATGACTTCACTACCTAATATAGATATATGCTCTCTCAATGTTTATTGAGCATATGATATAGTAAACTATGTAAATATATATTCTATATATGACTATACTATATATATATATATGTATGTATGTATATATTATTATATATATATATATATATATTGAGGGGCTGGTTTAGCTCGTCAGTAGAGCATCTGGCTAGGAACCACAAGGTACTGGTTTGACACTGCCTCATCAACTCTGTGCACAAGTTTCCCAGCTTGGAACGTGCTTGTAAAGTTGGTCCCTCCAACAACTTTAAACATATATTCAATGTTTTATAAAAATGAGATTGAGGATTTACTTCTCTTCAAACACAAAAGAATTCCCTGGTCTAGTGCTAGTGAAAAGGAGATAAGCTCTACACTGTCTAGGCTGATAACAACTATAGGCCATGACTATATATTATATATTATATATATATATATAATATGTTTCTATTGCAATGACAGAAAAGGATTTAGTGTTTAGCTTTTATTCAGTGAATGGATGTCATAATTGTGGTTGTAGGCAGTTTAAAAACTGTCGCAAAGTCTGTGTCAGTAGGCTGAATACTTTCATTTTTGTTGTTTTTTTTCGGAGATCATTCTAATTATGTACTGAAATTTCATGGCTCTAATGTGCCCAGGATGGTATATATATATATTATATAATATATATAATATATATGTGTGTGTGTGTGGTGTATGTGAGGAGAGACGGAGAGGGACAGGGGAGAAATCCCTCAAAAGGAGCCAGTGAATGAGCTGTCATTGGCATCTGGGTTTTCATTGGGTTGGGTGGAGTGGCTATTGAATATATGATTGCATGAACTTGAAGTAGATGAGGGAGTTGAGATGAAGTATAGGAAAAGAATAGGATAGAAAATAAGATAAAATGTTTGTCTTATTTTGTGCCTTTTTTTTTTTTTTGCTATTTGTTAGGACTATGGAAGGACTAGTTTTAGTCAGTTTTTTACGCCTGATGAGCTTAGTAAGTGAAACTGTTAGTTGTAGACCTGACTCATTAGGATTAATTATATATATATATATATATTATATAATGAAACTTTAACACTCACTGTACTCTGTCATTTATACATAAAACTTCTAGTAATGGACTTAGTTAAAATAGATTCCCTCAATAAAAAAGAAAATACTTTCCAGGCTAGAATCAATATGTCAAGTAAAGAAAAGGCACAAAAAAGTCAAGCTGCATTTTTTTTTTTGTATTTTTACAGAATCAAATGCCATTGGTTGGTGGGTATCGTAAACAGACAATATAAAACTATGCAACACGCAGATGGTAATACAGTAGGCAAATGTAAAAAATGGAGGTTCAGGATTGCAAATATGCAGCTGCTGATTTCGTGTATAATACATGAAATATATACATAAAACATTCTGATATATACTATATTATATATAATATATTATATATATATAATTTAAGTGAATCCGACAATTAATGTCAAATATCTGTCCTGAAGTAGATGTTTTTTGTATACTTAATTTTTTTGTTTCTTTCTATTATTAATTATTGTATTTTATTTTGTATTATGATAATACTAATAGGATACTATGTTATACAAGGAAAAATCTTGGTGAAACTCCAATAAATAATTTTTATCCCATACATATTTCCTTTCGTTTAATGCTTTCTCATACATATATGTATATATGCAATACAGTGATATTTTGTGTCTGCAATTTGGTTTCATGGTCCTTTTGCAGATACATCACCCCATTTCACACTGATATCATTACATGACTGATTTCGGCAACTTGAAAAGATCAAGAAACAAAATTGCAGGACACAAAATGGCTGCCACAGTTAACGAAATTATATAGCTTGATTGGCAAGAGAAATATGAATGTTGAAAGTGCATCAAAAAAGATGTATTGTGGTATTTGCAAAATAGTTCATAGATGAACTTCTAGTGAAAAATGACTATAATTTTTGGCATATAAATAACCCCCAAGGGTTCTCATGCCATTAAAGCAACTAAAGAACCAAAAGTTTGATGTTTAAATCATTCCCATTTTTTTCCATTTAAACATGGATGCAATCAATCTTACAAATCTCTAACATATTACCTGTATAAATACATAATAAATAGAATATAATGCAATTATGCACTGCATGTTGTAATGTTTTATTTCTTTGTAAATAATATTTTTCTTTGTGAAGATTTGGAAACTAAATGTTTTTAGTTGAACTTTTACATGTATCTGAAGCTCACTCGTCTAAATTTTAGCCCTCAATGCAAAACAAAAAATCGACTGATAGCTCATACTTGGAAAACAGTAATTTGAACTCTAAGTCAAGATCATAAATATATATATATAATATATATTTAATATATAATAGTGAATAATAGCTGTATATCTAATGTAACAATAGGATAAAACCATCTTTCAAAAGCAGGATTTCTTTTAAAAGGACAATAGGTTCACAGCTTTATTTTCTCTGTACATAATTCAATTCTGAACAACGCATATTTGGTTTATTTATGTAACATTCTATTCTGCTAAAGGATTATATTTATCAAGCTGACATGACTTTGGTGTCAGCCCTGATGTAATTTCTAATACGATGATAGATTTTATGTGATTATATTTCTCAGATATCAAAATGCGGAACTTGTGTTTGTATATCTTTATAAATGTGATGGTAATCAATATTTTTCTGTATATTACTACCTCTTGATTTTATATGGGAAAAGCATAAATATATTTGTTCCTTAAACTTTACTATGACATATGGTTGATATGTATATATATATATATTTACATTATATAAATAATAAATATATATAATTATATATATAATATATATCACAACACACGACACACCACCACATATTAACATTTATATAGACAAATATATCAATAGAGCCTTATAAATATTATTTCTATTCCATTTGTTTATCTATATATATATATATATATATAGTCATATGGTTTTATTATATTTATAAAGAAAGAGTGTTTCAATATTTAGGTTTGGATAGCATAGACAGAGAATTTATGGCAGTTGATGACAAATAGGCTTTCCTTTGCGTAAATTGACCTTGTGTCAATTTGGAAAGGTGTGAATCAACTAATTCTCTCTTCAGCATATGGTAAAATAGTAGGGCAGACTGGTTTTAACCATACTTAGGCACCAGTCTAGAGAAGGAAACTCTGATTCAACTGCTTTCCTCTGCTTTAAATTGAGCTGGTGACAACAGGGAACATGGGTAATTAACATAAATTGTTTCGATTTAACATTAAGCTAATTTGTTGTTAATTTCGTAATTACAAAAAAAGTTGATTTTTTTTCAAAAAACTGATAAACGTAAAAAAATGACTGTTCTTAGCTTTCTTAGGTTAAGCTACTTAAAACATTTTCTCTCTCTCTCCTGGGTCATGAATGATAGGTATGGTTGGCGAAGCGATTGTATGATATCTGTGTTGCTGTATGACATGATGATGTTATTTTTTAATATTGAAATAAATTAGAAATAAAGTAAAAAATAAGCATAATCCTTTTTATGTTCTATTTAAATTTAAATTAGTCTTTCTAAAATAATAACTGAATAATATATATATTAATATATAATTATTATTTAGATAATAATAATAATATATAATAAATAATAAATAATAATATAATAATATTAAAAATAAAAATTAAAGATAAAAAATAAAAATCAAAATAAATTAAAAAAAATATATATATAATATAATAATAATATATAGATAATAATAATAATAATAATTAAAAATAAATTAAAAGATAAATAAAATAAAATAAAATAAAATTACAAGAAAATTAAAATATATAATATAATAATAATATAATAGATAATAATAATAATATAATTAAAAATAAAATTAAAGATACAATAAAAATAAATTAAAGATAAAATAAAAATAAAAATAAATTAAAGATAAAAATAATAATAATAATATAATATATAATAATATAATATATATATAATATATTATTTAGATATAATATAATAATAATAATAATTTAGATAATATATAATATAATATTAATAATAAATATAAAACTAATATAACTTTTACACTATATTTAATTATATTAAAACTTAAATATTTGTGACCAGAGGGCAATATTTTGTTAGTATGAATACGCAACGGTTCACTCAGTAAACCCAGTCTTTATTTTATTTTCTCCTCACTCTTCCATTTTCATGCGTTCACAACCTGCCCTCTTTTTTCTTAACAATTATCTTCTTCTTTAGAAGCAAGTGAGGATAAGAACACTGCCATTCCCCATCTAATGATTCAATACATTATCAGACTTTTTCAAATTAGCTAGTTACTAAGAATATAAGAATCAAGGGATTGTCTCTATAATTAAAGATACTCAATCATCATCATCATCATCTTCGGCATGCCAATTTGACAGATTCTTTGAATCGCTCTGCCAATCTGTTCCCTGTCTTCATCACACTTGGTAGGTCTCTAGACAGCATACCAGATCTGCAAAAGAGCTGGTGAAATTGTAGGTTTTACTGTCAGCGATACTGTGTGTCCCTGTGTAGGATCCATCAGAGAACACGCATTTATGGTTTTGTCTTACTTGATTCAAGGGATGTCTCTATCATTCATTGGAATTGCAGTTTCCTGGAAGACTATAATATAGTCCTTGATGCCGCTGAAGTTACAGCGCCTCCTGTGAATGAAGTCCATGTTTGAATAACATTCTCCAGACACAGATGTCATGTGAAGGTTGTCCCGAAGATGTTGATGTCCGATGCTTTGTTGCTGCTGTTTCTTCTGGACTTCATGGTGTTGTGCCTGGTGGCTTCCGATATGAAGCAGTCCACCCTGGACTGTTTCAATATCTGATCAGGGATTGTCTTCTATAAGAATTAAAGGTAGCTCAATTATTGTCATCATCAGGCATCCTGTCAACACAGATTCTTTGAACTCCTCAACTCCATCCCTATCAGCCATTGCACTTGGTAGGTCCCACTAAGTATGAATCCAGCATCTGCAGGCGAACTGGTGAATGGGCTATAGGATGGATGGTGAGGGGATGTCAAAGGAATCTGTGTTCAGGATGCCTTGATGATGACCTAATTGAGCTACCTTTAATTCTATAGAGACAATCCTTGATTCAGATATGAACAGTCCAGGGTGGACTGTTCATATCTGAAGCCACCATGGCACACACCATGAAGTCAGAAGAAAGCAGCAGCAACAAAGCATCGCACTCAACATCTTCAGGGACAACTTCACATGCGACATCTGTGGTCGAGAATGTATTCAAACATTGGACTTCAGATTCACAGGAGGCGCTGTACTTCAGGGGCACAAGGACTATATTATAGTCTTCCGAAACTGCAATTCCAATGAATGATAGAG
>CM042174.1:18883548-18902322 GCA_023376005.1 Doryteuthis pealeii
AGAAATAAACATTACAACATTGCAGTGCATAATTCATTATATTCTATTTATTATGTATTTATACAGTGTAATATGTTAGAGATTTGTAAGATTGGTTTCATCCAATTGTTTTAAATGGAAAATGGGAAGAATTTTAAAACATCAAACTTTGGTTGTTGTTTAGTTGGTTTAATGGCATGTAAAACCCTTGGGGGTTATTTTATGCCAAAAATTATAGTCATTTTACTAGAAGTTTCATCTATGAACTATTTTGCAAAATACATCTTTTTGATGCACATTTCAACATCAATATTCTTTGCCCAATCAAGGCTATATATTTCGTTGAACTGTGCAGCCATTTTGTGTCTGCAAATTTTGTTCTTGATCTTTTCAAGTTGCCGAATAGATGTAATGATATCAGGTTGAAATTGGCTGATGTATCTGCAAAAGGACCATGAACAAAAATTTGCAGACACAAAATATCATGTATTTGCATATATACATATATGTATATGTAGAAGATAATCGAAGAAAATATTGTATGGATAAAATTATTTATTGGAGTTTTCAACCAAGAGTTTGTCCTTGTATACATAGTATCCTATTTAGTATTATTCATATAAAAATAAATACAATAATAATAATAGAGAAACAAAAAAATAAGTATACAAAAACTAGTCTTCTTCAGGACAAGATATTTTGACATAATTGTCGGATTCACTTACATATATATAAATATATATATATAATATATATATATATATATCAGAATGTGTTTATGTATATATTATTCATGTATATACACAGAAATCAGCAGCTGATATTTGCAATCCTAACCTCCATTTTTACATTTGCTACATGTGATTACCATCTGGTGGTTGCATAGTTTTTATATGTTCTGTTTACGATACCACCAACCAATGGCATTTGACTTCTGTAAAAATACTAAAAAAAATGTCAGCTTGACTTTTTGTGCCTTTTCTTTACTTGGACATATTGATTCTAGTCCTGGTAAGTTATTTTCTTTTTTTTCTGATTGAGGGGGAATCTATTTTAACTAATCTCATTACTAGAAGTTTTATGTATTAACTATGACAGAGTACAGTGAGTGTTTAAAGTTTCATATATATATATAAATATATATATATATTAATCCTAATGAGTCAGGTCTACCAACTAACAGTTTTCACTTACTAGCTCATCAGGTAAAAAACTGACTAAAACTAGTCTTCCATAGTCCTAACAAATTAGCAAAAAAAAAAAAAAAAAAGCACAAAATAAGACAAACATTTTATCTATTTTCCTATTCCTATTCTTTTCCTATCTTCTATCTCACTCCCTCATCTACTTCAATTCATGCAATCATATATTCAATTGCCACTGCACCCAACAAATGAAAACCCAGCATGCCAATGACAGCTCATATCACTGCTCCTTTGTAGGGATTTCTCCCCTGTCCTCTCCGTCTCTCTCTCTACTACACACACACACACACATATATATATATATATATATATTATATATATATATATACAGTCCTGGGTCAACTTAGCAGCCATGAATTTCAGTACATAATATAGACTATCTCCTGAAAAAAACAACAAAAAAATGAAAGTATTCAGCTAACTGACACGACTTTTGGACAGTTTTTAAACTGCTACAACCACAATTATGACAGCCATTCACTGAATAAAAAGCTAAACACTAAACCTTTTCTGTTCATTTGCAATAAACATATAATATATATATATATATATATATATATAGTCAGTGGGCCTATAGTTGTTATAGCTAGACAGTGTGGAGAGCTTATCTCCTTCACTAGCACTAGACCAGGGAATTCTTTTGTGTTTGAAGAGGAAGTAAATCCCTCATCTGTCATTTAATAAAAAATAATGAATATATGTTTAAGTTTGTGGAGGGACCAACTTACAGCACGGTTTCAAGCTGGGAAACTTGTGCACAGAGTTGATGAGGGGCAGTGTCAAACCCAGTACTTGTGGTTCCTAGCCAGATGCTCTACTGACTGAGCTAAAACCAGCCCTCAATATATATATATATATATATATATATTATATATATACATACATACATATATATATATATATGTATAGTCATATATAGAATATATATTTACATAGTTTACTATATTCATAAGTGCTCAATAACATTGAGAGAGCATATATCTATATTAGGGTAGTGAAGTCATGAAGTCTTGGTTTGTATAGGTGAGAAACTGATAGTTACCAAGTGCTGTTGACTTTATGGTTTCACTACCATATATATATATATATATATATATATATATATGTATGTGTATGCACACAACAAAGAGTTAAGTATTTATAAATTAGCAACCATAGAAATTCATATGCGTTCATATTTTTTGGCCGATATTTCATTTGTGAAATTGTATCAATTTGTTTCTGGCAAAGTAATGTCTAATAAATAACAATATTCTTTAAATGGTTGTTTTCAGTCTCCATCTTGTAAATGTCTTCAATCAATGGGGTCAAGCCAAATGATGATATTTCATAAAGGCCAGATGTTCTGACCAGTCAGTTTCTCACCTCTAGAACAATCAAGCCATTATCGCAAAAAAAACAAAACAATAAAACAAAAGAAAGAAACTGGACATGTATCAAGATTTGAAAGAATAAAATTATTGAATTGAAATCTTGTCCATTTAATTTCTTAAAAATTAATTACACTCAAAAGAAAAGGATAAAAAAAGAAAAGAAAAAGATGCCTTTGTCTTATTTCAAAATGGCCGCTGCTTCATGTTCTTCTGTTTCCTTTAACAAAAGGAGATTACTGCCTTTTATTTTTCAGTTGCAATCTGCCCTTCTATTTATTGTGACACAGCTAACAATTAATTTGATTTCCACTTCTTGGAGCAAAGATTCAACATAAAAGGAAGAATGAGTTTTAAGTTTCAAGGTAAAACAATAACTGAATTAATGGGAGAAAGGGATAATTGTTGAATAACAGAATTGTATAAGAAATGATAAGAATGGGAATGAGAGGAAGAGAATAAGGAATGAAATGAATGGGAATGAGAGAATAAGGAATGATAAGAATGGGGACGAGAGAAAGAGAATAAGGAATGATAAGAATAAAGAATGAGAGGAAGAGAATAAAGAATGATAAGAATGGGAATGAAGAATGAGAAATTATAAGAGGGCATAAGAGAATGAGAATAAGAAATAAAAATGGGATGAGAGAATGAGACTAAATAGAAAGAAAGAGAAAAGTGAAAGAAGAAAGTTGAGAGAGAGAGAGAGAGAGAGAGAGAGAGAGAGCAAGAAAAAGAAAAAAAAGAATAGGAATGAAAAAAGAAAGAATGAAATGAGTGGTATATGATGGAAGGTAAGATGTATTATATTAAATGGAATGAAATTTCTGCCCCTAAAATGCAAGAGATAAACAAGAAAACTAAGAAAATATTGGGAAAGTGATGGAGAAAAAAAAAGAGGACATTCTCAAGTAGGAAAAAAAATAATGGTGTTTTAGTAAACATAGAGAGAGATAAAGTTAGAGAGAGAGAGAGAGAGAGAGAGAGAGAGAGAGAGAGAGAGAGAGAGAGAGAGGGGGGGATAGAAATATATAGGCACCTCATTGGGATATTGATATTGCTATGAAAAAATCAGAAATCATCAATAACTTAAAATTGTTTGGCTTTAAGACTTTTTTTTATAGCATTTTTGAATTCCTTGGGCACAAATGCTTTTATAAACTAATTTTTAGGAGTAGGGAAGCTCTAGAACCAATTTTACAGACAAAAATAGGTTACAAAAAGTCGCCATTTTTTGTACCCCTCATCAAATTTGGAGAGTTAATAATTGACATAACTCTGCCAATTTTTAATATTAAAGCTCAAATTTTGGGGAATGTCTAACTTTAACATAGTCCATTGGTGTACAAAATTTCAGAAAGATTGAAGGGAGTGGGTGACAATTTTACTTTTTTATGGATTATTTGACATGGAATTACCCATTGGTGTTGCAGTACTTGAATCCTATTGGAATAAAAGTCACCAACAACAGATATGACATCATCATATGAACTTTTCAGCCCCCCCCCCGGTTTTATATTCTATCAGAGAGTTAGAGTACATACAGAAATCTCCTACTTATTGGCTGCTAGTTAATACTTAACATCAATTTACTGATCATATTTAATTAAGGTGTCTCTCATTTTGCAATCTTTCTTTTCTTTCTGGTCTGATTGCATGTCTTTCCTTGCTTGGGTCAATTCTGTCTACTTTAAACTTGATTAATGTTAAAATTATCCCAAGTTGTTGGCCTTTCTCTTGCTTCATCTGTTAGAACATCTGTAAAGCCAAATGTGAGAAATTAGTCTGTCTGTCTGTCTATCTATCTTAGTCTGAGTCTCATCCACCCATCTATCTTAATTTGTTCACCTCCATTTATAAATCTATTTCAGTCTGCTCAAATCAATGTATTTATTCTAGTTTGTTGATATCTGAGTGTTTGTCCTAGTCTGTTCAAATTTATGATTTTATCTCAGTCTGTTTATATCTATGTGTTTATCTTAGTTGATATCTATATATACTGTCAGTTCAAATCTATATATCACAACAAATATGTGGCATCCAGCAAAGATCAAACTCACTATTCAGTAGTAATAGATCTACAAGACTAGCTTGCTAACCATTTCACCATGATGATATGCCTACATTGATATAAATGTATTTATCTTAGTTTGCTGATAGATATGTATTGTACTGTATTATTGCATCACTTGGACAAAATGGTAAGAGAAAAAATCTAGATGAGAATGATACAAGGATGCTGCATGCAGTCTTGAACAAATCCTGAAAGCAACACTCCACAAAAAAGCAGTTGTATTGCCACTTACCCCCTATCACACAAAACATTCAAGTAAAATAAAAATGACAGGCCAGACACTGCTGGAGAAGTAAGCATGAACTCATAAGTGACATTCTCCTGTGGACACCTACACATGGACACACCTTTGTGAGCCAATAAACAAAAACTTATATCAGCTCTGAGTGGATTCTAAATGCCATGGTGGAAGGCCTGCTGGGGGTGATGACTGATAGGGATGCTTGGAGCGAGAAAATCAGGGATATCCATACTGCCAGCATGACCTGATGATGTTGTTGATGGCATCCTTCCATCTGCAAGAGATGATGGAGTAGAGAGCAATTTTTTTTTCTTAACTACATGGCCTGGGCGGTTTCATATGGAGGATGAGCTGTTACTCAAGCAGCATATCCCACCTCTCCACACTACCACTGTGATCCAAAGGAAAAGTAAGGAACTGTTGTAACCTGATAAATAAAGGAGTCACTTCCGGACATGCGCACACATACACACACTGACCGGCGCGGAATCTTATCCTGTTACCAGAGTGTGTTGACTTGTTTTTATTCTCGCTTAAAGAACTCACAGTTACCCTTTTTATAAACTGGGATATAAAAAAGTCAAACTTTAATAGGAACCAATGCAGTTTGGCAGTGGTAATGTTGCAGGAGTTGCTGGGTAGCACTGGATTTCAGTGTCACACCACCCCAGGGACTCCAGCTCTTGATCCACCTTCAGAGCCTGAGGCAAAGCCACCAAACACCATGTGTCAGTCCCTTTCCTGACCCAGGTGGGCCACTGACCAAGGCCAAAGAGCCTCCTCCAACCAATTTGGGGATCCATGTGAGCAGCAAGCACCCCAATCCCACCACTGTCGGTGCCCCCCGAAAAAAAAAGATATTTAAATAGAAATATATTTAAAGATAAACTTTTGATCAACTCGATAATCTTGAGTTGTCAATTCTTCTATGAGATATGATGATGATGATGATGATAAATGACAACACACTTTTAAGATCTTGTCCTTAAAATAATGTATCTTCAACAAGACCCTCCCCCCACACACACATGAAAAAAAGTCAATTAGCTCTCACAAATATCTAAATGAAAAGTCTGGTCTTTTTGCCTCTAAGTGCCAACTTTCAGACTCTTCAACCACTCAACATTTCTCTGAGTCCAAAAAAGAAATACCTGAAGAAGGCTGAAACATTGTACAGATAACAATAAAGATGAGGACAATAGTCTGAATAATACAAATAATACTAATTACTCAACATTTGTTAAAACTTATAAACTCATGTGTCCTCAAATCTGTCTGAATCATTGAATAAACCAAGGACATTGTGGAAACACAACAACAGATTGACTGTTACAACTTATAAATAGCAACACTGAATGAATTATTATTATCTTTAAAATACTGTCATCACCTCCTCATTCTGTTCTTTGCTGCTAATTCTGGAATCCATTAATAAGATAAATTTATTTTCTTGCTAAATGTAGAATAAGTATTCTTGCAGACAACTTTTGTTTGTTTCATTCTTCTTCATCATCCATTATCTCTTACTATCTACAATACAACTGATGTCCATTTTTTGATAAAATCAGATTTTTCATTTCAGTATCAATGGAAACAAAAAAAAATACTTAATGCAGAAGAAGCAATGCATTCTGGGAATTTTTCATTGATAATAATGTTTCAATAATTGTTAATGAAAGAATAATTAAAATGTCTTTTATGCTTTGTAAATAATGATTTCTTTTAAAAGTTCAAAGAGTTTACCCTGTAAAATATGTTTGGTTATTTTTTCTATTTTTTTAATCTTAATTAAATCATTCGTTACAGGACATTTCTCTCGCTCAACTCATTAAGTTGTCAAAAGAGGATTTTTTTTCCTTCTTCTTGATTTGCATTGTTGTTATTATTTTACTCCTTGCAAGTTTTTCATCCAAGCTCAAGTGAGAGGAGGGGACCCTGTGGTGTAGTGACTAACATGCTGGATTGTTAATTTAATATAATCAGATTGAAGGAAATTATCTTGGGTTTGATTCAAATTTGTAAGTGTCCTGGGTATAATGTTAAACTACATCTAGTGGTGAGGTTTCAGTTCTGAAGCTTTGAGGAGTATGGAGTACCCCTTCATTGCAATTATTCCCAGGTACACTCTGACCTGGATTGATAGTACATGTTAGGGTCCCATCTATGGGTTAAATAGATCAAAAGATGAGTTTTAAACATTTTTTGAATACCCAATAATAATAAATAAAACAAAACGTCTTTGGCATAAAATAACTCAAGGAAAGTAAGAAAGAGCTCTACAGAATGTGACAGTCACTTACTTGAGGAATAACCCACAGAATGAGGTCTATAAGGCTGTGTACCTGCATGGATATGAGCCTGAATGTGGGGGAACAAAGCCCCCCACCTCACGTTAGTAGACAGAGACACCACGCATCTCTACTCGTCCAGCTAGCTTAGTTAAAAAGGAGAGAGAGAAATGGAGATGTAAAAGGCATGAATCTCCTCTATTTACCACTACTGTTCTACAAGGGTGGCTTTGGCATTAAATTGCCCACAAAGGTTGATATGCCATTAAACAAAAAAAACAAAACAATAAAAGAAACCAAACCACAAGCTCTACACTGGAGTCTGAGAGACAGCAAGTCTCTTCAGTTCTCCTGGATTCTTCTACATACCCTGGCTTATTTTAGTAGTGTTGTGGTCTATGCAATTCCAATTCTTCCTCAGATTTTCAGCCATGTCTTTGCATGAACCAATTTGTAATGTCATAATTCTTCTGACAAGCCTACATACTTAGCATACTTGAGATAAACTTTTGTTCTAACAATACGTTTCATTTGAAAGATTAAAGATTAATTTGAAGCAGTAAAAACTAATCAAGTTTAACTTACACTCAAGTCATACTGAAAGCATCAGTTTCTGTCAGATCATCAAAGTTAAGAAACAGTTATTATGGTGTCATTTTTGACTAATCACTACTGACTGGTGCCCAAAACAGCTGGTATTTATGGAACTCAATAATATTCCAGCCATTTGGGGATTGTTCCAAGGATACCAACTACAATTGATATCTCTATCAACTCCATTTTCTACAACTTTTTTTTTTGAGTGGGAGTTTACCTTCTGATAGGATGAAAACAGTGTATTCTAGGTCCTGCTAACTTGCCATTGGTTACAGGTTATCTCGCAATAAGACTTTTACACAATTACTAAGACTACACATATAGAAAAATATGAATTTCCAACATTTTAATGAGTGTTACATTACCTTACATGTTTAAATATCTAAAAAAAATTGAACTAGATCACTAAGTAGGACTGAGCCTATTCTAGTAGTGTCCCCCCACCCCAGCAGAGATTTAGGAGGTTTGAATTCAGAGATTTCCTTCTCCTAGACTGGTTGCCTAACCAAGGTTAAAGAGCCCAGTCTGCCTATATACCAATGATTTCAGTGAGACTTGGCCTTAACCAAGCAAGTGTTTACATTTAGCACAAGGCCGCAAGTATGAGGTACCTAGTGAGGACTGAACTCACTACTAAGTAGTAACTGATTTTGAGACAAGCTTGTTAACCATTACGCCTTGATGAGGTGCTCCCCCCCCCCCCCGGAGGGGATATTGAAAGACTGAAAATAACAAGGATTGATCAGCACTGAAAACAGGTGTCAAATTGGGTATTGAAGTGTTTGAGAAAAACACAAGTCAAACTAATGAAGGATTGATTTTGGCACAATGAAGAAAAGGTCAAGAGTCAGATCAGAAAACATAAAAATCAAGAAAACAACTTTATAGAGTTTTCAAGAGACAAAAGTAATTGCAGGCAAAATAACATAGACATGGTTGTACAGAGGACATTTGAAAAGAAAAACAACCTGTATTAATAGCAGTCCAGAACAACATGAAGGCTGACACTGACAAATACCATGTTTGCATATGTATATATTTTTTTTTGTAGTGGTAGAGAGAGATGAAAATTATTATGTACATTATATCATATTACAGAATTATTATTTGCAGTTAATTATAAGATAGATTCTATAAATTGCGGTCTACACACTTCTTCCATCAGTGTTGCAGTGATTGAACCCCCATTGGTCAAAAAGATCATCAACAACAGATTATAGATGTAGTGCCCCTTAATTATTTGCAGTTAATTATAAAATAAATTTTACATATAGGATGTGACTTTATATTGAACCTAATGGACACCAATAGTGGCCTATAAGTGAATAAATTAAAAAATGAAATAATCTGTTATTTCTATTTGTTTTTTGTTTAAAAGTTAAACTGAGAGAAATCACTTGTAAAAAAATAAATTCATGAAATGCATAAAATTGTTTATAAATTTCTCTGACATTTTGTGATCACACATTTCTCTACAATTCAAAAATTCCTCACTCCCAGGGATGGATAGAAATGGGAAAAGAAGATTGTGTATTTTTAACTAAATTTAATTTCATTCAAATTTATTTTTTCTACCCAGTTTTAGATATTATAAAAAACCCTATCCTCTCATACTGGATGAATCTCAGTGTTATGAACAGGGGTGGGGAATGTCAGGTGAGGGGGAGGCGCTCAGAAACCTTTTCAGTTTGAGAACATTTTAGTGCAATTACCAAAGATCAATGAATTTTCATTGATTTTTGTCTCTTAAAATGATCAACAATTTTGTTTTGAATTTGATTTCATTGCAGATCAAATATTGTCCTCTTGCAGACACATTTTGAGAAAAAAGAAAAGTCAGAATGATTCATATTAATGACATTTATTAATCAGATAGACCAGGTAACCTTTTTTTTATCTTAAAAGGCAATGTTGGAATTTGTTTAGTAATAAAGCCACACTCAATTAATTTTCAGTATGTTTACAACAAAAAGTTTTAGTCAATAACTAAGTCCAAATTTAATTAATATATACAACTTAAAAGAAATGAAAACATTTTCTAATGTTTTAATGACTTTTTAAAGGATTAAAGGGTTGGTTGGTTTCTTTGTTTAATGGCATATCAACCTTACAACAATGTTGCAGTCCAACAAATTAGCCAATACACAACAGGGATTCCCTAGAAAGCAATGGGATATTGTTGTGGCTTGGTTAGGGGCCAGAATAAAGACACAAGAGATGAAATGAGTTAAACAAATATGTTAACAAAGTACAGTAGTACAAACATATACAAATGAGAAGGGTACTCGAGAGGTGGTCAGACCACTGGAATATTGACTCTCGCTTAAGAGCAGAACCTGCTGCTATTCATAGTTGGAAGAGTTCACGTGTTCATGGTAAATTACCAGAACAGATATCAGGTTATAAAGTGAAGATCCATAATTTTAAAGACAAAACCTTAAAAGTGTATTTTGGTTTATAAAAAGATTAAAGATAGTTCTCCCAGCCATGGGTTAAATAGTACCACTACTGATATCCCTCAAGAATAACTTTGGCATTAAATAACCCACCAAGGTTAATATGTAATTAAACAAAGAAACTAAAAAGAAACCAACAATTTGAAACTAGCAATTTCTTTTCTTAAAAATTGGTGTTGTGTTGTCTAGACATCATTTAATTATATAGTTCAAATCCTGGAAGAGACTGTTTGCATTTCCCATATGTACTAATACCTTTGGAAAAGGTATGAATCTAATTATTCTTCCTCCAGTTATGATTAATAGTAGGGTATACAGGACTCTTTAACATTAGTATGGTAACTTATCTAGAAGAAGAAAAACTCTAAATCTAAACTTTGAATAAATTGACTTCTATTGCATCTTACTCATGAAGAGGAGTTGGATAAAGAAGATCTCAGAAAGTAACCCAAATTTTTTTAATGTTCAAAACTTTTTTTTTCATTGGGTATTTATGTTATGTTCATATTTTTCTATCCATAGATTTTTGTTAAACAATATTTCATTAAAACATTTTTTTCTCTTCCAGAGCATCGTCACCTCCTCTACTACCATGCTACAAATTTTTAGCTACAAAGCGTGCAGGTTGCATTATGTCTGAGACTGAATTATATTATAGTATGGCCTCTCAATCAAAGAACAAGTCAATAACAAGTCTTGATTCTGAATACGGTGCCAATAGCAAGCCCCCACCCCACTCTCTGTTGGCATTAAAAGCATCTTCCTTCAAAAAAGTAATCAGAATTTTTCTTTATTTTTAAACTTTTTTTTAGTGTGTATTTACGTCATGTTCATATGAGGGATGACTGAAAAGTTCACAGGCTCACCAAGATACTCTCATTGAATGTATCCAAATAAGGTTTATTTTTCAGCATAGTTCTCCTTGTGGTTCACATAATTCTTCTATTGGTGTTGCAATACTTGGATCCCAATGGCAAAAAAACTCATCAACAGCAGATATGACATCATCATATGAACTTTTCAGCACACACTCATATTACACTGTTTTTTAAATTTTTTTTTACTCTACTTAAAAATTGATCTTGTGTCACATCCTACTTGTGGCAGATGGTTTGGGAAAATACATACAAAAATATATTTTTTTTATTATGTCTGAGAGAAAATTGTATTATAATTTGGCCTCTCAAATAAGGAAAATCTTGATTCTCAATACAGGGTCAACAGCAATCCGTCTCTATGTTAGCATTAAAAGAATCTTCCTTCCAAAAATGTCCAGAATGTTTTTTCAAGTTCATAACTCTTTTTGTAGGGTATTTACCTTCTGTTTATATTTCAGTATCCACAGACTCTTACTAAACTATATATCATAATCATTTCATCAAAACATTTCTTCTCATTTATATATATATATATATACACACATAAGTAGCCAACTGTTATAGGATACTCTAGTCTAATGTATTCAAAATAGATCCCACTTTTTATCAGATGAATGCCATGTAAAAAGGATTAAAATTGATGAGTCCACATGATAAGAAACATAAGAATATAAAAAAAGAAAACTTTGAATTAAAAATGATCAGTCTGAAAAAACCCCAACAGAGCAAGCAATAAGTCTCCAACTGGCCTTTCCCTATGCTGATGGAATGCTTTAAACCACCCAGATGAACATCTTCCACCAGGTCAGAAATATAACCACCTCCTAAAAAGATAAGATGAATTGAAACCAGATACCATCACAGGGATCACTAGAAAATATATAAAAGAAACCTCAGAATTTATCTGTATACCATTTTCAAGAAAGTTAGTGGTCTGATGAAGCTCATCAGTATATTCAGATACCTGCGAGTGGAAATGGTACCATAATTTCAAAATAGCCAATTCTTAAGCCTTTTTTTTTTACTAATAAATAAATATATATACATATATCAATATACTAGCAGAGCTAGTTTCTCATGGTCTAAAAAGTTAAAAAATAAATCTCTTATCTATATTTATATATAGATTAATAAGTCTTTTTTATATAATTGTTTTATTATCTTTTATTCTTTATATATTCTAAGTTGTTTATTTCTATTATTATTCTTGTTAGTATTTAAAAAAAAAATATTTCCTTTTTATGATTTTTATCATTTATTAATTTGTTTTATATTTCAATTAATTCTTTTATATATCCTCTTATGGTATTTTTATTTAGATTTTCTTATGGGAAATGTGGAGGTCAAATGTTTTGACTCCCTTCTTGGACAAAAATAGGGTGTGGATTTTATTGTACTTTGCTTTTTCTTTGGTCTCCAAACCAATTTTCCTTTGTAAAAAAATATGTGCTCAGTTATTACACAAGCATACAGAATTTATACATATGTCAGTTGAAAATGGAAATGAATCCGATAATAATAGAAATTTTTTAAATATTTAAGCATACAAAGAAAAACAGTCTTCATCAGGGTAAAATGTTTGATATTTGAAGTTAAAATGGTCAAAATACAAAGAATTTTGAAGTGTTTGCAAAAAGATTACAAAAAAAAAATTTATATTTAAAATAATAATAAATATAATATATGTTTACATGAACAAACTCCTGGCCAAAACATGTGTTGGTAACTGAAATTAAATCTTTTATCCATTATATATATATATATATATATATATATATATATATAGAGAGAGAGAGATAGCTGGATAGATTCCTATTTAGATGAAGTAAGAAAAGAAAAAGATAAATCAGTACAGTACTTTTGTATACTATATATTTATATGTAAGTCTATGTTATGTAGGGATATACAGCTATGAAAATATATTGTGATGTTTTCTTAAATTTTATTCAACCAACTCATGAGACAAGATTTATACCAAGGAGTATTAGCAATTACTGTGTATACAGTGAATAATAAAGTTGGCAGAGTGACCTATTATTGGTATGTGATGGACAGCAAGGGAGTCTATCCTCTTTTCACTAGTACTAGAACAGGGAGATTGTTTTTGCATCTGACATGGATTGGCACTACCATCAGCTCCCTACTGTAATGCACAGATCCAAGCTGAGCTACTCATACACTGGGTTGTTGAGGACCAGTATTGAACCTGGAACCTTGTGATACCTAGGTGGATGCTCTATCTACTGAGCTAAATCAACCACAGTGTGTACTAGGTTCTAACTTTACATTCTAAAAGCCAGAGGTGAGTGCAAGATTGCAAGAGATTGTAGTCAGAGTTGCAGCAGCATTGTATAAACAGAATACGTGATATGGCCAGAAGTCTAACATTATATACATACATATATATATATATGATGGACTCTCTTGTCGATTTTCAACGCATGAGGGTTCATACAATGAACACCCACACAGTGATTTGTTTATAGGGGTGAAGGCTTGTGTTGGACCATCCACACTTTTTGGCACTGTAGATAGGAAAGAATTGGTGCATAAATGCCACAAACCCAATCAACGACCGACCTCAGGAATTTTGAATTCAGAGTTTTCCCTCTCCTAGACTGGTTACCTACCCAAGGTTAAAGAGCCCAGTCTGCCCTACTATTTTACCCATAGCTGGAGGGAGAATATATGGATTCATACCTTTCCCAAAGGTATTAGCATTATGTGAAATGCAAACAGCCTTGAATGGGATTTGAACTCGGGTCGACAAGTCCATTTCCCAAGACTCTAACCATTATGCCACACGCTTCCATATATATATATATATATATATACTATATATACTGTGTTGACAGTTATTGATTAATGTATGGCAATGATGGATGTAGTTCTTGTCAATATAATGGGGAAAAAATGGAGGTTTGGGAGACTTCTTCAATATAACAAACTTGTGTCTTACTTCACATTTCTTTGCAAACTTTGTGTCTCAAGTAGTTTTTATCAAGTTTAGTTGAATATAAAACAACAGAAACTCAAAGGTTGCATCAGGTGAACAAATACAACAACCACATAGTGACTGCACTATAGAAATTACCAAACAAACAAAAGAATGGTCTGTCAGATATTATAGTCCCAAGATAATGGATTTTTTTTTATTTTGGTGAGGGAGGGAGGGGGGGGGCAACTATTCTGGAATTCTTGAAATCTCAAAGCTTTTATTGTTTGATATATATCAAGTCTTTTAATATTACCTATTCTAGCAAAAAGTGTTGGATAAATTGTTTCAAGTTACTTGGTGGTTGAGAGTTCAATATCTGGACCAAGTAGTGTATGGAAAAGTTATATATTCTAGTTCAGTGTACTTATTAATCCAACGGTTCTGCACAAGAAGGGTGTGATACGAATTCAATTGTTAAGCGGAGTTTAACAGGTTTTAATTCAGAGTTTTCTTTTTTCTTGACTGGTTGCCATACAAAGGTTAAAGAGCTCAGTCTGCCCTACTATTTACCCATAACTGGAGGAAGAATAGTTGGATACTTAGTTTTCCCAAGGGAATTAGCACTATGTGAAATGGAAACTGCATCAACCAGGATTTGAACTCGGATTGCCATATCCATTTCCTTTAATTATAACCATTACACCACAAATGCCTTCATTAAAAAAAAATATATATATAAGAAAATATATGTCTGTATACATACATTCATACAAAAAACAGGTGAAAATGTTCCAACAAAAAACAAATTTGGTTGTCATGACAATTTCTTGCAACAATAACTGTTACACCACAAGTGCACACCATATGCACTTCGATAGTGACAAGTATGGGGCATCCAGAAAGGATCAAACTTGATATTAAGTAGTAATGGATCTAAGAGACTTACCCAACCTGTTCACTATGGGTAGGATGTGATACAAGGTCACAAGTGTGAGGAATCCAGAAAGGATCAAACTCGCTATTCAGTAATAATGGATCTGTGAGGATAGCTTGCTAACCATTACACTATGATGGGAATCGCCTGGATATTTACCTAACCTGTTCGCCACAGGTAAGATATGATACAAGGTAACAAGTATGGGGCATCTAGCAAGGACTGAAGATGTGATACAAGGTCACAAGTATGGGGCATCTGGTAAGGATCAAACTTACTATTCAGTTATAATGGATCTGCAAGACTAGCCTGCAAACCATCACAGCACTTTACATGAATATATATATATATATATATATATATAAGTAGATAAAAAACAAAAAAAATACCCTTTTTTTCCCCTGTAAGATTTTTTGCTACCTGAACAGCTGTTGTGATATCATCAGAATGAATAATGAATTAGTTAGACACATTCAATATATTTAATTAATAGGTTGCATGTACACGAATAAAATTATTTGCATATCTGCTCTTGAGGAAGACGACCAACAGCTGCCATTTCGAATGCATAATTAATCAGATTGGCATGTGTCCTTTTTATGCAGATTGATCCATTTTTATAAATCTTGATTTTTTTCTTCTTCTTTTCTTTTATCTCTTCATTTGTTTTATTGATTGTAATTATATAAAATCCTGACCTAGCAGAGAAAAGTGACATGTGTCCCAAATTGAATGAGGTCACATGCAAAAGTGCAATTCTTTACAATAATGAACTTAATAGTCTTAAATTGTCTTTTTTTTTTTTTAGATGAAACTTTGACATTATTATTAACTCTGTTGTCCAAATAGGTATTAACTACCCAACCAGTTTGCAACAGGTAGGATGTGACACAGTGTTGCAAGTATGGAGCATCTAGTAAGGATCAAACTCATTATTTAGTACAAATAGATCTGTAATAGTAGCTGTAATAGTCTTAAATTGGCTTAATATTTTGATGAAGCTTTGATTATTATTTCTTTTAAACAAATATTATTTTCATGTTAATTTTTTCATCCAAGTATTAGAAGGGGTAATAGTTTTAAGTTGCGAGTATTTCTTGGATAAAGCATTGTTGTCATCAAATTTTGATGATGATTGTTGAGATTTTGATTGGCTGGTGGTTTTACTGTGTATATTTATATCCATATATACTGAACACTTGACCATGTCCTCTCAGTTGCTACCGAGTGTATTCAGCTACTCTCTGTCCTTTTTTTGTCTGGTGACTGGACGCCAGTCACAGCCATCCTGTGAAGATGAGTATTATGTTTATTCAATAAGGATCAGTTCCAATGAGAATTTCACTGGAAATATAATTTCAGAGCATTTCATGGGTATTGCTCTAATAAAAAGAACACTACAATGTGCTGTTTTTTGCTGTTACATACAAATATAAGAATTTTACTAATATGTACATAGATAAAAATAAAAATTTAGTAGAAGTACTAGATGGCATAGATACAGAATTAATGGTGCTTGGTGACTGTAAGTTTCTTTCCCCTGGGATCATCAGACCAAGTCATAAACATGACTTTTCCTTAAATCCTATAATAGGTCAGAAATTGGTCTAAGAAGAAGACAAGAAACTGACAGTCACCAAGCAATGTTATTTCATCTATACCTTTCTAATATATATATATATATATATATATATATATAAAAGTAGTAAAGTTGTCGGGCTGGCCTAAAGTTAGTATCAACCAGACAGTAAGGAGTCTACCCCTTTTCACTAGTGCTAGCAAGGAGATTGTTTTTGCATCTGCACACACTGCATCAGCTCCTTACTTTACCACACAAATCCTGTACTACTCATATGCAGAGTTGAAGGGCAGGTATCGAACTAGGAACCTGACTAAGCTAAACAAAAAATTCTCCAATATATATAAATGGTCAATGGTCACATTGCCAAGAAACTGACAGTCACTAACTACTATTGACTGTGTCTATGCGACCCTAATTTAATATATATGCTATATAACTAATACTGAGCCTTCTTTATTCATAGATGTAGCAAGTATATATTACATACACAACACATCTAATATATATATATATATACATACACAGACACACCCTATATATATATATATATATATATTACACAGAGAAATACAATTATTTTCAGATATATATGATGTTCATATTAGTCTGATTGCCCTCTTCAACAAATATTTTGATCTCAGAAAAAGTTTTAAACTACAAATATACAAATAAAAAAAATAAATCATCTTACTTTTGAGGTGAGCTCTTTTTTTTTTTCATTCTTTTTATTTGTATAAACATGTGCAGCTTATTTTTTCTTTTTTTTTCTTTCTGTACTCACAAAGACATGCACACAATGAAAGAGTGACATACAAATCAGCAATAAATTATACAAAAGATGCAATAAACAGTATCATGAAAGTCGAGCAAAGCAATAAAATCCAAATCATTGCCAGAATAAAAGCTGTTACAAGATCAGACTGCTATATAAACATAATGTTTATCATAAAAATAAAAGAAAATCTCTGTGAAGTTTTAATTTCCTAACTTGTAAAAGAACACTCAAATACAATGTGGGTATGCATATATTTCCCGTTAAGGATACTATGAGATATCTGTGTTCTGTTTTGTGCCTAGGAGATATTGGTAGGAAGAGGGTCACAGAGTTCTTTTAGTTTCTCACTGTGCAATCTGTGCATATATACTTTATCTATAGAAAGATTCTGTCTGTCTGTCTGTCCGTATGTTTGTTTGTTTGTACAACAACTGAGTGCATATCCTTTTATAAAGGAAAATTGGTGGCAACCAGCAAAGAATAAAGTTCAATAAGATCCACACCCTATTTTTGTATGAGAGGGGGTTAAAAAAAACTTTTTGTCCTATTTTTCATAAGAAAAACTAAATAAAAATATAGGTATAATCAATGATATATTAAAAAATATTAAAAATTGGTTAAAGGAAAAACAATAAAATACAAATAAATAGAAAATTAAAGACAATTAAAAAATGGTTAAATAAATAAAATTGATAAAAGATAAAACATAATCAAAACAAATACAAAAAAAAAGAACAAATACAAACAGAAAAGAACAAAAATAAACAACTTTAAAACAAAAATAAACAACTGAAATACAAGAATATATAAAGATATAAAGATGATAACAAATATATAGAAAAAGAATCTTTATTAATCCATATATCAGAAATTTAAGACTATAAGAGATTTATTTCTAACATTTTAAATCCTGAGCATTGCCAGGTACCACTCCTATTTTAATATATATTATATACGTATTTATGCAGAAACTGAGCGACTTGCACCTCCTTGTCAGACAAAGGACAACAAGGAGTGAAAAGAGAGAAAGAAGCTACCAAGAAAAGAGAGACAGAATGAGGAGAGAAAACAGCAACTCCAGCAAACATTACTGTTCATTTGCAGTCACTGCAACAGAGATTGCCATTAAAAATTGGTCTGTTCAGCCACTCGAGCAGATGCAGTAAAATGGACACTACACCATCGTCTTTAATAGATGGAAGGATGCCAAAAAGAGAAAAAAAAAATTATATATATATATATATAATACACACACACACACACAAACTGTGAAAACAGTTTACTGAAGCATTTTTTGTCAGTGAAATTTGCTGCCAATGTTTACATTGTTTTTAATCTTGAAATTATTTTCTGTTTTTTTTTTCTGGATAAAAGCAAGAGATTAAATAGAAGCATGTTCCTCTCATTGATTTGTGGTCCAAAGAAGACAAAAACAATCAGTTTGGCAACGACATGC